>CM070539.1:33881201-34481201 GCA_036346415.1 Raddia guianensis | reverse complement strand
CTGCGTGCATGCGTGAGTTAATTACGTGGCAACGTGGGTCAATTAACTACTAAACGAAGTATATGGCAGGTGGTTGCAAAAAAAACAGGAGTGCAGTTGCTTTGATCGAAAAATTAAAATTTTGTTTGACCAGCTAGGTAGGGAGGAGCGCGACGGATATGGCAGATAAGACAGGGAGTAGCTACTCTTAGGAGTATAGAGTATTTTTCATATATATATATATATATATATATATATATATATATATATCGACAGCGAAATTAAATAAATCAGATACCCATATGTCTGACACGGGCTTCACCGGACTATGGTGTCTTGATCAACTTCGCGTGAGATGTCCCTTGTCAGGGGAATCAACGCCACGCCGTTTGATTTCTGGCCACGCACTATACCTACCACCCTGTCCACAACCTTTAATGGCTAGCAGTCTAGCACACCGCATGTATACTAAACTATGGCCCTCTTCGATAGCTCGTTAAGTCGTGTTCTGTTGAGTTCGCGTGAACTGAACTGAGCACACTGCGCATTTAATGGCTGGACACCGAAGAGCTGCATGCGCACTGTGCCGTCTGTCCACCAAAACCGGACAGAACGGGCAGAAACTGAGCATCGAAGAGGGCCTATGACGTGCGAGAGAAAGCGATCACGATTCACTGATTCACCGCACGTATGTTCTTAACCGAAACCCCTGCAACGTATCGAGAACGTCTGAACGTATTTTAAAAAATTTTATGAACGTACTTTGTTTATGTTATATTAGGAGCTTTTAGAGATAGCTATGTAAATAAAACCTAAAGACAATGTGTTTAGCTTTTCATTTGGTTTTGGTTTGATGTTAAGCCAAGCTTAAGCTTAAATGAACAAATTATTAATAATGAGTTCTACATACTGAACTTAAAAATTTCCAAAGTTAATTAAAACGTGAATTTCTTTTTAAGAAATATTTTTGTATTAATATAATCCACTTAGATCCATACTAGTTGTGGAATATAAAGAATTCTTTTATAAAGTAATGATTAATAATAAAAATAATGATAATAATTAAGTGGGTAATCTTTTAAGTTAAACAATAATAGTTGTAATTTAAAATATAATGGACCCACAACAGCGGTTTGAAGAAAAAGTTGTGAATCCTTGTTAAGGGTTTAAAAACAAAAAAAAATTGTAAAAATTGCATTTGAATGTTCTAGGAAACACCTTCAAAATTGTAACAAAATAGTTACAATAAGTGTCAGAATGTTTGACTTATACAAAAATAACAAATTTACACTAGTAGCTTTAACTTACAAATTTTTTTTAAAAAAAGAACGAGACGTGAATTGAGCAATTCGTCCTTGCTCCTCTCCCCAGCAGGCAACATCTCCATCCTCTTATCCATAGTATTGGCATCATTGTCACCCCTCAAATTTATCTTACCTTGAGGGTCGACTATCCCATGCACTAGCCCCTAGATCAGTACGCTAGCACGGAAGACCAATCGATTAAATAAATTCCCGAATATTACATTACAGTGTTGCGCCCTTAGACGACTTTAGTAAGGCGGCCCATACACACCTTAGATTACAAAAGAATAGTTTAGAGTACGGCAGACACCAAAATATTCACCCAAAAGAATCCCTATCGACTATGGCCCATCAGCGACTGGAGCGATCCCTAAGACTCCTAAGGTCCCCCATGTTCCTGTCCGTCGTCTTCATGACACTCGTAAGGGTCATCTTCGACTCCATCGTCTAAAGAAGTTAAGTAGGCAAGGTCAGCGTTATCCAAACGCTGGCTAGTTAACATTTCCCTTAATGCATATAGTGTAGAAGGCTCTATTTGGAGGAGAGGGTTATTTTATTTGCGTAAAGCCAAGTTTACGAGACTTTTGGAAACAACCTAGCAAGCATTAACTAGGACTTGTATCATATATATTTAAATCAGACTTTCCACTTTAATCATGCATCCCAAACCCATCAACAACAAAACACGCCAACAACCCACATTCGACCAACCCTCATCCAAATACACAACCTAGCTTAACTGATCACCATACCAACTTATTCGTTCCTCATGAACTTTCTTCCGGTTGCCCCCAACCATTCCTAGTTCTCCCATCCTTACAGGATTTGGCAAATCCTGTTGTGGACCATACATGCCATGGCATGATCACCCCGTCCTAGTAGGGTTGCCAGCCCTCACAAGCCGACCGTCACCCTAGGGATGTGTGGCCATTATCACTCTCGGTGATGACCAATGCAGGTCCCTATCGAGAATGGTCCCAGAGGGCTGTTGACAGACCTTATTTGTAATATTTTATCCTTTTGACCATCAACATATCTACAAAATAAAGGAATTCAAATTACATTAAAGCTAACATTAACGAGTTCCACGAGTTTTGGTGTAGTCTCATGTTTTGCAGGCATACACCAGAAAAGATGATTTATGGGCCATATGCAAATCGGATGAAAGATGGAGTTTAAATTAAACATATTTTCAAAATTTATCAAATGACAAAATGGACTGCACCGCGATGAAGAGCTCGTCGAGACGATCGAAACACATATATTATTTGCTATATTTGGAGCTCAGATGAGGGAGAAATGAGCTCCGGAAGACGACAGACCAGACCAGACCCAAACCCTGGGCCGGCCGACCCAAGCCAGGTCGGCTGGTTCCTTCTTTTGGCGAATTTGCCTCCGTTTTTTCCCCACACGCACAAGCAACACACCTAGAGGCCATCCCAACCATCCACGCAAGTCGGTTTGATCCAGAAACATGGATTGCTTCACAAGAATGCATAGGATTCTAAAGGAACCCAATGCTACCGGTCTCCAACTGCCAAACCGACCTAGGGAGACGATCTACACCGTGCAAGGAGAATCCCAGGCGATTTGGAGGGCCGGGATCCACCGAAGCCGAGCCTGCCGACCTACTAGACCGGCCGACCTACCCCCGGGCTCGCCTTAGATTCTCCTTCGGAGGGGGTTGAGTGACACCTGTCCCAACACGTGGCACTCACTCACTCACTCCGACACACTATAAAAAGAGGTGTTCACACTCATTTGTGATCATGGAGAAGTGGAGAATAGAAGAAATCAGCTCTAGGTTGTCCATTTAGAAATGTAGAAGTAGGGAGAGAGGAGAGTTGAGTGTTGGGGAGACATCGGAGGTGTCGGCTCTCTTCCACTTCGTGCTCCGAAGCCGACTCGGGTGCGAGTTCAGCTTCGCTCCAATGTTCGACAACACTTAGCTCAATTCTTTATTGAATAAAGCAAAGTTCTTTCATATACTTGTTACTCTGTTGGTATTAGGCCTGTACTATTCTTGAGTGCTAAGATCTTTGTGCTTAATTGTCCACCTAGAGATTAGTATAAGAGGTAGTAGGGGTACATATCGAAGTAACGTTCTTGGTACGTATTACTGCTAGGTACAAACGTGGTGTTTGGACTAGTTAGTAGCCGGTAGGCACCTGCTTCAACGGACATGTGGTAGGTAATAGGTGGTGACAGCCCTATTATTCGGCTTAGACTTTGTGGAATCCGCCCCGTTAGTTGCAGACCAGTTGAGCCAAATCAGGACGATCATAATCATTCGGGATTCCAATTCAGGATAGCGGGTGGTAGTGAGTGCCTGAGCTCCGATACAGAGTAGCAATTGTGTGTCAGTAATTTTGTACCTTTGGCTAAGTAATGAAATTGTAGAGCCTCTCAACCCGAAATATCTTATCCCACTCCCATCATTGCTGTCATTACCACCATTATCCATCCGGTCAAGTCAGATTCTAGACTAGAACACTTCTCGTTCCTTGTGGAAATCGATACCTTGGAATACTCCCGGTGAAAGCTACGATGATATCCGTGGCGCTATGGATTAATTTCAAAAGGCATAAGAATCGCCAACAACCTTTACGGCGCCGCTGCTTGGGAACGTTGTCGTTCTAGTTTAGAACCCCGCTTGTCCGCTGCATTCACCACATATGGACACCACTCCTATCTTTCAATTTTCGGCTCAAAGGGCATGCCCTTTGGACCTCCACCATCTTCGCACCCTAACCATGCATCCGCTATGAATTTCGTCCGAACTCATAGCCATGATTCGGGAAAATCATTTATGGGATCAAAGGTGAAAATCCATACGACCACCTACGAGATTTTGAGCAAATATGTTCTACCATTTCTTTCTTGGGCATGTCCCTGAAACCCTGAAATGGAAACTTTTCCCATTCTCTTTAAAGGGGTTAGCCAAAGAGTGGTATTACTCTTGCGTAGGCGGTGTAGGAGGAAATTGGGTAGCGCTAAGAGAAAAATTTTGCTTTGCCTACTTCCCCCTATCAAAAGTTTTCAATCTCCGAAGAAAGGTTGTAAGCTTTCGACAAGAAGAGAGAGAATCTTTGAATGATGCTTGGATTCGTTTTACCAACTTAGTCCTGTTAGGCCCTGACGTAGGCATGCCAGAACCCATGCTCATGCAGCACTTTTATGGGGGTCTCACCCCTAAGAGTGTTAAATTCCTAGATATGGCCTCTAGAGGAGCCTTTGTTTTCAAAACTGTGAAGGAGGGAAAAGAAATTCTCAATAAAATCCCTGATACGGAAATTTATGAGGAACCCCATGATCTCACAAAAGGCGTTCAAGCCAATTCCCAGGCCACCTCTGTCAAAACCCAAGATCCCCATGCCGACCTGAAATAAACCTTCCCGAATCATCTTACCCTTTAAACCCAAAGCTCTCCCATGAAGATCCCAAAGAAACTTCCAAATATTTGGGTCTTCAATCCTCGGACCACAGTCCTTGGTACACTCCACCCCATGTCTCTGACGAAAAATCTCAAGACGGTTTTCGGGTCCGTTCTCAAGAACATTGTGATTCGGGACACTATGAGGGTAATCCTACCACCACCTTCCAATTTTCTGAACCCCTCATGGAAGAACCACTTCTCTATGGCCATTCTAAACATAATAACTTAGGCAAATTTTGGCCCGAAGGTTTTCACCTCGAACAGAAGGATGAAGGGAAAATTTTGAACGATTTGTTTTCCTGCAATCTCGAGTCTAAAATTCTCCCTACTCAAGTTGGGGATGAGGATGATCTTCATACTCTCATCAAGAAAGCTCGTGAGGCTTGCCCCAACCCGTTCGTAGATCCCGTTAGTGAGGATGAGGATGACCTTCATACTCTCATCAAGAAAGCTCGTGAGGCTTGCCCCAAACCATTCGTAGATCCCGTTAGTGAGGATGAGGAGGATCTTTTTACTCTCATTGCTCGACGTGCCAAGCTAGTTCGTGAGTCTGTTCCCGACTTGATCTCTGATCCCGTCACGAAAGAAGACGAGGGATACCTTGATGCTCACATCTCTCTGAGCGTCAAGAAAAATCCCGAATCTACACCGGAATGGTTCTATGATCCTGTTAAGCGAAAGGAAGAATACATCAAATGGTTCTTTGGTCCCAACGGGCATCCTGGTCTCATTCGGGAGGAACTTCCTCATCGTGATTTCGGCAAGTCTAAAAACGTTCATAACAACAAGAGGAGTGTCGATGAGGGTTGGGATAGTTTTGAGGGAATAGAGGTACACCCAGAATGTCGTAGACAAAGATTTGAGGTAAAATGCATATGGTCTAAGGACGTTCCTGAGATACCAAGCGTAGAACCCGTTAAAAAAGGTTTTGCTACTGAAAACGGAAGTTTCATTCTTGAGGAACCCCAAACCCCATTCTTGCTAGACATGCCTTCCAATTCTGAGAGTGCCATATTTTACGAGACCATCAACCATCGAATGCTCTTAGGCAAAAACCTTTTTCACATGCTGGTTGTAGATGCGATTGTGCATAATAAATATTGTAAATCTCATAGTCTTGTTTGGCACAAACCATGCAGCTAGAAAAACTGGACTGAATTGAAGAAAATGGTGATGGAGGGAGCTACATCATCACACTAGCTGCATCATGAAAAGCTCCCGGGGTCAAGCTTTTGATCCCGAACACCGAGAGGTAAGTATTCTGGAACATTTTTTTATTATTTACCTCGTTTCATTCAATAACCTAGAAATTTCAAAAAAAAATGATGACAAAAAAATTTAAATAAGAAAATTAATAAAGCATTAGTTTTCACAATTAGAAAATAAAAGTGTTTTCCGAACTTGAAGCATGTGCTTAATTGTTTCACTTGTACACCGACCGGTATTATTCATGCTCACTCTCCCCTATGTGTTAATATGAAAAAAAAATGACAATTCATGAAAAATGAAAAAAAAATGACAATGCACACTAGAGAAAATAAAATGAGCACAACTTTGTCTCTCACATGTTAGTTTGCATAAATTTTATTCCTTAATTAGTACTCAATTCTTGTGAGATCAAATTTCAATTAGGGAGGATCCTACCTAAGTTGTTGACATTTGTGATATAGCAAGATAGAGGTTTATGCCCCTCTCCTTGATCTAGTTCAACTCGGAGGATTTTGATTTTTAACTAAAATAAAATCCCAACTCTGGATATTCCTTAATGACTTATTACCTATTAGAGCCTAGGCATCCAACTTAATTAAATTCATGCTGTCTTTGCTTGTGTTGAGTTTTGTCAAAACTTGAGTCCTTAAGAAGTAGTGCTCTTCGATAACCGATCATTCTCCTTTTGCGTACCCTTTTTAGTTGCTAGCCTTTCCATGTCTGGTTATGCTGAACTCCACATCGGATTCAAGCATCCGCCTCGCCAGGCATTCCTCCCAAAAATCCAAAGCCAATTTCTATCCTTTTGCGTACCTTTTGAACTTACCCACCAAATGGCTTATAGCAAAGAACTCCATTTCCTTTTGATCCCATGAAAAAAAAAGAGAGAAAGAACTCCATTTCCTTTTGATCCCTTGAAAAAAAAAAGAGAAAGAGAGACATGGAGCTATTTCAAAACAAAAAAAGAAGAAAAAATAATAAAAAAAAAGAGAAGGGAAGCTCCATGGTCTCAATGGATTTCAAAATTTTAAAAGAGGGATTCATTAAAATAAGCAGTTCAAATAAAGACCATCTTTCTCAAACACAAGATCCGATATGTTGGACTCATTAGAACCACATATCCTTGCACTTGTGTTTAATTCTATTCCTTTAGCATGAGTCCATTGTCTCCCTTACCCCTGAGCATTTATTCTCTTAATGATCGAAATTTGGAGTAGCACGATCTTCATTAGGATTAAGTTTTGACTCAACAATATACACATCCTTAGACTAGCAAATATTTCCCCCTACCATGAGCTCCACATAAGACATAGTTTGTAGGGAGAAGTTACCGCGGGCCATGGTAAGGAACCACCCAGGAGCGACTCGAGAGTATCACTCAAGGAAGAGAAATGAGTTGGGAATTCTTTGAAAACTTCTAAAAACCCCGTGTATGTCTGAGGATAGGAAGGGACTTATTACCTTAATCAAGTTATTCCATCTATCAACTTCTGAAGGTAAGGTCTTTAGCCACTTCAAAATCTCACAAGTACGAGAAATGTTTTGGAATAACTTTTATGCTAGTTATTCATCTTGAGAAGTTGTGCATGAAGCCCACCTTAATCTTTTATTAACTCCATGTTCATATTTCAATTCCTTTACTCGAGACGAGCAAAGATCTAGTGTGGGGGTGTGTTGAAGGTCCTTATTTGTAATATTTTATACTTTTGACCGTCAACATATCTACAAAATAAAGGAATTCAAATTACATTAAGGCTAACATTAACGAGTTCCACGAGTTGTGGTGTAGTCTCATGTTTTGCAGGCATACACCAGAAAAGACGATTTATCGGCCATATGCAAATCGGACGAAAGATGGAGATTAAATTAAACATATTTTGAAAAGTCATCAAATGACAAAATGGACTGCACCATGATGAAGAGCTCGTCGAGACAATTGAAACGCATATATTATTTGCTATGTTTGAATCTCGGATGAGGAAAAAATGAGCTCCGGAAGAAGACGGACCAGACCAGATCCAGGCCGGCCGAACCAAGCCAGGTCGGCCGATCCCTTCTTTTGGCCAATTTGCCTCCGTTTCTTCCCCCACACGCACAAGCAACACACCTAGAGGCCATCCCAACCATCCACGCAAGTCGGTTTGATCCAAAAACATGAATTGCTTCACAAGAATGCATAGGATTCTAAAGCAACCAAATGTTACCGGTATCCAATTGCCAAACCGACCTAGGGAGACGATCTACACCGCACAAGAAGCATCCCAGGCGATTTGGAGGGCCGGAATCCACCGAAGCCGGGCCGGCCGACCTACTAGACCGGCCGACCTACCCCCGGGCTCGACTTGGATTCTCCTTCAGAGGGGGTTGAGTAACACTTGTCCCAATACGTGGCACTCACTCACTCGCTCCGGCACACTATAAAAGGAGGTGTTCACCCTCATTTGTGATCATGGAGAAGTGGAGAAGAGAAAAAATCAGCTCTAGGTTGTCCATTTAGAAATGTAGAAGTAGGGAGAGAGGAGAGTTGAGTGTTGGGGAGACGTCGGAGGTGTCGGCTCTCTGCCACTTCGTGCTCCGGAGCCGACTCGGGTGCGAGTTCAGCTTCGCTCCAATGTTCGGTAACGCTTAGCTCAATTCTTTATTGAATAAAGCAAAGTTCTTTCATATACTTGTTACTTTGTAGGTATTAGGCTCGTACTATTCTTGAGTGCTAAGATCTTTGTGCTTAATTGTCCACGTAGAGATTAGTATAAGAGGTAGTAGAGGTGCGTATCGAAGTAACGTTCTTGGTACGTATTACTGCTAGGTACAAACGTGGTGTCTTGATCCATTTTGTACCAGAGTCCGATCCATTTTGTTCAACTTTTATTTACATTAGATAAGTCTTTGAGATAAGAAAAATCACATTTTAAAAATATTTTTTAAGATTAAATAAAGATATATATATATAGAGAATAGCTAGCGTACTCTCGAGAGTACAGATCTCTCCGTACTCCCGAGTGGTTTTCGAAATTCGAGATGCCTAACAACTGATCCGAACCATTGATCTTGTTCGTCTCACTGAAACGTTGTCAGTGACCAAGTTTCATATTTTTTTGAATTTGTTTACTATTTATTTCTTATGTTCGAAAATCAGCTTTTTTGAACGCACCACGACTAATTGGATGGCTGATTTTCAAAAATATGAAACAAATAGTAAAAAAATTCAAAAAAATATGAAACTTGGTCACTGACAACGTTTCAGTGAGACGAACAAGATCAACGGTTCGGATCGGTTGTTAGGCATCTCGAATTTCGAAACCACTCGAGTACGGAGAGATCTCAGACTTTCGAGAGTACGCTAGCTATCTCTCTCTCTCTCTCTATATATATATATATATATATATATATATATATATATATATATATAGGTAGCACTAAAATACTCTTAGGAGTATTTTAACTAAGATACTCCTATGTTTAGATGATGACAAGTGCCCCTCCCTATCATCCATGCAACTAACTTTAATAGCCTTATTTACTTTTGTTTTTCCGCCGTATTTTTTTTAGAAATCTCGGATTGACGAACCGTTTTCACTAATGAATTCTTGACATTTTTTCGAACAAATCTAGACTAGTCTCGCTCGTAAAAACTTTGCTTTACTATAAATCTAACAATACTTTACTATTTCTTGTGAAACACTTTACTATAACGTGTTACGTAAACAGTATTGTACACACGAAACAAGTTACTGTACACGCGAAACACTGTACACAGAGAAGTAATAAAGTATATACAGAATATAGTAAAGCCTGTTCATGATTGTAGTAAAGTAAAGTTTTAAAAAGTGAGACCGGTCTAGTTTTGTTCGAAAAAATGCAACGAATACAATAGTGGAAACGGTTTGTCAATCGGATCTTTCAATTAAAAACTATAGTGAAAAACTAGATTAAATTGCTCGCGTCATCCCCCACCACATGGGCTGCGGATACCAGATTCAGTCAGTCTTTACTATTTTTTCTGTGTAGTTTTACTACAATCGGTGCGCGCATTTACTATAATATGTCTACCGAATTCTATCTTGCGTGGGAAAGGTGGAGAAGGTGGTGGAGGACACACACACACACACACACACACACACACACACACACACACACACACACACACACACACACACACACATATATATATATATATATATATATATATATATATATATATATATATATATATATAGAGTTGGGCTCCCATCACCATGGTCGACACGGCCCGATTGCTTTCACAATCTCATCCGTCGAAGGTGCCACATGGCCGTGGATGGGCTTCCCGCCCAGCGCTCCCTCCGTGTGAGACCGAACCGGCCGGTTCCTTCGCCCCGCTCCCCACCCCGCCTCTCTTTCTCGCTCATCTCTCTCCCACTCGACAAGCTCTCCCTCCCCAGGCGAAATCCCTAACCCTAGCAGCCGCCATGGATGGACCTCGAGCGCCGCCGTCCTCTTCCTCCCCGAAACCCTAGCAGCCCTCTCCCTCCCCTCCCCACGTCCCCTCAAGCCGGCGCCGCCATGGTCGGAGCAGCCCCGTTGCCTCCACGGAGATAGCCGCCGACGCCACGGAGGTACCCTGTGCCGCCACCTCCTCGTTGCCCACATCATGTTGCTCGTCCCCAAAGTGCGCCTATGGTCGCCTCAACTCCGATCTGATTTGAATCCCCAGCGTGAACCAACGAGCATCATGTCTGCTTCTGGGTCAAACAGCACCCACATGGATTCTGTTGAGAGAGTTCAATTAAGGGTACGAATCTCTATTACGTTATACATTCTGTTAGGTTTTCACTGCTATTACAATATCTATTCACTTAGTTTACTATGTTAATACTCATTTATTTTTTTTCCCAAACAGCCAAATGTGACTGATCCATACAGTGGGATAGAGGGAGACAATGAGGAACCAACTGAAGAAGTACTATTGGGTAAGCCATTTATTGGCCAGCAGTTTGAATCTGTGGATGAGGCTTACAACTTCTATAATGCATATCTCGAAAAGAGTAGGTTTTAGTGTTCGCAAAGCAAGCGAAATCGAACAAGGGTAGGATGACATCTGTTAGGTTTACTGCAGCAAAGAGGTGTATCTCGAGACAAAAGAAAACCGAGATGCCGGTTGGTAGTTCATTTGTTGAAAAGAGTCCCAAAACGATGTCCATGACCGAATTGGATGCAAGGCTTCATGTAGGATCGGGAAAATCAGCAACCTTTGGCAAGTTTCTGTTTTTAAGGAGATACATAACCATCCGTTTGTAACTTCTCCATCTAAAAAGCGCAATTTGAGGTCCCATAGGTCTATAAGTAAAGAGGATGTAGAAACAATTTATGATTTAAGTGCTCAAGGAGTTGGAACATCTAAAATTTACGAGTACTTAAGTGGCAAGAGAGGGGTAAACAAAATATGACAATGAAAAGAAGGATGTAAGCAATATTATAAGCAAGCAGAATCAAACACTTGTAGGTTGTGATGTTGAGACCACCCTAATATATTTTAGAAAGAAAAAGGAAGAAGATCCTGAATTTTTCTTTGACATAGCCTCGGAGAAAGATGGCCTAGTGAAAAACATGTTTTGGGTTGATGGAAGGGGAAGAAGAGCTTACCAAGAATTTGGTGACGTTATCACATTTGATACCACATACAATACGAACAAGTACGGCATGCCACTAGCTCCATACATTGGGGTCAATCATCATAGGCAATCTATTTTTTTTTGGTATGGCTTTGCTTAGGTCCGAGGATGCTAATAATTTTGTATGGCTTTTTAAGGCATGGTTGACTGCTATGTACGAAAAGCACCCTCCTGCTATAATTACTGACCAGGACCCGGCCATGAGGAAAGCAATTGAGATTGTGTTCCCTAAAACTGTTCATAGATGTTGTCAATGGCATGTCATGAGAAAGGCTAGAGAGCATTTAGGAGTAATTTATGGTCCGAAACCTGGTTTTGTGGAAGAATTAGGTCTCAGAATTAATCGCAGATGACCAAGAACAATTTGTGGAGAGTTGGGTGGCTATGCTTGATAGGCATGAGTTGACAGGTAACAACCATCTGAAAGTTATGTTTGACAAATGGAGAGAGTGGGTCCCGGCATTCTTTCGAGGCACTTTCTTTGTGGACATGTCAACAACTCAAAGAAGTGAGAGTATGAATGCTATCCTAAAGCTATGGGTTGATAACCATACCTCTATCTATCAATTTGTGATAAAAGTCGATAACTTGATTGAAGGCATCTGGCAAAGAGAAAGTGATGAGGACTTGAGAAGTATGAATGAGATTCCACATCTTATCACTAGATACCAGATAGAAGTCGAAGCACGTCGGGTGTACACTAGAGTAGTGCACAAGGTATTCAAGGAGTTGCTTGTGGAGAGCACTCTTGGAACTGTCAAGGAGCTTATCAGGGATGTCAAATATGAGGTGAACATTGACAACCATCCCTTCATAAGGAATTGGTACTCGGAGAAGCATACAATTTATGTGGACATGCCAACTGAAACAATTACATGCAGCTGCAAAGGATTTGAAATTGAGGGTCTGCTATGTTCTCATGTCATAAGGGTAATGCAACATGTTGGGATCACTCACCTTCCTGTGAAGTACATATTGAAAAGGTGGACTAAAGATGCAAATTCTATTGTGAAACGACCAATTTGTGAAAGAATCAATGAGGAAGGTGAATCGGTGCAATTAACACAATACCGACTTGATTCTTTAAAGGCTGATTTGTATGAGATAGCAAAGATTGGCTCCAAATCGCGCGGCTTTTGCAAAAATGAAGAGTCGTCTTGCTGAATTGAAGGTGGAATTCAGTGACACAGTGGCTGAGTTGACTCCAGAAGAAGTGGTCCCTGTGCATCTAGAAGAACCAGCCACAAACTCACATCCTAATGAAACTATCATATTTTCTGATCCGATGAACTCCCAATGCAAAGGGAGAAAGAAGAAACCAACTCGATTCTTACCTTTAGTAGATGCAAAGATGAAGAAGATGAGGACCTGCAGCCTGTGCAATAAGCAAGCTGGACACAATGCAAGGACCTGTCCAATGGTAAGTATTTTTTGTCATTTCATTTTGTCATTTACTTTTTCTAGCCTTTTTTTATAACTTAATTATATTTCCAATGCAGCGAACAAAAGAAAAACAAATAGAAAGTGACGAAGATGATGACATGGAAGTAGAGCTCTCGAGTTGACCTATTATGTATCTGACCTGCTATGTAGTTCACCTATTATGTATCTGACCACCTTGTGTTGGTGGTGCCCTCTTATGTATCTGAACACCTTCGATGGTGCTGTCCTCTTTGTATGTGAACACTTGTGTGGTCTTTGCTCTCCTCTTTTGTATGTGAACGACTTGTGTGGTCACGCTTCGATTTTTCAATCTGGAGCATTATTTGAACCGAGGCTTACACTTGTATATGTCAAGATGGTCATGACTTGCTGAAATTCATTTGCCATAGTATGTGTAGAATATGCTTGTACTGCAGATCGTTCTTGTTCATTAGTCATTTGCCATAGCATGGTTTATGAACATACATGGTGAAAAAACATGGTCAAGACTTGCTAAAATTCCATGTAACTGAACATTACATGAACATACATTATCTCTGAAAATTAGTCATCTCATCTCTGAATATTACAAGGCCATATCATCCTGAATATTACAAAGCCATCTCATTTCTGAAAATTACAAGGGCATCTCATATCTGAAAATTACATGGTCATTTGCATACAAACTGAAATGCATGTGTTCTAAACCTGATCCAAATACGGGTAAATGCCAGTTCAATACACCAAAACACATGGCAGCAAGCGCCTTTTAGATTTAGCTCAAGGAAATATAACATACAAGCAAGCGATTGCCATCCAATAGACCAAAATATCATCATTCATGTCAATTGAAGGAAATACATGATATTACAAATTAACAAGAATCTAACTTGCTACAGATCATCTTGGCATCTCATAGTCTCATCTAGTTAAAGCTTCATCACCCTCCACCGGTTCAAGGCGCATCTTGGGGATCCAAATCCAGGTCGCAAGTGGATGGCACCGGGGCGTTGTTGAATCTGGGAGCCGCGGAGTCGAGGCAGCGATGAGGTGGGGCTTGGGGACGAGCGGCGGCGGCGGCGGCGATCGCGACGAACAACGAAAGGAGGCGGCGGAGGGTACCTCCGTGGATCGGGCGGCGACGGGCGGCGACCATCTCCGTGGCAACAACATAGTCTGCTGCAACCATGGATTCAGCAGATACCCGGTGACCAAATCCAGATCGGAGTTGAGGCAGCCATAGGGCGCGGCTTGAAGCGGCGGCGATGGCGATGGCGGCGAGGAGGTGGCGGCACAGGTACCTCCGTGGCGTCGGCGGCTATCTCCGTGGAGGCAGCGGGTCTGCTCCGACCATGGCGGCCGGCTTGAGGGCGTGGGGAGGGAGGAGAGGCTGCTAGGGTTTCGGGAGGAAGAGGGCGGCGCCGAGGTCCATCCATGGCGGCCGCTAGGGTTAGGGATTTCGCTTTGGGAGGAGAGCTTGTCGAGTGGGAGAGATGAGCGAGAAAGAGAGGCGGGGGGGAGGCGGGCGAAGGACCCGGCGGTTCGGTCTCTGTCACGGGAGGAGGCCTTGGCGGCGGGGAAGCCCATCCGACGGCATGGTGGCACCTTTCGACGGATGAGATTGTGAAGCAAATCGGTATGTGTCGGCCATGGTGATGGGAGCCCAACTCTATATATATATATATATATAGAGAGAGAGAGAGAGAGAGAGATAGCTAGCGTGCTCTCGAGAATCAGATCTCTCCGTACTCCAGTGGTTTTCAAATTCGAGATGTCTAACAACCGATCCGAACCATTGATCTTGTTAAGTCTCATTTGAAGCGTTGTCGTTGACCAAGTTTCATATTTTTTGAATTTGTTTACTATTTGTTTCATATTTTTGAAAATCAGCCATCCAATTAGTCGGTAGTGCGTTCAAAAAGCTGATTTTCTAACATAAGAAACAAATAGTAAACAAATTCAAAAAATATGAAACTTGGTCAACGACAACGCTTTCAAAGGAGACTAACAAGATCAACGGTTCGGATCGTTGTTAGACATCTCGAATTTCAAAACCACTGAAAGATTTGAGAGATCTATATTTCGATATATATATATATATATATATATATATATATATATATATATATATATATATATATATATATATATATATATATATATATATCTTTCTTGAGCCTCTCGCCTTATTTGGAAACAATTAATTCATGTAGCTTATTGCATTCACACCTTTGTATGGCAAATGATAATGTTGTTGTGCATGTATTTATTTTGTGTGCACAAATCTTGATGAAATCCGACGGAATAAAGAATGGAAAGATTGACTCCATGGAATTCTATTCAGCGTCTATATATATATATATATATATATATATATATATATATATATATATATATATACATCGAAATTAAATAAATCAGATACCCATATGTCTGACACGGGCTTCACTGGACTGTGGTGTCTTGATCAACTTCGCGTGAGATGTCCCTTGTCAGGGGAATCAACTCCACGCTGTTTGATTTCTGGCCACGCACTATACCTACCAGCCTGTACTCCACTACCTATAATGGCTAGCAGTCTAGCACACCGCATGTATACTAAACTATGACGTGCGAGAGAAAGCGATCACGATTCACTGATTCACCGCATGTATGTTCTTAACCGAAACCCTTGCAACGTATCGAGAACGTCTGAACGTATTTTAATAAATTTTATGAATGTACTTTGTTTATGTTATATTAGGAGCTTTTAGAGATAGCTATAAATAAAACCTAAAGACAATGTGTTTAGCTTTTCATTTGGTTTTGGTTTGATATTAAGCCAAGCTTAAGCTTAAATGAACAAATTATTAATAACGAGTTCTACATACTGAACTTAAAAATTTCCAAAGTTAATTAAAACGTGAATTTCTTTTTAAGAAATATTTTTATTAAACAAAAGAGACGAAAGGATATCTAGATGAGTTGTCAATGACTCCAAATATTTTTAAGAAATTCAACAAAAAGGTTATTTGGTACATATTCAACTAGGAGAGATCAAACAAAAGTTTTGAAAATAAATTATTTCAAAATTGGCTTTTCGATTTCAAAGATAAGTCCCATTTTCAAAAATATCACCAATTTTGCCAAATGAGCATGAGTAGGGTATTTTGCTTTTCAAATGATATATATGAGTCTCTCATACCCTTTTGAGCCAATTTGAATTAAGAAGTTCGGCCCAAATGGCAACACTCAATTAAGTGCTAGAAATTGACATTTTGTTTAAAGCATGTTTTTCGGCGAGTTTCAAAACCTCATAACTTTAGTTAAATTGGTCATTTGAAAATTCTTTAAATACGAAAAATGTTTGGAATGACCAACTCTAAGTTTTTCATATTGAAACTTTTCTCAAAATCGGTTTAGAATTAATTTTATAGAATATACCGAAAATGGGAAAAAAACAAGATCCTAGTAAGTATTTTTTTTTTGGAAACTTGTTTTTAATGAATTTTAATTTTGCTTTGGCCAAAACACTTTGACAATATTTAAGAACCATTTTGAAACATTTTCAATCTATTTTTAAAATGTTTTGCTTGAAATTCATATTTTGGCTAAAATGGCTTATTTTGAAAATAAACATTAGCACTTGAAAGATATGGCCCAATTAGAAAATGTGATACACATGGATATGAATTAGCACTAACTCTAAATGTGCCACAACACTCATCAAACTCATAAAGCAATGTCGGAGGTTTGAACATGAGCAAGAAATGCTATGAAAGAATTTTAATTCAAAACAATGCAATTACCTACACAAGGCAAAATGCTAGACATTAAATTGTTACCGAAGTAGCATTGGTTTATAATGGTGACTTAAATATCATCTTGCTTGGCCTTAAATAGTTAGAGAGGGAATCCACTTCTTTTACGTATATGCCAAACCTCCAATGCTTCCTCAAGTCCTATTAAGCACTTCAAGAAAGATTTGGTACCCAATGCTTTTTGGGTCCATTGGTGTTAGCAACAAAATATCTAGGTGCCCTAGTAGAAGACTTGCACTTAGAATTAGCATGAGAGCAACAAAATTTACTACAATTAGATTTTATATTTGGGCACGTAGTAAGAGAAGAGTTAGCCATTGGTTTAGAATGAGTTGCAAAAAAGCAAAGCACATCATTTTTGACAAAATTCACGTTGGGGCTTATCCTACCACCATCCTTGGGTAACTTCCCAATTTCTTTCTTACCCAAGGCATCTCTCTCCCTAAGAGAATAGCCACAAATTATGTGTTTTGCCACCCAAATGGCTTTGACATTTGTTTTAGTTGGGGCAACATTTTTAGAAAACAAATTGCTATTTTTGTCTCTCCTAAGCATATAATGATTATTGACAAGAGAGGACTTAGGATAAGCTTTACTTTGGGAAACCTTGCTCTGATACCAATTGAAGGACCGGGATGTCGCCTAGAGGGGGGTGAATAGGCGTTACAAATTTTCAACCTTTTAAAGCATAGCGGAAAATAATATCGGATGTTCCGATGTTGATATCGGATAGTCCGATATGGATATCTGCACCAAAATCAAATCCACAACACAAGAGAGTAATAGCACACGACGGTGCTAGCCAACAACAAGTATGAGCACAAATCAAAGTAAATCAAGTTAGAGACAAGAGGGAAACCAAGAGTGAAGTGGAGACTCGAAGATTTGTTCCCTAAGTTCGGATCCTTGAGGGGATCCTACGTCTCCGTTGAGGTAGGCTCGGTCACACTTGAGCCCGGGTCTCTTTCAACCCTTCCCTCACCGAGGTCGCACCAAGACCCCCGGTTTTACTCCTTGATTCTTTCCCTTTCGGAGGCAGAATTGGCCTTCACAAACTCGCACGGCTCACCACACAAAGCACCGGTGGCTCATGGTTGACTCTTAGCCGTCTGGGAGTCCTCAACCTCCAAGAGTAACAAATGCTCACAAAGAACGAACTTGAAGATAAACTCAAGTGCTCAAAGATCGACTTTTTCTCACTTAGCGCTCACACCCTCTCCCAACTCTTCTCACAAAGAGGATCACTTAGATCTAGAGTGGAGAGGGCAAGAAGCCCTAGGTTGCTTGTAGGTTCTACTCAAAAATGGTGTGGAAGGCAACCCTAGCCCGTGGGGAAGAGGGAGGCCCTAAATAGCCTCGCACAGAAACTAACCGGTTGAAGCTGACAGATATCGGATAGTCCGATGTTAACATCGGAATGTTCCGATATGAAAGTGAGAGAAACTTAGAGTAACGGCTATTTTTGAGGTCCTGGAATGATTCTAGAGAGGTTCAAACCAGATACAACACCAAAAGGATAAATTCATATCGGAACATTTCGATCCAATATCGGATAGTTCCGATATTTTTGGAGCTGGAGACAGAGAGGGGTCAATCGGAACATTCCGATCCAACATCGGATAGTCCGATACAGCACACAGCTATTGACGGAAACGGGCGTAACTTTTGAGTCCGAACTCCGATTTCGGTGATCTTGGGCTCTACGGAAAGCTAAGAACAAGGGCTACACAACCCACAACGTCTCACTACCTAAATCCCAAAGGATAGGAGCAGCAACCACAAAGGAAGCCACGAAAGACCTAATACTCTCACTTTCCGACACCACCAACACTCCTCTCCCTCAATCTCTCTCAAAGATTTTATCACTTGAGCACCTGAGACATATCTAAGCCATTCAACGTTGCATCCCTCTTAATAGTACGGCAATCCTTAGACTCAACTTATAAATAAAGCCATACAAGATTTAGGAGAAACCACTTGCCGTCTTCTTTCTTCATTTTGAGGTTCAACGATATTGTTTGTCTTGAGCACTCTTGATGCATTGTGTGTGATGACCTTTACTAAATGATTGATGATGTTTTTGTCTTGTCAACCTTGACTTGATTCACCGCATAAGACTCTTGTCCCATTCGACTTTGACCCGATCATCCTCCTCGACGATCATCCCGCCAAATCGACCTTGACTTAATTCTCAATTCTTAGTGACATCGTTGTCTTGTTGACTTCGACACAACCGACATCCTTCAACGTCCCTTGGTCATCACACAAACTTATAAGACCTAATTCTTTCCAAATCACTCGGGAAATACATTAGTCCAAACGCTCAATAAATATGTATCAATTTGATATTCATGAGCGATTAAGTGTTCAAGTGTTACACATAAAGAAGAACGACACAAGTGGAAACACTTGGCACAAGAAAGGTCTCTACTAAGTGTATCATGATAAATATATGTTTGATCTACATGCACTATAGGGATGATTTAATAATCACAACTTCACTTAATGATGCACATGAAAATATATTTATGACTTACACATGTGCAAATTCATATTCGAATCAAGAGAGAAGTTGCGAGCCAATCTAGATTAAACTTCACTAAATTAAGTGCATGTGAGAATATTCATGAAAAGCCTACACGCATAAAGCTATTTAAACACGATGAAGTTTATCTAATGTACCGACTAGATGATCACTAATACATGGCATATAATATAAAAGATCTTGTGGAGTAAACATGTTCATAATATATTTATGCTCAAATAAATACGACAAGATATGATGAGCATCAATCTAATTAACCAATAACATGTGCTTACACAAAAGTGGTCGCATATCTCAATTAGCAATCCATCTTATTTGCATAAATGAGACTACGGAAGAAAACAATCAAGTGTGTTAGTCTCATTGGAATTATTAGCATAAGACGTACCTTTTAGAATGAATAGCTTGTTCACTCGATGTTGGCGATTCTTACGCTCAAAGAAATTAATCCGCAAGCGGACGGATATCGCTTGTAGTTTTCACCAGGAGTATTCCTAGAGTTATCGAATCCACAGGGAGCGAGGGTTTAAAGAGGTAACCTCTATATCTTAATTATTTAAAATACCAGCCAGTCTAGGTAACGGGGGTTAGGACAAATGATAAGACTGGGACACACACACACGATAAAATATTCATACAAATAAAGAGAAAGCTACACTAGCTAGATAGACAGTTGGGAGGACAACGAGACAAGTTTAATAAGTTCACAAAATCGTGTGATTCAGTTTAATTGAGCGGGCTTAGGATATTCTAACAGTGGTACACTTTGATATTTGTCGTTGGAGCTCAGACACTCACTACCACCTGCTATCCTGAATTGGAATCCCGAATGGTTATGATCGTTCCAATTTGACTCTACTGGTCCAAAACTGGACGCTGTGGGTAACGCACGAGATACTTACTATCTACGGATGGATAGGGCTGTCACCACCTACCACCTACCACATATACGTGGGCCCGGGTGTAAACCGAGTTAGTCCTAGTGTCAGACACCACGTCTGTGACTATTCCTAATCAATCTTCCTCAGTACTAAAAGAAGTCGATCTAGGTTCAATGCCTGGCTCTAACAGTATATGAGTGAGAACCTAAACTGATTCCAGACGAATATAAGCTACCGGTAAAGCAAATCTACACAACTCATTTATGCAGATATACTCAGCTCAAATAACGTTCAACACTATAGCAATGAATGAAGTGATCTCACTAATTGAAACAATTAGGAAAGGGTACAAGAGCTATTACCCAAATTCCCGAAGACACTTCCGGAACTCCGAGCGTCGGCTCGACTTGACTCTAACTCCCAACTTCTACTAACTAAGAGCTAGTCTACTAAGTGGAATGAAAGTGTGGAAGTGAAGCGTGTTGTGTAACAAGTGAGGAGAGGGGGTCTATTTATAGTGTTCCGCAGCCAACCGGGGTGCTCCACGTGTAGGGACACGTGTCATCCATTCCTCCTCCAAAGAGGAACCCGAGGGGGCTCAAGAGTGGATCGGCCGACCCACCTCCTTCAACTCCCGGCCGTGGATTTTGCATGGGATGCTCCCTTGATGGTGTAGATTAACCCCTTAAGCCGGTGCATCAAATGGACTTGCGCAAGAAAGGAATCCAAGGGAATCCTATGCTCTTTTGTGAAGCAACTGTGTCCATTCTATCAAACCGACAGCAGTGGATGTGTGGATTATATGGGCCCCGGGTATCCTCTAGAAGGCCCATAAGGGAGCAGATAGGGGGCGATCCAAGTTGGCCGGTTAAGGATAAAGACCACTCGGGATATGTGCGCCTTGAGCTCCAAGAAAGTTCCCGAGGATATAATCTATCTCCATGTAATTAGTAGATCAACACATGCATGACATGTAACAGTATAACAGAATTAACTACCATGTATCACGTGCTATCCTGTAACTCTATCTCCCCCTACACTATATAAGGGGAGGGGGTAGAGGCTATAGGCATAAAAGAAAAAACGACGAGTCATCATAAATAGCATATAGCATCATCTTGCATCCCGCATCTTGATCTACCATATAATCCTAGAACCCAGGAAGTAGGGTATTACCTCCGTTGAGGGCCTGAACCTGTATAAACCCTTGTCTTGTGTTACCATTTGGCTTAGTTCTTAATTAGCGTCCCCTCGTACAAATTCATTGCTGGTGGTGACCCCCCAGTTAGTCACCAGTCGACAGTTGGCGCGCCAGGTAGGGGGCAGCGTCAAGATCATCTCTCAAGTCAGATGGCTTCTTCGAGATTGCCGCACGTCGCCATGAGGCTAGGAGAGTCTCTTCGCTTCGGCACCCTGGATTTCATCGCCGACGGCATCGGCAATCTCCACCTTTCTCCCCCTGGAGAGATTCCTTCGCAAGAAGGCGCGTGCGATCAATGTGACCTATTGCCTTTTGGCTTGGAGAATTTAACAAGCGCCTTCAACGGATTGACCCCTTCGCTGTTCGCCTTCGCACCTCCTCTCGAGGAAGACGAAAAAGGACTCGGCGGGCTCAACCGCATGGGCGTGGATCGTATTTCACCTAGCAACAACGTAGCGCCTTCGGCTGGATTTCCCTCCGGACTCGAGAGCTTCGCTGCGGCCTCCGCACGGATCTCATCTGAGATTTGGATAAGAGATAACCAGTCGGCGAGCGCCCTAGATCCACTCGGATCAGATTCATCTATGTTCGTGGGTGTCATCAATGGTGGCTAACCCATTGGACAGAGCGAACAAGTAAGCCTCTCCATTTCTTACTCCGAGTCTGATGGGAGCGCTGAAATCAGCAAGTACCGAGAAATTTTTGTCCTTGGTGCAGGGGATCATCACTCTTCTTCTCCGATTGTTGCTTATGAGCAGACCGCCACTGACACTGGCGCGAACCCAGATCCTCGCCAAGGGGAGAAACAAGATCGTGTACATCAACCCGGCGTCGCCACGACGCGGCGTCGAGCGAGCTTGGCGGTGAAACCGAGGATCGAAGTCTACAACACTCCCCAGGCGAATGTCATCGCTTCGAAGACTCTCCTTAAGACTATCGCGTCGCAACTTCTAGAAGGCAGCCCATGTGTCCAGGCCCTCGCTCGAGCAACGGCCATGGTGGAGATGGTTGCCATACAGCAAAACGAGGCGATTCCCGCTCCGACCGCATCGGCTCACAGCCGTTCGACGCGTAATCGAAACCGGGCTCGAGCCTGGCGATTCTCACCAATCGCCTGCCCACGATCTTCGTCAAGATATTAAAGCCAAGTGGCGGGAGCGCAGTAACGGCGAGCGGAACTCTCGTGGCCATCACAGCCGACGCAACGATGACCAAGCCGAGAGCACCGCCAGTCGGCGCGACCACCGCTAGGAGCAACGCTAAGGCCCGCGGCGGGAGCATCGTAGTAGATCCCCAACGCGGAGGCGGTCACGACCATTGGAGGGGATTCGGGCCTTCACCCCGGATCTTCGCCGAGTGGTTCGGCCAGATGGTTTCAACCTCAAAGGCATCGACAAGTTCGATGGCGAGAGGGATCCAAAGAACTGGCTGCAGGTTTACGCCTTAGCAGTCAGCGCGGCAGGAGGTGATCAGAATGTCATGGCAAATTACGTGCCGGTCGCTTTGACCCCAACCGCCCAGACCTGGCTCACGGGACTCCCGGAGAACTCTATCGAGTCTTGGGACAACCTCCAGGAGCAGTTCATCGCGAATTTCCAAGGGACCTACGTCACCGGATGCAAATCCGAGGAGTTAATCAGGTAGATGACCCGGGGCCCCCCGCATAATCTCAAGGCCATGTTCACAATGACGGACCAGGAGACCGAAGCTGAGGAGGCCATCGCGAATCATCGCGGAGGCAATGACGGAGGCCCCAAGAAGAAGCCAAACGATGAGCAAGGCAAACCCAAGGACAAGAAGCGAAAGGGGGAAGAGATGGTCGCCAACATGGAGCGCAACCGACCTAAGCCCCCCAACGACAACGACTACAAGAAAGTGATGGATTCGGTATGTCCCTTCCATCCCCGCGGAAAGCACTCTGCCAAAGACTGTCTTATTCTGCAGAAGTTCACCGAGAATTCGAACCAATCTACTAAGGGCGGTCAAGGCAAGAAATCCGATGGAGATTACCAGGACGCCGAGCGCGAGATCAACTACATATTCGGGGGCTCTGATGCGTACGAGTCCAAGTGGAAGCAAAAGCTTACCACTCGGGAGATCAACACCATCATGCCCGAGGCGCCCAAGTACTTGCGCTGGTCCGAGGTGCCCATCACCTTCGACCGATAGGACCACCCGAATCAAATTGCCTTCCCTGGAAGGTATCCTCTGGTGTTGGACCCGGTCGTGCGAGGAAGCAAACTAAAAAGGGTTCTGATCGATGGCGGGAGCGGGATTAACATCCTTTTCGTCAAGACCCTGGACCAGAAGAATAATCCATGTTCTGAGCTACGGCATGGATCATCTCCTTTCCACGGGGTAATCCCCGGGATGTCCGCGATACCACTCAGACAGATCTCTTTGCCGGTCACGTTCGGGAGTAAGGATAATTATCGGACAGAGAGTCTGAGTTTCGAAGTGGCTGATTTCGAGACGGCATATCATGCCATCTTGGGAAGGCCGGGGATTGCCAAATTCATGGCTATTCCCAACTACACTTATCTCGTTTTAAAAATGCCAGGTCCCAATGGTGTAATCACCCTTCTTGGTGACGTTAAACAGTCCCTGCTCTGCGACAGCGAAAGCTGTGAGATGGCGCAGGCACTGGACTCATGTGCTAAGATGGAGAAGATCCGGCAGGAGGTCGCATCCCTTCAAGAGGAGGGGACATCCCCACCAAAAAGCGGGCCAAAACATCCATCCAAGCAGCCGAAGAAACCAAGAAGATTCTGTTGGACCCGTCTGATCCGACCAACCAAGAAGATTCTGTTGGACCCGTCTGATCCGACCAACCAAGAAGATTCTGTTGGACCTGTCTGATCCGACCAAGACAGCCGTGATTAGGATAGGGCTCGATAGCAAATAGGAAGACGCGCTCGTCACTTTCCTCCGGGCCAACCAGGACGTGTTCACTTGGAAGCCTTCGGACATGCCTGGTGCTCCGAGGGAGGTGATCGAGCACTCTCTCCACGTCGACGAAAAGACGAAGCCAGTCAAGCAACGCCTATGAAGATTTGCCCCGGATCGGAAGGACGCCATACGGAGCGAGATCACCAAATTGTTGGCCGCTCGGTTCATCAAGGAGGTGTATCACCCCGAGTGGCTTGCCAATCCGGTCCTGGTGCAGAAGAAAAGCAAGACATGGCGGATGTGTGTCGACTACACAGACCTCAACAAAGCGTGTCCCAAGGATCCTTTTGGGCTCCCCCGCATCGATCAAGTGGTGGATTCCACCGCAGGGTGCGAGCTCGCGTGTTTTATGGACGCCTACTCAGGTTATCATCAGATCGGTCTGAAAGAGGAGGATTGCATCATGACGTCGTTTATTACGCCTTTTGGTGCTTTCTGCTATATCACAATGCCATTCGGGTTGAAAAATGCTGGCGCAACTTATCAGTGCACCATACAGCAGTGTTTTCACACTCAGTTCGGACGCAATGTGGAGGCATACATCGACAACGTCGTCATAAAAACAAAATCCAGATGGGATCTCATAATAGATCTGACCAAGACATTCGAGGGCCTAAGGGCGTATCGGATGAAACTAAATCCCGAGAAGTGCATTTTTGGGGTTCCGTCTGGTAAACTACTCGGATTCATCGTCTCCAACCGGGGGATCGAAGCCAATCCAGAGAAGGTCAATGCTATCATCAAGATGAAGCCCCCGACCAATCAGAAGGATGTGCAGAAGCTCACTGGATGTATCGTGGCACTCAGCCGATTCGTTTCCCGACTCGGGGAGCGAGGCATGCCTTTCTTTAAGCTCTTACGCCGACAAGACGATTTTCAGTGGACAGCGAAAGCACAGGAAGCCTTTGAAGATCTAAAGAGGTTCCTCACCACTCCTCCGGTGTTGGTCCCTCCTATGCCCCAGGAGCCCCTCTTACTCTACATCGGTGCAACGACTCACGTCATCAACAGCGCTTTGGTGATGGAGCGAGATGAGGAGGGCTCCCTCCAGAAGGTACAGCGTTCGGTCTACTTCGTAAGCGAGGTATTGGGCGAATCTAAAACAAGGTACCCACAAGTTCAAAAGCTTTTGTATGCTGCGTTACTCACATCACGGAAGCTCAAGCATTATTTTCAAGAGCATGAAATTTCAGTGGTCACTTCTTTCCCATTTGGAGAAATACTTCATAACCGGGAACCCACTGGGAAGATTGCCAAGAGGGTAGTTGAGCTTGGAGCCTTTGATATAAAGTTCGAGCCTCGATTAGCCATCAAATCTCAAGCACTAGCTGATTTCGTCGCAGAGTGGACAGAGGCCCAAACCCCAGCAGCAAAGAAGAATCTCGAGTACTGGATGATGTACTTTGATGGTTCACTCATGCTCAGCGGCGCGGAGGCTGAGATTTTGCTCATATTGCCGACTGGAAAGAAGCTACGTTACGTCCTCCAGATATTGTTTCCCGTCAGCAACAACGCCGCCGAGTACGAGGCACTCATCCACGGGCTACGCATCGTCATATCGCTCGGAGTCAAGCGGTTATTGGTACGCGGGGATTCCCAACTCGTGGTCGACCAAGTTCAAAAGGAGTGGTCTTGTATTGGCGACAGCATGGCGGCCTACTGTCAGGAGGTGCGAAAGTTAGAAGATAAGTTCGACGGACTGGAGCTTACACATGTGCTCCGCCACGACAACGAAGCAGCAGACGAGCTAGCGCGGATGGGAGCCACTCGGGCCCAGGTCCCGAGTGGTGTTTTCGTCCAAGTGCTACACGCGTCGTCTATCAAGCTACCACCTGCACCAGGGGAAGATCAAGAGAAGCAGCTAGATCCCGATGTTGAGGTATTATCAATTACTCCCGGGTGGACTCAGCCTTATTTAGATTATCTTCTTCATGATGAGCTGCCTGAGGATCGAAGCCTAGCCGAGTGCATTACACGCCAAAGCAAAAGCTACAAGGTAGTCGGGGACGAGTTTTTCAGAAAAGCAGTTTCGGGGTACTAAGGCGTTGCATATCCGAGCAAGAAGGCAGAGACCTACTCAACGAGATCCACTTGGGGGAATGAGGGCACCACGCAGACCCCAAAGACCCTAGTGGGAAAAGCACATCGGCAAGGATTCTTACGCCAACCATGGTCCTGAATCGGAAGACATAGTACACAAATGTGACGAGTGTCAGTTCTTTGCACGGCAAATTCACATGCCAGCCCAAGATCTGCAAACAATTCCGATCTCTTGGCCCTTCGCCGTCTGGAATCTGGACATGGTGGGCCCCCTCAAGCAAGCGCAAGGCGGATTCACTCATCTCTTCGTCGCCATCGATAAGTTTACTAAGTGGATTGAAGCCAAGCCGGTTGCTGTCATCACGGCAGCCAAAGCACGCGAGTTCTTCCGGGACATCGTTGTGCGTTTTGGTGTACCCAATCGCATCATCACCGACAACGGCGTTCAGTTCAAAAGCAGCGAATTTTAAGATTGGGGCGAAGTCGGGCATCAAGATACGCTACGCCTCGGTGGCCACCCAAGAACAGCAGACGGTTGAGCGCACCAACGGATTGGTGCTACAAGGGCTCAAAGCCGAATCTTGATCGCTGAAGCCAGACGCTACTGCTTTGGGTCAAGGAGTTGCCTTGGTGCTCTGGGGCTCGAAGCGACCCCAAGTCGAGCAACCGGCATACACCCTTTTCCTAATCTATGGCTCGGGCGGTCCTCCGATCAATTGAAGTTCGGTCCCCGAGTCGCGATTCTGACGATAATCACCGTCGAGATGAAGCAAGATATTAAGACCTCGATCGGCTCGAGGAAGCGAGAAGCAAAGAATGATCCGATCGACAAAGTACCAGCAGGCTGCGTCGCTACCATCAACAAGCAACGTCTTGAGCCGTCGTTCTCAAGGACATCTACTCCTTCGAAGGAATTAGAAGTACGAGCATAAACTCTCCTCACTTTGGGAAGGCCCCTATGTGAACGCTGAGGTGACTCGCCCGGGGGCTTACCGGCTACAACGTGAAGATGGATCCGAAGTGCCCAATACCTGGAACATAGAGCAGCTACGTCGTTTTCACTCTTAAAAGCTTTGTATTCAAGCAGCATGTACTTAGTTTCCCTTCTTTTGACTTGCTATTTGGCCGTAAACGACCAAGCAGTAAGTTGGGGGCTACACTAAATAGTGTGCGGAGTAAACCGCACCCTATCTTATCAATAAAAGTTATTTTCTCTTTACATGTGTTGGTCAAATTCAAGTATTATGAAAATTCTTGAGTAATGGCGCTTCTATGTCCCAATAACAATGTTTAGCTACTCCGTAGTTGCATGGGGAGAAAGCCAAGTGCTAATTCCTGGCACTCGGAGGCTAGACCAGTCGGCGGATGAATTTCATGAAAAAGGATAAAGCGTATTATTCGGATAAGCCGAATCACCAGTATTGAGGATCGACCAAGTGTTTTCATTAAAGATACATCTACAAGTCCAAGTTTTTGACTATATGAACAGCAGTCGGACGAACTTCTCGCAGTAGTGCGCTGGCCTCTTCCTCCGTCCAAGCAAAACCCTCCTTCACGGCTTCGCAGTCTAGACGGGGGAAGTTTGACTTCGCAATCGCGAGGCCCTGGCTGGTACACGTTATTGCTGCCTCCGGGGCAAAGACCTTGATCCGCTCAGGAAGGGCGTCGAGACGGGTCACCAGGAGGTTGGAATCAGTCGACAGCTCTTTTTCTGGGTAGAGGCATTGGAGCGTTGGGACTATTCCCACCAGAGCTTGGCGGCGAAGCTCGTGGGAGGTTTTCACTTCATCGTCTAGAAGCTGGATTTGCGCCTTGGTCTTCTGCTGGTTTTCTACATAATCAATTGGGTGTGACGTATCAGTCGGACTCCAGTGGGGCTGAGCCAGGGAGAGCTAGAGGGAGAAAGTTACCTTCCAGCTCTTTGGCCGACTTCGCGGCTTGAGTGTTGGCTTGGAAGACTTCTTCCTCCAGGGCCTTCTGCCTCTCCTCTAGAGCCTTCTGTCTTGCCACCGGTGCTATATTCGAAGGCAAGTCTCAGGGATTGTCATCTAGGGAGCATTGTTTAGGACTATTCGGGATTTGTACCTCGGATGGTGTTAGACTCTTCCACGTGGCGGAACCGGAGTTCGGTAACTTCTTGTTCAAGCTCTCTGATCCGGCCGCGATATTGCGACTTGGCAGCATATAGTGCATTGTCATATTCGTCGCGGGTCTTCAGCTCGCCCACTGTTTTCTCCATGCATGTGGACTTCTGCCTCGACCTCTCTTTCATGCGCTGCATGGAAATGGGTGGAAGATTAGCGGGATTCCCCATGTGCAAAGTGAGGATTCAAGGCATGGAAAGGTCTTACCTTATATATCATGGCTTGAGCCGCTGCCATATTGTCCAGCACCTCCCACTCTTCGGCCTCTTGCCCATCGTCGACCTCGTAGCCATCCATCTCCTTCCTCCACTTTAATCGAAGGGGTGGAGCGTGAGCTTTGGCAGAGGGGCGAGGAATTTCCTCGATTTCTGGTTCCGAACTTTCTGAAGCCGGAGCTGGGACTTTCCCCTTTGCCGCTGAGGAACGGCGAGTGGCAGAAGATGGGCCGAAGTCTTGGTGAGGCACGGCAAGCTGAGCCGAGTCCTTGGCAGATTGGGGATTGGCTTGACAATCGGACTTTGGAGGCTCCGAGGCTGGCACTTTCCTACCACGCGAGCTTGGCGGCTCATTATCATCATCGATGGGCTTTCTGAGGAGCATTCGAAGATCATTCAAGATGTGCATTCCTTGCAAATCAAGAAGGGAAAATAGTATGAGGAAATACCTCTGTGAAGATACAAAAGACTTGAATCCAAATCGGACACCCGAATCACTCGGGCCCGAGCTGGGAGGCTTCTCTGCCCCTGACGCGGCCGCTGGGTCGGCGGACCAGGGAGACGGAGGACCTTGAGGCTACTTCGCCTGGGCAGAGGGCGACCTCATTGCTGGGCGGCGGCGGCGCACGAGCGGGACGTTATGATCGTCGTCATCCTCATCCGAGTCCCCTGAAGCGACCCCCTTGCCTTTCTTGACTGGAGGAGCACTAGTCGAGCCCTCAGCAGGACGCTTGCGCGGTGTCTTCTTGTGGTGCGGAGCTTCTGGAACTGGATGGGTGGAGAAGAAGGCTTCGCGTCCCTGCGGTATGTCAGATTATATTAGTTCCGGCTCTATCCTAAGAGACCGCGGTCGAGTTGAGAAGGATCTTCTCCTTACAGCTGGTGGCAAATATCCCAAGTGGTACGGAGCCGGGCACTCTGTGCGAACTACTTCTAAGCCTGGAGCGAAGAGCTCGGCCACTCGGCTGATGATTTCCTTCTGCGAAAGGTTCTCATTGGATTCCCGAGTGGTGTCTTGGGCCCCTGAGTACTCGAAGGCGAGATGCACCCTCTCCTTTATGGGCTGGATACGGCGCTGGGTATAGTTCCAAACCACCCCCATGCCAGTCAACCCAGCAGACTTTGCTCTGTGGAGAAGAACAAGAAGTTCCTGCACTTGGCTTCCCTCGTCATCGGCGAGAAGTGAAGACCAGGAGGGATGGACTGTAGGGCACTCGCCGAAGAAGGAAGGATGGGCCGGAGGTGAGTTGGCACAGTAGAACCACTCTGAGTGCCAGCCTTTATTGGAGGTTCTCAAAGGAAGATCGAAATAAAACTTTCGGGCCCCTTTCCGCAATTGAAATCCCGCGCCGCCGCCGGCCTTGGGAGTGTTCTTGTTGGGAAAAGGCTTGAGAAGGTAAAGATATCTGAAAAGGTCGAAATGAGGAGCTATCCCCAAATAGGCCTCACAGACATGGATAAAAATCGCAATTTGGAAAATGGAATTGGGGTTTTAGTGCGTAACCTCGATCCCGTAAAAATGGAGTAATCCCCAGAAGAAGGGAGAGCAAGGAAGGCCGGAGCCGCGAAGGAAAAAGGATTCGAAGACAACTACCTCGTCGGAGCGAGGGGTGGGACAGGATTCACCGGCGGTGGCGCGCCAAGATACGAACCCTTCGGAGGGGAGCACGCCGACAGAGACCAGCTTCTGTAGCCTCCATTCGGTCGTGATGGACTTCATCCACTCCTTCCCGCTCTTGGCAGCCTTAGGGGCGGCGGGAGATGGTGGAGCCATTGCGATCGGAGACGGGTGGCGACGGAGGTGGCGACGGAGAAGAACCCTAGCGGCGGAGCTCGCTGGGAGAAGCTAACAGACTGGCGTGAAAAGTGAGCCAGGTGAACTAATTTCGTTCTCCTGTTCCTAACTTATCGCGATGGGCAGTGTTTCGCGTGCAGGTCGGGCTTAGTCTAGTCTTTGGATCACGGCCTTTCGCGAGGGCGAAAACCACTCGGCTAGCCGAGTGGTTCCCTCCGAAATATTTGCGTTAAGCGCCGAGTGCCGGTCTAGGAGCGGACGAGCCTAACTACTCGGATGAAGCGGTGTCGCGGATTCAAGATCAAATCAAGAAGAAACGGCGTTGCAGATTCAAGATCAAAGCGAAGAGAAAGACGTTTGGATTTTCCAAAAGGTCTTCATTAAAAGGCACTTAGGCTGTCGACGGGTGACTAACTGGGGGGTCACCGCCGGCAATGAATTTGTACGAGGGTACGCTAATCAAGAACTAGGTCAAATGGCTAGCACAAGACAGGGTTATACAGGTTCAGGCCCTCAACGGAGGAGGTAATACCCTACTTCCTGTGCTCTGGGATTATTTGGTGGATCGGGATGCAAGATGATGCTCCTAACGATGATTCGATGGCCTCTCGGGATCTGTCCCCTCCCTTTATATAGTACAGGGGGGATAGAATTTACAGTAAGTCGCGGGGTATATGGCAACTATTTCCGTTATGATGTTACATGGAACGTATGCATTGATCTGCTAATTACATGGGGATGTCCCGTAAACTCTAACCCTTTCCAACGGCTTAAGTTCCGCCCAATCCGAGTGCTTTCCATCTTCGGCCAACCGACCTGGGTCGCCCCTATCTGTTCCCATATGGGCCTTCTAGAGGATACCCGGGGCCCATGCAGTCCACAGTAGCCCCCGAGTGCTTTACGATCGAGTCAGATGCTTAGCCGACTGGTTCCGCTTAAATCTCCTGTAATCTGAAAAGAGATTGTAATGGACTCAAGAAATTTTTAGTTTTTATGTCAAAACAACGCCTAGATTTGGCAATACCAAACTCCAGCTTTCTCGGCCCGTTGGACACGTTATCTCGATAGGAGGATTCGGCTCCTGGGCACCCACTCTTGCAATACAAGAGCGGCCATTGGCCCGTCTTGGGGCATGCCTTAAGCCACGCCATTACAGCTTCTGTCTTGCAGCATGCTGTAACCTTAGCGTTTTAGGAATATTGACATCAGATGCCAGGCCTTAACTTGTAAGAACCAGCTCTTGGCCCAACATGGGGCACACCTTTCAGCCGGATGGTATCTGTCCCCACCATGGCAAGGATCAGCATAGGCCTTTGGAGGCATACCGATTGGACGCGATTTTGCCGAGAGATAATTGTATCCGCGTAGCAGTATACAACTGGCGACCTTATGAAGGCATACCTCAAGAAATTGAATCCAAATTTCACCAACACCCAACCTTGAGCCTGCAAAGTTGGCTAGTGACCCTCATGGGGTATCTTGTGAAATATTTTTAATTTTACGCTGCCGATAATATGCCCTCCGGGTGCACCGAGGCGAGTTAGGCTCGATTTTAACACATTACGCCGTCGGTGGCGTGTTAAAAAGCTTTGTTAAAGGGTCGCCCTTTGCGCTTTTAGCCCAAGCCCAATTAGGGAGGCGAAGCGTTTTAGCGCCCTTTTCTCCTGACAAGAAGGCGGCGTGTTTCCGTCGGAAGCGGATCCGCTCCACTTCCATCCCATCGCTCGATGGTTTCATCAGTGTTCAAAGCGGATCGCGGTAGCGACCCTTGAACTTCCCGTGTATAAAAAAATCCTGTGAGTATTACTTCACCACCGCCTTGAGTTTTTGAGTCTTCTCTCTTTTCGGCTACTCCCAAAAATCTTTTCCTCCTCTCTCCACGCAAGAGCAATGGCCAACATCTTGGAGATGATCATGGCGTGGAGTCGATGAGGCCAGCGAGGAGAGGCGGAGGCTGCCGCCAAGGCCGCCGCAAAAGCCTTCGAGGACAAGCTCGGGAGGACTTCGCTCTAGCGGGCGAAGTCAGCGGAGGAATCCATTAGGTTACGATCCGTGGATTCCTTGACTCCACAAGGTGCACTTCCCCCTCAAGGATGCACTGGTCGCCGCCCTCCGTGCCGATGGGGGGTACTGAAGCCCTCCCCCCGTAAGGCCTTTTCTTTTGTTCCTCCACAAGCCAGCGACGAGCCCTAGCTCGATGTGCTGTGCCACGGAAAAAATATGTAATCAGGCCTAAGTGCCCTTTGAACAAAGGACTTTTGAGGAACTTGATGTCTTTTGCTTCTGATCTTGAATCCGCGGAGCTACTTCTCCGCGATTTGATCTCGAATCCGCAGCAATACTTCATCCGAGTAGCTAGGCTCGTCCGCACCTAGACAGGCAGTTAGTGCGTAACGCAAACCTCTCGGGGGGAACCACTCGAGCAGCCGAGTGATTACTGGGCCCCTTGCGGAAAGGCCGCATCCGACGCTAGACGTAGGCCCGGCCCAGAATGCGAAACTCTGCCCGTTGATACAAGTCTGGAACAGGTGAACGAAATGGGTTCACCTTGCTTGCTTTTCGCGCTAGTCTGTTGGCTTCTTCAGTAAGCTCCGCCGCTAGGGTTCTTCTTCATCGCCAGCTCCGCCGCCAGCCGTCTCCGATCGCAATGGCTCCGCCTTCCCTCCACCCCAAAGGCGCTAAGAGCAGGGAAGGAGTGGTGAAGTCCATCACAACCGAGCGGAGGCTCTGAAGCTGGTCTCTCGGCGTGCTCCCCTCAAGAAGAAATTGTCTTGGCGTCCTGCCGCCGGTGAGTCTGCCCGCCCCTCGTTCGAGACGAGGTGGTGGTCTTCGAATCTTTCTTCCTCCGTGGCTTCGCCTTCCTTGCTCCTCTTTCTTTGAGTGCCTTCATTTTTACGGGGTTGAGATTTCACACTTGAATCCCAACTCCATTTTTCATATCGCGATTTTCATTCACGTCTGTGAGGTCTATTTGGGGTTGCTCCCACTTCGATCTTTTAGATTCCTTTTCCTTCTCAAACCCTATCCCAACAAGGACAATCCCAAAGCCGCAGCGCGCAGGATTCAATTGCGGGAAGGGGTTAAAAATACTATTTTGATCTTCGCTGAAAACTTCCAACAAAGGCCGGCACTCGAGTGGTTCTATTGTGCCAACTCCCCGCCTCTCCTTCCTTCTCCGTGAGTGCCCCATAGTCCATCCCTCTGGTCTTCTCTGCCGATGACGTGGGGGAAGCCAAGTGAAGAACTTCTTGTTCTTCTCCGTAGAGCCAAGTCTGCGGGTGACCGGTATTGGGGTAGTGTGGAACTATACCCAACGCCGTATCCAAATTTCATCAAGGAGAGGGCATCTTGCCTTTGAGTACTCGGGGCTCTAGGGCGCCACTCGAGAAACCAGCGAGAGCCTTGCATGAAGGAGATCCTCGGCGAGTGGCGAGCTTTTTGCTCGAGCACGGAAATAATTCCAGCGGAATGCCCGGCTCCATATCATCTGGGATTCTTGCCACCGGTAAGGAGAAGATCCTTCTCAACTCAACGCGGTTCGTTGATGTAGGGCTAGAGTTAATGTAATTTGATGCGTTGCGGACGCCAAGCCTTCTTCTCCTCCCCGGTTCGGAAGCTCCACCCCAAAGGCGCCTGCATAGCGTCGGCGAGGGCTCAACGAGTGCTCCTCCGGCCAAGAAAGGCAAGGGGGACACCTCAAGGAACTCGGACGAATACGATGATGAGGAAGACACCGTCCCGCTTTTGCGCCGCCGCCGCCCAATGACGAAGTCGCCCGCCCAGGCCGCGCAGCCACAGAGCCCTCCACCTCACCAGTCATCCGACCCAAAGGCCGCGGCTGGGGCGAAGAAACCTGCTGGCTCGTGCCCGAGTGGCTCGGGCATGAAGTTCAAGATGAAATATGTCCCGTCACACAGGTACTCCTTCGTGACGCCATAACTTCATAGTGTGGAGACATGCGATGTGCATATTGAACGGTCTTCGGGTGCTTTCAGAAAACCTATGAATGACGACGAGCCGCCAAGCGCCAAGGACTCGGCTCGGCCCACTGCGCCTCACCAGGACCTTGGCCCCTCCGCCACTAGCCGCCAATCCTCGTCAGCGAAGGGGAAAGCTCCAGCTCCAGCTAGCTCAGAGCCAGAGATCGAGGAGATCCCACGCCCCTCGGCCAAAGCACACATTCCACCCTTCCGATTGAAGTGGCGGAAAGAAATGGAGGGCTACGAGGTCGACGACGGGCAGGAGGCCAAAGAGTGGGAGGTCCTGGACCAAGCAACCACAATCCAGGCTGAAATAAACAAGGTAGAACTTCTTTTCGCTGCGAACCTCTATCCCATACAGAGGAATCCCACTAATCTCCCTCTCTTCTCCATACAGCGCATGAAGGAGAGGTCAAAGCAAAAAACCCGATGCATGGAGAGGACGGTAGGCGAGCTGAAAACGCGCGATGAGTTCGACAACGCGCTGTATGCCACCAAACGACAATATCGCGGTCGGATCGAAGAACTGCACCGCGAGGTCATAGAACTCCGTCTCCGCCACGTGGAAGAGTCCAACGCAAATCAAGGTATAAACCCCGACCTGTGTTAAATCTCTAAAAAGGATGCTCCATTGGTAATGATCTTCAATATTTGCCGTCGAGTGCAGCTCGGAGGCGAGGCATAAAACCTTGGAGGAGAAGTCCACCAAGCCAGCGCTCGAGCCGAGGAGTCGCCAGCGGTTGGAAGGTAACTTTTTCCAGACTGGCTCTCCCTGGCTGAACCTCACTGAAACCCGACTAATATGCCTTGTCCGACTGGTTGCGCAGAACTTCGCTGCCGAACCTCGACGGGAATCGCTCCGATACTTGATTGCCTTTATCCAGACGAGGAGCCGCCGAACGATCCTGACTCCACTGGTTGCCCGTCTCGGCGCCCTTCTGGCGGATCAAGGTCTTCACCCGGGAGGCCGCAATAACATGCACCGGCCAAGGCCTCGCCATTGCGAAGTCAAACTTCCCACGCCTAGATTGTGAAGCCGTTAAGGATGGGTTTGCTTGCTCGGAGGAGGAGGCCGTGGCGCTACTGGGGGAGGTTCATCCGACTGCCGTCCAGATAGTTGGTCAGTTGGACTTGTAATTGCGCCCGTAATAAAAGCTTTTGGTTGATCCCCAATACTGGTGATCCAAACTATTTGAATAATACGTTTTATCCTTTTTCATGATACGCATCCGCCGACTGGTCCAGCCCCCGAGTGCCAGGAGGTAGCGCTTGGCTTTCCTCTGCAACTGCGGAGTAGCTAAATCTTGTCACTGGGACATGTTGCGCCACTACTCAAGAATTTTCATAATACTCGAATGCGATCAACACATGTAGAGAGAAAACAACTTTATTGAAGAGATAGGGTGCGGTTGACTCCGCACACTATTTAGTAACCCGACTTCTTGCTTGGTCGTTTTACGGCCAAGTAGCAAATCAAAAGAAGGAAACCGAGTACACAATGCTTTGCTTGAATACACGAACTAAGGGAAAAAAGCGATGTAGCCGCTCGATGTTCCGGTGTTGGGCACTTCAGATCCATCTTGGCGTTGTAGCCGATAAGCCCCGGCGGGTCACCTCGCGATCGCATAGGGGCCTTCCAGTGGGGAGAGTTTATGCTCGTGCTTGATTCCTTGAAGGACCAGATCTCCCTTGGAGAATGCACGGCCCGTGCGTTCTTGTTGATGGTAGCGACGTGGCCCCTGTTGGTACTTTGCCGATCGGATCAATCTTTGCTTCTGGCTTCCTCAAGTAGATCGAGGTCTTCACGCCTTGCCTCATCCGACTGATTATCGTTGTGTCCGGCAACCCGTGGGGACCGAAACTTCAATTCAGTTGGGAGGACCGCCTCAGAGCCATAGACAAGGAAAAAGGGTGTCTGCCCAGTGGCTCGGCTTGGGGTTGTCCTGAGCCCCCAGAGCACAGAGGGCAACTCCTTAACCCAGCGCGTGGCGTACGGTTTTAGGCGATCGAAAATCCTGGCTTTGAGCCCTTGTAGTACCAATCCATTGGCGCGCTCGACTTGGCCGTTGCTCCTCGGGTGGGCCACTGATGCATAGCAGATCTTAATGCCCGACTCCTCACCCCATTCTTGAAACTTCACGCTCTTGAACTGAACGCCATTGTCGGTGATGATGCGATTAGGTATGCCAAAACGCTGCGATGTCCGGAAGAACTTCGCGTGCTTTGGCGCCGTGATAACAACAACCGCTTGGCTTCAATCCACTTGGTAAACTTGTCGATGGCGGCGAAGAGATGGGTGAACCCGCCTTGCGCTTCTTGAGAGGGCCTACCATGTCGATTCCGGGCGGCGAAGGGCAAGAGATCGAATCGCTCGTAAATCTTGAGCCAAGCATGTGAATACGCGTGCGGCGACACCGTCACATCTGCGTACTATTTCTTCCGCATCTGTGATGGCGGTTGGCAAGAAAAATCCTTGCCGATAAGCTTTGCCCACCAGGCTGCTAGCAGCCGCGTGGTGCCCGCACTCTCCTGAGTGGATTTCATTGAGCGATCTCTACGCCTTCACCTTTCGGATATGCAGCGCTTAGTACCCGGCTGCTTTTTACGAAAAGCTCGTCCCGACCACCTTGTAACTCTTGCTCCGCGTGTGATGCACTCGGCTAGGCTTCGATCTTGGGTAGCTCATCATAAAGAAGATAATCTAAATAAAATTTGAGTCCACCACAGGTTCATCGTAAATACCTCGCATCGGGTTCCTTCTTCTTCTCTTGTTCTTCTCCCGATGCGGATGGTATCTTGATAGGCGGTCTTGGCGTAGCTCTGGGCGAAAACACCACTCGGGACGAGCTCGAGTGGATCCCATCAGCGCTAGCTCGTCCATTGCTTCATTGTCGCGCGAACACGTGAGTAAGCTCAAATCGTCGAATTTGTCTTCTAGTTTTCGAACCTCCGGCAATAGGCCGCCATCTTTGCCGCCAATACAAGACCACTCCTTTTGGACTTGATTGACCACGAGTTGCGAATCCTCGTACCATTAACCGCTGACACCAAGCGAGATGGCGACACGAAGCCCGTGGATGAGTGCCTCGTACTCGGCGGCGTTATTCTTGACGAGGAACAATATTCGGAGGGCGTAAGCGCGCTTTTTCTCCAATCGGCGATATGAGCAAAATCCCAGCCCAGCGCCGAGCATGAGGAACCATCAAAGTACATTGTCCAATTACTCGAGTGTCTGTCTGTCTTTGGGGTTTGGGCCTCTGTCCACTCGGCGACGAAGTCGATAACGCTGAGATTTGATAGCTAGTCGAGGCTGAACTTTATTTCAAAGGCTCAAGCTCGATTGCCCACTTGGCAATCCTCGGTGGCCTCCCGATTGTGGAGTATATCTCCAAGCGGGAAAGAGGTGACCATCGAAATCTCATGCTCTTGGAAGTAATGCTTTAGCTTCCGTGATGTAAGTAACACAGCATACAGAAGCTTCTGCACTTGTGGGTACCTTATTTTAGAGTCGCCCAATACCTCGCCTTACGAAGTAGACGGATATTGTACCTTCTAGAGGAGCCTCTTCGTCGCGCTTCCACCACTAAGGCGCTCTTGATGGCGTGAGTCGTTGCACCTATGTAGAGTAGGAGGGGCTCACAGGGCATGGGAGGGACCAACACCGGGGGCGTGGTGAGGAACCTCTTTAGATCTTCAAAGGCTTGTTGTGCTTCCGCTGTCCACTGAAAATCGTCTCGTCGGCGTAAGAGCCTAAAGAAAGGCATGCCTCGTTCCCGAGTCGGAAGCGAATCGGTTTGAGTGCCACGATGCATCCAGTGAGCTTCTGCACGTCCTTCTGATTAGCCGGGGGCTTCATCTTAATGATGGCGCTGACTTTCTCCGGATTTGCTTTGATCCCTCGGTGGGAGATGATGAATCCGAGTAGTTTACCAGATGGAACCCCAAAAACGCACTTCTCGGGATTTAGCTTCATTCGAAATGCCCTTAGGCTCCCGAATGTCTCGGTCAGATCTGTTATGAGATCCCCTCTGTATTTTGTTTTTATGACGACGTCATCGACATATGCCTCCACGTTGCGTCCGAGTTGAGTGTGAAAACACATTTGTATGGTGCGGCGATAGGTCGCGGCGGCGTTTTCAACCGAATGGCATTGTGATATAGCGAAAAGCACCAAAGGCGTGATGAGCGGCGTTTTGATGCAATCCTCCTCTTCGGTGATCGATGGTAGCTTTGAGTAGGCGTCCGTAAAACTTAAGAGCTCACACCCGCGGTGGAATCCACCACTTGATCGATGCGGGAAGCCCAAAGGATCCATAGGACACGCTTTGTTGAGGTGCGTAATCGACACACATTCGCCATGTCTTATTCTTCTTCTGCACCAGGACCGGATTGGCAAGCCACTCGGGATGATACACTTCCCTGATGAACCGAGCGGCCAACAGTTTGGTGATCTCACTCTTAATGGCGTCTTTCCGATCCTAGGCAAATCTTCGCAGGCGCTGCTTTATGGGCTTTGCCTTTTTATCGACGTAGAGAGAGTGCTCAATCACCTCCCTTGGAACACTGGGCATGTCCGAAGGCTTCTAGGCGAACACATCCCGGTTGGCCCGGAGGAAAGTGACGAGCGCGTCTTCCTATTTGCTATCGAGCCCTGTCCCAATCACACGGCTGTTTTGGCGGATCGAGCGGGTCCAACAGGATCTTCTTGGTTTCTTCGGCTGCTTGGATGGATGTCTTGGCCTGCTTTTTGGCGGGGACGTCTCCTTCCTCCTAAAGGGATGCGACCTCCAGTCGGATCTTTTCCATCTCAGCAGATGAGTCGAGTGCTGCGCCATTTCACGACTTTATTTATCACGAAAGGTGGATCGCTTAACGTCACCGAGGAGGTGATTACACCATTGGGACTGGCATCTTCAAGGCGAGATAAGTATAGTTGGGGACCGCCATGAATTTGGCAATCCCGGCCTTCCCAAGATAGCGTGATATGCCGTCTCGAAATCAGCCACTTGAAACTTCGGACTCTCGGTCGATAATTCTCCTTGGTCCCGAGCGTGACGGTAGGAAATCTGTCCGAGTGGTACTGCAGACGTCTGAGGATTACCCGTGGAGCGGAGATGACCCTTTCCGTAGCTCGAGCGTGGGATATTCATTTGGTCGAAGGTCTTGGCGAAAAGGGCGTTGATCCCACTCCGCCATCAACCAGGACCCTTTTAATTTACTTCCTTGAGCAATGGATCCAAAACCGGCGGATACCTTCCAGAAGCGATCCGATCTGGATGGTCCGATCGATCAAAGGTGATGGGCACCTCGGACCAGCGCAAGTATTTTGGAGTAGCGAGCATGATGGCGTTGATCTCCGAGTGGTAGCTTTTGCTTCGCTTGGACTCGTCGCATCGTAACCCCAAAGATATAAGCGATCTCGCTCGGCGTCTGGTAGTCTCCATCGGGCTTCTTGCCGTGACCGCCTTTAGCCGACTGGTTCGAACTTTCGGCGAACTTCTGTAGAATTAGGCAATCCTTGGCAGAATGTTTTCCTCGAGGATGGAAGGGACATACCGAATCCATCACTTTTTTGTAGTCGTTGTCGTTGGGGGGTTTAGGTCGGTAGTGCTCCACGTTGGCGACCATCTCATCCCCCTTTCGCTTCTTGTCCTTGGGCTTGCCTTGTTCGTCGTTAGGCTTCTTCTTCGGGCCTCCGTCGTTGACTCCGCGATGATTCGCGATGGCCTCCTCGGCTTGGCCTCTGATCCGCCATTGTGAACATGGCTTTGAGATTCTGTGGGTCCCGAGTCATCGCCAAATTAACTCCTCGGTTTTGCACCGGCGAAGAAGGCATCAATATTTGTTTGCTCAAACGTCCGGATCTCGTTCTTCTTTTTAGTAAAGTGCTTGATGAACTCACGGAGAGTCTCGCTCTTGCGCTTTAATATGTATCCAATCTCCCATCTCCCGGGCCTTTCATAGGTCCCTTGAAATTGGCGATGAAGCTGTTCTCGAGGTCGTCCCAAGACTCGATAGAGCTCTCAAAGTCCGTTAACCAGTCTCGGCGGTTGGGGTCAAAGCGACCGCAAGTAATTTGCCATGAAGTTACGATCATCTCTGCCTTGGCGATCGCTAAGGCATAAACCTGCAGCCGATTCTTTGGGTCCTCTCGCCATCGAACTTGTCGATGCCTTTGAGATTAAATCCTTCCAACCAAACCACTCGGCGAAGATCCGGGGTAAAGGCCCGAATCCCTCAATGGTCGTGGCGCCTCCGCGCTGGGATGCCTTCGACGCTCCGGCGCTGGCCTTGACGCTGCTCTTGGCGGTGGTCGCGCCGGTGGCGGTGCTCTCGGCTTTGATCGTCGTTGCGGCGATCGTGATGGGGCGAAGTCTCGCCCACCGTTCTTCGCGCTCCGCCGCTGGCCGATATCTTGGCGTAGATCGCGTGCGGGTGGTGATGAGATTCACCGCCGAGGCGCGAGCCCGATTCGATTAAGCGTGGATCATTGCGAGCGAAGCGGTCGGGCGGGGAATCGCCTCGTTTTGCTGGATGGCAGCCATCTCTACCATGGCCATCGCTCGGGCGAGGTTCTGGATGCACGGACTGCCTTCCGGAAGTTGTTGCGCAATGGTCTCGAGAAGGGTCTTCGATGTGATGACGTTGGCACAGGGGTATTGTAAACCTCCCGATCTCTTAACTTCACCGCGCGAGTTCATTACGGGCGTCGTCGCGCGCGCTGCGTGCCGGGTTGACGCGCCGCGATGCAGGTCTTCCATAACAATAGCGGTTGTCTCGGGTCAGACCTGTTGAGAGGTAGAGTGATGGTCCTCCGCCCCAAGGACGAAAGCCTCACGATAGTTACGAATCTCAGCACTCCCGTCTGACTCTGAGTCGGAAGTTGAGAAGCTGACTTGTTCGCTTTGTCCAATGGGTTGGCCACCGTTGATGACACCCACGAACGCTGCAGGATCCGATTGGATTGAGCGGCGGATTAGCGATCGGTTTCGAGTGGTTGTCCTCGCTTTGAATCTCAAGATCGGTCTGCGGAGGCGGCGGCAAGACTCCCAAGTCCAGAGAGAAATCCAGTCAGGGATTTGTAGACCTCACCGGGCTGGAGGGCGTCCAGACCGGGGTAGGCGATCTCATCGGGCTCTTCCTCGCTTTCCTCGCTGAGGGGGGCGAAGTGAGGCTGCCGACGGATCTTCCGGAAGAAAGCACATGCAGAATTCTCCAAGACAAAAGGCAATGGGTCCCATTGATTGTGTGTACCTTCTAGTTGAACGATCTCCCGTAGGGGAGAGAGACGAAGATTGCCGATGCCGTCAGCAACGAAGTCCAGGTTGCCGAAGCGAAGGGTCTCTCCTGGCCTCATGTCGACGTACGGCGATCTCGAAGAATCCATCTGATCTAAAAAACGATCTTGACGCAGCCCCCTACCTGGCGCGCCAACTGTCGACGGGTGACTAACTGGGGGGTCACCGCCGGCAATGAATTTGTACGAGGGGACGGTAATCAAGAACTAGGTCAAATGGCTAGCACAAGACAGGGTTATCTGGTGCACGAGCCCTCAGCGGAGGAGGTAATACCCTACTTCCTGTGCTCTGGGATTATTTGGTGGATCGGGATGCAAGATGATGCTCCTAACGATGATTCGATGGCCTCCCGGGATCTGTCCCCTCCCTTTATATAGTACAGGGGGGATATAATTTACAGTAAGTCGCGGGGTATATGGCAACTATTTTCGTTATGATGTTACATGGAACGTATGCATTGATCTGCTAATTACATGGGGATGTCCCATAAACTCGAACCCTTTCTTGCGGCTTAAGTTCCGCCCGATCCGAGTGCTTTCCATCTTCGGCCAACCGACCTGGGTCGCCCCCTATCTGTTCCCTTATGGGCCTTCTAGAGGATACCCGGGGCCCATGCAGTCCACATAGGCCTGATTACATTTTCTCTGCGGCGCAGCACATCGAGCTAGGGCTCGTCGCTGGCTCGCGGGAGAGCAAAAGAAGAAGACCCCCGGTGGGAGGACCTCAGTACCCTCCGTCGGCGAGGAGGGCTGCGACCAGTGCGTCCTTAAGAGGGAAGCGCACTTTGTGGAGTTGCGGGAATCCGCTGATCAGAACCCTAATGGATTCCTCTGCGCGGATCTCCGCCTTCATCAGGGCAAAATCCCGCCATACCTCGTCTTCGAAAGCTTTGGCGGCGGCTTCTGCCTCGTCCTTCGCGCGGGCCTCGGCGATCCACATCCCAATCAGCTCCATGATGTTCACCATCGCTCTCGAGAGAGAAGAAGTGGTGGTTTCTGGTGTCGCCGAGAAGAAGAAAACTCAAAAACTTGAAGGCTGGTGGTGAAGTAGTACTCTGCCCCTGGGATTTCTTTTATACACAGAGGGAGTTCAAAGGGCGCGCCTTGTAATCCGTTTCAAACACAGTAAAACCATCATGGCGATGGGACGGAAGTGGACACGGATACGGTTTCCCACGGAAGCGCGTGTCGTTCCGGTTGTGCGAGAAAAGGGCGCGAAAATGCTTCGCCTCCCCCTAATTGGGCTTGGGCTAAAACTGCAAAGGGCAATCCCCTTAACAGGCTTTCTTAACACGCCGCTAACGGCGGCAATGTGTTAAAATCGAGCCTAATTCGGCCTCGGTACACCCTGGAAGGCATATGACCGGCAGCGCCAAAATTAAAAGTATCTCACGGCATACCCCATGTTGGGTCGCTAGCCAACTTCTAATGCTCGAGGTTGGGTGTTGGTGAGATTTGGGTACAATTTCGGAGGTATGCCCTTTATAGGGTCGCTAGTTGTACACTGCTACCCGGGAACAAATACCTTTCAGCCAAATTGCATCCAATCGGTACGCCCCGAGAGGCCTATGCTGATCCCTTCTCTGGGTGGGACAGGTACCACTCGGCTGAAAGGTGCGCCCCATGTTGGGCCGAGTGCTAGTCCTTACAAGCTAAGGCTAGGCGCCTGATGCCGAAACCCCTTGCAACGTCTAATTACAGCATGCTGCAAGACAGAAGTTGTAATGACGTGGCTTAAGGCATGCCCCATGATGGGCCAATCGCTACTTTTGCATTACAAGAGTAGGTGCCAAGTAGCTGAATTCATCTGTTGAGGTGATGTGCCCAATGAGCCGAGTAAGCTGGAATTTGGTATTGCCGATCCAGGCATTGCTTTAACACAAAAACTTAAGATTTCTTTAGTTCTTTACAATCTCTTTTCAGATTACAGGAGATATTGGTGAAGCGATCGGTAGAGACATCGACTCGATCGTAAAAGCACTCGGGAGACTCTTGTGGACTATATGGGCCCCGGGTATCCTCTAGAAGGCCCATAAGGGAGCAGATAGGGGGCGATCCAAGTCGGCTGGTTAAGGATAAAGACCACTCGGGATATGTGCGCCTTGAGCTCCAAGAAAGTTCCCGAGGATATAATCTATCTCCATATAATTAGCAGATCAACACATGCACGACATGTAACAGCATAACAGAATTAGCTACCATGTATCACGTGCTATCCTGTAACTCTATCTCCCCATACACTATATAAGGGGAGGGGGTAGAGGCCATAGGCATAAAAGAAAAAACGACGAGTCATCATAGATAGCATATAGCATCATCTTGCATCCCGCATCTTGATCTACCATATAATCCCAGAACACAGGAAGTAGGGTATTACCTCCGTTGAGAGCCTGAACCTGTATAAACCCTTGTCTTGTGTTACCATTTGGCATAGTTCTTGATTAGCATAAACCTGTATAAACCCCAGTTAGTCAATAATTGTCAAACTTAAATGAGAGTACTAAATTGTATACTCAGCATTTATATCACAATAATAGAGCAATGTTCATCATATCCTTTCTAGGTAAAATCAACATTTATATATTTTATTCAAAGGGAAATATTTTTGGTATTTTCTAGATTATGCAAATTTTTATAGTTTTTGATTGTTTCAAGATTTTTTTTAAGGGCATAATTTTAACTAAGCACAGAGCAAAAATTATTCACAAATGGGGTAAGGTAATTTGGGATTTTTGGCAAGGCAGATCGGGAAAGAATTACTGGAAATTAATCTGGCAGGGCAAGGCATGGCAAGACATTTAGCGGTCGCCACAAGAAAACGGATGAGAGCAGGACTCACCTAATGAGCCGAAGGGTCAAAACCAATGTGCTGGAACCATGCCGCAAGGGCATCGTTCGTGGCTTGTGTTGCGGTGGTATTGGCTCTCAGGTAACGGGTAATGTCCTCGTGGTACATAGTGTGATGGGCCAACGTTTGGTGTAAGTGGCCCATATCATCAACTGAAGTATCCATTCTCTGTCCTAAGGCATGGATGTCCTTCGAAGTAGGAAGGGTAGCGGGCCGACGATGGTCCTCCCCGTCCTATCTCGGGTCCTTGTTCACGAGGTGAGTGGGTCCATCCAGCATCAAACTGTCACGAGCTACCGGCCTCAAAATTGTGCGTGCCCCAACCTCCATACTCATGTGGAGGAAAGGCGGATGGGTTCCATTGATCCCAACCCACGTTGTATTCGGAGTGATGAGGGGCTGCAGCTACCCCCGTCCACTGATCGTGGTGGGGCTCATTGGCTCGAGGTTGCTCTCGGCTGGCGTCTTGGTCATGCACAGTCCGAGGGCGAGACACTATGCCTATGGGGCTCCAGGGCTCTAAAGTTGATGGTCAATGTTCGGGCTCTATAGATTCCGAGCCTTGGATTAGGCAAACGGATCTCAGCAGATGTGCCCGGAAATCTCATGAAGTGAGCATCCGACTCATCAACCCGAAGGATGTGGCCTTGGATGAAATGGACTTTTCCTATTGTTTGGAATTGTGTGTCTAGAAAGGCCAATTCACAATGATCTAACAATCCCATTCCCTCCGCGATGCGGGTGATTAGAGACGTGCAGTCAATGTCCCCCTTTTGGTTAATCATCTCTACCCAGTGAGCTACCATATTTGCGGTCGGATTAACAGGCTTTTTATTGACCATTCCAAGCAGTCAGTAGCTCATCAAAGGCGCATACGTCGCATGTCCGACCTTGAATTAACTACCATTCCCAGCCACCTATGCATGAACCTAAGAGTGAGGTTGTGAATATAGTTCATGCGGGGTTTGCTAGTGTTGCTATATCCTTTGCCAGAAATAAATTCCTAGAATTCATCGCGATTAAAGCCAGCTAACCTATCAGGAGTAACTCTACACAAGATGGAAAAACCTAGATAACTAGTTAGTGTCTCTAAAGAGCATTCAAATTCTTCATTAAAGAGCCTAAAATAGTATCTATGCCCACCATCAAAAATGCGTAAAGTACTAAGAAATTCAAGGGCTAGAAGGCACGAACCTTTTTCAATGATGGCCGCGAAGTTTTCCCATCCAACGGCTTGGAAGGCTTCGTTGAATTCATCCAGAAGGCCGGTCTTGATCAGCAGCATCGGGTCGTAAGTCCGTGTGTGCTGAAAAGACCGGCGCCTCAGCACTTCGAAGACTTGCCGCTGTCGGTCGGTGTGGAGCACAATTTGCTCCTCCGACACCAAAATCCGCATCCCCGGGGCTGGACCAGCCCCGGAGGTTGTTGGGGCTTCTGAATATGTGTCATGGTACCCCGAAAAGCGGGAATCCATGGACATTGTATCTCCAGATTGGCTCTCCACGACCTCGGTCGGAGTATGAGTCCGATCCGAGCTGAACGAGCTGAATCGCTTGTGGACGCCCTTCGCTCCCTTAGCGATGGTGTGGCCAAACTTACCATACCATGATGACATTTTTCCTGCAGAGGTTAGGACGAACAAATACCCGAAGGAAATACGAAATTATTTACGGGTTAGTCGTCCAAAATTAGTCGTCACAATTAGCAATTCTTTGCCTCCACAGAAATTATTTTTTGCTCGATTTTTAGTTGACAGTATGCATGCAGTTGAAAGCAAATATGCAGTGCAGAGGAGAGCTGCAGGTGAGATCATGCAATCACTGCAGGGGAGTGATCTCAACCTGCTGCATACCTCCCTATTTACAATGATTTCTAAATGCAAGATTAGTGAAATCATGAGGTTAAATGCAAGATTAAGTGGGACAAATTACCCTACCTAATGCCTATATGCCTAGGGTGGTGGATGTAGTGGGAAATGAATGGATGCAAGTGGTGGAGTCACCCACCAAATTTGGTGGCAATTTGGTGAAGGGAGGGGGTCGGCCGGCCTAGGTGGGGTCGGCCGGCCCCACTTTTCCACCCAAAATTTTTTTTGTGATTTTTTTATTTTTATATGAAGGGTAAGTGTCCAGTAAAAAGTAAAAATGTTGTGGTAAAATGCACGAAATAAATATGTATGCAAGATAAATTTCTGGCTTACCTCCCGGTGAGGGCTCGAATTTTTGTTTTCGCGGTCAACGAGTCGGACCGCATTCAACCTTCAGTTGTCTTGAATTTGCTCCGCAGCCGAAGTTGTTGCTGCAAGTTGAATTTCTTTCTTACGCCACACTCGTTTGATCTGAGGTTTTTGAGTGGCGTTGATCTTCCCTTGCGGCTCCGATTTCTCGACTGCATGTTTCTTCCGACGGGGTTTGGATTTCCCCTTGTTCTCCTTCCCCTTCCAATATGGACGATGCAATGGTTCGTCCAACAATCGAAGGGTATTCATCATCGCAGCAATGAGGCTATCCACCTGAGGTTTTGGTACAGCCCATGTTTCCTCCTGCACAGGTTTAGCATTTTTACCACGAAATGTGCGTACCTGTGAGCATTGTTCAGCTCTCGGCCTGAAATTGAATGTTTCATCTCGGCCGTTAATGTTGAGCTGAATTTCTCCTGCACCAACATCGATTGTCGTATTTGCCGTGCTCAAGAATGGCCTCCCAAGAATGAGGGGCGTCTTGGTGTCTACTTCCACGTCTAGCACCACGAAGTCCACGGGTACTAGAAAATTCCGAATTTTCACTGGTATGTCCTCCGCGACTCCAATTGGATGGCGAATCGATTGATTCGCCAGCTGTAGGGTCATGCCAGTAGGCGACAAGGTAGAATGATTTAATCCTTCATAAATTACATTGGGCATGATGCTGACGCTGGCTCCGAGGTCGCACAGGGCACGCTCAAAGTGTTGTGCACCAATGGAGCATGAGATGGTCGGGTAGCCGGGATCCTTCTTCTTCTTAGGGAGAGTGTTCAAAATCGCCGCACTGCACTCTTCAGTCAATTTAATGACTTCCGACGTTGGCAACGGGTGCTTGTTGTTGAGGATGTCCTTCAGGTACTTGGCATACGTCGGTACCTGCATTGCATCTAGCAATGGTATGTTGACATATAGTTGCTTGATTACCTCAACAAACTTGCCAAATTGCGCGTCCGCAGTTGTCTTGCGTTGGCGACGTGGGAAGGGTAACAGTTGCGTCTCAGTGAATTCAGCGGGACTTGCCTTGGTCCGCGCTTCACTCGTTGTCTTTGGTAGCTCCTCTCTTGGCTCTTCATCATTCTCACCTTTCACCTCTTCATCGGAGATAATATCTTCATTCCCTACAGTGTTAGTTTGCGGCGGGTCTCGGGTGGTTTTACCTGATCGGGTTGCGACTGCATTAACATTTTCTTTCGGGAGCCTCCGGCTGTCCCGGGAGCTTTCCTGAAGCAAATGTAGGGATTGAAGCAGCCAATTGAGCTATTTGAGTTTCTAGCATTTTATTGAAGCCCATTTGACTTTTCATTGCAGTTGTAAATCCTTCTAGTTGTGCAATGATGCTCTCCAGAATTTTATCATTAGCAAGAAATTACCTACTAATGCTATCATTCACTTTTTGTTGAGCATTAGCATCATCTAGAGGACATTTATTGCGAGTAAAATTGCCGTTGTTACCTCCTTGAAGACGGTTGTCGGTGGAGAAGTTCGGCCTCGAATTCCAACCTAAAGTGTAGTTGGATTGAGGTCGGAACCCATTGCTGATGAAGTTTGCGTCCTCCGGTCGGGTCTCAGTGCAGTTGTCTCCAGAGTGTCCAAGGCTCCCGCAAACCTCGTAAGTCATACGAGATTCGAGCGCCCGGACGGTTTGATTCGGCACTTCCAGCTTTTTCATTAATAAATCCACCTTAGCCGCAAGCATGTCCATATCGTCGATCTGGTGGACTCCTCAAGTGCACGGCTGCGAACGCTCATCGTTCCAGCCCTGGCTTGAAACCATCTTCTCAATGAGAGCGCGGGCAGCACTCACACTGAGTGATAAGAAAGCTCCTCCAGAAGCAGCATTGAGGTGCTCTCGGGCAGTACGGTTATATAGAAGCTCTGAATGATAAATCAGTCTTGCATCCCGTGGTGGGGGCAAGCCAGTATATACTCTTGCAGACGCTCCCAAGCATCCGAAATGGACTCATCCGTGTGTTCTTTGGAATCACGGAGATCTTGTTCCGCAGGGCATTAGTTTTGCCCAGAGGAAAATACTTGGTGAGGAAGGCATTGGAGCACTTCTCCCAAGTTGAGACTGCATCCTTGTTGGCATAAAACCATTGTTTTGCTTTTCCGATCAGTGAGAACGGAAATAGGCGTAGCCGGACAGCGTCGGGAGTTGCACCCTTGACGGTAAAGGTACTGCAGATTTCCAGGAAATGCTGCAGATGCGCATTGGCATCCTCTGTTTGCTTGCCACAAAAAGGGCTCGCCTGAACTATGTTAATAAGAGCTGGTTTCAGCTCGAAACCACCGTCTCCCACATTAGTGGCAGGTACAGTGGGGACATTGGTGCTTGACGGGGCTGAGAATTCAAGAATGGTCTTCTCGGTAGCCATCGCTGATGAAGGTGTCTCGGTGACGAGGAACGGATTGCTCGTGAGGTTGGATAATTCAGAGACACGGGTTTGCGGAGGTAGGACTCGAGGTCTCGTCCTTCGCACCAGTGAGGATTTTATCGAAAGTTTTCCGGGAGATCAAAACCGGTCATCCACCGCTCTGCTAGTTCCACAGAACAAAGACGGAGCAAGGTAATATCCGTTAAACTAGGCTGGTAAATTAAATAATTTAGATGTAGGTTTTGGAAAATATTTTTTTATCTCTTTTTGAGAAACTGCTGTGTTCCCCGGCAACGGCGCCAGAAAACTTGTTGGCGATTCTTACGCTCAAAGAAAATAATCCGCAAGCGGACGGATATCGCTTGTAGTTTTCACTAGGAGTATTCCTAGAGCTATCGAATCCACAGGGAACGAGGGTTTAAAGAGATAACCTCTATATCTTAATTATTTAAAATACCAGCCAGTCTAGGTAACGGGGGTTAGGATAAATGATAAGACCGGGATACACACACGATAAATATTCACACAAATAAAGAGAAAGCTACACTAGCTAGATAGACAGTTGGGAGGACAACGAGACAAGTTTAATAAGTTCACAAAATCGTGTGATTCAGTTTAATTGAGCGAGCTTAGGATATTCTAACAGTGGTACACTTTGATATTCATCGTCGTAGCTCGGACACTCACTACCACCCGCTATCCTGAATTGGAATCCCGAATGGTTATGATCGTTCCGATTTGGCTCTACTGGTCCAAAGCCGGACGCTGTGGGTTACGCACGAGATACTTAGTACCTACGGATGGATAGGGCTGTCACCACCTACCACCTACTACATATACGTGGGCCCGGGTGTAAACCGAGTTAGTCCTAGTCTCAGACACCACGTCTGCGACTATTCCTAATCAATCTTCCTCAGTACTAAAATAAGTCGATCTAGGTTCAATGCACGGCTCTAACAAAGATATGAGTGAGAACCTAAACCGATTCCGCATTTAATATAAGCTACCTAAAAAGCAAATCTACACAACTCATTTATGCAGATAAACTCAGCTCAAATAAAGTTCAACACTATAGCAATGAATGAAGTGATCTCACTAATTGAAACAATTAGGAAAGGGTACAAGACCTATTACCCGAATTCCTGAAGACACTTCCAGAACTCCGAGCGTCAGCTCGACTTGACTCTAACTCCCAACTTCTACTAACTAAGAGCTACTCTACTAAGTGCAATGAAAGTGTGGAAGTGAAGTGTGTTGTGCTGTGTTACAAGTGAGGAGAGGGGGTCTATTTATAATGTTCCGCAGCCAATCGGGGTGCTCCACGTGTAGGGACACATGTCATCCATTCCTTCTCCAAAGGGGAACCCGAGGGGGCTCAAGAGTGGGTCGGCCGACCCACCTCCTTCGTCTCCCGGCCGTGGATTTTGCATGGGATGCTCCCTTATGGTGTAGATTAACCCCTTAAGCCGGTGCATCAAATGGACTTGCGCAAGAAAGGAATCCAAGGGAATCCTATGCTCTTTTGTGAAGCAACTGTGTCCATTCGATCAAACCGACAACAGTGGATGGTCTAGATGTCCTCCTTTTGTGTTTTTATGCCACTGGGGAGAAGACGGGGCTAGATCGGTGACATGGCTGGATCGCCCGACCTAGGTGGGTCGGCCGGCTGACACAAGGTTCGGTGCTGCCCTGGTTTGTCCTGTTTTGCACCTGTAGACCCAAAACTCACCAAAACTTGTGGAACTTTATTAGGATAAATAAAATGTTAGTATAAACCTTGATTTTCCCTCGAAAAGCCAAAATTCCGGAATATGTTGACGTAAACAATTGGTGTTTATTTGACGTCGACACTCGACATATATGATTTTCCTCTAAATATGATGAGACAAATACAATCTTGGCAATAAACATATTAGTCTCATAGCAATAAGCATATTTGAGGTGTGACATTAAATAAGCATTAAACCAAGTATTGTCATTATATGTGTTTGTCATTAATCACCAAAATCACACAAGGTCACTTGCACTTACAACTTACCTTGAGGGTCGACGATCCCATGCACTAGCCCCTGAATCAGTACGCTAGCACGGAAGACCAAGTAGCCGATACAGCGTACGTCGATTAAATAAATTTCTGAATATTACATTACAGTGCTGCGCCCTTAGACAACTCTAGTAAGGCGGCCCATACACGCCTTAGATTACAAAAAAATTGTTCAGAGTACAGCGGACACTAAAATATTCATCCAAAAGAATCCCTATCGACTACAGCCCATCACCGACTGGAGAGACCCCTTAAACTCCTCAGGTCCCCCATGTTCCTGTCCGTCGTCTTCATGACACCCATAAGGGTCATCTTCGACTCCATCGTCTAAATAAGTTAAGTAGACGAGGTCAGCGTCATCCAAAGGCTGGCTAGTTAGCACTTCCCTTAATACATATAGTGTAGAAGGCTCTATTTGGAGGAGAGGGTTATTTTACTTGCGTAAAGCCAAGTTTATAAGACTTTTGGAAACAACATAGCAAGTATTAACTAGAACTTGTATCATATATATTTAAATCAGGGTTTGCACTTTAATCATGCATCCCAAACCCATCAACAACCAAACACGCCAACAACCCACATTCGACCAACCCTCATCCAAATACACAACCTAGCTTAACCGATCACCATACCAGCTTATTAGTTCCTCGTGAACTTTCTTCCGGTTGCCCCCAACAATTCCTAGTTCTGCCATCCTTCCAGGATTTGGAAAATCCTGTTGTGGACCACACATGCCTTAGCATGATCATCCCGTCCTAGTAGAGTTGCCAGCCCTCACTAGCCGACCGTCACCCTGGGGACGTGTGGCCATTATCACCCTCGGTGATGACGTATTGACGTCCCTATCGAGAATGGTCCTAGAGGGACTACGCAGGGTGCTCACACCTGACGATCCAAGACCCGTACACCGCGCGATGGCCACGAGTTGTGTTGAAACCATCCCGCAGATGGCAGCGCTCTCAGCTACGCGTGTGCATCCGCGCTCCTCCTGGGTAAGCCCTGACCAAACCTAGCACTAGGCATCTCGTGCCTTAATCATCCCTCAGGATGTCCAAATCCAACTAGGGACAACCCACCAATCATTCTCTACTTCCACGGTCATCGACCACACCACACACTTGGATTATCCCGACTAATCCGATCCACACAGACCAACTTCCCCACATGTCCACACCCCAAACACAATCAACCCAACATGCATCTACCAACCCTAACTGTCTTATGTCATGTCACATTTAAATGAGAATAATGAATGACCGGTGAATATCGGTTCACCGTTCCGTGGCGATTTAATCAGAAGAGTTGTTAAGCCTAAGCCAGTGTAAGCAAGTTTTACCAATTAGGTAAGGTTAAAGTGGTTACCAGACTAAGCATGGCTGTCAAAGGCAATGACAATCAAAGCAGTCATTAAGGCTAGGCAATTCAAGGCAGGCATGTATAAATATTACATCATTAACAACTAGGCAGACAACTAAGATGCATTTAATCAACTAGTACAATGCCCGTGCTCTGCCACGGACCATAAAGGAATGAAAGAAAAACATAATTCGTAGAAAAATATATAAGCATGAAGTGTGATTTACAGGAAAGACATTATATGTGTGAGATCATTTTAGATCGAGAGTATAGCACATTACGTGATGTAGCTTGGATCGTTTAGGTTGGATCCAAGCATTAAGAATAATCTATCCATCAGCTCATGCTTTGCTATAGACGTTTAAAGGAAAAGGAAGAATACATGAATGATAAACAAAAACATAAATTAAAACATTATTTGACATAAATATTTTTGGTCACCAACCACCACAGTAACCAAATTTAAGAACCAACAAAAGAAATAAAAATACTAAATCACCTAACACTATGACCAAATTTAGGAACCATCAGAAGAAATAAAAATACTAAATCATCTAAGCATTATGACATGATAGTCACAAAATTTAAGCATGTGGTTGTAAATATCATTTACAAATGTAAAAGGTCTGATCAAGCATGTCCATTTAAATCGTAAATACATGAATTGTGAACCAACAAATAAAGTGCTTTACTAATAGACATCAACGGTTAATTATGCTACAAAATGAAACATGATCCAAAATATGTCATCTTTACATATAAACAAGCTTTCTTCGTACTGGTTCATCCACGTATGCTTAAATGAATAAGCGGTGCTCCTGAGGCCCATATTGAACCCACATAAGGAGTGCTCCTGAGGCCCACGACGCTGAAGACCGCGGGGAGCGAGCTGGCGATGTTCGACAATGAAGACTCTTCCTTGAATGGCAAGGTAAGAACCTTCATGCCTATGATTTAACATAGCATCCCATTACTATAAACCTACTAAATGTATGGGCTAGGTTTAGTTTTATGACAAAATTGGTTACCTTCTTTTCCTTTTCTTGATTTTTTTCTTGGAGTTTCCGACATTATTGGAAGACCTTTACCATCAAATGTTGGAAAAACATAAATTAGTTTTACATATTAATATTCAAAATACCTAGATATCCCATAATTGTACTATCCGGATAACAAGAGAAAATAGATGTACCTGATTGTGCTCACTAACACCTAAACGCCTTCAATGACAACAGGTCAATTCAACAGCTGAATTAAGTGAAAACAGCTTAATCCTACAAACAAGCAAAAAGTAGACAATTGAATAATTAATTTCTGGAGTGGAATAAGTGTACACACATAGATTGATATTAGAAAATGATAAAAGCAAGCATGATATCAAGAAATATACATATATGCATGCGCACCATGAAAATTGAATGAAATTGAAATCTCATAACCATGGCAGCTATAAAGGAAACAAAGAAAAATATAAAAGCTATGATGAAAATCGCACCAACAGTAAACACTAAACACCATCAAACAACAGGTATCATTGACAAACGAAAGTTATCATTGACAAACAGAAGGCATCAAGCCGGCGTGACATAGGTAGCAACACAGATGATGTCCAAATTCAGTTATAAGCAGTAGTTAGAAAATTATCATTACATCCATAATATCAGTTGACATACAAAGATTAATCAAAATTCATAATTTTAACCTATCTCTAATCCTTCTCTTGGCCACTAATGCACTCTACCCATCTCTAATCCTTCTCTATTAACACTGCCATATGAAATAACACTGACGGCGTGTTCACCGCACAACCACTGCGGATCACACCCCTAGTCAGATTTCTATCCTGCTAGCCTATCGGTCAAGCTCAGTTCGATTGAGCGCTGGACGCAGCAAAGAGCAACGCACGGGGATTACCCAGGTTCGGACCCCCTTGCGGGTAATAGTCCTACTCCCGCTGAGCCTTAGCTCTTTCTTGGTTGTGGTTGACTGAGATGTGTTTTTTGCAACGTCCCTCCTCCCCTCTCTCTCATCCCCTTTTATACAAGCCTTGCACTGGCAGAGAGAGCCGAAGGGTAGGCAAGATGAGACTTCAAGACATCGACAGACACCTACGAAGAGACGAAACGTGCATGCCTGCCACGCCAGCAGGCGCCGCTGCGTGTTTTCGCAGTGGCCTCGACCCGCATGTACACGCCGGTGAGATCTGCGGGTGGGGCCACCGCCTCCTTCGACGCGGCGGCCATCTTAAGCAACCTTCTCTCTGCGGTCAATTCACAAGGCCAGAGTGACAACCGCGAGCCCGCGAGGTCATCAGATGCGTAATCATTTCTTTAGTCGTCCATCCACGTGTGATGTCGACAATGCGCTCGTCTTCGCAGCAGGGAGAGCCTTCGCCCAGAAGACTCCTCCCGCTACGCTCCCAGCCACGGGGCCCGCTGATGGGGGCCTTTACGCGAGCCGAGGGGCTCGCCCATGCACCCACTGGTGCGTGGGGCCCTCGCCGGCCGTGTTGATGGGTTTCGCCATTACGCTGAACTCGTCGCCCGCTCGACGCGGGGCCCTCGCCTAGTCTTCCAGGCTCGCCACGCTGCTAGGCCTTGTCGCCGCTGACGCGGGGGCCCGCTTGATACGCCATGGGTTTCGCTCGCACGCTGGTTCGACGCTGACCGACGTTTGGCGTGTGGGGTCCTTGCCCGGCGCTCGGAGGGCTCGCCATCATGCTGGGTTTTGTCGCCGCCGACGCGGGGTTTCGCCGGCGCCGAGAGGGCTCGCCACGCCTGGAGTTTTGTCGCCCACTCGACGCTGGGGCCCACTTGATACGCCATGGGGCTCGCCCACACGGGGGTCGACGCCCACTTTGCGTGGGGGCCTCGCCGGCGCTGAGGGCTCGCCATACGCCATTGGCTCTTGCTCGCCCTTTGACGCGGGGGCCCAAATTGAAGGCCGAGGGCTCGCCACAGCATGCCAGGGGCCTTGCTTGTTCGCCCGACGTGGGGCCCGCTGATCTTCACAGACTCTTTGTACCCCTGCAGATTTATTACACCAACAAGAGTCTCTGTTCAAGATGATACGCGAACCGTCGACATACACTTTTCCATTTCTTGTCGGCGGGAGACGAATCGTGGGGCCCATCTTCAAGCGGCAGACGCTCGATTCTTCACCGCGCACGATCTTCCGGAACCGCCCGCCATGGTAAACTAAACGCTACGGCAATGATGGCGCTGCGCAGCGTGCATGGAATCAAACCGTCGCCTGCTTCGCCCCACGCCTATAAATACTTCTCTTGGCCCGCGGCTAATCCTTCCGCTTAAGTCCTCAAATCACAATTGCCTCCTTCGCACCGCCACGTAACCTTCTTTCTTTTCGCAAACTCTCCACCGCTTAATGGCACCCAAGCGTAGCAAGGGCCGTCTAGTGGACGCGCCATCGTCCGGTCCTAGTTTTCCAACCTCCGCCGCCGACGAAGATATCGCGAGGCGCTCCAAGTGTTCGTCTTGTGACCACTCCTTCGCCCGGCACCATGGCTATGCCCCAAATTTCCGCGACGGGAGATTGTTACCTTCACTGGCGGCGCCAAGGGCTTGTCCCGCCAGATTTCGAAGTTCTTCTTGGGATGCTCGCTTTCTACGAGATTCATGCGACGACCTTCCCCAACTCCGCCATTGTGCCGCCATCTTCGCCCACCTCTGCGAGATGTTCGTGGGGACGATGCCAAGCTTCCCGCCTGCACCGGCTTCAGATCGCACGCGAGGTCCGCTACGAGTGGGGCCATCTAAGTCGCTATTTCACCTTCGCGACGCCGCCGCTTTCATCCCCGTCGCGGTCAAGTCCAACTGGAAGGATCGCACCTAGCGGGTCAGACGTGGAGGACTCAGTGCCGCGATGATCTTTCCTTCCCGGTCTGGCACGGAGCCTCGCCATCCGTGGATACGCTGATGACTCAGCGGAGCTGGATTTGATGATGGATGCCGCGGGCTCACCGGAACCCACGTCTTGGCGGATTTTCTGCGGCGCCGGCTTTGCCCGCTCCGCATGAGGACGCGCCCCGCCTGGCAGTACTACGGCGACAACGACGGAGTCCGCATTGCCTCCGGAGGTAAGTGTTAGCCTTTCGGGTCTCTTTTCTTTTTGCGACGCCTTTTGCTCGCCAATCTTATGGTTTCCTTTTATTGTTCACCCAGCCGAAGGGAACGTGCCGACGACGATTCTAATCGGTCAAGGGCTTCACCACCCAACCCATGACACTTCTCCGTCATGGGCATCCTTCCTCTCGCGATCGATCCATGTGAGTCAGAGCCAAGATTTCGATGCTACCGCCTCTACGGAGGTTTTCGTCTCAAGGTCCAAGTGGCCTGGGACCACTGCAGATCCATGAGCCGCCTTTGCGATCGCCTAAGCTTCCGCGTTGGTTGCCGCCCGGCATGGCGGCCACTCACCAAGGCTTGTAGAAGCCTACCGATCTCGGCCAAGATGATGAGGATGATGGAGGGAGAGCCCAGCGAGAGCTCGCCCATCAAGTCTCCGAAGGCCCGCCGCTTCCGGCCTCCAGGGGGCCTCTGGTTATCTTCCGCCACCGGGCGAGAGCAAGGCGATTTCTTCCTAATCGAGCCGCTTCCGCTTTTCTACGCCGACGCTTCGCTACGGCGGCTTGCCGACGCTGCGCTGCCTCCGCTGCCGGCTGCTTATCAATGCCGCAAGACCACTCACGGCTGCCGCTTCGACGGCGGTGACCGCGATCGCGCCACACCACCGCCCGCGAATTGCTGCTTAGCGCCCCTTCGCTTCGGCTGCATGCGCCACTTCAGTTGGCTTTTCCTCGCTTACGTACATTTTGCACTAGGGTTAGTATGCTATACGCTTATCGCATACCAACCCCTGCTCGCTTATCTTTGTGGAACAGTAGCGGCGCTGGGCCTCAAGCTCCATCTCAGGCGATTGCCAAATTTCGCTTGTCTCCAGCGCTTCGACGGAGATTTAGGCCTCCCGCCGCGAGATCGAGCCGAGACAAGGCTAGGAACCTTCTAAGTGCCATTGCCGACGCTTAACGCCGGAGCGCTGCCGCCGCCGGTCGGACGCTTTGCGAGCGCTCATACGCCCACGCTTAGGCGACGCGCGATGTTGCTCGCTCGGCGTGAGTAAGCCCGGCGAAGTCAAGGGCGCAAGCTGAGGAGACGAAGGCCGCAGGGAGGCGGCGACCGGAGGTCAAGAACGGCGACGGCCGCCGCCACGGCAGCTTTAAGGACGTCAAGACTTCCGCCATGAGCACACTGAAGCGCCCGTGTGCCGCCGACATGTCAAGGCCGCTTACCACAGCCCGGATGTCTTGTATCCGCTGGCGCTACTTTGCATTCTCACGGAGGAAATGGTGGCGCGAAGACGCTTAGCGCCGGGGCGAAGCCGGGCGACGCTTCGCGCGAGCCGCCGGGCCGATGAGAGCGCTGGTCGATCGAAGACGCCACGGCGCTTCGGCTGCGCGGTTCATCCTGGCAATCGCCGCCTGCGAATGCGCGCTCGACTGGGCGCCGCCATCAGTGAGCTTTTCACACCACCGGACCGGATCAAGAGTCTCGGTCGAAGCCACCCACCAAGGCTCTCGATGATGGGCGGCGCCCAAAGAGAGATGACGAGATGACGACGAGGAGTAGATGAACTCCCTCATCTTGTTTTTGTCCTCAGATGTTACCTATCAATGCAAACACAAACTTTTGCTCTTTTGTCGTGAGTCTTGCTTTTAACCTTCATGCAAATCTTGACTTGCTAAAAAGGAGAATCGAGGCACCGACCGCCAAAAGCTTTACACGAACGCCCTGCCGCAAGCGAAGCGCTTATTTCCTTAGGCTTTTGGTTACTTCAACCCTTATGGCCTCTCGCGACCCGACTTAAACGTTACGCTATGGCACTTAGCTTTGGCGGTCTAGTCGGCTTGGTGCCAGCCGCCATGCATTGCCTAGACCGAGCCGACACACCAGCTAGAACCCGCCGTCCACTTCGCCGCCTAACCGCAAGTTGTAAGCGTCATGGCAACTAAGGGCCATCTCGTCTTTAAGTACTTTTTCGCTACTAGCTTTCGCAGAGTGTTTCTAACAGATTTTTAAGGCTAAGCCACCGATCGCTAAAAGCTTTAGATGTAACATTCTGCTGATAGTGAGCTTTTTCCTCGTGCATCCGTTACTTCAACCCTTATGGCCTCTCGCGACGGGACTTAAACGCTATGCGGGCGAGCACTTAGCTTTCTAAGCGGTCTAGTCATTGGTGCCATTGCAAGATTGCCTAGACCGAGCCGACACACCAAAGAACCCGCCTTCCGTCCGCCTACCGCCTAACCGCAAGTTTAAGCTGTCATTTTGCAACTAAGCTGCCATTCAGATAAGTACTTTTTCGCTACCAAATTTTCAATGTATGTTTTCTAATGACTTTTAAGGCTTAAAAAGAACAGATGCCCACAAAAAGATGTAACTTATCTTTTTATTGAAGATGGCTTTGTACAATGCAATTTCCGAGGCGAAGCGCGGCGAGGAAGACTTCGCCGCGGCCCAAATAAGGCCCAAAAGAAAGCTTCGAACTGCTATTCACGGTAGAACTTCTCACCGCCGACGCTCCAAATGTTCGCCAATTCACGACCATCCTCGAACGCGAGCCTCGACCGAGCTCGACGTGAGATCGAGACCACTTTAGCTGGCCCTCCCACAGAGAGATGGGCTTGCGCTACTACCATGCTTTTGATTTTATGCTAATCCAGGTCGCCTAACGCTAGTGTTCTCACACACACCCGCCTTGCTTGATAACGCAAGAAGGCTCGCCGACACCGGGCGTCCTGACGCCGCCTTTGTCTCTGATCTCCTCCAAGATTTACTTCATCCCGACACCGGCAGGTCTTCGCTCGCTGAACGCCGCCACCTCGAGAGCCAAAGGCGAGCTCACGGGAGCATCGCCGAGCCATACACCAGAAGAAAGGGGTCTCGCCGGGGCTCATGGAAGTTGTCCGCAGTGCTCACAACACGCTGGGACTTCTTCCGCCAGCCGCTGCCAAGGCTTCTCCGTGACGGCCGAAAAGCCCTTGTCTTGAGCCCTCCGAGTACTTCCTGTTTGCTCGCCAACTTGCCCATTGCTCTTCTGATGTGCAACTGAGGCGGCTATTTAGTACCCACCTTCAGACCACCAATCTTGGAAATCCAAGACTTGAACTGAGCGCCGCTGTTTGGTGATGATCCCGCTCATGACACCGACGCGACGAAGATGTTCTTCATGAATTTATGGCAAGAATGGATGTGATCGCGCAGATCGGGCGTGGCTTCAACCCACTTGGTGAACTTGTCGATGACGATTTAACAGATGTGTAATCCTCCCAGAGTCTCACCGAACGGGCCTGTATGTCCAACCTCGATCGCGAACCGCCAGAGAATGAATGGTTTGCAGCTACCGGCCTGGCCTGCGGATCCGCTTAGCATGAAATTGGCACGCTTCGATCTCCTCACTACCGTAAGGCATCCTGAGGCAAGAGGTCAATAAGCCGCATGAAAGCTTTCCCAACCAACGCCCGGCCCCGAACGGCTCCCGCACATGCCTCCATGGATCTCGTAGAGAGAATTGCACTCCCCGCTTCCCGAAAGTGACGACTTCAAGAGAACTCGCTTACGCTCGGCGATACAGTCCCCACCTACCAGTACAGAAGCGCTGGCCTTGCGCTATCTTCACCGACGCGACCATCGCCGGGGATCACTCCATCCCGCAGTAGGCTAGGATAGGATCCATCCATGACCTTCCTGACGAGCGTGACGACGTTTCAGACATTGTCGCCGACGATTCGCCTCGACCGGCATTTCCGCCAACCGCCAAGCTAGCTTCTTCCGCCTCCTCTAACCGGAGCCGCAGCAGATCGGTGACGCCTCCGGCTGGAGCCGCATGTCAGGAAAGCGCTGCCCCGCCAGATCGGGGTCACGCGATTTCGACGGCACAAGAAGTCTTTCTTCAAAGACCCCAAATGAACAGTGCCTTGACGAGGCACTTGGGATGCTTCATCCGCTATGTAATTGTCGCCATGTAGGGACGCGCGCAGCCCAAGCCTCGAATGCCGCTCCAACCGGCAAGACTCCGCCAGTAGCCGCCACGCGGGATCTCAACATGAAATCCTTCCTCGCCGTTGATGACCGAGAGAAGTCGCTTTACTTGTAGTCACGGATGCCTAGGGTCGGCCACCCCGAGCTCCGGGAAAGCCCTTCAGATTCCGCGACGTTGTTAGGCGCTGAAGTCCAAAGACCACCAGTGCCGGACGACATCGCCGCTGGAGACACCAGACGACGCCAAATTTCAGCCCAACGAACGAGCCGTCAAGAAGAGAGTCCACTACGAGGCCTGGGTGTCTTCACCAGGTCCGCGGAGTCCATCACGACGAACTCCGCCAGAGCTTGCTCCTTTGATGGCCGTCGTGAGCTAACTTGAGATCGACTCGCCACCCATGGCCCACTTGGCGACAAGCGCTGTCACCGCGGCTGAAGAGGATCTCCGCAGGGTGCTTGGTCAACACCGTGACTTCGCCCCGAAGTAGCGGCGAGCTTCCGGACGCCACAAGACGGCGTAGAGCATCTTCTCGTGTCAGGAATACTATGTTTTGCCGCGGAGGACCTTGTCGACGAGTAATGGGCGCTGAACGCCTTCCTTTCCGCCACCAAGACCGCCGATCACCTGGGTTTGCTGCGACGAGGATCACCGCCGCTCGTCCGGGCATGACCAAAGACGGGTGGGAAGCGAGATACTTTTTCAACTCACAACGCCTCAAGGCCCGCCGCCCACTAACATCGTTGGTCTTCTTAGAGCTTGAGCAAATGGAGACTTTTATCCCCAAAGTAGCTATAAAGCTACCAGTGAGGTCAAGGCATTTCACCAAGCATCGTGATCCGCCAAGTCGCCTCGGGCTTCATGTTCTCGATCGCCCGATCTTGTCGTGGTTCGCCTATCCTCCTGGGAGACGAGGAATCCTAGCAATTTGTCTGACGGAACGGCGAACACGATTTTTCAGATTGCTTGATGCAAGATTTCCTCAAAGTTGGGAAGGTTTCTAGGTCGCCGATCAACTCCTCCGCTTCTTGACTTCACCACTGTGTCGCCGACATACACCTCCGTGTTTCGCCTCTATTTCGAGGGCGATGAGAAATGCATGGCCCTTCGATAAGTTGGGCTCAGATTCTTCAAATCAACGCCATCCTTGGTAGCAAAGAGACGCCCATGGGCATCACAAAGGCGATCTTGTTCATCTTCTTCGCCATGCTAACTGGTGGTACCCGAGTACGATCCGTAGCACATACCGCCGCACCTCGCCGCTGAGTCGACGATGAGATCGACGCGGGTAGCGGTACGGTCCTTTGGCACGCTTCGCCGAGGTCTCGAAGTCCACGCACATCCTCCACCGCCTGCTAGATTTCTTGACGAGGACGGGTTCGCGAGCCACCTGGACGGGCGACATCGCGACGCACTTCGCCCTTAAGAGCTTGTCCACCTCCCGGCGGATAACTTCGGCGCTTCCACCGATCGCTCCGACCTTCGCAGATGATCGGTCGCGCCCGTAACGCCGCCAATTTGTGCTCAATCACCTCCTCGGGACCCTAAACATATTCTGGACGGCTGCCATGCAAACACGCTCAAGAGATCGAGGAAGGAGACGAGCGCTTTTCTATTTGGCGCCGAGAGAGGTGCCCACCAACGGTTCGCGGTCTCGACTTCGCCAGTGAGATCGCTTTAACCTCCGCGGACGAACCGGTGAGGTACTGGTTCACCGGAGGAGCTCCCGTAGTCGAACTCTGCCTTCGGCACCGATCGCCTCGCCAAAGCAAGAGCTGCCCTGTCCCAATGGAGCGCCCCGGCGTCCACTAAGACGACGGGCCACTACCGGATCTTCACCACCATGTACGATAGCGGTAAGTCGCCATGAAATTGGTCACGCACACCCAAAGATGGCGCTAGGTGAGGTCAAGTCCGCCACCAACTCGCATCTTGGCGCGAAGTTGTTTGAGCCTCCAACGTCACCGAGGTCGACGCGCTTCTGGGACGGACGGACCACTAGCGCGATGTCAAGAACGGAGCGTACGGCCGGTTTCGCCGCTGATCTCGAGCGCTTGGCGACCAAGCGACAGTGAGGTTGAGGAATTCCTCCGTTTACCAAAGACTACCTCTAGCTTTTACATTCAGACCGCGCGCAAACACGACGGAGATGTCTGTGGTCGGCAGATCGGTCTGGCGATCGCTCGACCGACGCGACGGTTGTTCGACCACGCCACCGCTTTGTCGACCTAAAGCCGCACGGCGCACATCTCCCTATCGCACGCTTAAAGCTAGCGCGAGATGAGAGCGGGTCGATCCGCTGCTGGATGACGGCGAACTTCTGGCCCGCGGAAGCTGCTGCCGCTTCTTGCCCTTTTTGCCGCTACGGACGCTGTCGCCGCCACGGACGCGCTTTGTCCACTAACTTGTTGATGACATGGCAATCCGCCAAGTCATGGGAATCGCGGTGAACGGGCAGAAGCCGCTTCGCCCATCTCGCGGACGGCGGTTCGCCACCGCCATGGCCGCGGGGCCGCCAGGATCACGGCGGTCGCTTCGCCGCTTCGGGACCGCCCTCGCCGCCGCCGCCGCCGCCGCTTCCACCACGCTCGCTTGTGCTCGCGCCAAGGCTGCCACTGGCCGGCCGCTGCCGTCGCTGTTGTTGTTGTTGTCAGCTACGGCTGCCATGACTCGTCTGGCCTTGCCGCCATGCTTTTCTTGTCCTGCCACGGATTTTTCGAGGTCCCGCCGCCGCAACTGTGTTCGCCAGGTTGCCGGGCGACGCGAGCCCGCCGCCGAGGCGACTTCAGCGCCAAGCGAAGAGCTCTTCCGCTGCTTTGATCTTGCGCGGGCCATCTTCTCCTTGACCCAGGGTCTCGGGCGCTTTCCCGAATGCCGTGACAACGGCGCCGATGGAGATGTCGTGATGATGTTGCGGACCGATCAAGCGCCGGATGAGTCGCCAATGACTTCCTTCTTCTCGCTTCCACGCCAGCGAGGTCGCCTCGACCGGCCGCTCAAACGCGTTCTCGAAGGCGATGAAGAGCCCGGAGCTCTTCCACGACCCTACCTGACCGCAGTTCACGAGCTAAGAGCTGTTCACGGCGAGATCGCAGGAAGTAGTTCGCCGTAACCTTCCTCGACCCTCCACCGCACCGATCACCAGAGCGTAGATCTCGCAAGAACTCGTGGTTGGCGGAGCCGCCATACTTTCGACAGCGGGCGGAACCTTCAGCCATCGACGCGCCAGCCTTCGAAAGGCGCGCAGACCCAACGCCGGAGCTCTCGCCTCGACGCGGGCCGATCCCGCCGCCGCTGTCCGTCCGGCTTGGCCAAGAGGCGCCGCTTTCGGCGGAAGCTGTCCCACGGAGTCCTTTGCGGGTCCTCGCGAACGACAGCCTGGCCATGGCCGCTTCACAGGCCGCCACGAGCTTGTCGCGTAAGTCTTCTCGCCGCAGATGCATGGGTCCTCCAAGGGACCGAGATTCGCCACTTGTACGCCGCCAGTCGAACCTCAGAGTCGCCGGCCTCGCTGTTATGGTTTCGCCCCCTCCCGCCAGAGATTCGCGAGAGGCGAGAGTACAGGAATGAATGAGAAGAAGCAGAACGCCGCTTCCGCCTCCCGGACTTGTGTACCACCACCCACGGCTGCCGACGTAGACGGGCCAAATCCGCCAACCACGAGCCGGGAGTCCGGAGTCACCGAATCGCTGGTTGTCCAACAGGCCTCGCCGACGGAGGTTCAGGTCGGAGCGCACTTCCAAGGCCGCGCCGCTTAGCTTCGCCGGGCGCATGCCGCCTCGGCCGATTCATCGCCATTGTTGCTGCCGACGCCATGGGCGCGCTTCTAGGCCGCCCCGTCCATCGCGATCGCCGATCCGCCATCACCGCCAAGAGAGGTCAAGAACTTGAGCCGGTTAGCGCCTCTACTGGCGCGCCATCGACGCGCTGTTCACCGCCAACCATCGCGATCACACCCTAGTCGATTTATCCTAGCTAGCTCATTTGGCCAAGCTCGCTCGATTGAAGCTGGACGCAAAGAAAGAGCAACGACGGGATTACCTGTGTTCTATTTCTTGCATGTAATAGTCCTACTCCGCCGAGCCTTAGCTCTTTTCTTGGTTATGGTTGAATGAAATGTTTTTGTAACGCCCTCCTCCCTCTCTCTCATCCCCTTTATACAAGCCTTGCATCATGGAGAGAGCTGGCTGGTAGGCAAGATAAGATTTCAAGATAATCGACAGACACGATGAAGAGACGAAAACGTGCGCTTCACACGCCAAGGCGGCCGCCAGCAGCTTCGCAAAGTGGCCTCGACCAGACAGACACGCCGGTTAGATCATAAGGGGCCCAATTCGGCTTCTTCCGACGCGGACGCCATCTTAAGCAAACCTTCTTCACGGCTAATTCCAGCAAGGCCATAGCCGATACCGCCGCACCGCAGGGTCATCAGAAGGTAATCATTTCTTCACCGTCTATCCGGGCGTGATGTCGACAACGCGCTGTTCTTCGCAGCAGGAGAGCCTTCGCCAGAAGACTCTCCCGCCACGCCCCACCACGGGCCCCGCTGACAAATGGGGCCTTACGCCGCCGAGGGTTTCCGCCATGCACCCACTCGCGCGGGGCTTCGCCCTGCATACCGACGGGTTTCCGCCACACGCTGGAACTCGTCGCCGCCGACGCGCAAGGCCTCGCTTAGTCTTCTGCGCGGCTCGCCACGCCACGGGCCTTGTCGCCACCGACACGCGGGGCCCACTTGATACGCTGCGGCTCGCCACGTTGGGTCTCGACGCCACCGACGCAAGGGGCTTCGCCGGCGCTCGAGGGTTTCGCCACGCCACGGGCTTTGTCGCCGCCGACGCGCGGGGGCCTCGCCTCGGCGCCTCGAGGGCTTCGCCGACGCTTAAGGTTTTGTCGCCTCGCCGACGCTGGGGGTTCGCTTGATACGCCACGGGGCTCGCCACACGCCGAGGTCTCGACGCCCACCCCACGTAGGGGTTTCGCCTCGGCTCCGAGTAGGCTCGCCCACGCTACGGGTTTTGCTCGCCTCACCGACGCTGGGGGCAAATTGAAGGCCGAGGGCTCATTTCACGCCACGGGCCTTGTTTCGGCCTCACCGACGCGCTGGGCCCGCTTGATCTTCACAGGACTCTTTGTACTCTGGTATTTATTACACCGACAAACACCATGTTCATTCAACCAATAAATTGCCAAACAGTGAGTTCTGATACAAAAATTCAGACTAATAGCACAGCAACTTATAGCTCAGCAAATTAAAAAGAAGAGAAATAATGGACAAGGCAGTAGGTACATACACGTGGTATCTCTAAGAAATAATGGACAGGGCAAATTAAAGTAGTTAGTTCACTTCTCATCTTTTATTTGAAAGGATGCCAGAACATAGTTATTTGGATATCAGACACTTTAATAGTCCCTACATCAAAGCTTCTAAATGTTAGATCTATTCTATTAAATGGCATCAGGCTTAGTTTGAACCATTAGTACATGTAACATTGAACCTATGGCTGGAGTCTCACGAACCTGAAATGGCATGAATTCGTCAAATAGACTATCACACTCTGTATAAGGTATTTTGGATGGCCTTAAAACGGAGAGAAGGCAATAAAATACCACTAAACTGAAAACTAAGCCAGCACTCTACACCCCGGTTTGTAAAAAATTTGGGAACCTCTTTATGCTGACTGCTACATGGCTTTCCAAAATTCAAGAGATTCATAATCAATCTATAAATAAACCTCTAAAAAATAAAAATAGGACCATCTTATTCCTGACTCCTATATATATAGCATCCATGTAAGAAAGCAAAAACACTTCAACAAAGGCTACCATGAACTACTTAGCTGCATAGACATGAGAAATAGAGAAACTTTGTAGATAATTATCAATATGCATGTGATCACATAATTTTTCATGGCAGCGCATGAGAACATCCAACTAATATGCTATAAGAGCATGAGCATACCATGTAAAAATGGATTTATCATGGTGCTATTTGTGGGCTATTTGGTTCAGTAGAAACTGAACAACCTGCACACAGACATCCATGCATTAGCATTAGTATTAGCTTGCTCCTAAATAGTGAACCAATTAAGCAAATATTCGTACTATACAAATCAGCAAAAGCAGGTGCTACAAAATGAAACGCAACAGAGAAAATAATTGTTTAATGCCTTTACGTGACCTAATTTCACAGCCCTCCGCTGCTGTTTGGCATGGTAGTCAGATACTTTACATTTGTACAAGTAATAGGTAGTCACACAGGGGGAACATATGCATAGCCTAGATTATTCATATGCATTTGTTTTTTGTTTCTGCACTACACGGGTCTATAAGAAACCACAAATGACTCTTAGGAACATGATGAAGCAAGAGTGCACATATTTGATCTAAAAGTTACTTTGTGCAAAGCTTCCAACTAACACTTTGAAGTGTGGATCAAATGATAGTCCTTAGACTGTGAGGTACATTCTGCAATAAAACTTAGAAATCCTAAAACTGACATACATATACGAGATCAATAGCATGGGGTATATGCCAGTATGGCCATAAAACAGTAATTTAGAAATGTACCATAGAATAAAATAGGAGAACATGGATGCACAGTACTTCAAATAGATCTGTTGAGTCCCAAATAAAAAATGCAATATGAAATACCCACATGGCATCTCTGAAACTGGCTATGGCTAAATGATACTTAAATGGCGACTTAGAAAAATGGTAATCCAAGCATGAAATGATTTGATGGGACTATATACGCACACCTTGTTTTGATGGATCCTGAGACATGACACCATGAATTTGATGTGCCATTTGCCAAAAGGCTAATAACCATATTAATAATCAGCAGCCATGCTATCCTTAGACAGCAATTCTGAGAGAAAACTTATGTGCCTTTGATCAGCGTTGCAACCTAAGCCTGCAACTGATTAAAAAAGGGAAAGAGTGAGAGACTGAGGCTAAAAGTAATGGGGAATTGAGTTAGAACCAGAATCAAGTCTGAACGAATTGAGTAGAGAGGCACAAAAATTAAACCAAGGCAGTACAAAAATTTGATGGTTTGAAGCAGGCCATAAGTACTTAAATGAGCCTGGCAATAAAAGCATAAAACACAGAACAATAATTATTTGTCGAAAATACCAAGCCAACCAAAGTAAAATAAGAACATGAGATGCAAAGAAATTGATCCATTCAAACCATAAAGCCTTGAATACTAAATTGCATGCATACAAACAGAACTAAATTAGTGCAACCTGTTCATGCGAAGAGAGGGTGCATCCTGTCCATACAAACGAAAAAAATGCAATCTATTAACAATACTAATCCAAAGAATTTCCTTTGCTCCTCAATGAAAATATTTTTAAATCACATTGATGCTTTTTCGAAGGTACTGACTTCATAGAATGCAGCTCACCGTAAATGTTGTTCACTCAAATGTTCCACTATAATGTTACAATTTATGCTCAAATCGGTACCAGCATAGTCATCATACTCTGTTTCAAGAAGATGACGCTGTGCAGCAGCTACAGCAAGAATTCTTGGGTCACGCAAATCCAGAGGAGTTCCACTAATGATCCAATCACCACTGCAAATCGACACTCTTGACTTAGATATGTTATAAATTCCAATACACTTGAATATATGCAATAAAATGGCTAAACCAGTGAATTGAACAAAAAAAAAACTTGCTTGATATCTATGATGGTCTCATCTGATTGAGCACGAGGTGGTGCTGTGTACCCAGGCTCGCGGTCCTCTCTAGCTGCGCCAAGCTCGGCGTCGGCCGGCGGCAGAGCTAGGAAGACAGCGATGCGAGGCGGCGGCGGTTTGATCCAGCGGAGAAGCAGATATCGTAGGGAGGAGCGGAGCAGCGGCCGCAGCGGCGATGGGGAAGGGGAGGAGGAGGCGAGCCATGGAGAGGAGCGGAGGGGCGGGGGAGCCACGTTCGGTGTCGGTGGTGGTCAGGCTCGTCGGATCAGGTGGCGGCGGCGGCCGAAGAAGCCGGAGCCGGCGGCGCCGGCGGTCAGGGAAGCCGGATCCGGTGGCGGTGGCGGTCGAGGAAGGCAGAGCCGGTGGCGGGGGCGGTAGGGGAAGCCGGACCCGGTGGAGGCGGCGCTCGGGGAAGCCATGCGCGCCGCCGCCCTGGTCGGGTTCTGGTGAGGCGGCGGCACCGGAGGGGAGGGGAAGGGGTGGCGGCGGTGGAGAGGACGGGTCACGGGAGGGGAGGGGAGGGGAGGGGAGTGAGGAGGCGGCTTGAGGGGGAGGTGAGGCAAGGAGGGTGGAGACGCGGGGCGGACGGCTAGGGTTTTGGGAGGCACGGCGCGGGGCGTGGGTTCAGGAGGGGCGCGGAGCGTTCGTGAAGAGATGGACGGCCGAGATCAGAGCGGTGGCATTGGTGGGTAATTTTTACTCGCGAAGCCAGCGAGCAGATCGGACAGTGCAAAGTAAATTGCAACATGCGAGATGGACGGTCCAGATTGAAAGTTCGAACAACCACCACGTCCATTAGGTGCTTTATAATAGTAGAGATAAACAAAATAGTTAACAGAAAACTGGGTAATAAACGTGCTAAATAGTGTTGTTAGTCCGCACTAGGGAAAGTCGTTGTCTCTCCCTAATACGGATCACATCTAAAGAGTAAGTGTTAACTCGCCTTGGTCCGGCAAATGGTCCTCCTCAGCGTCCCCAAATCTTTTCTCGGGATCGCCTACGTCTAATGGAAAACATGATGCATGCTCGATCTAGGTTAAACCCTCGGCATAAATACCAAGGTCGATTAACGAACCTACCTTGCGCATGAAATGCAATGCATGACACTAGCATTAATAAATAGTATACTAATATAGAACTAATCCGTACTAATTTTTTTTCTCCTGGGTTCCTGTACACCCCATGGGCCTCTTGGTCTCCGCCCCTGGTGGGCATGCTTCCCTCCTGAATGCCTTCACGCCGCCGTTGTCCGCTGGTCCCTAATCGACTTACCCATCAGTCCGCCGCTTTAGCTCGTTGGTCCATCAAGTCACAAGCCATGCCTTGTCGTGCCAACAACAGCCACACCGCTGGTCACGAAGGTCAAAAGGCAAACCCTAGCTTCGCCGCCGCGCCATGATAGCCTATGGTCGCCGCGCGCTCCCCCAGTCGCATCGTCCCAAGCCACTGCACCCTGTCTCATGACCATCCCGACTCTCCCGTTGTGCGTTCCTTAAACCGTATCGAGCTCTTCGGTCTTCCATTTCTCCCGTTCTCCCAAATTTCTCACCTCCCGCAAAGCTCTGCCACGACAGGGCAAAGTTGGTACTCGTAACAGCGAAGTCCGCGTCCATCTCTTACGCCTCCTCCTCACTTTGCCTCCCGTTAAAGCTAATCGCGGACCTGTGCCTTGTAGAACGTTGGCGCATCACCCTCCAGCACCGGCCTAAGCTTCTCCCTTTTGCCTCAGCGACACTGCGGTAAGCACTCCTGCCGGTCTAAAGTCTAAACCCATGGAGCTTGCTACCACCTGCTCCCCTATTTCAGTCGCCGCCTTTCCCTCCGTCACCGGTCACCTCCACTCTACCTCGGTCTCCTCCGTCGCTTGTACATAGTCTCTAGATTTCCCCCTGTTGCGCGTTAGGCTATAGTTTTGTACCAATTGCTAGGTGTTCGCTGGCGTGCCCCAAGGTCGGGCGCCGTCGTGCCGTTGTCATGATACCCGTGCGATTTGCTGGTGGTTCCAATGGACATGGGTTGACATGTTGATGCAGGCTCTGCATGGCTGTCGCTCCGGCAAAGACCCTAGAGCCGTTGCGTCATGCTCCGGTGAGCTCGTGGGGTGTCGCGAGGTAGAAGAAGGCCAGGGCGTGAGAGTGAACGGGCTGACAGTCAAGCGCAAGAGATCGAAACATGGTTAGCTAGCTTAAGTATTGAGGAGCTGACGAATGAGCCCCATTGGGTTGACACGTAGTTAGCAAAAGTAATTAGTCGATGACATGTGGGTTGGCAGTAACACGTGAGCATGAGGAAGTAGCCGCGCAAAGGGGTTGACAGGTGAGCCGGTCCCACCTGTCAATAACCGGGAGGCGCACCCAGCACCGGTGCCTCCCCAATGTGAAAGCATATTTCATAATGGCGCTTTCAGCATAACACGCGCGGGCCTATGCGAAGTTGGGCCAACCCCTTAGAGCATCCCCAGGAGCCCCTCAATCAAAAGCCCCAATCGCTACAGTAACGAGAAAATCTCCCGCCCAGTGAGCAACTCCTTCGCCCGGAGCTTCCCAGCTCTCAACTAAAAATATTTGAAGTCTGGGTCATTTGAGGAGCTCATAGGGATGCTTTTTACTATGCACGCGAATTTTCTAGCTTTTCGTAAATAAAATACTTAGAAAATAGAGTTGAATTATTAAAAATACCTAGAGATCTCCAAAAAAAATATAGAAATATTAGGATAAAAACAGATGCCTTGCTTGACTGTATAAAAATATTTCATAAATGAGAAGGGCTATTTTAGGGAATTAAAAATAAATGGCTAAAATGATATTATGTTATTTAAAATTAATAACTAGTTTAATAAAAATCTAAGAAAATTATAGAAAATGTAAATACTTATTGGAGGATAGATTATTCCTATACATGCCATTATTAGCCTAGTCCTATCATTATACATAAAATAAGGCGCGGACTTGGGGTCGGACGTTCGACGCTACGGAGTCAGGCTTGACGCCGCCAACCTAGTTCCACCCAATTCCAGCGTGCAAAAGCATCGATTTAACATTCCCCACCAAACAACTCGGCGCTCGGCGAACAACGAGCTCCCGCTATTGTTTCGCCTCATTTCCCATATCGGCCGCCTGAATCGTTTTCGCGACTTCCATCGCCGCCATGGTTTGTCTTGAAGCTCTACCTTCCGCCCCAGCTCCCTATCGTTGCTCCCAACCTCCTACCCCTATCATAACAACCAACCATGCGAAAGCCTTGCTAGAACAAAAAATCAGGCGATGCAAATAAAAATCATTTTTACGGCTGCACACCACCACTTTAAAAAAAATTATTTGAAAACCAAATTCTCATAAATGCACAAGAACAACTGAATTGTTTCAATAAGAATCGAACTGTTTCAATAGGAAGAAATCAATCGTTGCATTATGTTAGAACCAACTGTTGTACGGGAACAATTAGTTTTTGTTGCAATATGCAATAAGCAACCCTACAACAAAAAATGGTCCTCGCCTAAACTCATCGAAAACAATTGTAACAATTGATTTGTGTCAATAAACAATTTGGGATACCTATTGAAACAATTTACTTGACCTATTGAAACAATTGAACAGAATTAGTGAAACAATTTAAACTGAACTAATGAAACACCGGGGATGAATTGTTGAAACAAATGAATTGAACTACTGAAACAATAGGAATGACCCATAACAATTTTTGAGATATCTATCAAAACAATTTAATTGACCTGTTAAAACATTTGAACAGAGGCAATGAAACAAAAGAACTGAACTAGTGAAACAGTGGAGATGACTTGTTGGAACAAGTGAATTGAACTAGTGAAAATAGGTGAAGATGACTTGTTGGAACAATTGAACTGAATTAATGAAATAGTGGATACGACTTGTTGGAACAATTGAACCGAACTAGTGAAACAATTAGAATGAACCACTAAAACAATTGAACTGACTAGTGAAACAACTGAAATGAACTACTGAAACAAATAGGTTGACATAGTGAAACAATACAAATGACCTAGTGAAAACACTGGAGATGACTTGTCAAACAATTGAATCGAACCAATTGAAACAATTGAATGACTTGTCAAACAATTGAATCGAACCGGTGAAACAATTCGAATGAACTACGGAAACACTTGCTGAAACAATTGAATCGAACCAAAGTGAAACAATTCAATGACTTGTTGAAACAATTGAACTGAACCAAAGAAACAATTCGAATGAACTACTAAACTAATTCTCGATCCTAAATCTCTTCCCCATCTCTTCCTCCCTCCATGTCTTCTCTTCTCCCTTCTTGTAATTTCTCCGACATGGCATCACAACCGCAATAGTCAAATTTCCCATCAAATTGTTTTCAAATAATGAAACACCACAACTAAAACAACGAGCAACACCTACCCAAAACAATGAAGAGGAAGCATCAAGTAATTAAAATCGACTCATCAAACAACGAGCAACACCTACCAAAAAATGAAAGAGCAAGCATCTTCTCCTCCCAAAATCCGAGCCATTTCCTTCTAAATCCAACATCTCACCTTAGATCCTGCTGTTTCTCCCTAGATCTGTGACTTCTTCTCTAGATCTCGCTGGTCCAACCATGTCCATCACCCAAGGAGATGAGGGATGGGAGATTGGGAGGAGGAGATAAGTATGAGAGAGAGGAAGGATGGAAGGAGGGAGGAGGCGAGCTCCGCCAGCCGGCGTGATCGTTGGCATTGACAAGGAATGCAGCAACAAGAGCGAAGCGACGCCAAGCGCCGGCGATTTACGATGCAATTTTAAGGTGGGGAGGGCAAAAGAGGAGGATGTGAGTGAGGAATGAGAAATGAGGGGAAGGGGGGATAAGGAGCACGCTACGCGCGCCTCTCCGCATGGGCCACGGCCCATCAGAGCGTCCGACGCTGTCGGACGTATGGACAGGAGCATTATCGATAAAATAATGATATTTCCATTCATCCCACAATTAGGATAAATACACATATGCATCATGTTTACTTGCATTTGGTTGTTCATTTGATGTTAAATTTTGTATATAGAATAACTCGAAAGGCAGGTTTGGAGACGCAAAGGAGGACTACCACTCACCTGGTTAAGGCAGGTTAACCTTCCTTAGTTCATGTCTAAACCCAGTTTTATAAACTATTTTGATTGTTATAAAAATACATGCTATATGAAATATACCCACTTGTTATTCATGTACATGCCTATCCTTCTGTTGATGCGAAAAGCTGACAAAGATCACAACACACACGTGGCCCGAGGACATGTCTCCTGGGCATCACCAAAATTTGAGTTCTAGGCGCGCCAATCAATCGACCTGAAAATTGACAAAGAAACAGTAAAATTCCAAATTAACTTATTGCCATATTAGTTTTGCTAGCGACTTTTACGCCGATACACGGCAATAGTATCTGCCAAAGCAAATCATGGGTGGACGAATGTATCGGTCATATGAAAAGCCAATAGAGCAAAATAATGATCTAAAACATATTGAATTGTAAAAACTATTAAACTTCAGATTGGTAAACACAGGTAACAATCAAGCATAAACTCAAATGTTAACTTGTAGGGTAAACACAAATATCAGTTCGAACCAAATCGAGACGATGATACTTGTGAGAGGGTAAACACAAACTATCGATCGAACTGAATTGAGACAATATAGCTTGCGGAATAAACACGAGGGAAGGGTCGACTCAGCTCCACTCACAGGTTGAATCTTTTAAGTGAAACCGAGCGGATTCGAAGTATTACGATGAAACTAATAAAATATGAAAAAGTAAATTTGTATTGCATATGTTGATGTTCGATCCTTTACACGCCCAAAATGATCTTTTTATATTACTAAAGTCTTAAATCGATACGACATCAGCTCACTGATAACTAACAACACTAAAACTAAGGAATATGTACAAAATGGCAATATCAGGCAAAGTCCTTGCCCGATACCTCCTTCGCCGATTTCAGATGTTCTACGAATTTTGGATCCTGACAACGGTCAGCTTGTCAATTTCAATCTTAACTAGCAGTACTCACGCGCGTGGGCGAAGCCCCGTGTTGTTTTGTAATGGAGAGAACAGCATTGGCAATACAAAATTATTTATAGATTCGAACAAAATAAATGTATGGAATGCAACAACAGGTATAAACAGAAAAGGTAACAACTTATAAGAGGCTATAAAATAGTTCGAACCAAATTAAATGTAAAACATAAGTTTTTTTATTTTAGAACCAAGTTGTCATATTATTCTTGAAAGATACGAAAGCTGTATAGTAAAGTTGAATTTCAGCATGCTTTGTAATACTATAAAGAGGAGAGAAAATAATATTTTCGTAACAACACATGTTTAGTATAGAGTTAATGACAAGCTTCATCACAGGGAACCTGAAAGCATATGCAATTGTAAAGTAAAAGAGACTCATTACCATTAATCTAAGGCCGCAGTTGTCAGGGATAAAATCACGGCCCATTGCCATGGCCCACTCCCTGACGGCCCAATCAAACAGCCTACTAGGGCCCAGCTCCCTAGAAGGTTCTATCAGGCCCACGTGCATCCTGCCGAACAGCCTCCTGGCTGGCACGGTGCGTAATGGCCTAGTTTCCTATTTGAGTCCGACTCGAACAGAGTTCTGCACGGCTACGTGAAGACCCGGACGTTGGTTTTCTGGATTGGAATAGACGTCGTGATCCCCAAGAATTGGAGTATACCTTATCTACCTCGGGATGTATTTGGCGTGTACTGAGTTCATTACGATCTCGTAGTTAGCCCGGTCCAATTATCCCTCGGTAGGTCGGTTGTTCAACACTATATAAACAAGGTCCCTGCGGCGTGTAGAGGGACCTAAGGCCAATCATGCGCGAATTAGCACATCATCGCGTATTGCTTTCCTGTAAACACATAATCTCGCCGAGACCTGTTCGTCTTGTCGAGTTTGCTCATTGTAATCCTCTTTGCTATAAAGAAAGGCTGGACGTAGGGTTGTTATCTCTCCGGAGAGGCTCGAACCAGGATAAAAACCCTATGTTTCCCTGTTGCTCGTTGATTGCTGTTTGCCTTACTCGGTAGGTCTTCTATCTCCCTTTCTCAAGAACCTTAGTTGACTTGGGTCCGATATCCCAACCGTCGACAGCAGTGGTGGTCATCCTTGCTCTGTAGCTTTAATTGACATGTAGACAATACATTTCACATATTAAATATAAGCTGATCGACCGAATAGCAATGGCCTTTGTGACATCATGAATAAACACTAACAATCGATGACAGGGCCACAACAGCTTTCCTCGTTGATAAATGTGGTATTGCCCTCTTCAGATTATGCATTATATCAATAATTAGCACCTAACGATGCAACATTAAATGTTCATGGTAAATATCATTTTGGACTATCGGTTAGAAATTTGGACAGTGAAAATTCTGAAATTCTCAATTTTTTTGTTGGGGTTGACTCAAATCTGTTAGTTTTGTCATTAACTCATGATGAATTGGGGGACAAACACAAATAAACGGCTCTAAATAATGAAATGTGGAAGTTTGCGAAAAAATTCATCAATTTGGCGGACCGCAAATCCCTAATTCTGACCCAATATCGAGACAAATTGGTGGGATTTGTATGTTCACCGAGCTCAGGGTTGGGTAAGCACTAAGCAGGAACATATTGGATATTACACTTTCCTACGTTGTGTGACTATCACACAATCAAAACTATATATAACTGTAGTTTTACACAGGGAACTCAGGCCACAGGTCATGCCCGACAAAATAATAGGGTAACAATCAAGGAACGCTAATCACTGAACAGTCGAAATATGGGTAAAAGATTACCCGTAACCAAATATTCAAGCATCACAAAACAGCAATGCTTACAGCCATATTTTTTTATTTATTTATTTTTGGGGGGGCGGGGGGGGGGGGATTTTTTTTGTGATATATCGTCCAGCAATTGCCACGCAATTCATAGCTCAAAGGATAATCCATGCTATGACCAAAGATCCATTAGTGAAATTGTAAAACATGGGTATCAAAATATGCATGAGATTAGCACGGATTTTTTTGGAAGACAAACGTTAGCAACTGCTGCTGTAACACCCTAGCTTCTTCAGAGCCTAGGATGCTACTATCTAATTATTCTAAATTTCGGTAGTATCTCCTCTGTTTATAAGGACATCCACGACAAACAATTTTTATTAAAAGAATATATAACCATTTTCTAATAACCACTAACCATATAAGGAAATATAACAAAACCATAACTTCCAATTATACATGGCGCTCAACCAATTTCACTAACTATGATGTGAGAGATAGTGAGCGCTCATATCAATGTGTTACTTTCATGCACCACATGCAGAATGGTGTTATCTGTTACCTAAAAACGAAACAAAAGCAAGAGTGAGTATTGGAGTATACCCAAAGTATATCTATAAACATAAAGAGCAACAAGATCTCTTCAATAATTGCATTCAAAGAAAACAACAATTATGTTGACCACTCTAGAAAACATCCATTATATTGACCACTCTATCAAACTCGCTTTCCAAGCACTCGATGCAATGCAATGCACATGCGTCTGTACTATAAGCTCATACCGGTATAGCTAGGTGCGCATCCGTCGATGCCACACCTTGCTCCTTCCTGTTTAAAGCGGGGACCAATTACACCACTCCTGTGGAGTGCCTACCGAGCAGAACTTTAGAGCACTCTGAACTAGTCGTATAACTTTCTCACCGACTTCATCGGACTAGTTATACGACTTTCTCACTAACCTGACTCATATGCACATGATGCAAAATGCTCTTCAGTCATACAATCGTCAGATACCTCCACCATATAACAATAAACATCAAAATACTCTATTTATTCATCTTATAGTCCTTAAAACCATTTATCTACAGGTCCAAGTCAAGAACATAAACACTATATCAAAAAGACAAATACAATCAATTAATTAGCTATCTGTTTAACATATACTTGCCTTTCAACCGCGATAATTAGAATGATGTGTAGTCGGCGTCGATTCCATACCTTCACCTATAGAGTATAATAATAAATCTCAATGCGTCGCTATCTAGAAGAGCAACGTAGGTAATTTACACCATGCCGGCGATTGCTCCCCTAAAAAATAACCCATCTAAGACTAATAAATTTTTTAAAAAAACAGGAATTTAACTTTCTCGAAATCAAATACTAAAATCAACATATCTCCTAGTCTGCTTATCCGGTTATCATGTTCTTGTACTCGAAACGGAGCTAAGAAGTAAACATACAATTCTTTCATATTACCAAATCCTGAATTGCATAGTGGATAGATCAAAACCCCACCCGAACCTGCTGCATATAAAACTGATCTGGTTAAACTTCATCTCCTACAACTAAACTTTAATAATCCCGAAATTCACCATGAGATCTGTCGCCAAAACATATATATTATGACCTCTAATTTTACACATATGAATCATACTCATAGATTTGAACAAAGCAAAATATGCAAATAATTACTCGAAACAGGATATTCAACGACCATGGATGCAGCCGCAGTGATATTCCTCTCTTCTTCTCCCCTCTCAATCTCTCACTGATCTGACCTAGCAGGGGCTACTACCTAGTCCACATCAGCACGCAAGGGGCAGCAAACAGCGAAGCTTGCACGTGCAGTTGGCGTGAGAAATTGAGGAAGAAGAAGCGGCAGCAAGCAATCCAAAGAAGGGGCACCGATGCATGCAAAGGACCCCAGAGTAACACAGCGGCGCCCAAGCAACGGCGCACAAAAAGCATGACGCAGCAACGGCTGTTCCGACGGTGACGGTGACGGCGACGGCGACACTAGCATAATTGGTGCAGTGGCCGGTGGCCTGCGACAAGAGCAAGGCGGCTACGCAGGGATGGGCGACGGCTGCACCACAGATGCAATCCGCGTCCCAATAAATAGGTGGCCAATTAGCGGTTTTTTTTCCTATGGATAGCCCCCTAATGGCCCATTAGGCCCAAATAGCACAAGATAAACATATTAATATTATTTTGTATATATTGTATTTTGGGTATTACAGCTGCATACCCAAAGGATGCTAATATAAGTAACGTACTTACATGCTGCTGGAGAAGAGGACCGGTGGCGATCGGAGGCTGTTGAGACCTATCGGGACCCGCTAAACAGAGTCGAGTCCCTTCTCTGTCTTCCTGTACTAGTCCTTAGATCAGTACTAGTACACAGAGATTGCCAGAACTTGGATCATAACCATTCTTATTAAAACATTAAATATTACATCAGAGTGTAGCCATTACGACTACAAAAGTCTGACACGTAAGCCATACAACTGCGGAAGCATGGGTACATAGTAAAACCAAAAGAGAACAACACAATTCCGCAGGCAAGGCTGTAATAGCGATCCTAGGTGTCGGAGAAATCTACGTCCTAAACACCATCGGCGAAGTCACCATCTTTAGGCTCACCATTGTCCGGGTCGTAATACTGAGCCTCCGGACCTGCTCGTTGGAATGAGCAGCCCCGCGAGTGAACGCGAGGATGAGTACATATGCATATGAGGGCTTGGCAAAGGAGGGATTAGGGTTTATTTTTGCGGAAAGCCAACTTTATAAATTTTTCTATATCTTTGAAAATATGGAAAAGAGTTAAGAAGAGTTAAAACAAATATCTTCCTTTTGAAACTCCGGCTACCCACCGGTTTTAACCCATCAAGATCAACTCATGGCTAGCTGCCATGTCGTAACAGAACTCAAGGTTGACTGCCGAGTCAAACAAAATCTAATGGCTCCTGCCATGTCAAACTCATAAGCTCATGGCACCTGCCATGTCAATCTGAATATCTCAGGGTTAACTGCCCTGTCAACTCATGGCCCCTACCATGCAATCTCAATCACTCCACAGCATCTTGTTGCGAAGGCTCAAAACAAATCTCACGACGTCTTGTCGTGGTTTTCGCTTTAAACTGCCATTTCAAAAACAAAGGTGAGAAATACTACCATGAGGCAGCGCTCCGTCGCCCGCCCTTGACCGTGGGCACGGCTCTCTAGACAGTTCTACACTTTGCAGATGTTGCATGCTTTACCCACGAGAGGTAATTTACAAAGTAAACCACCACAAGATCTTTGACCAACTCACTCCTAGCTCAGGCATCTCCGCTAAGGATTCCACCTCTGGGCTGGTACTCAGTTGCCAGCGGCCCTCTCTTGCGTCAATAGGTTCATAGTCTGCGTGACCGTGTGCTACGGATTCTACGCTCTCTATTCCACCAAGTGAGATGCCCAAGCTAAGAACTTGAAGGGTACTCGGCCAGGGCCTGCCCATACTAGCACTCGTGGTCGCACTGTTGAACTTAGTTTGTCTACCTCAAGGATTCGGTCCTAAGGGATTTGGGTGATTTCCACACTGGCCTAAGCCTCGTGCGTACCGCACCAATCCATACAACCATCCACCCAAATTCCCTTTTACAATACCAACTATTGTACCCCAATAGTCCTATTTTATCAAACATGGCAGCGTCAACTACCTTTGAATCACGCATTTCAAACATCGCATTTCACATGAAATAACAGTGACCACTACAAGTAAAAAAAAATAGCAGAGCTAAGCATAAAACGATCAATTAAGCAATGAAATGGCCGTAAACAAGATATAATATCCTAGGATTGTGTTATAAAGGATCAGGTTTATACGATAATAATAATTTTTATAGGCATTTAGCTTACCAACCTAATTAATTAGCATTTTTAAGTTTCAATTATCATGCATATTCACAATTCAATAAAATCATTTATAACACTAGGTGGCAATATGATCAATAAATTTTGAAGGAGAAAGCTAGCCAACAGTGACTTGCCGTGAATCCAGTTTTTCGGGCGTCCGACAAATCCTTGGCTCCAACGACGTTGATATTCAGATCTACGCAAAGAAATAATCACAAATAAATGCACATACGAAAAATATGAATGCACATGATGAACATTACATTTTTAATTAAAGTGTAACGCGCGCGGGCTAGCTGGGCCGGCTACGCAAGCACTACAGGAATCCGTTTTAATTTCATCGGCCATAAACCGACGAAAATATGGGTAAAACCGACGAAATTAACGTAATTTCATCGGTTTACCGACGAAATTAACCCGACGAAATGTGCTAGACGAAAATAAACACATTTTCGTCGGTTGTCTACGAAATTACTTTATTTTTGTCGGTTTTACAGGCCGACGAAATAAATGTTTCGATGTCTTGCGACCATGCCAGATGGCTGACGTGGCAGTTAATTTCGTCGGCCAAAGCCGACGAAATTAACTGCCACATCAGCCGAAAGGTAATCAAGGGGGTGGTGGCGTTGGCTGACGTGGCTGTTAATTTCGTCGGCTTTGAGCCGAAAAGCCGACAAAATTACATTTTTTTATATAAAAAAAATATGGTGGTGTATTATTCATTAAAAAATGACAAAAAAATCACAGAAAATTCGCAAACATTACTGTATTACAGGCTTGGATACATCTAATTGCAATCTAGAGAGGAACGCTTCACATTTGCACACGACAAAAGAGCAAACAATTTGCATCCCTACCAACCTTAAATTATAGTGACATGCTAATGTTACTTCGGATCTATTAATTTAGCTTACATCAAGGTTGTTATATGCCTATAGAATCATATGTGCTCTACAAAGAATAAAGTAGTCATGCTTATCTGGCGGTACTGCACAAGGAATCACATCATCAGCTACAAAGACAATAGCACATGGATTTTCAGATGATATACTTCTAGACAAAGACCTGAGTATATCCAACTTCTGTACACTGTTCTAAAAAAACAGGATTAGTATCTAATCGGCAGTCCTACACCTGTGCAAAGCAGCATCTCATAGTTAGGATAAGAATAATGGCTAAAGTAAATAACTGCAATAGAATAATCCTTTATCTGTTCCATACTTTCACAACCCAACAATTATTATTCTTTGAAATAATATTCATACAGATTCACATACGCAAACATCATATAAGCAGATATCACAACTGGACACAAATAAACTATGGTGTATGAACACAGGCAATCGTATTCAGAGCTATTACGATCAAAGGTAGATACAAGCTAATATTGCATAGAACATAATAATAATAATACAATACAATGAATAAGCCATCATAAACAAAGTATCTGTTTAGTATAAATTTGACAGTTTATAAAATAATGACCTGCCAACAGTAGTTAGGAATAATCACAAGAATTATTAACAAACTAGCAAATTTGCCCGTGCGTTGCAACAGGAGAAACAAAAATCCAAATACAGTCATAAGGAAGCTAACACCAACCCAAGTACTGACAGTTGTGGCATTTGACGCATTGTTGCCATGTAGGACAGAGCGGAGATAGACTACCAGATTGGCAGAGATCCCATAGAAAGCAGTAGTTTCTAAGTATATTATGCCTGGATTGTTAGATCCAAATTCATCAGTGGTTAGTGAAGACTGAAGACTTTAATAAACTGTATGAAAACAGTTTCATTCTATCATAAACTAATTTCGGTGAGTGGAAATCTAACAGGGGTCAGCAACTTGGGGAAATGAGTTGTTGCCTGACTGGCACATTACATTTAGACAACAAATAGTCTAAATATAAATAACATGCAATGGTATTCCATTACGATCAGTGAATCACATTACCCTGCTCGAGGATCCCTCACAATTCTCTGCAGACTCCTCACAGTTTCTATGTTGTGCGCAAACACATCTAAACCAGAATTTGCCAAAGATGAAACAGCCTCCAGATCACCTCGAAAATCTGATGTTAAACACTCCACCAATATCCCAGGCTTGAGCTCCTGAACAATAGGGTCAACAATAATTAGCAACTGTGCTTTCACAAATCTAAATTTGTATCAAAGACATAACAAGAAAATACCTTTAAAGCTCGCACTGTCTGCACAAAATGGCCACTTCCACCATCAGGTAAGTCATCTCTATCAACACTGGTAAGCACAACATAGTCTACTCTGGAAAAAACGGCGTTTGTCAGATAAAGTTTGCAATCTTTAAATGCAAATTGTAAATAGGCGTATGCACAGTGATTTACAGCCAAACTTAATAAGTTGCACGGTTGTCTCTTTTTTCGACAACTACCATTCAATCAACCATTCACTCAGAAAATTTAGAGGAACAGTCTAACAATCGCTATAACAGGCAGCCACATGTTTATAAAAACATGATATATGAATATCGTTAACCAATTAAGTCCATTTGTCAGCTCATGACATCATCAATCGTTGATCATTTGGAAGTAAGATTTACTCTTGATCATTCAGAAAATTTTAAAATTAATTCCACCAATTTGACACAATTTGACAGAGGAGCTCGCTGCTCAAGCAAAGCAGAGAACTCACATGGTTGGACACGAAGATCTGCACAGGCCCAGCCTCTGCGAAGAACCCCATCTGCAGAACCAAAAATTGAAGTCAGCAAACTAACCCTAGCGGTCACCACCCCCACCAATATCAAATCAAAAGAAATTAAGTCAGACCACATAGAGGGAGTAACGCAAAAACACACCTTGCTGACCATGGTGACGACGGCCTCGAGGATCTCGCCCTTGAATGGGCGGAACACGACGCAAAAACACACCTTGTTGACCATCGGAATGTGCACTGCAGAGGAGGAGTCATCCCTCTCCTCGTCGCCTGAGGGCGTGGGCTCCATCGAGGTGGTGGGGAGAGGCCGCTCCGGCTAGAGAGCTTCCGGCTCCGGCGGCAGCGACCGGATTAGGGTTCGGTGCGGGCGGCGCGGCGCGGCGGCGGGAGTAGCCATGGGGGAGGGAGAGGGAGGTTGCGGGAGTGGGAGGTTGCAGGAGTCGCCGGCGGCGCGGGCGGCGGCGTGAGCGGCGTAGCGGGCGGCGCAGGGGTGCAGGACTGCGGCGTGGGAGGGAGCTATGGGCGGCTAGGTCAGAGAGAGTAAACAACGGGGGCCGGTCGGGCTGTGTTTTAGTGGGCGGCCGCGTCATCCCGAATGGTCCATGATCCTGTGCACACTAATTTCGTCGACCCGAACCAATGAAATTATTGGCCAATTTCGTCGGCTTCGAAAGGCCGACGAAATTACTGACGTATTTTCGTCGGTTTAAGCGAACCGATGAAATTGTGTCCGTATTTTCGTCGGTTTTTGTGGACCGACGAAATTAATTTTGACCGACGAAAACACTTCGTTTTCCTATAGTGAAGGGGCCATATGGCGCGGCCTGGCTCGGCCTGGCCTGGCGCCTAAGGGGTGAAGGGGCTGACGGGTGGGGCCCGCATGGCGGCGAGACAGAGGGAGGGCGGAGGCTGAGAGGTGGGGCCCGGATGTCATAGAGAGAAAATAGGGGAGGCACGTGGAACGGCTCGGCCGGCGGTGATTCCGGCGAGGGCGAGGCTCTCCGGCGAGGGGATATGAGGGGAAATGAGAGGGAGGAGTGGGGGTGCTAAGGGAGGGTCACATGGCGCGGATCGTCTTGCGGCAAAGTGGCAAGACGCACACACCGGGCGCGGCACACGACGGGGAGGGTTGCCGGCGAGTTGTGAAGGGTGTAGGTGCTCGTCGAGGCTCCCGGGGGTTGAGGGGGAGCTTTGGGAGGTGCGGGCGTGGGTCATGGTGGCTCGAGCTGGCACGGCTAAGGCGAGGCTACGGCTTGCTGCGGCGCTCCAGGAAAAAATAGGCAGTGGAGGAGCTTGGGAAAGTTATGGGAGGAGGGGGCGCTCACCTTGCCCTGGCGACTTACCGACGGCGAAGACCACGGCACGGTGGCTTGGACAGTGAGGGGAAGGGAGAGAGCGACAGCGACTAGGCTTTTATAGCCGGCGGTTGCGGAAGAGGCCAACAGCGGCGGGGTCCACGGCGGCAAGTAGGCGACAGCGTAGCACGGACATCACGCCGGCGATGGTACGGCAGCGGGACCCACAGTGAGCAACGAGTGGTGCAGGAGCCAACGGGGAAGAAGACAGAGCCAGAGAACTATTACCCGTCTTGGGGGTCTGAACCTGGGTAAAATCTGGTGTCTCCCTATGCGTGCTCAATCAAACGAACTAGTTAGCGAAAATCCCCCTGTAGACGAACACAGTTCAAAAAAATGTCAGGTGACAAACCACCGACAATCATGATGCTCATATTTGGACAATTCTAGAGCCTTGTGTAAATCACCTAAATCATCCTCCTCACCCTCAGTAGTTTGCTGAGAGTTATCAAGATTAATATCATAATTATTGTCATTATCATGCATGATCTGCTTACTCTTTCCATGGGTCTCATGGGATACAGTAGAAATCCTATCAAAAACAAAACCCTTGTCCTTAGACATAGATCCACCATCCCCATCTCCTTTGTGCTTTTTAGCTATATGTTCCCTGCTACCATCATCAGTAGCCATAATACCAACACCACCACCCTTTTGTTTGTTCGCAACCACCTGACCCTCCATCTCAAACAGGACTTTGTACTCAAAAGCCCTAATTGTGCAGAAAACAAAAGAAGGTGCCTTCTTTCTATCATTGCAATATATCCTCACCCTAACACCCTCTATTTTAAATATACGACTTATCAATTTCAATGGGCTCACCCACAGTGCTTGTGACCCCATGAATCACAGATTCAGATCTCTTGTCCAGAGGTATGTTCTTGACTTTGACCCAAACTTCATCCATCTTCCTGATTGCACCCACTTCTGGACTCCAATGAGACACTCCAATGGTAGAGTCAAGGAGCCCCATGTTCATCTCCTTGAACTTGGCCAGCTCTTCTACCCTCTTCTGTATAGGTAATCTCATCAGAAACAGATTCTCTCCAATCTGCCTAGCAGTACATATCCAAGCATCTCCGAATTGAGATTTCATGTCCACCTCAATATCCCTGGCCGTGGCATGTCCTCTCACCACCTTGATCACAGCCATACAAACTTGTTCTTTGCAATTTTCATTAGAAGGAACATCCTCCACATAATAAAACTACTAACCTTCACTTGCAAACCCATAGAATTTAGGAGCATAATCACTAGGTTTCTTCTCTTGGAAAACTCTAGCAACATGTCCCTCAAGTCCACACCTCATGCACTTAGGTAGCCTTGCAGTCCACAACAATATGACCAAACTTTTTGCATCTGAAACACATTACTTTTTCCATGAAAGAGGATCCTATGGCCTAGAGGGGGTGAATAGGTAATTTCAAACTTTTTGGTTATTTGTTGATTAAGCATCATGTTTAGAATGACCCAATCCTAGTTTCGATGATCAAGCGAGCGGAAGTGATAAAGCAAGTAACTACAAAACTAAGACATGGCATTCAATTGATCACAAGCAATGCAAGGGAAGTAAGTGCGGAAATTAAATGAGAGAAAGTGACACGATATTTGTTTCACCGAAGTTCGGAGTCGCAACTCCTACTCTCCGTTGAGGCTACCCCTTGCGCACAAGGACCGGCTCGCTCTCGAGCCTAACGCCTCACTTACTCCCCGGTAGTCGTTCCGCCAATCCGGCGAGGTGGACTCCGTCACCCGTACACCGACTCGAGAGTAGCCACACGACAAGGCCTACTCCCAAGCCCACGCCTCCACGAAGGATGCCGTCTTCAAAAGTAATAAGCCCGAAACGTCCCGATCGTGCCGGATCGAAGGACTCCAATGAAGCTCGGTGTTGGGGATGAGTGATTTGTGGCTTTGGATGATTTGTGGGTGGAGGAATGGCTCTAGAACACCTAATTTATGAGCAATAAGTGTGGTAGGTGAAGTGGAGCAACAAAACTCAAAGAAGCCAGCCACTAGACAAGTATTTATAGCTCCTAGAGCAAACTAGCCGTTCCCCCGGGAAGTGGACAAAAGAACTAGCCGTTGGTCTTTACCGGACGCCGTCCGACGGGCATCGGACGCCGTCCGACAGCGGCAAAAGCTCACTGAAAATCGACTTATCGGACGCCGTCTGATCACCACCAGACGCCGTCCGACAGAGAACAAAGATCCTGTTTTCCGGTGACAACCAGACGCCGTCCGACAGAGTGCACTGCGCACGGGATTTGCTGATCGGACGCTGTCCGGCTGCTCCCAGATGTCGTCCGACAGAGAGTAAATTTGTGCTAGAACATGTGGAAATATTTAGGTGGGTTTTTCTTTCTCTCTAGAAATCTCACAAGAATATTTTTAGGTATTTTTGAAAGAGGTGGACTAAGGAAACCGATTTGTCGAGAAGTCGCAAAGATCCGGCATAGTCCGAGAGATTCAAACCCCTTTTGAAATCCGACAAAAATAGAAATTAAAAACCTAACTACTCCTAATCTATACGTGACCTCATCTCTCGTCCGGTCACGCACTTAGAATCATGGAGCAGCTCACAAATTTGTCGAGGCTTCAAATTAGGGTTTTACGAGAAGCCGAGTCTTCGCTAGGGTTCCGAGAAGTCCAAAAACGCCCTAGCACTTAATATTAAATATTTTTGACATCAATGCCACTAATAAAAATTAAGGCTCAACAATGCTCACAATCTCCCTCTTTGTGGCACTTGATGGCAACCCAAGAGAGAATTAATATTTTGAGCTGTAAAAGGGGTTAGCGCAAAGACAAGTATGCGAGCAATACCACAACTCGACCACAAAGGTGTGCATGCAAGTTAAGCTCCCCCTAAATTCATGCATAGAAATAAAGCACAAACCAACAAGATTCAAATATTATAAAGCAAGGTAACAATAGCTACAAACCACAGCAAAAGTGTATCGAGGCAAATTAATAGATTACAATAAAGCAGATGACCTCGAACACTACTAACTAAAAGAGACTAGATCCCTTACTAATCTCTCTGACTTCTCCCCCTTTGTCACCAAGTGACACAAAAGGGAAAAGCTCCTAATCTTGCTCCTGTTGATCTTGATCCATGTCGTCGCCTCCATCATCTCCGTGGCCGCCAGAAGAAGAACCCTGCCCTCTGCGACGCTTGTACACACGCATGATGTCTTTGCAGAGGGTACGGACCGAGGTGAAGATTGATCATCAAAGAGCTGGGTCGGTTGAGGATTTGGCAAAGAGGAGTTGAGATGGCGACACATCTCTCCACCAGTAAAGGAAATCTTACCAGGAGGAGGGTGCTGAGCTGAGGGAGCAAAAGCTGGAGCACCTAGAGGAGGGAAAGGCTGTGGTGGTGGCACAAAAGCTGGAACAGGCCCTGGAGGAGGATATACCCAAGGGTGAACCGGTAGTGGGTAGGCAGGTGGGCGAGGAAACACTTGATGCTGCTGGTAGGCCTGATAGCTGTCGTGGGCGTGAGAATACCAAGAGTACGGATTCGCCTCTTCTGGCACTGGCATAAACATAGCACCCATATACTGTAGAGCAGACTTAAACTCTGCGAACGCATCACTCAAATACGTCTGCTGCCCTGCCAGTTCATTCATTTCTCTGCGAGTGGCTGCAAGCTCTTCTTTGATTTTCGTGCGCAGACCTCTCATCTCACCCAAAAGCATGTCATACCACGGAGGAGGGGCAGCTGCAGAAGATCCCTCACCAGTCACTGGAACAGAGGGCTGCATTGGAGCAGCAGGAGCAAAAACAGGAGCCGGAGCTGGAGGAGGAGCATCATCACCTAGACGATCCAACTTGGGTTTGCTGCCAAGAGAGTTCAGGAAAATTTTCATTTGATGCTTCTTTATTTTGTTGTCCCAACTCCTTACTTCATCCTCGGATACGCGCTGAGTCCTAGAGAGTAGCAAGCCAATATATGGTGCTAGAGGAAGTGCTCTATTGACCTCTCTGTAAATGGCATCATCAAATTCTCCCAAAATAGTAGCTCCAATGTTTATGGTCCTGCCTGTCAGAAAATATAACATAAACCAACTACAAATTGGGAGGATCCTGTCGCGGTTACCACTTCGAACAAACAGGGTGCTTCGAAGAATAAGGTTGATTAGAGCAGGCTCCTATCGCAACTGATTTGCCTTTTCCACATTGATTTCCTCATCATTAAGATCGAGATACATGAATCTGATTTCTTCAAATGGAGGATATTTGGCCTTCCAGAAAGCATCTTCATAGGCCATTTCATTCAAGTTAGCACCAGTATCTGGAGTGCCCAAGGCATAATTCATATTCGCCACTGTGATCCCCTGAATATTTCCATCGACTGAGTGATAGTAATTGAACTCTGTCTCATCCTCAGCAACGAGCAGTGTAGCGAAGAACTCACAGTGCCTTTCTTTGCACCAAGTCAACTTCTTATTTGAGATCAGTTCTACCAAGCCTGGAGTGGAGCTGAAATGGTGTGAACCTCAGGTCCTGCCACTGCGGTGATTTCACTCCAATCAACACAATGTGGGTCCCTAAGACTAGTCTTGGGTGCAGAGAAACACATATAGAGTTGTTTCTGAAACTTAGTGAAAAGTCTGAAATCTTTAGTGTCTTCTCCCCGCTGACGGAACCATTTTGCATAAGATACAGCCCTCTTCTTCCTCAAAGTCTCCATGGACAATTTTAGGACCATATTGTCCACAGGTTCATCCTCAGCAATCACCGTTTCAGTGACGTCATCATCTGCCGGGTCTTCATCATAAGTCTGATCATCAATATCCTCGGCTATCGCAAACGAGGTCCCTGCCAGTCGTTTCCAATTGTATCCTTCATCGTGCTCCTGCTGTAGATCCTCTCTAGTAACTTTTCTTGTACGAGGAGGAGCGGCACTGCTAGCCGTTTCATCAATGTCATCACAAACACCCCGGCTACCGCTGTCACGACGACCACTCAAAGTACTGCCAAGAGCCTTGCCGAGTTTCTTCAATGAGCGAGACATTTTGAATCAATCCCACTGACCAAGTGCCAACCACACCACGAGCCAACCCTAGACACAAGCGCGGGAAAAATCCTATTCAAAACCTAGAACTCGGTAAACAAAAGAATTTATGGGAACAAGAGGCGGAAAGCCGTTACCGAGCCCTAGAAGGGAGGAGGAAGCCGTCGTGCGCGAGAGGATCGTCCCGTAGGCCTTTCCCGGTAGGGGAAAAGAGGGGAGCTCGATGGAGACGAGGCGCATGAATCAGGCCGTCAACCTTCAATCCCCGCGGTGGGAATCGAAGAGGAGGACGAGGGGACGCCGATGGTGGTGGTGGACGTCGCCGGAATTCGCCGGAGAGCCCTCCCTGGTGAGGAAGAGAGGAAGTGGTGGCGCCGGTTAGGAGAGGAGAGAGGAGAGAAATGAGGGAAGAGGGAGGCGGAGGGGTAAGTTATAGAGCTGCCTGCACGATTTGGCCCCATCGGACGGCGTCCGATTGCTGTCGGACGGCGTCCGACAGCAACACTGCAGCGCTGGTAAAGCCTCGTCGGACGGGGTCCGGGACACTCCAGACGGCGTCCGACAGAAGGATTGCAGCGCAGATAAGACCTGGTCGGACGGCGTCCGATTGCTACCGGACGGCGTCCGACAAGAAGTATACAGCGCACGCAAACCCTCGTCGGACGGCGTCCGAGAGTATCCGGACGGCGTCCGATGAAGGCTGAAAACGCCACAGCATGCACTTCTGACCAGTAGGCCCCACCAATGCGAGAATTTTTTTTATCAAAATGATGTTTTGAAGGGGTTTTCTCCTTTATTGCTCAAAAGCCAATCAAACATTCAAATATGAGCAACTTTGGAGAGAATTTTTGAGATTTAATTTTGAAGGGATGAGACTTAAGAGACAAAGGAAACCAAGTCAAATTTGAAAACGCCATTTTGACCTTTTTTTATCAAGAAAATGTGTGAACCCAAATTTTGCCTTGATTTTTCATATTAGCATCAAAATCGCGCATAGGGGTTCACTTTAGAGTTTAAGCACATGTTTTTGAATTTTGGCTCCTTTTCAAATATCTTCAATAATTTTGATGCCATATGATTTTTCAAATAAATATGCATATGGAGCAAATTTTTCAAAAAGGGATAAGAGTTTTCAAATTGAAGAGTTTGAAGTGGTAAGAAGATAAAAGATAGTCTATTAGATTTCAAATTTATTTTTGGCTTTAAATATAGGACAAGAATGTGCTAACCCAAAATAAAATCTATTTTTTCACCACTAGAGGGAGTTTTGAGATCATGAGTTGAATTTAAACTCCCCCTAAATGTGACAAGGGTCAAAAGCAAATGGAAGAATTTGAATAAGACCCAAAAAGCCACAAAATCCAATTAACACGGATTTGACCTATCTAGTATGTTGACTTCATTTCTTAATTTACAAAACCGTGCCTCATCCAAGGGTTTGGTGAAAATATCCGCCAATTGATCTTCCATTCGCATGTAGGCAAGCACAACGTCACCCTTTGCAATGTGGTCGCGAATAAAGTAATGTCGGATGTCGATGTGCTTTGTACGGGAATGTTGGACCGGATTGTTGGCTATTTTCACCGCACTTTTATTATCGCATAGAAGAGGCACTTTTTCAAATTTTAGCGCAAAGTCACTAAGCATCCGTGTCATGTACAAGAGTTGAGCACAACAACTCCCCGCCGCTACATATTCTGCTTCTGCGGTAGATAGCGCCACGGTGTTTTGCTTCCTCGAAGTCCATGACACGAGTGAGCGTCCTAATAAGTGACAACCCCCCAAGGTGCTTTTGCGATCAATTTTGCAACCGGCATAATCCGAGTCGGAATAGCCAAGAAGCTCAACACGCGCTCCCTTGGGGTACCAAAGTCCTAGGCTAGTAGTGATTTTTAGATATCTCAAAATGCGTTTTACGGCGACAAGATGCACTGCTTTAGGGGATGCTTGAAAACGAGCACACATGCACACACTAAATATGATATCGGATCGAGAAGCGGTGAGATAGAGAAGCGAACCGATCATGGAGCAATAAATTTTTTGGCCCACGGGCTTTCCATCTTCATTCAAGTCAAGATGCCCATTAGTGGCCATTGGTGTTTTGATCGATTTACAATCATCCAGAGAAAACCGCTTGAGAAGATCCTTTGTATATTTTTCTTGACAAATGAAGATCCCTTCTCGGAGTTGCTTGATTTGAAATCCAAGGAAGAAGGTGAGTTCCCTAATCATATACATTTCGAATTCCTTGGACATCATTTCACCAAAGTCCTTGCATTTAGCTTTGTTAGTACATCCAAAGATAATATCATCCACATATATTTGATAAATGAATAAGTCATTTTCTATAGGCTTGAGAAACAATGTGGAATCAATCGCACCGGTTTTAAATCCCTTTTCTAAGAGGAAGTCCCTAAGACGCTCATACCATGCTCTAGGAGCTTGCTTGAGACCGTATAGCGCCATAGTGAGCTTGTAGACATGGTTTGGGAGTTTAAGATTTTTAAAACCGGGCGGTTGCTCGACATAAACAAGTTCATCGATAAAACCATTTAAGAAAGCACTCTTAACATCCATTTGAAAAAGAGTAATATTATAGAGAGAGGCGAATGCCAAGAGTAACCGTATAGCTTCAAGTCGAGCAACGGGGGCGTAGGTTTCTCCATAGTCAAGACCTTCGATTTGAGTGAAACCTTGCGCCACCAATCTTGCCATGTTTCGCACCACTTCGCCGTTCTTATCTTGTTTGTTGCGGAAGACCCATTTAGTGCCAATGACATTGTGATCCTTCGGTCTTTCCACAAGCTCCCAAACTTCATTGCGGATAAAATTATTTAATTCTTCATGCATGGCGTTCACCCAATCCGTATCCGCCAATGCATCATCAATGGTCCTAGGCTTAACAATAGACACAAAGGCGTGATGCTTACAATAATTAGTGGTATGAGAACGGGTTCTTACGCCTTGATTGAGATTGCCAATGACTTGATCTAGGAGATGATCCTTCGAGAGAGAGCGGTGTTGTTGGACGGGTACTTGTAGATCAATGGCTCCCCCTTGAGCTTGATCAATTTCAAAGTTTGCATCTCCGTCCACCGCTTGGTCTTGAGTTGTTGGAGAGATGTCTTGAGCTTGATTATCAATAGAGGTGGTGGAGAGACGACTTTAATTTTTGGTTCCTCCGGTGAGGGTCGAATTTCCCTCAACTCCATGGCTTCATGTGGTAGCTCATCACCTATATTTCTTGTCAAATCTTGCTCATTTGCGAGCCATTAGTTTCATCAAACTTAACATCATAAGCTTCCTCAACTAGCCCGGTAGTATTATTAAAGACTCGAAAAGTTTTGGAGCGAGAGGAATAGCCTAGCATGATACCAACATCACACCTCTTTTGAAACTTACCCAAACAAGTCCTTTTCTTATAAATGTATACCTTGCAACCAAAAACTCGAAAGTAAGAGATGTTGGGCCTTCGTCCCACTAGTAGTTCATATGAGATCTTGTGAAGGAGTCGGTGAAGGTAGAGGCGGTTGATGGCGTGGCACGCCGTGTTAATGGCTTTCGCCCAAAAAGCATGCGAAGTGCCATATTCGTTAAGCATCGTCCTTGCCATCTCTATCAATGTACGGTTCTTCCTCTCCACCACTCCATTTTGTTGGGGAGTGTAGGCCGCCGAGAATTCGTGCTTGACTCCTAGCTCATCACAAAATTCCTCAACATTTGTGTTAGTAAACTCGGTGCTGTTATCACTCCTCACCTTTTTGATAAAAGAGTCAAATTCCTTTTGAGCTTTCAAAGCAAATCTTTTAAACACATCACCGGCAAGAGATTTATTTGCAAGAAAAAATACTTAAGTGAAGCGAGAAAAGTCATCGACAATCACATGACAATAAGAATTACCGTCTATACTAGCATAGGTGGTTGGGCCAAATAAATGCATATGCAAAAGCTTAAGTGGTCGGGATGTAGACATGAATGTTTTAGTCGGATGAGAATTAGCCACTTGCTTGCCGGCTTGGCATAAGCTACATAAACGATTTTTCTTAAATTTGACATCCTTCACTCCAACAACCAAGTTTTCTTTACAAACCTTTTTCAAAGTGCCCATTCCAATATGTCCAAGACATCTATGCCACAACCAACCAAGAGTAGTTTGAGTAATAAGACAAGTCTTGATTTGAGAAGAATTACGGTTTGAAAAATCAACCAAATATAAATTTAAAAACCGGGTGCCTTCAAATACAACACTTTGATTCTTGGTGGAAACAACACGGACTCTGTCAATAGAAAAGTAGCAATCAAAACCCAAATCGCACACTTGAGCAACGGAGAGGAGATTAAAATTGCAAGCTTCTACCAAGAGAACATTAGAGATGGATAGGTCATTTGATATTGCAATTTTACTTATACCCATTACCTTTCGCTTGGAGTTGTCCCCAAATGTGATCTTGTGTTCAGGGTCCTTCTCCTCTTTTAGTGAGGTGAACATACTTGAGCTACCGGTCATGTGTTGGGTGCAACCGCTATCAAATATTCAATGCCGGCCACCGCTCTTGTAGTTCACCTACACACAAATTCAAGCTTGGGTTTTAGGTACCCAAAACTTCTTCTTGGGTCCTTTTGAGTTAGTCATCAAACATTTGGGCCCTCTTTGATAGCTTGTTTAGTTATGGTTTAGTTTTTGTTGGGAAAATTTGACCACCTTTGAAAATGGTATGAAAAGGCTAAATAAATTATTAAAAATATATTTTTGAGGTCTTTAAGAAAACTCTACAAAGTTCTAAAAAAAATATTCTCAGAAAATAAAGTGAATGGTGTATATAAAAATAACAAAAGTTGCAATCCCAACAAAAACTATAACTAAACAAGCTATCAAAGAGGGCCTTGAGCACCCAAATAGCTTTCACATCTTTCTTTTCATTGGGTGCACCAATATATTTAGCATAAGTAGAGCCATTTTCTCATAAGTATGTAACTAGCATTAAGCACTTGAGTTTTAGACATGAATTGAGACGATTTTGCAAGAGGACAAGCAATAGCTTTATGTTTATCATTTTTACAAATGTGGCAACGGATCCCTCCCTTAACAAAAGTTAGCTTGGGCTTACCCCAACCTCCCTTGGGCAAATCCCCGCGATGAAATCCCAAACCTTGCTTGCCCAAAGTGTACCTTTGCTCCCTAAGCACCTTGTTAAGAGAGTTGTTCCCCACAAGTAATTTAGCCAAGCTAGAGTCTAGTTGCTCAATTCTATCCTTTAAAAGCAAATTTTCCTTAACTAGCTCATTAGCACATTTAGCAACACCACAAGTACCAATAGAACAAGCATTCTCATTTGAAGGAGTAGCACTAGTGGATGAAGATGAGCTAGCATTAGGTGTGTTAGTGGGTGACAAGGCAAAAGATGTGTCATGAGACAAGCTAAGTGAACAATTTATAGTGTCAATCAAATCACAAGTCACACCAACATTGCATTTTTCAATTGAGCAATCAAGAGAAAATTCATCATTAATATTAGAGCTAACTTGTTTGTTTTCTAGAATTTCAACTTGTAAATTGAGAGCTTCATAATCATCTTCTAGAGTCTCATGTTTTTCAAGCAAAATCTCAAATTCATTTGCAAACTCTTTATGCACTTTTATTAACTTTTTCCTCTTAGATTTTTCCTTCTCTAGAGCATTATTCAAATCATCAATCAAAAGCTTAAACTCACTTTTAGAGATGTGCTCATTTGTTACCTTCTCCTCTAGTGCCATAAGGCACATGGAAGGTGTAGAGTTGTTGATGGCGACTCCGAACACCTTGGTGTTTTCATTGTCGGAGAAGTCCGCCCAAGAGCCTTCATCATCGGTGATCCATTCCTCGATCACATCTTCTTGTATGTTGACCGTGAGACAAAACTTTTGCTTGGAAAGGGCCGGAGGAGCATTTTCTTGATTGCAAGTCCGGCTAGCCCGTGAGCTCTTGAGTCTTCTTCGGAGGAGGAGGATTGGGAGGATGAGGAACTCGAGCTATCTTCCTTTTTGTACTTTTGACCGGTAAGAGCCTTTTTCTTGTACGTGGACTTGTGATCGCTCTTGCGGTAGTGACGGTACTTCTTCTTGTCATCATCCCCATCTTCTTCTTGATTCCTTGCCTTGTGCTTGCTCTTTTTTGTTTCTTGGGTAATCCGCCGTCAAGTGACCCTTCTCTCCGTATTCATAGCAACGCATTTCGAATATGGGTCTTCATTTTGAAGAGGATGATCCACCGCGAAAGCTCATTCTCTTAATCAACTTTCTTGATCGCTTGACAAGGAGGGCCAATTTTTCAATTTCCGGAATTGCATCATCGAAATCATCATCAACTTCTTCAATTTCAACCTTTTTCTTCCCACCTTTGGCTTTGGCGGGGAGAGCAATTGACTTCTTGTTGAGCGGGGACTCTTCACTTTCAAGAAGCCGCATCTCATAAGAGTTGAGTTGCCCGAGTAGCTTGGTTGGAGTCATTTTCTTGAGTTTTGACATGGATGCTCGAATTAAAGTCACAAGCGGATTGAAACTAAATGGCACAACATCAAGCATCTTCCGACAAATGTCAATATCCTCCAAGACCTTCTCCGAGCATCCGGCAATTTCATTGACGATGGGGTTCAACCTAAGAAACATATCATTGACACCTTCAAATGTTTCTAAATATCATAAGCTTTAATGAGCTTGCCAATGCTATCGAACACTTCGGAAGAGGCACTAGAGAGTAAAGCATTTCTAGCAATGGCATTAAAACGTTTGTACTTAGCATAAACTTCATTAAGAGCCATTGTTCCTTCCGGAGGGTCCGGATAACCGGTTTCACATGCAATCCACACATCATAGCTAAGAGCCTCTAGATAGCATTGCATTCTAATTTTTTAATAGTTGTAGTTGGTCCCATCAAAGATAGGAGCTTTTTCAATTTCTATCCTAGGCCCCTCTTGAGCCATCACCTAGCGGTGAAGCTAATATCAGAGAACCTAGATGCTCTGATACCACTTGAAAAAGGATCCTATGGTCTAGAGGGGGGTGAATAGACAATTTTAAACTTTTTCGATTATTTGTTGATTAAGCATCATGTTTAGAATGACCCAATCCTAGTTTCGATGATCAAACGAGCGGAAGTGATAAAGCAAGTAACTACAAAACTAAGACATGGCATTCAATCGATCACAAGCAATGTAAGGGAAGTAAGTGCGGAAATTAAATGAGAGAAAGTGACATGATATTTGTTTCACCGAAATTCGGAGCCTCAACTCCTACTCTCCATTGAGGCTACCCCTTGCGCATAAGGACCGGCTCGCTTTTGAGCCTAACGCCTCACTTACTCCCCGGTAGTCGTTCCGCCACTCCGACAAGGTGGACTCCGTCACCGTACACCGACTCGAGAGTAGCCACACGCCAAGGCCTACTCCCAAGCCCATGCCTCCATAAAGAATGCCGTCTTCAAAAGTAATAAGCCCGAAACGCCCCGATCATACCGGATCGAAGGATTTCAATGAAGCTCGGTGTTGGGGATGAGTGATTTGTGGCTTTTGATGATTTGTGGGTGGAGGAATGGCTCTAGAACATCTAATTTATGAGCAATAAGTGTGGTAGGTGAAGTGGAGCAATAAAACTCAAAGAAGCCAGCCACTAGACAAGTATTTATAGCCCCTAGAGCAAACTAGCCGTTGCCCCCGGAAGTGGACAAAAGAACTAGCCGTTGGCCTTTACCAGACGCCGTCCGACGGGCACCAGACGCCGTCTGACAGCGGCAAAAGCTCACTGAAAATCGACTTATCGGACGCCGTCTGATCACCATCGGACGCCGTCCGACAGAGAACAAAGATCCTGTTTTTAGGTCATCGGACGCCGTCCGACAGAGTGCACTGTGCACGGGATTTGCTGATCAGACGCTGTCCGGCTGCTCCCAGACGCCGTCCGACAGAGAGTAAATTTGTGCTAGAAAATGTGGAAGTATTTAGGTGGGTTTTTCTTTCTCTCTAGAAATCTCACAAGAATATTTTTACGTATTTTTGGAAGAGGTGGACTAAGGAAACCGATTTTTCGAGAAGTCGCAAAGATCCGGCATAGTCCGAGAGATTCAAACCCCTTTTGAAATCCGACAAAAACAGAAATTATAAACCTAACTACTCCTAATCTATACGTGACCTCATCTCTCGTCCGGTCACGCACTTAGAATCATGGAGTAGCTCACAAATTTGTTGAGGCTTCAATATAGGGTTTTGCGAGAAGCCGAGTCTTCGTTAGGGTTCCGAGAAGTCCAAAAACGCCCTAGCACTTAATATTAAATATTTTTGACATCAATGCCACTAATAAAAATTAGGGCTCAACAATGCTCACACTCCACCCTCCAAATAGGCTGTTTAATGGGATTTTCTCATTCCCAGGAAGAACATCACCCACTCCTCCACCCTGAACACCTCTTTCAGTTTCACCAGAATTAATTGTGTTAGTGCCCCAACCACCACCTCCCTTCAAAAATTGACTCCCACTCTGCTTTGGAACCCATTTTAGGTTATCCTCCCCCTAAGTCGCCTTCTCAGCCTGCTCCTGACTGGCATGTTCAGGAGGAACCAGGAGTGTAGCACCCTGCGCTACCTCTGAATCCTTCTTTCCCCCAACATCTCCAGAAAGTCGCATCGAGGAAGAACCAACTGCATCGCCACAAGGAATCCCCCGGCCAAAACTTCTCCCCACAATAAACGCCCCTCTGGAAGGAGAAACTATAGACCTAGACCAGGAGAATCTCCCTCGACCGCTTCTGCCTCCTCGCCACCCCTGGAAGCCATCACTGGCATGACCACCGTGACCTCCAGCACGATCCCACCCACGATCCATTCCAGGTAAAGAACAGACAACCTCGACAAAGGATCTACAATCGCCGTGAATAGTCCCGCTCCAACAACCACAAGCGTAATAAACCCAAGAAACAGAAGAAGATGACCCCCCCCCCCCAAGATTTCTTTGCATGTAAGGACACTTTACTTAAAATTTCTTTATTTCCTGTGAATAAAGTGTTGGGATTATGGCATTATGCCCAATGACAACATGGCCACATATAATGTGGGTTTATGGATGGCACGGACCCCATATGACGTGAGTCTTTTGGACCATGTACGTGGGATGTAGGCCTTGGATCTTACTAGGCCTTTAACGTAGACGTCGGGTGCACGCTTGAGACACATATCCCTCTCCATCAAACCCTATCCGTCATCTCCCTTGTTGGCATGCCGGTTCTAGCACACCACGTGCTGGTGGATTCTAATCCATGTATGTCTAGATACCGTAAGGTGCTACATTTATGGCACTAGTCTAAGCAAACCTGAGAAAAAGACAAGATTTGCATAAGTAGTTTTGGGGTGAGACTGTATCCATTGGAAAGCTTGTTTCATCAATTCCCATTTATCCATAAGTAGTTTTGGGGTGAGATCTACATAAGTGCTACATGGACAAATTCTGAATATTATCTTGTTTCATTGATTCCCATTTATCCATCAGTAATTTTGGAGTGAGACTGTATCCATTGGAAAACTTGTTTCAGTAGCTTTTTGTCGAATGGTAAAATGTCAAAAATGGTCTCCGGATGTGATTGGGGCGTCTGTTTGATGGCAAACTGCTCGAGGAGTGTCACAAACCCCGATGAGGTGGAGCACGCCGCGGAGGTTATTGTGATGCCCAACATCAGTGGCCATGGGGCAACAAGGCGTCGTGGGATGGTGCTGACCAGCATAGAGGACGTGATCAGATCGCCGTGAGCGACTACCTCCATACAACTATGCGTAGATCGATTGAATGCTTTTTAAAAAAGAATGGCTGTCGTCCTATCTACCTCCCGACCATGGCTAAGGCCTTGGCCCTAGGATTGCGATCAAAAACTTTGGCACAGTAGAAAACATGCGAGTGTTTTGATACTGCAGATATTCGGTCATGTGCCTTGTTCAATCGACGGTGACTATACTGGTATTAGCGAGAGGTCTGCCCTGGTGAGACATGGATCGGCTTACCCAAGGCAAGGAAGCTCGGAAAACGCACATACGCAGGGAAAAGAGTGTGGAGCTACCAAGAGAGCGAATTTTTTTCGTACCACCATATCTCTTTATTTAACAAGGCTCAGCACTGGTGAGCAGAAGAAAATCACCCATTACTTATTTAAATTAAAGGTACATGGGTGTAGATGAGCCCAGTGGCGGATCTAGGTTCTTGCTAAGCCTCGGGCTAAATTTTCATATACTAACATGTCTGGGCCGGATGTACTTCTCCGTCTTGGGCTGATTACCATGGGATAAATTTAAATGGGCTAATTTATACTGACAAGTACCCTTGTTATTAGGTCCAGGCCTCGGGGTACAGCCCACCTAGCCCAGGGCCTGGATCCGCCCCTGGATGAGCCATGATTTTTGCGAAAAAACACGCGAAAACTGGGACGAACAGAGAGGGAGAGCTTAACGCGTAGAGCTAGGATCGACTTATTCATAGAACTTGTAGAATTGAGTGATTTTACGGGAGCTGTTGAGGGCCCGACTGGAATGCATGGCTAGATGAACAACCCCCGGGCGCAAGATCGATACGACCATAAATGCCCCATCTCACCTTGGAGTGAGCTTGTTGGCATGCGACAAATTCTAGGCTCGCTGCAGAATAAGGTCACCAACCTACAGAGTCCTTCGTCGGACTGACCAAGTTGTCTGCCTATGTAGTGCCTAGCTCACGGCGGGACTCTAACAGGTCAAGGTCCAATAAAGCTCCTCCTCGTGCTCCATGATGTCAACCCAGGTTGGACCGTGCGCAAGTTCGGTGGGAAGAACTGTCTCCGAGCCCTACATGTACTGAAATGGCGTTTTTCCGGTTGCTCGGTTGATGGTCTAGACTGCCTGTAGCACGGAGGGCAACTCCTCCACCTAGTTGTTGTGGTGGTGATCGTGGACTTGCCCCTTCATTCCTTGCACGATCTGGCCATTGGCGCGCTCAACGAAACTATTGCTCTTCGACTAGGCGACTAAAGCTAGGGTGCCTTTCATGCCAAGTTCCTCGTTATAATCCTAAAAGAGCCCATCGGTGAACAAGGCCCCGTTATCCGTGATCATGTGGCTTGGGACGCCAAACCGGGAAATGATGCTAGATTGGAAAAACTTTTTGGCTACCAAGATCGCGATGCTTGATACTAGCTTAGCCTTGATCCACTTGGTGAAAGTGTCGATGGCTACAAATAAGTGTGTAAAGCCCCTTTGTCCTATAGGGAAAAAGGCCAAAATATCTAAGCCCCACGTGGCGAATGGCTAGGAAAGTGGGATCGTTCGTAGCTCGTAGGTTGGATGGTGGTTCATCCATGCGTGGAATTGACATGCCTGACACCGAGTCATCATTCACCTGGCGTCGGCTAATGCAGTGGGCCAATAATAGCTCATTCGAAAGGCTTTACAAACGGGAGTTTGATAAAAGGAATGAGCTCCACAGACACAATATTGTGTACATCTTTGAGTAGAAATTTGCCTTCCACTTGGGTCCCATGCTTGCATAGTACGCCACCAATACCCCTTCGGCACTGCAAAACTCTAAGCATGCTATGGGGGTGAGCTCTCCGGATGAGCCAGGATCTCTCGGCATGCTCCCCTGGCAATGTCCAATGTGTCGACGGTTAAGATATCGATCTCAAGTCAACTAAAGTTCTTAAGAAAGGGAGATAGAAGACTTGCCGAGCAAGGCAAACAACGATCAACGAGCAACAGGGAGACACAAGGTTTGTATCCTGGTTCAGGCCTCTCCGGGGATATAACAACCCTATGTCCAGCCTTTCTTATATATCAGAGATGATTACAAGAGAATGCTCTACGAGATGGACAGATCTCGGCGAGATTATGTGTGTACAAGTGCGATTAGATCAGATGATACGCTAAGACGTGCGATCCAGTCCCCTCTACACGCCGTAGGGGTCCTGTTTATATAGTGTTGAACAACCAACCTACCGGGGGATAATCGGGCCGGGCTGACCACGAGTTCGTAACGAACTCGATACATGCCAAATATATCCCGAGGTAGATAAGGTAAACTCCAATTGTTGGGGATCACGACGTCTGCTCCAATCAGGAAAACCACATCCGGATCTTCACGTAGCCGTGCAGAACTCTTGTTCGAGTCGGACTCAAACAGGAATACTAGGCCGTTACGCACCGTGCCAGCTAGGAAGCTGTTCGGCAGGATGCACATGGGCCTGATAGAACCTTCCAGGGAGCCAGGCCCTAGGAGGTTGTTCGATTGGGCCGTCTGGGAGTGGGCCATGGCAATGGGCCGTGATTTTATCCCCGACAGCTAGTCCCAGAGACTCAAGTGGAAGGACTCACTAGAGTGGGATCTTCCTCTTGAGACTCTAAGTCACGAAGAGGGTATTTTCCTGCTACAAAGACGTGCAATAGGCGACCGAACAGGTTATGGTTCAACCGAACAAGACTTGTTCGGGACCGAACAAACCCGCCCGGAGCCGTGCAACTCTGTTACGTCGAATAGGGAACGACATCTATTTGAGCAGAGTACCCAGCCTTAAGTGAGATGAATCATCTCCTTGAGGCTAAATGTCATCAAGAAGGGATTGGATTCTTGGTAGTGAAGAGCGTACCACCACATCCGGTAAGATCAGATCTTCCGGGAGAATAAACATAGAAAGTCGCGAGATGGACTCGCGCTGCTGCATCCAGGTATGAAGATACCCAGGAAGGCATGAACGAAAATAGGGGAATCATCTCTCGGGCTAGAGTTTGCCTGAGGAAATAAAGATTGCGCTCTCGAGCGAATGTTGTGCTCAGGAGCGAAGGTGATGTGCTCCCAGACGTAGATCGTGTGCTAGGAGCAGACAATGCATACAAGGGGAAAGATGACCTAGTCCTCGAACGTAGAGCTCGTCAAAGGAACTAGGTAAAGAGATCCAGTCCCCGAGCACGGAGCTCGTTAAAGGGACCAGAAAGTGCGACCAGGTGAAGACGTACCCGGTAGCCGGGTGTGAGGTGATCCAGCCCCCGAGCACGGAGCTCGTCGCGGGGACCAGAGGCGCACTCCGGGCGAAGAGCTCCCGGTGCGAGGTGATCCAGCCCCCGAGCACGGAGCTCCTCGCGGGGACCAGACGCGCGCTCCGGGCAAAGAGCTGCCCGGCGCGGGGTGATCCAGCCCCCGAGCACGGAGCTCGTCGCGGGGACCAGACGTATTCTTTGCGAACGTGTAAACGTTGTCTTGGCAAGTGCAGAACCGACGCTTGGAGTGCCCGTTGCGATGAGAATCGGCTTACAATGGGCTTGCCTGTTGCGATGAGAATCGACTACGATGTGCGGGACTCCGTTGGTGGCGCTACCTTGACTTAGCCGAATGTGAAGGTCGATGCGGGCAAAGGCAAGAAATCATACCGGGTGAAGTGAATCGGTCTCGCACGCTACCGAGCAAACCCGGAAGAGAGGGATGCGACATCGGTTTTGGTGGGAAGCACGAACCTCGCCACGACCATCACCGGCGTCGATGTTCCCCGTTCTGTATTTCTGCGAAGACAAATAAGAAACGAGCCAATAAGGGAAAAAGAGAGCAAGGACAGTTTCTAAGAAGAGCAAAGCGAGTTTTGGAAAACACGCTAAAGACGACCTACCCGCACAAAACATAATTTTCCCGGGTACGTCCCCCGATAGCGTTAGTGTCACCTCGGCGAATGCGGAACCAACGCTAGGAGTGCCCGTTGCGATGAGAATTGGTTTACGGTGGGCAGGACTCCGTTGGTGGTGCATTGCTCCGAATTACCGTGCCAGGAAGGACGTAGCATGGATAAAAAAACGCGTGTGCGAGCAAGTGCGGCCACCAGAAGCTAAGACCCCTAACCAGGGAAGGCAATCGGGACCTTAGCCGCAGGCAAGACGTGCGAGGCGAAATCTTATCCGGGCATGGACACATGTAGCGTAGGTGTCGCCTTGGCGGGTGCAGAACCAACGCCAGGAGTATGCGGTTGCGATGAGAATCGGCTTACGTTTGGGTATGCCCATTGCGATGAGAATCGGCTTACGGTGGGCAGAACTCCCTCGGTGGTGCACCGCTTTGGTTAACCGGAGCTGTACAGGTCGTTGCCGGATAAAAAGACATGCTTGCATGCGGGGAGCGCTACGGGAGCGAAAGACCGACGAGGTTTTAAGGAAAACACCGCTAAGGAAAGGAATCGAAAAACTGGAAACGTACCGAGGTCGCTAATGCTCGCGGGCAGGTATTGGACGCCAACTTGTTTCGCAGATTCCTGCTGATCCGGAAGGAGTTTTGATCCAGTCCCCGAACACGGAGCTCGTCGCGAGAACCAGAAGCATGCTTTGGGCGAAGAGCTACCCGGCGAGGTGATCCAGTCCCCGAGCACGGAGCTCGTCGCGGGGACCAGACGCGCGCCCCGGGCGAAGAGCTGCCCGGCGCAATGTGATCCTAGAATCCGAGAGATCTAAACCAGCGCAAAGATCATCGGTTCCGTAATCTTCGTCAATGACGGGAGTGTAAACCAAGACTATCTTCGGAACGTAGCCGGAGAGCTCTGTCCCAGATCGGGAAGGCGACCAAGATCGAAAGGATCGATCCGATCTGACAGGGGAAGTGACATCCTGTCCTTCCGAGTCGTAGCCCTCAGGAAGATTTTCCTGGTCGCTGACTGAGTTCGACATGCTCGAACAGGCTTGATCTACTAGTCCCCACGGACGGCGCCAACTGTCGACGGTTGAGATATCAATCTCAAGTCAACTAAGGTTCTTGAGAAAGGGAGATAGAAGACTTGCCGAGCAAGGCGAACAGCGATCAACGAGCAACAGGGAGACACAAAGTTTTTATCCTGGTTCAGACCTCTCCGAGGAGATAACAACCCTACGTCCAGTCTTTCTTATATATCAGAGATGATTACAAGAGGATGCTCGACGAGATGGACAGATCTCGGTGAGATTATGTGTGCACAAGTGCGATTAGATCAGATGATGCGCTAAGACGTGCGATCCAGTCCCCTCTACACGCCGTAGGGGTCTTGTTTATATAGTGTTGAACAACCGACCTACCGGGGGATAATCGGGCCGGGCTGACCACGAGTTCGTAACGAACTCGATACATGCCAAATATATCCCGAGGTAGATAAGGTAAACTCCAATTCTTGGGGATCACGACGTCTGCTCCAATCCGGGAAACCACGCCCGGGTCTTCACGTAGCCGTGCAGAACTCTTGTTCGAGTCGGACTCAAACAAGAATCCTAGGCCGTTACGCACCGTGCCAGCCAGAAAGCTGTTCGGCAGGATGCACATGGGCCTGATAGAACCTTCCAGGGAGCAAGGCCCTAGGAGGCTGTTCGATTGGGCCGTTAGGGAGTGGGCCATGGCAATGGGCCGTGATTTTATCCCCGACACAATGCGCTAGATACTAGATGAATGGCGCCATGCAGTTTGTGCTTTGCTCAAAGAGTTTGACAGTATCAGTCATCTCAGGTGCCTCTCTCTCCAAAAGGAATGAAGGGCTTTTCGCGATGCTGGACCAGCACCCCGCTAGAGCAGGTTCGAGTAAGGAGCCAAGCTTTTAAAGCTTTTCGGCTAGGTCGTTTTCTTGGCTTGCTAGGAACATAGCAAACATCGAAATGCGTGAATGCTTTTTTAGTTTCCTCACTTCTGGCAGGTATCGTGCCATTGAGTATTTGAGTCATTGGAACACTGAAACTCCTTATATAGCTGGTAGACGACCAACTAGGAATCCCCTTTCATTGTTAGTCATTTGATGCCGAGTGCAGAGCATGCTCGAAGGCCAGCTAGGGGGCTTCATACTTTGCGGCGTTGTTTGTTGTAGGGAACTATGTACTGGAGTTGTTCTGCCTTGGGGGTATGAGAACTACTCCACATCCAAACTGCTCATTGGAGCACGAGCTGTTGAAGAACAAGGTCCAGCGGCCACCTTAGTCAAATGGGTTAGGTTTTGGTTTAGATTGGCATGGATTAGTCCATTCCTCTTGGAAGTCCGCCAAGACCTTGGATTTTGTCGTTATGTGGGGAATGAACTAAATATTGGATTCGTCGAGCTCAGCGGCCCACTTAGTTGATATGTCCACTAGCGTTAGGGTTCTAGAGAATGTCTTTTAGTGGGAAATCAATGGGGACCACAATTTGATTATCTTGAAAGTAGTGACACAACTTTTTAAAAGTCAAGAGCAAGATGTATATGAACTTCTTGAACTTGAGGCAACGCGGTCACGTAGCAAATGGGTCTCTAGATGCCTCGCATGCGATTGACAGGGTTGCGCTAATTGCCTATGATGCGAACGCCTCCTAAGCCAGGGTTTGGGCTGGCCAGATATCTCTTTAGCTCTTTGAGGGCAACGTCAACATTCCAAACCGTCCTCGACGCATCCTTACAAAAACAAATGAATACTTTCTTCCTCATACCACCTTCATTTTTTGTTTGACGCCTTTAACTTTTAAACATGTCTTTGACCATTCGTTTTATGTAACAATTTAGTGCAAATATGAAAAATATAAATCATGCTTAAAATACCTTTAACGTTAAAACAAACCACAACATTATAAATTATTTTTTTAGTTTGCTAATAAAACGAATGATAAAAAGCATGTCGAAAAGTCAAAAGCGTTAAAAGAAACCGAGGGAGTATTATTTTTGGAGCTAGGAATTATTCGTGGAGCCATGGTTTGCTTATCACCGCGGATTAATTGCTCACTTCTACCGTTCCACATCAGTCCTAGGCCTCTAGCACGTTCCAACAAATTCCCTCAAGTTCCGGTGGCTCGTGCCGCCGTCGGCGACCGCCTTCCCCGCAGCCTCGCCAACGCTAGCCGCCTTCTTCCTCAGAGTCTCGTCCGCCATTACAGCCTTCACTTTCTCCGTTATTTCCTCCCCTATCAGCACGCCCTCCTCCCCTTCCCAGCTCCACTGCTCCACCCACACGCCGAGCCCGCCGCGCGCGACCACGCCGGCGTTCACCCGCTGGTCGCCGAACCTCGGCCAGGCCAGCACGGGTACACCCCTCGCCGCCGCCTCCGTGACCGAGTTCCAACCACAGTGGCTGATGAACAGCCCGACGGCTGGGTGCTCCAAGACCTCTTCTTGCTCCACCCACGCCTTGGTCAGGAGGCCCCGGCCATTCACACGCTGCAGGAAGCCTTCTCCGAGCAGCTCGTCGAGCTCGGTGTCGTCGTCTCTGTCCACGACGGCGCCCTTCACCACCCACAAGAACCGGTAGCCGCTCGCCTCCAGCCCGCAGGCGAGCTCCCTGAGCTGGTCCCTTAATATGGCCTTGCGGCTGCCGAAGCTAACGTACAACACCGACCGCGCCGGCTGCGCGTCGAGCCAGAACATGTAATCATTCCCAGATTCTCTCGCTGCCTCCCTCGCCGGAATGTTCAGCGGAGCAAGCGGCCCCACGGAGAACACCGGCGGGAAGCCGGCGGCGAAGGAGCCTCGCCGCAGCGCAGCGACGGCATCCGGCTCCAGGGCGTCGAACGTGTTGACCAACACGCCGTCGGCTTCCGCGAGACCCTGGCCGTTCGCGACGAACTGCCGGGTGAAGAGGTGGTTGGGGTCGTGCAGCGCCTGCGGGATGGAGGCCTTCGGGATGCTGTACACACCGGGGACTTCGACGTCGCCGGCGACGCGGCCGCCGTTGGCGGCCAGGTAGGTGGGGAAGAAGGCGCAGAAGGACAGCATCGCGGCGGACGCTGTGAAGAGGACGTGGCACGGGAGGCGGATCTGCTTCGCGACGGGCAAGACGACGGAGGACAGGGCGATGTCGGTGACGAGCGCCGACGCGCCGGCGCCGGCGAGGAGAGGGCCGAGGAGGGGCGCGGAGTGGCGGATGGCCTCGAAGCGGAGGAAGAACGGGTCGGCGCCGGGGAACTCGGACTCGTCGAACGGCGCGAGGTGGAGGTCGAGCCGGCGGACGGCCGGGAACCCGTCGAAGAGGGCCTGGATCTGCCTGGACTCCGCGGACGACACGGTCGGAAGCACGGTCACAAGTGAGACGTCGCAGGTGTGGCGTGAGGACAAGGCCACCGCGAGGCGGCAGAAGGGGACCAGGTAGCCCATGCCGGCGCTCGGCAGGAGGACGACGTGCGGCCGGCCACCCGCGCGGCCGCCGGCCGCCGGCATTGCCGGAGAGACCATGGGACAACACTTGGTTTCAGTGAGGAGTCGGTGTTCTTTAGAGCGTGCGAAACTGCGAATTGCGGTGCTCCGTGTTGATCCGTGTTTCCTTTATGGGAAATTCCTGGGGACGGGATCCCGTCCAGGCAGAATCCGGACGGGATCACCCTTCTCGCGTGCTGTGCAGAGGAAGGAGGAGAAGGGAGGAGGAAGGAGGAACTGACCTCGCCGTCGCCGCCGTCGAGCTCGCCGCCGCCGTTTCAAGTTAGGGTTCGGGAAAATTTAGGTTTCTCGGGGTTTAGAGAGAGGTTGGGGAGGCGGTAGACCGTGCCAAGGTGGGTGGAACTCGTCGAAGCGGCGGGCGGCGGCGGGCGCCACGAGCCGAGGAGGAGGTGGCGGCGGTCGGTGGCGGTGGAGGGGGAACCCTCACCCCTTGTTAGGGTGGCGGGCGACAACAGCAGAGAGGGCAGGGCGAGCCGGTCGGCATACAATGGGCGCCACACGAGGCGGAGAAGGAGGCAAGGAGGCGGAGGCGAGGCGCGGCCGGGAGGGAGGAAGGCGGCGCGATGGCCGCGCAAGGCAAGTGGAGGGGAGGGATCCCGTCGGGGTGGGCTCCCGACGGGATACCGTGCGCTAGTCGCCCCTTCCTTTATTGGGCCACACGAAGCAAAAGAGGACCAATTTGCGCCACAAATTACAACAACTCCAATCGGAAGGCTCCCGCGTCGCTACGTCGCGCTCGGTATGTTATTCCGTGGAGCAGTCCCACGGCTTGATTTTCACGAATATCTGGTAAGATTTCAGATCTTACACCTTAAGGGCTTGTTTGGAAGACCAAAACGAGCCAAAATTTTGGTCCATTCACGTGGGTCTCAATCCGTGTGGGAATATTTCCACCCGTTTTTAAAACTGCATTAGTCTATGAATCTATATACTAGTGTCTCATATTATATAGCCAGATCATTTCATACATCACAACGTCCTTTATTTAATTACAAACCATGAAACTGATACATTGTTTTTAGTACATATGTACATACATGGTTTTACAACCCAACATTATACAAGCAAAAGAGTCGGTCAGCAGAGCTGCAAAAGATTCAAATAAAATCGACTCCACGGCTTTGCATGAGTGCATGCGCGGAGAGAATACTAATCCTAGTCCTGGTCCTTGAAAACTAGAATTTCATCTTTATGGATAGGGATGGCAACGGGTACCCATAACCCGCAACCTGACCGGTTTTTGCTCTATTAGGGTACGGGTTTGAGCTAATTTCTCTACCCATGGGATTGCTAATGGGTCAAAACAAAAACCCAACGGATAAGCAGATATGGGTATGGTCATGTACTACCCAAACCTGCAAACACATGAGTAATAAAAACTCAGCCACCCATAATGTAATGGTGCTGTAATGACTAATGAACTATATTTAATGGACTAATTGGGTTGTATTGTTGTCATTAACTACTTGTTATTTTGTTAATTGCCGATGTTCTGGTTAATAGTTGATTGTTTTTTTCATTATTAAGTATTGTTGTGTTGGTTGTTGAAATGTTGTTATGTTGATGTTGGCGAGTATGAGCAACCCATGGGTACCCCGATTAGTGGGTGTGAGGGTAAGTGCACAATGAAACCGCACTTGCAAGTTAACACCCACCCCCCTAGTCCACACTTTAATGATAACGGTTGTATGGTAGAGTTAAGGTTCTTTTATTTACGAAAGCTAATTTCTAAATGTCATCTCTACTATCTTAAAGCACCTTGTGGTCGTGGTGACAGTCCCAACTTACAATCCGGAACGTCCATCTCGCGTGTTGCAATTTTCTTTGCACCATCCGATCTGCTCGCTAGCCATTCTGTCGAGTAGATTGCGGATCACAATTCGCGAGTAACTCCCCGTCCTCATCCACCCCCGCAAAACCGCCCCTTCCCTCGTCCCTAACCCAAACCGATGCCCCCTCTCTCCCTCCCTCCCTCCACCGCACCTCCCTCACTCCCGCTGACCCCGCCACCGCACCTCCTCTCTCCGCCGTTCCCTCCCTCTCTCCCACCACCCCCGCTGCCCCACCTGCAGCGCCGCCTCATCCACTCTCCCTCCTCCACCCTCTCTCTCTCTCTCTCTCTCTCTCTCCGTGTGCCGCCAACACCGCCCCGGCGTGCTCCGCCGCGCTAGCGCCCGCGCCTCCGCCGCCCCCCTCTCGCCAGCGCCACCGGGTAAGCACCTCTCTCTCTCTCTCTCTTGTGTATGTGTGTGCGCGCCGCCAGCTCCGCCCCGGCGTGCTCCTCACCCAGCTGCTCCCATCACCTCCGCAGCCGCCACAAGCACCGCGCTGCCGATCCGCTCCTCCTATCGACGCAAACCATCTCGCCGCCGCCGCAAGCACCACGCCGCCGCCCCAATCCTCCCAGCCCTGCCGGATCCGGCACAAACCAGCAGCCGCCACCACCCATCAGCTCCCAGCGCCGCCGGCCGATATCCCCCAAATCCTTTGAGATAAACAAGACGTCTTCACATTATGCTTGCTTCATGAATCAAACAATTCGTAAATCCATGCCTTGCATCAAGAAAAGGATTTTGAACTGAATTAGTACTGTTTACTGAGATTTGCCTTATATTTTGATCCTAGGTCAGATGGACTGAGTGTATCATCCAGAATTACAAAGAGCCTTGAAGATGCAAGTGTTTCATCAGAGGAGGTATCTCTCTAAAATATAGTCTGGGCCATTTTTTTAAAGAAGTAACCATTGTTTTTGTTTGAAAAAAAAAACTTATTCTGGAACTCAACCATGCTTATATGGAAATATGTGAAGGCTTGATGCCTCTGATTCTTGTATTGATCAAAATACATGTGCTCTCCTGCTTAGGATAAGTTCTAGGTTGTTAGTTATCTGTGTTATCATTATCCTGGCTTCATTCTTGTTGCAGATTAATAATCAGAACCTTCTCATTTGTCTTGCATTTCAGGTGAACTACATCAGGGCACATGCAACCTCCACACTTGCTGATGACTTGACTAAAATAAGAGCGATCAATCAAGTTTTCAGTGATACAGCTGAGATTAAAATCAATTCAATGAAGGTTTGGTCACTTCCATTTGGATTTTTCCATTTAGATAGTTGCTCACTTATCTAATGTCATTTATTTTCCTGACTGTCTATGACATGCCATTGCTTGGGTGTTGTTGCTGGTTTAGAAGCTATTGCCAGTTTGAAAGCCATAACTACTGGATGGTTGCATCCTACCATAAACCAATTTGTAAGTAATCACTATGCTTTATAGAGCTCCATTTGGCATCATCTGGTGTTTAATCATATTTCAACGAATTTATTTACTAAGCACCGAGGGCATCAACCGTTGGGTTGAGGTACTGGCCTACGCCGAATACTTAAAGGTAAGAAAATGTCAAAGAGACATTTAATTCCTACATTGTCTATTTAGGAGATATCAAATCACTTAGGGATGGGTGTGCATTCTGGTTTGTAGGAGGTAAGCACATGCCAAAAAGCCATTTTCTGGATTATACCATTACACGTTATTAGGACATGAATAACTCATAGGCTGCAACATGTTTTTCAGTTATCTTAGTAGTAGTCGTGATATGAAAAGAATAACGCTCTCTTCGGCAACGACCTCAGTGCTACATCCTGATCGGTACTTTTAAAACAAACAAGATCTTCCATGTAAGGAGATCCCTTCTGATTATTTACTCCTTCCAAGATTTAACTTTTTTAATGTGTTAGAACCTACAACTGAAGCTTGCTTGAAACCGTGCTGGGCAAAATTCCCCGTATGAAGAGCTTTTATTTAGATTTCAATCTATTCTTCCTCAATTCATTAGCTTATTGTTGGTCTGCCAAATACTATAAGGTATTTAATTTATTAGAATGTTGTATAAATATAATATGTGTATCAACTATGTGGTTCATTGATGAAACTGGCTCCCTATGATAATGCATGCAGCCAACTGTGAAGTCAACCTAACCTGTGTTTGAAGCTTTAGCTTTCTTTACTAATTCATCCATTGCCACTTGGAAAAAAAATGACGATTTGCTACTCTCATTGTGCTCCACTATTGGCTGCCTGCTTTGTATGAAATCCTACCGTACCCAACGTGGACTGCATTGTTCTGCTCATTGGGGTGCTGGCTAGACAAAGTTGTTGTCGTGTTTGCTCTCGGCGCACCTCTTCTCTTATCTCACTACTACAGGTTTTTGTTTGACCAAAATAGTAGAGAATTTAAATTTCGTAGCCACATTTAAAAGGTTTATATCACTGTCCTTTAATGCATGCTTGCTTTAGGAGTAGCATCATGCATCATGGAAGAAGATGACTACTAGATATGAGGAGCTGTTCAGAAAATTTGGGTGCCCCATGCGCCACCAAGCCATCTTGAGGAAGGAGCATCATCATCAGCTGTTCCATGACGACATCTTCATCAGGACCAGACCAGGTGAGCGGGCATCCTTCTTCTGTTACAATCGATTTTCTCGCCTCAATGAATCTCATGTCCTTTGCTGTCTGTGGCCTAGAAGTAGAAAGAGCATACTGGACTCAACTTACCAATGGGTATATATGCTATAAATCTTATATTGGATTCACTTGTCAATCTCATGATAGAAAAATCACTGTTTAGCTCAATGCTCCCTAGGGCAGAGATGTGACAGGATACAATGTTCTTTATTGGTCTATTTACTACTACTCATCCACATTAGTTTAAGATGCATAATGAGAACACTTTTTCTGACTTTTGTAAAACAGGTGTCAATGTTCTATTTTTACTACAGATCCATGTGTCTCTTCTTTCTTCACACCAATTTGTGGTTCCAAGTTCTTACAGCTGGAACAATTCAGGATTTTACATCCCTTTTAAAAACAGAAATAGTAAAGTTTATGATTTTACATTGATAAAAAGAATTAGCAACTACAATGGTCTCTGTGATGTATTTATTTATCAACCGTGCATTGGCTTTTATCTTCAAATGAAATGCTTTCTTATGAATGTTTAAATAGGATTTGATAGGGTAGGGAATCAGGTTGTACTAAGTACTAACAGAAGGTCAGAAGCAGTAGGGCCTTAGGATGGTTTGTTCCTTGAAAATAATAAGCATACCTGTTTCACCTTGAAGATCTATGTTTAGTTGCCATGTTTCACCTTTCGCAAATAAAAAGTCTTTTATTTTTATTTGTTTTAGGCTTGTTGAGGTTCAGTGCTATTAGCACTGTTGGAATGTCTTTATTGTGTATCCAATGGCATGCTTTGCCCTAATGTACGTTTACAGATTGCTTGATTTGGATTCATCGATTTTTTTGGTGTCATTTCAGGGCACACCATTCCCAAACTAGTACGTCTTGTCAATTTGGTTTTGCGGCTCTCGGCATGTGCGGCGTGGCTCTTGGAATGCAAGGACGGCTCTCAGAAGTGCTCTAGGTTTCCATGGACGATGAGGGATGGGTTCAAAGAATGTGAAGATTAGTGTTATTAACTGAAAATGTTTGCAAGTGATAACTTTAGAAATTCTCCATGTTTGCAAGTGCTCCATGATTCTCTGTTTTGTGTGTTGTGATAGCAGAATTCTCTATGTTTGCAAGTGATAGCTTTAGAATTTTGTACAGGTTGAGACAATGTAGTTCACATTTCAGATTGTATCCAAATTTCAGATTGTGTACTTGTAGAATGGCTGAATTGGACCATTGCATTCAATTTTCAGATCGTACTTCTAATATGGCTAAATTGGAACATTGCATTCATATTTCACATTTCAGATTGCATTCAGATTTCATAATGTAAAATGGTTGAATTGTAGCATTCCATTCAGATTGTCTAGAATTGAAGCATTACATTTAAGATTTCAGAGATGAGCTTCATAGTCATAGCTAAATTGGCATACTAGAAACAAGTTGTTGGACATCAAAATGAGACATTATCTCACTACTTTATACTATAAGTGTTCGGTTTTATCATGCTAATAAAAAATAGATGACAAAGTGACAAACACATCACAACTTCATTCTCTCACTACTCTCTGAAAAAGTCATGTCCAGCTAATTGTGTGCATCATGTAGCCCTATTTGCTTACCCCATGTTTCAATGCAGTTTGCTCAGCTGATGCTTGTTCCTAACTGTTTCTGAAATATGAGTATCTGCATTTTATTTCTGAAATACAAGCATCTGCATTTTATTTGATGCAGAGAACATGTTAGTGATGGCTGAATTACAGTTTTAGGTCAGTTCAATTTTCGGCAATACTCGGTGGTTATTATCTCTATCTCTACTATTATACGAAGTAAAATACAGACATTAACTATGTGTACTTTTCATTGAACTAGAAAAAGATGATGCTCAATTTAAGCTGATAAACGAGAGATGGAAAGAATTGCTTATACATATAATGAAATGTTGCTGAAATTTATTGGATCGTCTGCTTGTGGAAGTAAGCTCTTATGATGAAATGTTGTTGAAATTTATAGGATCACATGATGGCTATCTAAGTTAGCACCTCCCACCTCATAAGGCTATCTAAGTTAGCATCTCCCACCTCATAAATCACCCTTTGTAATTCCATATGTTGTTTAATATTATATTTTCCTTCCATCCCTTTATGGTCCGTGGCAAAGCACGGGCACTGTACTAGTTAGTACAAAACATAGTCATAGCCAGTTTTGTAAAATACATTTTTTAAAAAATATCAAGAACAACATATATGACAAGTGTTTCAAAATAGTCCCTCGCCTTCCTCTCCCTCTCCCTCTCCCCTTCCTCCCCCTCGTCGTGGATCGACGGAATGCAGTTGCGCCGCCATCCAGCGCCGACACGCCGCTCCTCTTCTATTCAACGCCCATGGCCTGCCAGCAAAGCTGTCGCGCCAGCCTTCCCTTCCTCGCGCGTGCATGGGCCTCGGGCCACCTACCCCGCTTGGACGAGCGCGCGGGAGCTACACGTTGAAATCACACCATGGGCTGCCAGCTCTCATGTTCAGCCCATTACACCGCTTATTTCCTTAATTTATTTATTTTAGTAGAAAGTTTATTACACTTATATCTTTTGCAAATTAACTAAAAAAAACATGAGATTAGTTTGGAAATGTTTCTAAAATCATAATCTATTATTTTGTAAAATCTCAACATCATGTGCATACATGTATTTTCTATTTGAAAAGTGTCGATTTGGTTCCTCAACTATACTCGTCGGACCACTTTGGTCCCTAAACAATAATACCGGACTTGTCAAGTCCTTAAACCCTCAAAATCGGACTTGGCTAGTCCTTTTACCTGTCAAAACGATGTTTTTGAGATTTTCTCTGACATGGTTGCTGATGTGACGGATTTCTTCTACGTGGACGCCATTTGAGGCTACCACATCGTTGCCACATGGTTCCTACGCCAACAAAAGTATGCCAGATCTGCAACGTAGGCTACCACTCCATCTAAAACCACTGTTTCGACCGGTCAAAGGACTAGCCAAGTCCGGTTTTGAGAGTTCAAGGACCTGACAAGTCCGATTAGAGATGGCAATGGCCCCGATCCCCAATTCCCCGCAACCCCATTAGGGGAAGGGGACGGGGAGCTTTCTGTCGACGGTTGGGATATCGGTCCCAAGTCAACTAAGGTTCTTGAGAAAAGGTAGATAGAAGACCTGCCGAGCAGGGCAAACAGCAATCAACGAGCAACAGGGAGACACAGGGTTTTTATCCTGGTTCGGACCTCTCCGGGGAGATAACAACCCTACGTCCAGCCTTTCTTCATATCAAAGAGGATTACAAGAGGGAGCTCGGCGAGATGAACAAGTCTCGACGAGATTATGTGTGTACAGGAAACTAATATGCGATCTAAACTTCAAGTCGCGTTGGATTGACCCCTCTACACGCCGTAGGGGTCCTGTTTATATAGTGTTGAACAACCAACCTACCGAGGGATAATCGGGCTGGGCTAACTACGAGATCGTAACGAACTCATATACATGCCAAATACATCCCGAGGTAGATAAGGTATACTCCAATTCTTGGGGATCACGACGTCTGCTCCAATCCGGGAAACCACGTCCAGGTCTTCACGTAGCCGTGCAGAACTCTTGTTTGAGTCGAACTCAAACAGGAATCCTAGGCCATTACGCACCGTGCCAACCAGGAAGCTGTTCAGCACGATGCATATGGGCCTGAAAGAGCCCTCTAGGGAGAGGTCCTACCCTTTCTATAAGATAGTAGATTGGGAAGACATCACCGGGGAGAGCACGGGTAAGTCCGTTAAACACTCAACCTTTCTTGATGATTTCATCCGAACAGGAACTAAGAGTTGCTTCTTTTCGGACAGTGAAACCGACAGACGCATGGGTGCCCGAACAGGTCGACGCCATGCTGAAAGCTGCCAGGAAGGACTCTGAGGTCACCGGCGAGGTGGCGTACACTTGTCCAAGGAACATGCTCGTCCGCTCACCTGAGGTAACTTGCGAAACCCCAACTGAGTTGCTAAACTTGCACGGTTTATGGCATGCTGACCTTCGCTTCCCAAATACGCAGGACGAGCAGCTGATCCTCGGCGGGATCGTCGAGGAGCTCTCCAAGTCTGACAAAGAGGGAGCGACGAAGGGCAAGGCCAAGGTGGCCGAGAAGCCCATGGTGGCTACCGCACCGACGCGAAGCTCGCCGCGCCGTGGCGGCCGTCAACAACCTCTGAAACCCCCCGCGGCGACTAAGCACGCAGAGCAGGCCAAGCTTGCGTGTGGCCAGCCAAGGGGGGAACGCCCAAGCCCATCCCTCCTCACCTGGAAGAGGTACGGAACTTGACCCACTGGCTAAGGCGATATACGCAAGCTCATCCGAGACATGTGGAACGGCTGCAACAGATCGCCGAGCAGAGGAGGCTTGAGGAGGAAGCCGCGCGTAAGGAAAAACTTCTTGTGTTGCACAAAAAGAGCGCTCAACTCAGCAAAGAGCTGAGTCTGTCGCCGCAAGAGTCTGGAGGCCAAGGCGAATAAAAAGCCAAGGAGCCCCCAAGCAAGAGGCGCAAGTTCCGTCATGGAGCGCAGAAGAAGAAGGTCAAGTCCTCCACGGCAGGTATGTATTGGCGAGACTTTCCCCTTCACATTCTACCAAACCGCATAGACTTAAAGCATTTCTTTATCATCACCGCCGGAGAGAGATCGTCACGAACAGCGTGGGCGCTTGGCGGTCGGCGGTCTTCTTGCCCGAGCACTGCATGGTGCCATGAAAGCAACGAGGATGCTCGCCCTTAAGGAAAGGCTGGCAGCGTGGGCCGCGCTTCCGCCAAGCTCCACCGACCAAATCGACGCTCTGAAGGGCGCGATCAACCGGCTCGAAGCTGAAGAAGCGGGGCGCGACGCCACGGAGAGCGGGGCCAAGGTGTTGGCTCTGCCGGCTGTCCGGGGCGGGACCGAGAAGGCGGTTCTACCAGGCGGTTCGTCGCAGGGGGAGATCATCCCTGTGGCGACGGCAACTTCCGGCAAGCAGGGCGAAGGACCTGCCGCCGGGGAGCAGGGAGAAGATCGCGAGCAGGGAGCACGAATTGCCCCGCTCGTGATCGCACCAACATCACCGAGGAGAGCGACGTTTGTCTTGCTCGAGGCTACTCGGGTGGAAGAAGAAGAAGAGGAGCAGGAGCTCGAAGGCGACAAGGATGCCGCCGCCAGCCCTCCTAGGACCGAAGGTGCCAGGGAGAGGAGGTGAGCCCCTAGGCGGGCGCGTTTCAGCAAGGGGAAGTCGCAGCACAGAGACCACCGTGCCGCGGTTGTTCCGAGCAGCTGGGGCTTCGCCACCCACGGCCTTGGAGAGCGCCTTCTCCAGAACTTGAAGAATCGGCTTCAAGAGGTAAACCCCAAACCGAAACTTGCCCATTTTAAGTCACGAGTAACTGAATGTGATAGATTTGTTCTTCTCTCGCTCAGGTCTTGCGGGGCACCATGGAAGACTTCGAAGAAGGCGTTGGCGTTGAGCGCAGCCCGATTCTGGGAGCCTTCCAGGAGTACCGAGCGAGGGAGCTCGAGGGGGAGTGCCTCGCACCAGCCAAAAGCCGAAGCCGACTGAAGGCTAAGGTGAAAAGGCTTGAGGCCCAGCTGACCGAGGAGAGGCAGTCTTCCGCGGCGCTCTAGGAGGAGATCTCTACCCTGTGGGTATTACAGGAAGAGATCGAGGAGATTCGCGGGCTGGCCGTGAGGGCGAGCACCGCGAAAAGAAGGGTCAAGGAGCTGGCCGAGCAGCTCAAGACCGCCGAGCAGCGCCTTAGTCAGAGCGAAGTTTTGACCGAGCAGCTGCGTGCCAAGACCGAAGAAATCGAGACGCTTCGTGCAGAGGCCAGGGAACAGGCCAAGCACAAGACAGTCAGCAAGGAGGAAGCCGAACGTCTCTGAGCTGAAGTCAGAGAAGGGATCAAAGCCCAAGGGGAACTCCTGCGCCTCAAGTTAGAGATTGAGGAGTTAAAGGAGCAGCTTACTTCTAAGTAGTAGTAGGGTAGTACCCGGAAGGGCTCTTGTACCTGTAAAACTTTTGTTAATGTAAATAAAGCCTTACCTTTTTCTGCAAAAAGGAGCAGCAAAAGACAAGAACGAGCAGAAAACCGAGAGCAAGGTAGAACAGCGCTAGAAAGTTTTAAGAAAAACGGTAGAATGCCAGCCTACCTCCCAACCCCCGTTGTGCATCTGCTCGAGAACCTGAGTTTGCGAACTCGAACAGGTGCACAAGCAAAAGAGCGACACCCTAGCCCCCGGTACGGACGATGCATGAAAACCTAAGTTTGCGAATTCAAGCATGTGCGTAGAGAGATAGAGCGACACCCGTATCCTGATCGACTCGTTCCATGAACTGCTCGTTAACGTAAGTTAGGCAATTCCAAAGGTAACCGAACGAGGAAAGTGCCTCTGCCGCGGGGCTTATAAGAGCATGCTTTGCCAAGTAGTTATGCCGAGAGTGGACAGTGCCTCTGCCGCTGGGGGCTTATAAGAGCAGACTTAGCCGCAAGGCGAGAAGCCGTGTTACGCAACTCTGAGTTTGAGAACTCGTTGAAACTAGATACGTGCAGGGAAATCCTTAAGATCGCGGAGCCAAAAGTTCGTAAGACCGGACAGCCATCAAGTGTTACCAGAGAGAATAGATAATCTAAGAAGACAAGGTGTGAAAAGGGCCGCACGGGGCCGCGAACATTCACTGTTTATTGGATTAAACTTTACATGGTAGCCCGAGAGACATGAACGAACTAAGGCGCGAAGTTTGACAAAAGCGCAAAGCTAAGAAAACAAACGAAAGACCTACACAAAGAACTTCTGGCTGGTCGATGTTCCAAGTCTTTGGTCGACTCTCTCCGCCCTCCATTGCTTGGCGAACGGCCTCAGGCGGCGCAAGAGAAACGATGTGAGCGGACCCTCCTAATGGGAGTTAACTTGTTAGCATTGGACAAGTTACGGGCGCGCTCGAGCAGGTCGCCCACCTTCAAAGCCCTTGGTCGAGCAGTTTGGCGGCGTCGCGTGAAGATCTTCTTTGGTAGCGTGCCATTCTAACTTGTGCCCGTTCGCGTGTGCCTTCGAGGAGATCGAGTTCGAGCAGACGCTCGTGAGTCAACCATGTTGACCGAGCTCGTGCGAGGCAAGCCGAGTACCACTTCGGCGGGTAAGATGGCTTCTGCACCGTAAACCAATTGAAAAGGAGTTTCTCCGGTTGCCCGGCTGGCTGTGGTGCGAACGGCCCAGAGGACGGAAGGGACTTCGTCGACCCAGGCTTTGTTGTGCTCGCTGAGTGCTGCGAACACGCGCCGTTTGAAACCCTGGACTATCTGTCCGTTAGCTCGCTCGACTACTCCATTGCTCTGTGGATGTGCCACAGAGGCGAAGCAGACCTTGGTGCCCAGCTGTTCACAGTATTCCTGGAACAGCTCACTTCTGAACTAGGGACCGTTATCAGTGATCAGCTTGTGGGGAATCCCGAAGCGCATGATCACATTGCTTTTGAAAAAGAGCACAGCCGTTTTGGCGTGAAGAGATGACACAAGCTCGGCCTCTATCCACTAAGTAAAAGTATCAATGGCGACGAGCAAGTGTGTACAGCCCTTGTACCCCTTAGGGAACGGGCCGAGCAGATCCAGACCCCATGTGGAGAAAGGCCATGATGGGGGATCGTTTGGAGCTCTTGGGCGGGCTTATGGGCCTTCCGGGTGTGAAATTGGCATGCCTCGCACTTAGTTACCACATCCCGGACATCCTGTAACGCAGTGGGCCAGTAATAACCTATGCGAAATGCTTTGTCGACCAAAGTCCTGAAGGAGGTGTGGTTGCCGCCGGCACCCTCGTGTATGTCCCTAAGAAGGAACACACCCTCCTGTTGTGAGATGTACTTGGAGAGAACTCCCAGAGCAACTTGACGGTAAAGGATATCGTCCACAAGCTTGTATGGACTAGCACGCCTTAGAAGCAGGGAAAGCTCGGCTTCGTGCCATTGAGTCATCGCAGCATTGATACTTCTTGTTTACCTGATTGATGACCGGCTGTGAATCTCCCTTCGCAGTTAGCCGTTGGACGCCGAGCGACTTGCACGCTTAGTCCAAATGAGGAGGGCTCGTACTCATGGCGTTGTTAGTCGCCGCAAAGTGTATTTGGATAGAATCTCGAGTTGCTCTCCTTGAGGAGATGAGAACAAAACCAGCCCCGAGTTTTCGGTCTGTGAGCCGTCAAAAACATGGTCGGGGGTTCTTGAGTTGCTCAGAGCTTCACAGGATTTGGGTGGGCGAGTCTATTCACCGCAAAGTCGGTCAAGACACAGGATTTAATAGCGATTCAGGCGTAAATGTAATCTCGAACTCGCTTGTTCCATTGCCCACTTAGCTATACGTCCGCCAGCTTTCTTGTTCCTTAGGATTTCGCCCAGAGGGAACTTGGTCGGGACCAGTATTTGATGCGCCAGAAAATAATGCCGAAGCTTCCTAGAGGACATGAGCAAGACGTAGAGTAACTTTTGGACCTCAGGGTAATGCTCCTTTGATACATGAAATACCTCGTTCACGTAATAGATTGGCCGCTGGATGCCTTCCCTCTCCACCGTCAAGACCGCGCTCACCGCTTGTGGCGTCTGACCAAGGTCTGACAAAAGTCGCCGCCATGTCACGGGGTAGTCCAGACAGGTGGGTTGGACAGGTATTGTTTTAGATCTTGGAAAGATCTATCAGCCTCCTCTGTGCACTCGAAGCCATTGTGCTTGCGCAGGGCCTTGAAGAAGGGCAGCCCGCGTTCATCTTGACGGGAAATAAATCTGCTTAGAGCAGCCATCCGTCCTGTTAGGCTCTGAACTTCCTTGACGGTAGTCGGAGGCTGCTTGTTTTCAATGGCCTCTATTTTTTCAGGATTAGCAGAAATTCCTTGCGAACCTATGACGTAGCTGAGCAACATTCCAGATCGAACACCAAAGGTACACATCTCGGGATTTAATTTAATTCTATGCCTGGTGAGATTACGAAAAGTCTCGGCCAGGTCTTTTACATGATCTGGAGCATACTTGCTCTTTACAACTATGTCGTCAACATAGACCTCTAGGTTCCTTCCGCGCTGTTCTGGGAAAGTATTCTCCATTAAGCGTTGAAAGGTGGCACCAGCATTGCGTAGATCGAAAGACATGGTCGTGTAGCAGAAAGTGCCGAAGGGGTGATGAAGGCAGTTTTCTCTTCATCCGCGGAGGAGATGCTTATTTGGTGATAACCGGAGTAAGCATCCAAAAAACTCAAAATCTGGGCATCCGCAGTCGCGTCGACCAGCTGGCCTATGCGAGGCAGCGTCCTCTACTTGCCGCCTTTCTTCTTTACGATCACAGGGTTGGCCAGCCACTCGGTGCGATCAACCTCGCGGATGAACCCAGCAGCGAGCAGCTTGCCGAGCTGATCCTTGATGATCCCCTGTTTGAAATCCGAAAAACGATGAAGCTTCTGGCGAACAGGCTTTTTGTCCGACCGGACTGCCAGTTTGTGCTCGATAACCTCCCTTGGGACCCGGGCATGTCAGACGGCTCCCAGGCAAACACGTCTGCATTAGCTCGGAGGAAGGCAATGAGCTCGATTTCTTATTTAGGGTCCAGATTGTCCCCCAAGTGAACTGTCTTGGAAGGATCGTCAAGGGACAGCGGAACTTCCTTGTTCTCTCCCCCTGGCTGGACAGAAACCTTGGGACGGGTAGACTTGGTCTGCGGAATTTCGGGACCATGCGGTGGAAGCTGGTCGACCAGGGCAAGGGATTGCTCGTCGCAATCTAGAGCAGCCTTGTAGTTGCCCTTGACCGTGATCATGCCGCTAGGGCCTGGAATCTTCACGCAATGGTATGCATGGTGAGAGATGGCCATGAACTTTCCAAGAGATGGCCGACTCAAGATCGCGTTGTAGGCAGATGGGAAGTCGACCACGTCAAACGTGATCAACTCTGTCCGAAAATTGCTAGGGCTACCGAAGGTAACGGGCAGAACAATCTGCCCCAGCGGCCGCACTGCTTCTCCCGGCACAATCCCATAGAAGGGCATAGCGACCTCCTTGAGCTTGGAGCGAGGAATCTGCATCACGTCCAAGACTTTTGCAGATAGCAAGTCCAAAGCACTCCCACCATCGATCAGGACGCGCCCGACTCTGGCGTTGCTGATGGTCCGAGCGACCACCAGCGGGAGCCTCTGAGGCTTGGTCAACCCAGTGGGGCAATCCTCCTTAGAGAAGGAGATGGAGACCTCGGTCCACTTCATCGACTCGGGCTGTGGTTTGCCCTTCTCAACGTTGTGGACCTCTCGAGCAGCTTTCTTGAGGCTACGCTGGGAGGGATAAGCCGAGGAGCCGTCAAAGATAACGGCTATGTGGTTCACTGGTTCAAGATAGTCATCCTCGTCATCCCGATCACCACCATCGGCTTAGTGCTTGTCTTTGCCGGCATCACCCTTTTCGGGCAGGGTGGGCATGGGCCCTTGCCGTTGTAGAAATCCTCGAGCTTTGCAGCGCAGGTCCTGCAATGGCGTATGTCGTGCCCGTAATTCTGGTGGAACTGGCAATATCGGTCACTCAGACCTTTTTTGCCTTGATTGCCACCCTGGGCGGGCTTCTTGCCCTTGTAGTTATTGTTGGGCTTCTTCTGCCCGTTCTTGGGAGGAGGTGTGCGATCTATACCCGCGATGGTATTGTTCGCATCACCTTTGTTTTTCTTCTTCTTCTGGGACTTCTTGTCACCAGGATTGTTGCTGCTCTTCTTCTTCTCATCTACACCAGGCTGGGCGGGCAGCTCGCCCTTGTAAAACGTTTTCTTATATTGAACATGATCTGCCGCATTGGCATAGCGGTCAGCCGCCTTAAACAGGTCATTGGCGGTCTAGGTCTCATTGATCTCGAGATCCTGGGTGAGCCGCACGTCGCAGACGCCGTTTTTGGAAGCGCGGACAACAGATTCATCCGAGATGTTCGGGATCGTGTTGCAGATCTTAATGAAATGCTTCATGAAGTTGCGGAGGGTTTCCTCGTTCATCTGGATCTTCTGGTACAGATCATCCTCCTTGCCCAGACGCACGTAACAGCTCTGGAAATTGGCGATCAGAGCGTCACAAAGTTGGTCCCAAGAGTGGATGGAACCTTCCTGCTGATTGAACAACCACGTCCGAGCAGCACCCTCAAGGACAGTCGGGAGGTAATTAGCCATGACTAAGTCATCACCCCCGGCTGCCATGATGGCAGTAGCGTAGATGGAAAAGAACTTCTCTGGGTTCTGGGTCCCATTGTACCTCTCCAAGTGGCTAGGTTTGAACTTGGAAGGCTACCTGACAGCGCGGAGCACGTCAGAGAAAGCCTTACAACCCAAGGCATACGCTCGGCCACCTTCTCCTGCAGAACCTAGTCTTGTAAAGACGTTGGTCCTATTGCCCGGAGGAACTCTTGTTGAACGGGAAGACTCTACCTGGAGGAATTCCCTCCGAGACAATCCTCCACGCTCCTTCCTTGTGATTGCCACGATGCGCTCTTCCCGAGGGGATCATCCGCGATCACTACGTGCTCGCTTGTTCCTGTGGTCAGGGTGACCACGGGGGCTTAGCGAGCGTCGCGGACCATGGGTATCTTGCTCGTTGCGAGTCGTCCCTTGACGGTGACGACGGTCACGCGACTGGTTGGAACGCTAGCTGTCCGAGTCTCTCCGGACAGGCTGACTGCGCTGCCCGGAGGAAGTGTTAACCTCACCTATGGACTTAAGGCCTTCAGCCAGTCGTTCCAGGAGAGAGGCAACAGTGTCGCCCATGCGGGCGAGGTCGGCCTGGTTGTTGGATCTGATCACCATCGCCATGGCCTGGAGTCGTTCCCGACTCTGATCTAGGGGTCTTGGGATCCCTGAAACATCCGCGTTTTGCCCGACCGGGGTCTGGTCACGCGGGAATTCAGCCCGAGCAGGCGAAACTTCTGCCGGGGGACTTGGCGGAGATACGCGAGGTGGGTCGCGTCGTTGTCGCTTGCGCTAGTCGCGGATCTACTCCAAGGTCTGATTGATCGAGGCATCCAGGCTGCGGCGAACAACTTCTTGTTCGCGAACAGCCAGCGTAGCCCCATCTTGATGCCGAGCAGAATTGGACTACCCGATCTCGGCCACCGCGGCCCGCGCAGGATCCTTTGAAGTTCCTGCGTCGGCCATGTTGACGCTGCGACGGTCATGCGGTGGCACACTAGACGGTGTCATCACTGTGTCGCCACAGGAGGAATCAACCTAACATGGCCCTGGAATCCGAGAGATCTAAACTAGCGTAAAGATCGTCGGTTCCGTAATCATCGTCAATGACGGGAGCTTGATCTAAGACCATCACCGGAACGTAGCCGGAGAGCTCTGTCTCAGATCTTGAAGGCGACCGAGATCGAAAGGACCGATCCGATCTGACAAGGGAAGTGACATCCTGCCCTTCTGAGTCATAGCCCTCAGGAAGATTTTCCTGGTTACTGAAAGAGTTCGACATGCTCGAACAGATTTGATCTACTGCTCCCCACAGACGGCGCCAACTGTCGACGGTTGGGATATCGGTCCCAAGTCAACTAAGGTTCTTGAGAAAAGGGAGATAGAAGACACCAGAAAGCGGGAAACAAGAATCAATCGGCAAAGCGAGGAGACACGGGGTTTTTATCCTGGTTCGGGCCACTCCGGGGAGATAACAACCCTACGTCCAGTCTTTCTTCATATCAAAGAGGATTACAAGAGGGAGCTCGGCGAGATGAAAAAGTCTCGACGAGATTATGTGTGTACAGGAAACTAATATGCGATCTAAGCTTCAAGTCGCGTTGGATTGGCCCCTCTACACGCCGTAGGGATCCTGTTTATATAGTGTTGAACAACCGACCTACCGAGGGATAATCGGGCCGGGCTAACTACGAGATCGTAACAAACTCGTATACAGGCCAAATACATCCCGAGGTAGATAAGGTATACTCCAATTCTAGGGGATCACGACGTCTGCTCCAATTCAGAAAACCATGTCCGGGTCTTCACGTAGCCGTGTAGAACTCTTGTTCGAGTCGGACTCAAACAGGAATCCTAGGCCATTACGCACCGTGCCTACCAGGAAGCTGTTCGGCAGGATGCATATGGGCCTAAAAGAGCCCTCTAGAGAGCCAGGCCCTAAGAGGCTGTTCGATTAGGCCGCCAGGGAGTGGGCCATGGCAATGGGCCGTGATTTTATCCCCGACACTTTCTTCCCCCCACGGGGATGTAAACGGGGAAAAAATTACCCCATCGGGTAAACGGGGACGGGGACGGGGAAGTATCCCCCGTCCCCGTTCCCTGCGGGGCCGTTAATCTTGCATGCAATGATGTTTTCATGTAATAGTTAATGATAAAAATGAATAATGACCTTGTCAAAAAATCATCCAATGTAAATATGTGATCATTTTGATGCATATATATGACAGTATTTTGTACTAATAGCAAAATACATACATATTAGCTACAATTTAAGCGGGGACGGGGATCCCCGTCGAGGATTTATTCCCCGCGGGGACGGGGATGGGAAGAAAATGTTCCCCGCGAGCGGGAACGGGGATGGGGAATTTTTCCCCACGCGAGGATGGGGATGGTGAGCCATTCCCCGACGGGGAATTCCCCATTGCCATCCCTAAGTCCGGTATTGCTGTTGAGAGACCAAAATGGTCCGACGGGTATAGTTGTGGGACCAAATCAACACTTTTTCCTTTCTATTTTTATTCTTGCATTATATTTATGTGTGCTTTTTCATACACTAGCTTCGATTGGCGTTGCCGACCCAACAAGAGCCGGTGGTGATTTTGGAGATGAAAGAAGTCCAATGTTGATTATTCTACCATGTCCTAATTTGCATCGATTTTATTATATTTTATAAATGGCCTGCTATATTAAAAATGTAAAAATTATATATTAGTCCCATGACTCATATTATGCCATCACTTTGGAAACCCGAATACTACCTTACTATTTATCGCCATGATTTACTGTTAAGTTAGAATATTATGGATTAGCCATGATATCAGGTTTAGGTTTTTCTGCCATCATTGTGATTTTGATATCAACGATTATTTTTGCTATGAAATGGAACCCATATGTAGCTGGGAATACCAGCAGGTTTTTTGAAGGGTACCACTTAGCACAAGATCTGAGACCAATGTGGGAACCATCTCAGTCACTAAGGATCGACACCTTGTGGTTGTCAAACTTAAGTACAATAGTGCTTGCATGGGATGGCCTTGACTAAGTAGCCTTTGAATCCTTTGTTCGTACATCCCGTGTGATAGAGAAGGGGCAGAAACTCGTGACATCATCCTTTAGAGTCAACAGGGGAACACAACCAACATAAGGTTTATCTTGCACGACGGGAAATTCTTAGAGGGGATGTTGGCCAAGTGCTAGTTGGAAAAAGGTCTCATCACAACGCTTTCGACGTCAGAACGTCATGTTTCAAGGGTGAAGTGTACGACCTTTGTACAGATTGAAAGCTCGAGCTCCCAGGGCTTAATTGATTTTGGTAATTGATGGCAACTGGGCCGACTGGAACGCCAACGATAAGCACTCCTTTGTTTCGTAGTTTCTTTGATTTCCTTATGTGCGTTTTGGTCCAAATTACCACTAAGCAAGACTCTAACTCTCTGGTACGCAAAGTCCCATCGAGCACGAGTTCTAAACATCAGCCGTGGGTTCCATGGGGGGTTCCGAGAGTGCCAGGTGTTATAAGCCTATCCAGGTTGTCACCGTGTCCACAATTCGACAAAAGTGTCCCAAGACCCGAGGCGTGGTGACGAGAGGCGGCGAGAGAGGCTAAATCCGAAGGGGTGTGAAGATTAGCCCATCGGACTGGGTCCGACCACCATCGAACTAGGTCCGATGGTTGGGTGAGCTCGAGAGACTAAGTCCTGAATACACAAGCCTCTGTCGGACCGGGTCCGACGATCATCGGACTGGGTCCGATGAAAGCTCGAAGTGAAAATCGACTAAGTCCCGGAAATCATAGCCTCTGTCGAACTGGGTCCGACGCCCTTCGGACCGGGTCCGACGGATGAGAAAAGTGCCCAAAACCCTAGGAATTAGAACTTCATCGGACTGGGTCCGATCACCATCGGACCGGGTCATCGGACCGGGTCCGACGGCTGTCCAACAAGGCCAAATCCCCAAAATTTGAACTTCATCGGACTGGGTCCAATGAACCGTCGGACTGGGTCCCACGGAGTACAAATTTGGCCTAAACTTCATCGGACTGAGTCCTATGAACCATCGGACTGGGTCCTACAGAGTACAGATTTTAGCCTAAACTTCATCGGACTGGGTCCGATGAGCATCGGACTAGGTCCGACAGATAGATCTAAAACCCGGGAACGAAATCTAAGCCGTCCATTGCGATTTTGATCTAGGGTTTTGAGTGTAGGGCTATAAATAGAAGCTTGGAGCACAGGAGAAACTTGAGAGAGCCCATTATTGCAGCCACCACATGCCATTGAGAGCTCCTTCCATGGTCTTCTTCCCATCTAGGGTTTCCATGCCATTTGAGAGAGATTGAGAGATGGATTGAGAGGGAGAGGGAGAGAGGAAGAAGAAGAAGCCTACCTTGCCTCTTGCCAAGAGTAGTAGTTTCCGCTTAAGACTTGCTTGATACTTGACGGCTTGTTCTTCACCGAACCACAGCGAATCACACCCCTATCAGATTTCTACTCTGCTAGCCAATTAGCTCGAGTTCGATCCGATTCGAGCGTCGGGAACGGCAAGGAGCGACACACAGAGATTACCCAGGTTCGGACCCCCTGACGGGAAATAGTCCTACTCCTGCCGAGCCTTAGCTCTTTTCGTGTTGTGGTTGTATGGGAATTGTTGCAGAATGCTTCCTCCTCTCTTATTTCTCTCTCCTCTCCTTTTATACAAGCCGTGGGTTGGCGGAGAGAGCAAAGGGGGTGGTTGCACAGTTCACTGATAAGACTAGAGAGACAAGACCGGAGAGACGAAAACGTGCTGCTAATGTGCCGAGCGGAGCCGCCCTCGCGTGCTTCGCAAGTGGCCTCTGACTCGTGTGAACACGCCTGTGAAAGAACGGGCGGGACCCAACTTGCACAGCCTGACGCGGGCGGCCTGCCTGATGACGGCAAGCTCCCTCTCTGCTGGTCAGTTCCGCAGAGCCACAGTGACAGTCGGTCAGACATGCAGAGGTCACTGTGGCGGTAATCATCTCCTCCTCGGTCCACCCGCACGTGATGTCGCATTTAATGCACTTGTCCTTCGCAGCGAGAGAGAGCCTTTGCCCAGAAGACTCCCCTCTGGACGCTTCCTGCCACGCGGGCCCCACCTGGCAGTGAGGGGCTTCACGCGCGCTGGGGAGAGCTCGCCCGCACACTGGGGCCTGATCGCCCGCCTGACGCGTGAGGCCCTCGCCTGGAGCGCTGAGGAGCTCGCCCACGCGCTCGGGCCTGATCGCCCGCCTGACGCGTGGGGCCCTCGCCTGGTCTTCTTTAAGACTCTTAATACCCCGGTATTTACTGTACCGACAATACTTGTCTGCCGTCGCTTCCAATCACTGGTATTGCTAGGTCCAGACGATAGTTGGTTTTCAAATTTGCTATGGCTCCAAGTAAAATCAAAAGACGTAAAAATTGAAAAGAAGCCGATTCACCCCCTCGGCCAGAGATCCTTTCAACAGTGTACAACTATCATGATAGTCGTGCCCATATTTAAGGGCGAATGACGGTGGCGTGATCACAATGATAATTTTTTAAACTATATTGGTTTACAAAAGTTTTTAAAGTGAAAATCATGATTACTTTTATGTGTTTTGTTTTATGAGACTTATAACGGGGATGTTGAGAGTAAAATAGGATTTCCGATGAAAATCGGTGGCTTAGAAAGATTTGGAAAATCATTTTTATCAAATGTTTTGCAAAACTAAATAAAAGATGGCATGTCTGCCAAAGTGTTAAACTTTTTCTCTTATCTATCTCACCTGTTTTGGCATGTGTTTATGAAGGATTGAGATGTCACCTAGAGGGGTGAATAGGTGTTACAAATTTTTCAACCTTTTAAAGCGCAGCGGAAAGGATATCGGATGTTCCGATGTTAATATTAGATAGTCCGATATGGATCAGACTATCTGATATTTTATCAGACTATCCGATACCTTCAAAAATGGGGATTTTGAGAATCCCACACAAATCAAGTATATTACCTGCACCAAAATCAAATCCACAGTACAAGAGCAAGTAATAGCACACGAGGGTGCAAGTCCAAACATAAATCAAATAAAATCAAGCTAGAAGACAATGGGAAACCAAGAGTGAAGTGGAGACTCGAAGATTTGTTCCCAAAGTTTGGATCCTTGAGGGGATCCTACGTCTCCGTTGTAAGTGCAAGTGACCTTGTGTGATTTTGGTGATTAATGATAAAACACATTTAATGACAATGCTTGGTTTAATGCTTATTTAATGACATATTCAAATATGTTTATTACTATGAGACTAATATGTTTATTGTCATGATTGCTTTAGTCTTATCCTATTTAGAGGAAAATCATATATGTCAATTGGACAAACTATTCAGTATAAAAGGTACATCTTATGCTAATCATTTCAATAAGACTAACACACTTGATTGTTTATCTTTCGTAGTCCCATTTATGCAAATAACATGGATTGCTAATTAAGGTATGCAACTATTTTGAGTAAGCACATATTATTAGTTGATTAGATTTATGCTCGTCATATATTGTCATATTTATTTGAGCATAAATATATTATGAATATGTTGCTTACTCGACAAGACCTTTTATATTATATGCCATTTGATCATCTTAGTTTGTGCACTAGATAAACTTCACCGTGTTTAAATGGCATTGTGTATGTAAACTTTCCATGAATATTCTCACATGCACTTGATTTAGTGAAGTTTAATCTAGATTAGTTCATAAGTTCTCTCTTACTTCAAATATGAATTTGTACATGTGTAAGTAATGAATATACTCCCATGTGCATCGTTAAGTGAAGTTGTGATTACTAAATCATCTCTATAGTGCATATAGATCAAACACATATTTATCATGATGCACTTAGTGAAGACCTTTCTTGTGCCAAGTGTTTCCACTTGTGTCGTGCGTCTTTACGTGAAACACTTAGACACTTAATCACTCACGAACATCAAGTTAATCCATATTTATTGAGCTTTGGGACTAATGTATTTCCTGTGTGAGTTGGAAAAAATTAGGTCCTATGAGTTTGTGTGATGGCCAATGTACGTTGAAGAATGACGGTTATGTCGAAGTCAACAAGACAACGATGTCATCAAGAGTTGAGGACTAAGTCAAGGTCGATTTGGTGGGATGATTGTCGAGGAGGATGATCGAGTCAAAGTCGAATGGGACGAGGGTCGCATGAGGTGAATCCAATCAAGGTTGATAAGACAAAGACGCCATCAATTATTTAATAAAGGTCATCATGCATAATACATCATGGGTGCTCAAGATTAACAACATCGTTGAACCTCAAAATGAAGAAAGAATACGACAAATGTTTTATCCTAAAGCTTGTATGGCTTTATTTATAAGTTGAGTCTAAGGATTGCCTTACTAGTAAGAGGGATGCAACGTTGAATGGCTTAGACATGTCTCAGGTGCACAAGTGATCAATCTTTGAGAGAGATCGAGGGAGTGGAGTGTTGATGGTGTCAGAAAGTGAGAGTTTTAGGTCTTCCGTGGCTTCCTTTGTGGTTGCTGCTCCTACACTTTGGTATTTAGGCCGTGAGACCTTGTGGGTTGTGTAGTCCATGTTCTTAGCTTTCCGTAGAGCCCAAGATCACCGAAATCGGAGTTCGGAGTCAAAAGTTATGCCCGTTTCCGTCATTGGCTGTGTGTTGTGTATCGGACTATCTGATGTTGGATCGGAACTATCCGATGTTAGGTCCGATTGACCCCTCTCTGTCTCCAGCTCCAAAAATATCGAAACTATCCAATGTTGGATCGGAATGTTCCGATATGGATCGGAACTATCCGATGTTAGGTCCGATTGACCCCTCTCTATCTCCAGCTTCAAAAATATCGGAACTATCCGGTGTTGGATCTGAATGTTCCGATATGGATCGGACTATCCGATGTTAGGTCCAATTGACCCCTCTCTGTCTCCAGCTCCAAAAAATCAGAACTATCCGATGTTGACATCGGACTATCCGATATCCGTCAGCTTTAAACGGCTAATTTCTGTGTGAGGCTATTTATTGCCTCCCTTTCCCCCACGGGCAAGGTTTGTCTTCCACACCATTTTTTAGCAGAACTTCCAAGGAAATTAGGGCTTCTTACCCTCTCCACTATAGATCTAAGTGATCCTCTTTATGAGAAGAATTGGGAGAGGGTGTGAGTGCTAAGTGAGAAGAAGTCGATATTTAAGCACTTGAGTTCATCTCCGAGTTCGTTCTTTGTGTGCATTTATTTTACTCTTAGAGGTTGAGGACGCCTAGACGGTTTGGAGTTGACCACGAGCAACCGATGCTTTGTGTGGTGAGCCGTGCGAGTTTGTGAAGGACGATTTCGCCTCCGGAAGAAAAGGAATCAAAGAGTAAAACCGGGGGGTCTTGGTGCGACCTCGGTGAGGAAAGGGTTGAAAGAGACCCGGGCTCAAGTGTGACCGAGCCTACCTCAACGGAGACGTAGGATCCCCTCAAGGATCCGAAATTAGGGAACAAATTTTCGAGTCTCCACTTCACTCTTGGTTTCCCCTTGCCCTCTAGGTTGATTTATTTTGATTCGTGGTTACTTGTTGTTGGTTGGCACCGTGGTGTGCTATTACTTTCTCTTGTGTTGTGGATTTGATTTTGGTGCAGGTTGTATCCTTGATTTGGGTGGGATTCTCAAAAGCCCTAAATCTGTAGATATCGGATAGTCTGATATAATATCAGATAGTCCGATCCATATCGGACTATCCGATATCAACATCGGAACATCCAATATCATTTTTTCGCTGTGCTTTAAAAGGTTGAAAATTTGTAACGCCTATTCACCCCTCCACTAGGCGACATCCCGATCCTCATCCATTGAGGTAGGCTCGAGCACACTTGAGCTCGAGTTTCTTTCAGCCCTTTTTTTCACCGAGGTCGCACCAAGACCCCTCGCTTTTACTCCTTGATTCCTTCTCTTCTGAAGGCGGAATCGGCTTTCACAAACTCGCATGGCTCACCACACAAAAGCATAGGTGCCTCGTGGTTTACTCCTAGCTGTCTAGGAGCCATCAACATTCAAAAGTAACAAATGCTCACAAAGAATGGACTTGGAGATGAACTAAAGTGCTTAAAGATTGATTTCTTGTCACTTAGGACTCACACCCTCTTCCAAGTCTTCTCACAAAGATGATCACTTAGATTTAGAATGGAGAAAGCAAGAAGCCCTAGTTTGCTTGAAATTTCTGCTCAAAATAGTGTGGAAGGTAAACCCTAAACATGAGGAATAGGGAGGCAATAAATAGCCTCACCCAGCAACTAGCCGTTACACTCAGACAGATATCGAATAGTTCGGTATTACATATCGGATAGTCCGATATGAATGAGTGAGAAACTTGGAGTAACGGCTAGAAAACTTAGTCTAAAGAGGTTTCAACCGGAAACAACACCAAAAGGTCAAATACATATCCGATAGTCCGATATTTTTATGTTTAGCGAGACAGAGGGGTGGATCGAACCAAGCATCGGATAGTCTGATACACAACACACAGTCCCTGACTTTTTACTCCAAACTCCGATTCCGATGATCTTTGGCTCTACGGAAAGCTAAGAACAAGGACTACACAGCCCACAAAAAAGGTTCTCTAGTAAGTGCATTAATAAGAATAGTACTTAATCTATATGCACTAGAGAGGTGATTTCATTAACACAACTTCACTTAATGATGCACATGAGAATATATTCATGACTTACACATGTACAAATTCATATTTGAAACAAGAGAGAAATTGTGAACCAATCTAAATTAAACTTTACTAAATTAAGTGCATGTGAGAATATTCATGGATAGCATCAATGCACAAAACCATTTAAATATGGTGAAGTTTATCTAGTGTACCGACTAAGATAAACCGCTAATACATGATATATAATAGAAAATATATTGTGGAGCAAGTAATATGTTCATAATATATTTATGCTCAAATAAATATATAATGATATGACGAGTATAAATCTAATCAACCAATAACATGTGCTTACAAAAAGGAGTTGCATACCTTTTACGATGAATAGTTTGTCCACTTGACATATATGATTTTTCTTCTAAATAGGATGAGACTAAACCAATCTTGACAATAAACATATCAATCTCATAGCAATAAGCATATTTGAGATGTGTCATTAAACAAGCATTAAATCAAGCATTGTCATTAAATGTGTTTGTCGTTAATTACCAAAATCACACAAGGTCATCTGTACATAGTTTGGTTCATGGCCTCACAGGCTTTGCCAAATTTTGGCACGCCTTTGTTATTTAACCATTTTTTGGATCGCGATATTCAATTGGTGAGCCAACGAAAAAACACGCCAAGCCAAAATTCTCCTTTGAACAGCGGTCATCCAGGGCACAGAAATCTACCACTCTGGGATAGTGTGCTTGGTGCCGTTATTAGGCCATATACAATGCTCTAACTCAGTTGTCTCTAAAAGATTCCATGTCACGCATTTGTTGAGATTAATGAAAGAGAAATAGCAGAGAGGGGACTGAGTCGATGCATTGTATCGCGACCGTCTCCTGCACACGGTCAGCTGTGAGTTCTCCCAAATTTTTTGCGCTTAAGAGTCTCATGGTATGCGCGCGAGTGAGGCGCGCCTTCTCCCTCCCCAAATCCCTCGCCAAACCAAGCGCATCTGCACACAAATCGGGCGCATCTCTGCCCCCTCTCCACCGGGGCGCCGCCGCCACACTCTCCAACAACTACATTGATGCTACCCTCTTCGTCGGGGCGACTCCATCTCCGCCTTCTGTTGAGCGCTGTCGCCTCTGCCCTTTCTCCGGTGCCTCCACCTCTGCCCTCTGTTGGACGCCGCTGCCACCGTCTCCATCGGTTTCTTGCAGCGTACACCCTCCACTGGGCAGCGATGGTAGACACATCTCCATCAGATCCAAAGAACTAGTAACACATCTCTCCTCCTCAGATCTGGATCGTAATTGTTGTTCTAGAGTTTGTTTGATTCTCTTGACATGCTGGGCTTCTTTGATTATATTAGATTGGACTGTTTTTTGGGATCACCTGTTTTTTAGGCTATAGTTATCAATTGGGACTTTAAATCCATGAGCAGCCATTTTAGGGATCTTTCTTCTGTCATTAAAAAAGAGGTCGTGCCTGCCAATTCATAAGAAACAGCTTGAGTATGTGGTTTTTAATCATTCAGCTTCACAATGCATATTTCGTTTTAAAGGCATCACAATATATCAACACTAAAAACATAGACCACAGCAAATCGAAAATGCAGATTCAGCTCACAATACCCAATAAGGGTTCACAATACCCAGGGAAAAAAGAGGGCCGCGCCTTGCATCCCCAGGGAAATGGCAACCAAACAGGTGGTCTTCTCCCGCGTGATGTTTACAACAAGCTCTGTGCATTATTTGGATGCAGGATACTAAAAAGGAAGAGCTAGAAACACATATCTGTGTGAGAAAAACAGGAGTTCCTACATGACATATCACCAAAACAATTGGAAACATATGGATTTGAACATCTAAAAATTTGGAAAACTACTTTGCGCCAATCAAGATGTATTGTAAACAATTTCAAAAAATGTTAGAAAACAATTATAGCAGCAATGCAATGTTCATCCACCAAAAAAGAACATAAAGCTATGGTTGTAGTACAATGTTCATCCATCAAAATAGTTCATAAATGACAGCTCTACATTCATCCACCAAAACAAACGTGCTGCTGCTCAGGAGGTTGAAAACTCATACACCAAAAAAAAAGTGCAGAATTGATATTAACATCAATAGGAGGGAAACCAGCAAGAGCCGCACAATCAAAAGGTATTTATGACATAATTAAATTCTTTATCCCATTCCAACTTGACAGCCACCTCCTCGCCCCTTTGTATGTTCACGCCTGCAGCCAAATCAAACAAGTACATCATGAAAATTGAAAAAACAGTAAACAAAAAAAAAAGAGCTATGACATTTAGCAGAATAGTAGAATCGCAGGATCAAAGCACCAAACTTTTCTTTATCTAAAAGTTTTAATTACTTAGTTCAAAACAAGTTTAAATTACTGAATTTGGATGCTGAATTTGCTCTGGACATTATTTGGATGTGAATACTAAAAAGGAAGAGCTAGAACTAGGCTGGCACCGGTCATCATGTCAAAATTTAGATCTAAATCAAATTTTCAATACTTGTATGTGGGCAAAATTTTCATACATGAAAGGTGCTAAATTTTCAATACTTCTGTTGCCTCTGGTCTGATGCAGTAGTGGTGACATTCTACTGGGGAGTGGGGGCATGTGACAGGCAAAGCACCAATTATCTCATTGTAAGCACACTGTAGTAACAGCAGCATGTACTGCCCACTGTGACAGGAATGATTGGCACAAAACCTATTTTAAAAATGTCAACTTAGGCAGATTACCACATGCACCAGCCACTGTACATATGCTTTATGCTTTACATGTGTAAAGAATAAAAAATCTTAGGGTGTCTGCATCAGGACAGCACCATGATTAGCTTAGCAGATAGGTTCTACAAGGTTAGCTTAGTAGAGAGTTCCACATGGTTAATACCCTTGTTAGATCAATTCAATTGTTGGACTTGGACCAACACACATAATGCAGAAGTAATTTACTTGTAGTTTGTTGGACTTACAGATGGTTAATACTCCTAGTTTGTTGGACTTGGACCAACACACATAAATATTAGCTAAACATGGCAATTGAATCTAGCTGAACTGGTAAAGCATAAAGATGGACTCTTTGATGCAAGCCGGAAAGCTACCCAATGGATCAAATATTAGTTTCAGTAGAAAACTAGAACTTCTAACTCCAAACTCAACTTATGATTCAGAAACTCAAGCTGAAATGTTAATCGAGGCTTCTACGAGTTGTGATTCAAAAATTAAAAGCAATAATCAGCAACCCCATATATGGAGCATATTAATGGAAAGGCATATTTTTTTCACAACAAATCCAGCATTAGAAATCTACACATCAGTAATATCTTGATAGTATAACTATTTTGTAGTTTAACAAGCAAGAACTACACATCACAACGAACGAGCAGGGGACACAAACTGAAGCAAGTATTCCGATGAGATGGAGATGAAATGAGGAGGTCACAGCAGAGTGAACACCATTGTAAAGAACAATAATGTCAAAAGGGATGTAATCCCAATCATCAGTTCAGAGAAGGCGTTCTGATTTTCCCCATCACGCAGCCAATTTAAAACTGCAGTAAAATAGCAACATGAGAACATTAAATGGGAATTTTGTTATAAATAACTGAAAAGAGGAAAGTATGCGAATCCAGCAATATCATCATGATCAATCTCAACAGAGGGAAAATTTCAGCTATCCTATCTCAACAGAGGGAAAATCTCTCCATCGTGATCAATCTCAGTTTATTTATATGTCTCCAACGTCATTTTTCCTACATGCAATTTAAAATTGTAATACATTATTTTAGATAAATAACATTACCTATTGTAAAGAAGTGTGGTATGTTTGTAAGAAAATGATCAGCATGCTTCAAAGTTCCACACTGTTTGCATGTGTCTTTACAGCATAACTGATAAAACTAGAAGCTCTGATATAAACATAAGCTATTTATGCAACTATATTAATATTTGTAGATGTAGATGTGTAAAGTTTAAAATTGGCAAAATACAAGAACTCATCAGTGTTTCAAGGCATAGTAGGAAGAGAGGGGGGTGAGGTGGTCGGAGCCATACCCTAGGGGACGGAGAGATCACTGCAGAAGGGACGGTGACCAGATCTAAACCTGCTGCACTTGGTGGCCGTCCACTTCCTCCTCCAGCGATAAACTCAACGTCGTTGCCGCTACGTCCAAGAAACCAACCTCCTGCTGGTCGCACCGAGAGGCAGCCGAGGTGGAGGGCAAGGTGGAGGGGAGGCGGCACTGGAGGCCGAGGTGGCGCTAAGGGAAGAGAGGATCTGGAGGGGGAGGGGGAGGGGAGGCGGCGCTAGAGACGGAGGGCGAGGTGGAGTGGAGGCGGAGGCAAGGTGCAGGGGAGGCGGCGCAGGATCGAGCAAACGCGAGAGGGGGAAGGAGGAAGGATTGGGATCCCCTGCAGTTGCTACTGTAAATGCACGATGTGCATTTTCATCTTAAAACAGATTGTAACTTGTATAAATATGTCATACAGTATCCATTTTGTATGAAACAGATTTTGTAATTCATTTGAAATCCTAAACCCATTTTTGAAACTTTTCGATTTTTTTGAATTTTGAATTTTTAAATTCAAAAAAATCATAAAAATCATAAAAATGAAAAAGTTTCAAAAATGGGTTCGTTATGATTTTAGATGAATTACAAAATTTATTTTATACAAATTGGATACCGTATGACTTATTTATAGAAGTTACAATCTGTTTTCAGGTGAAAATGCACACCGTGCATTTACAGTAGCAACTACAGGGGATCCTAATTGTAAGGAGGAAATCCACAAGTCTGCTGGGTTGGTCAATTTCCCCGTGGATAACGAAGGGGAGGGGCTGAACATCCCCAGGTTGAAAGGCTTCCAAATGCACCGCGATTTGGCTCGGGGGCAAATGCCGCGTGGATCTCCGCCCGGGGAAATGGCTGGGATCCCGGCGGGGGTGTGGGCTCCCAAACGGGCCTTAAAGGGGATCATTTTGCAATTTTAGTCAAATACATCCTTTAAGTCTGATTGTTTATGGAAGCTATTCAACAATGAATTTTTTTCACGTTACTTCAGGTCAAATCCAGCAATGATCAGGTCTGTTGCCAAACATTTTTACAATATACTGATATACCAGCACAAGAATATTAAAATATATTACGATCATAACAGAAAATATCTATAATGTGCATTTGCGAATAATCAGAACAAAGCTCACCAATGAGACAAGAAAAGGAAAACCATACCTTATCAGACATCGGTGATTGTGCGAAGTTCTCATAATCAAACTTTTAAAAATATTCTTGTGTGAAAACTGATTTTTCTCCACAGATGGTGCAAACTGGTGATCTTCCTCGAATCTTAACTTGAAGAAATATGTAAATTTGATAATGAACCAGTGAAGAGACAGGAAGGACTCTTGTAGCATGCAACTTCGCAACTTCTCTTGTAGCTCTTTTGACATCTGTTATGTATGGTTAATATGAATCTTATGGCTTCCATATATTGACTATTATGTTGAATTGAACTGCTATGTAATGGTTGACATATTATGTTGTGGTTTATTTGTCAGTGGATGCCCAATTTATTGGGAACGTGTTGCCAAAATTTTGTAAAATGTTAAATTGATTAAGAAATCGTTCTGTTCACACTAGTTTAGTTCAGACCAGTTAAATTGATTATAAAGTAATCTTTTTTAACTATTGTATGTACATGACGTTATGAAATGCACATTAATTTTTGTATATACGTCACATTAATTTTCTTATAATTCAATATATCATGTATCAAAATTAAGTTATAACAATGAAGTGGAAACATTTATGCCACAAATATGACATGCACACTTGATCACCACAATTTTAAACTCCATGCAACTATTTTAAATAATTGTGTAGATAGCTTAGAGACAACCCATTGTATACAATGTTTATAGAGCTGTCTTTAGATGACATGACAATGTTTTAGAGACAGTACCTGTCTCTAGCATGTACATGCCCTTATTGTCGATGCTGGAGCAACTCATTATTAGAACATCCCCAACAGTCCTTTTATACCTTCCTCTAAAATACTATTCATGTCTATATGAATAGTGTTTTAGAAGGGGTATAGATGGGGAACATATCCTATGCAATCAAATTTATGGTGCAACCACCGTGTAACCGAACTACCAAAAGTTATAAATTTTTTTGAAAAAATTTGTAGATATACTAAATTTTGTATGAAGTTTCAAAACAAAATTTATTTTATATTAAGAGTTATAAAAAGAAAAAAGCTGACAGCTTTGACTAGTTTAAAATTGATAATTTTTTTTATAACTTTCAATGTAGGATGAATTTGAACTTGCAATTTTATGCAGAGGTAGAGTAAGTTGAAGAATATATCTAAAATGTTTTTCATAATGTTTTACAACTTTTAATAGTTCGGTTGCATGATGGTTGCACCGTAAGCTTTATTGCATAGGATATGTTCCTGTATAGGTTATTGAGGATGCTCTTAGCTGCGAGCTGATGCTTTTTTATTTCAGTTGATTTTCACCATATAATTTTCATATCTATTTCATAAAATGTTTAAATGTCACGAAACAAATTTTATAATTCATATAAAATCCTAACCAAGCTATTTCTATATGTTTATTTTATAATTTTTATTTTTACATTTTATAATTTATTTTTGGTTTATAAATAGTTTTTCTATTGTATTTAAAAATTTTAAATTACTAATTATTTGTTATTTTTGAATTTATTTAATTTATATTTGAGTTTTTATGTTTTTATTTGACGATGGAAACGTTTGTCGCATTTCATTGGTAATAAACCAAAAATACCATCTTTTTTTACCAAAATTTGGCAATCTCCAATTGGCTTAGATCCATACAACATAAAAATTGCTAATGAATGGTCATGCCTTTGGTTGTTCATGACCATTCATTGGCAAGACAATTGAGCACCATGATCTAAACATGCCTTTGTAGTCAATTGGCATTTTTGTATTTTAAATATACTCACCCTCCTTGTTTTGCTTGTGTGGCCGCTCAATCCAGTGAGCTGTTCCTGAGCCGCAGAATTGTGATCGCATTTCATTGGTAATAAACCAAAAATACCATCTTTTTTTACCAAAATTTGGCAATCTCCAATTGGCTTAGATCCATATAACATAAAAATTGCTAATGAATGGTCATGCCTTTGGTTGTTCATGACCATTCATTGGCAAGACAATTGAGCACCATGATCTAAACATGCCTTTGTAGTCAATTGGCATTTTTGTATTTTAAATATACTCACCCTCCTTGTTTTGCTTGTGTGGCCGCTCAATCCAGTGAGCTGTTCCTGAGCCGCAGAATTGTGACCCCGATGTCGAGGAGTACTCTGGAGGAGACTTCGCAGAAGGTATTCAACATGACAATTCTCCCAACTTCTAGGAGCTCGTCCTACAAGTTGCCTATGAGAAGTTTATTTGATGTTACTGTCTTTTATTGAACTATTTATGTCCTCCGCTGTTTAAGCATGCGATCCTGAAATTTGTAATAATGACCATACGATGATGGTTATGTGTTTGTTCCAAGTGTATTTATCGTTTTATTCCAACTACTTGATCCAAGGACTAGTGCATGTAAAGTATTGAAGTGATTCAACTCATTTTTTCATCCCGACATAACACTCGAGTATGCTATGGTCATGGGGTTTTTGAGCTTCTCCTTCAACACAACTTTCAGGGGAGTCTAAAGGGGCTCCAAATTGCCAATTCGGGGTATATATTTTATCTCATTCTCGATAATATTTTATTTGCTGATAAGTCAACTTTGAAAACTATTTGAAGTGGATTGAAGAGTCTGACACACTTTGTTTGACTACTTTTTAAAGCTTTGCAATACACCTTTGAGATAAAAAAAATAAACTTAAAATACTAAAATATTTGTGTTTTTTAAATCGTATATAAGTAAATAAGTAGATCAGATACAGAGAATTCACAGGAGGTTGCTGCACACCCTCCAGGGTACAATCGTCAAGTCCATTCCTGGCGTGCTGGCCGGTGCTTGACTTGACTGGAGTCAATGGTCGTCTCCGCCGCTTCGACCCGGCATGTCTCACGGGGATTAAATCCAGCACCTCCATCTAGTCCTCAAACGCATTACAGCCGTCCATTCATTCCACGCGGGCAATCCCCAACCCAGCCATTATTAATAGCTCCGCTGCATCCACTCCGTCTCCCACCCCTCCGACTCCCAGCATCGAACGACTTCACGGCGACGCGGCCATGGCCTCATCGGCGAGCAAGCCGAGCGACTCTCTCCTCCTTCCGCTCCTCGTCTCTCTCGTCATGCTCCTCCTCCTCCTTTCCGGTGCCGAGGGCTACGAGAGCCGACACGCCGCCGTGGGCCGCTCGGCCATAGCGAGTCGCTCCCGCCTCGGGAGCCGGCACGCGCACTACCGCCGGACCGCCACGGCGCCGCACCGGTACGTGCTGGCGGAGGAGAGAAACTCCACCGGCGGCGGTGGAGCAAACAAGAACCGCACTTCGCCGGCGGCACCCAACGCCACGGCGCCGTCGACGGCGCCGGCGACTGAGCAGGGGCGTCACCACCAGCGCAGCCACAAGCACCGGGTGCGCAACTGGATCCTGGGCTTCGTGGTGGGGTCCCTCGCCGGCGTCATCTCGGGGCTGGTCCTGTCGGTGGTGTTCCGGGTGGCGCTCAACTGCATCCGCGGGCGGTACCGGCGGCGGTCCAGCAAGACGATCTTCACCCCAAAGCTGATCAGGCGTGCGGAATACCTCGCCTTCCTAGAGAAGGACGACGGGCTGGCGTCGCTCGCCGTGATCGGGCGCGGCGGGTGCGGCGAGGTGTACAAGGCTCAGCTCCCTGTGGAGCGCGAGGGCGAGGAGCCCAGGTTCATCGCCATCAAGAAGATCAAGAAGCGCGTCGGCGACGGGCCGGGGCCGAACAACCTCAGCGACGAGGAGAGCCGGCAGCTCGACAAGTGGATGCGGCAGATCCAGTCGGAGATCCGCACCGTCGGCCACATCCGCCACCGCAACCTCCTCCCGCTGGCGGCGCACGTGCCGCGGCCGGACTGCCACTACCTCGTGTACGAGTTCATGAAGAACGGCAGCCTGCACCACGCGCTCAAAGCTGGGGCCGAGGGCGGCGGCGGCGCCGGGAATGGGATGCTGCCGTGGCCGGCGAGGCTCCGCGTGGCCGTGGGCATCGCGGCGGGGCTGGAGTACCTGCACGTCTCCCAGCGGCCGCAGATCATCCACCGGGACCTGAAGCCGGCGAACATCCTCCTCGACGACGACCTGGAGCCGCGCATCGCGGACTTCGGGCTGGCCAAGGCGATGCCGGACGCGCACACCCACGTGACGACGTCGAACGTGGCCGGCACGTTCGGCTACATCGCGCCGGAGTACCACCAGACGTTCAAGTTCACGGCCAAGTGCGACATCTACAGCTTCGGCGTCATCCTGGCGGTGCTGGTGACGGGGAAGGAGCCGACAGACCAGTTCTTCACGCAGGTGGACGAGGTCGGGATGGTCAAGTGGCTGCGCCGGGTGGTGCAGTCCGGCGACCGCGCGGAGGCCGTCGACGCCGCAATCGCCGGCGCCGGGTTCGACGAGCAGATCGACCTCGTGCTGCGCATCGCCGTCTTCTGCACCGCCGACGACCCCAAGGACCGCCCCGAGGCCAAGGACGTCCGCTGCATGCTGTCCCAGATCAAGGCCTAGCGAAGCAAGTCGCCCCGGCACTAGCTATCTCAGTGCCTAAGACTAATGAGTCGTCGTCAATTAAGCACGAGCTGCCATGGACCATGGACGTCCTCCGAGTTAGGCACCGTGTGTCGTGTGAACAAAATAGCTAGTAGGTGCCTAGCTAGGTCACTGTACTCCTGCTCCTTTTCTTCAGCGCCTGTGAATGTAAAGTGTGGAATAATCTTGCTGGGTCAGCAGGTCAATATATGCTGGGGCCGGCGATATGTGGCGGGAAAGAGACCGGAAAACTAATTCAGTGTGAATGCACCGTATCTGTAAATTGTATGCCGTGGCCCGTGTGTCCTCTCCTCGGTTTCCCTCTTGCGCGCTGTGAATAACGGGTCACGGGTGTATCGTTCGAGCAAACTGCTCTACAGGTCGCCGTTAATTTTTGAACATACATTTAAAGTATTTATTTTATTTAAAAATTTAGTGTAAACATACGTAAATATAAATCATGCTTAAAATATCTTTAATATTAAAAACAAATCACAACAAAATAAATGATAACTTACGTAGTTTTTGAATAAGACGAATGATAAAAGTGTGTTCAAAAATCATCAGCGACTTGTTTTTATGACCGGTTTGAGTACTATCTAAGAATTAAAGACACAACAGATATACTAACCATGTGTGATGTGATTCTAGAATTATTTGACTTATCAGCTTACTCCTTCTGTCCTAGAAAGAATGTTATTCTAGCCTTCGAATTTTATCCCAAAAATAATGTCATTCTAGACTGTGGGTCCCACTCTATTCATTAAATATAGAGTATTTTCTATTAGTTTGTTGCATGTGCTCCTCTTTTCATGCTCATTTATTAGGATTATTTTTCTCAACTGGTCAGCTTTAATCCAACCATTTAGGGGTACATGCGTCATGTGGCTTAGGTAATATTCTCTCAGTTTGAATGATAGAATGACATTGTTTTTTGGGCGGAGGGAGTATTTACTTATTTTTATGTAAAATATAAAAAATAATTATTTTCTTTAAATTGTTTTCTTTCAATCTCCGGGACTCACATATCTAAAAACTCTAAAAAAATAAGTTACAAAAAAGAGACCCAACTCTCAAGGCCAACTCAGGACACCATATCTTAAATTACATGTCCACTAGATCCTAATTTAGTATGTTTCAATATTGTAACAAATGAAATAGTAAACAAAATGTAAATGAACAATAAAAAAAGATGTGAATATACGATACGACGTCCTAAACTGGGATAGCATGGGTGATAGCCAAGTCAAATAAGATGAACTAGAGCCCTTATGTATACGGTGGCCTCCTGCCAAAGTGCGTATTGCTAAAAAAAAAATGTATGTACGAATGTACGATGGTACACAGGCTCTATAAATACTCCATAATCTAAGTCACCCATGTACAGCGCAACGAGTTTCCTCTTTACACACAAAATCTTTATTCCGCGTGTGGACTTGACTGACTGCATGATTCTTAATACTTCTCTCTCCTACAAATCATTTTAAAGTCTATATATAGGAGAAATTCTCGTAGACAGCGGATACGAATTGTCGGACATGATTAGCTTAGTGATGAATTGATGATGATGAGATTCATGTGGTTAGCATCTTCTGATCGAGTATGGTATAGACGGGGCTTGAGAACGCAATCGTATGGATTGGGTTTTACATTCCTTTTCACATCCCTTTTGATATGGGGAACATGTTCTAGTGGAGATAATGGGACACCGTGCTCCCGGGGCTGATGTGATGAAAGCGTGATTAGTGTTGAGAAACCTCGCTACTGGATGTAGTCCGAGGTATAAACGTGGATAATCAATCACAGAGAAAGATCAAACACAGGGGACACAAAGATGTATGGGTGGAGCTCTGCTTTATTAATTCTTAGATCTGTGTTACAATAGGTGCTCCACCTCTTCTTATATAGTAGTGCTTAGAGTTTAGGCCAGATCCATATGGGGGGCCCACCAGGGTAAGTCGTTGACCTGCACGGGCCGGACTCTTCCCCTGTAGGTGGTTTCCGAACACTCCCCCTTGGACCTTGCCAGCGAGATGCATATGCCTCATTAAAACTCCATCCAAAAACCCAGTGGAAAAAAAGGATTGGAGAAAGAGTACATAGCATACGTTTGTTGTGCGCACGATTTGCCTCATTAAAAACCTTATGTGAGAAAACTTCAGGGAAAAACTCACCAAGGGAAAAAGAGTACAAACCACCCAACATTGCATTCAATCTTCTAGATCGAATTGGGTACTCCAGCTTCATACCAAAGTTTAATTCAGGGCGTGTGAATTATCTCCCTCTGAATTCAACACTTTTTTGAGCCTAAAACTCCATCCAAAAACCCAGTGGAAAAAAAGGATTGGAGAAAGAGTACATAGCATATGTTTGCTGTGCGCACGATTTGTCTCATTAAAAATCTTATGTGAGAAAACTTCAGGGAAAAACTCATCAAGGGAAAAAGAGTACAAACCACCCAACATTGCATTCAATCTTCTAGATCGAATTGGGTACTCCAGCTTCATGCCAAAGTTTAATTCAGGGCGTGTGAATTATCTCCCTCTGAATTCAGCACTTTTTTGAGCCTGATCATTCCAATTCCCCTAACACACCTTTCAAAGGAGGCGGTAGATAATGACTTAGTGAACAGGTCAGCCAAATTCTCACAGGATTTGATGTGCTGGATACTTATTTCGTTCAATTTATGCAGTTCGTGCGCATAAAAGAATTTGGGGTCGATATGCTTAGTGAGATTACTTTTCACATAACCCGTTTGCATTTGTGCAACACAAGCGGCATTACCTTCATAGATAATTGTAGGGTTTGCTCAATAGGTAATCCACATGACTGCAGGATGTGTTTCACCATTCTTCTTAACCATGCACATTCACGAGATGCTTCATATAATGCAATGATTTTTGAGTGGTTTGTGGACGTAGCCACAAGCGTCTGCTTGGACGACTTCCATGACATTGCAGTGCCACCACACAGGAAAACATATCCAGTTTGTGATTTGTCAGAATGCGGGTCCGAAAGGTACCCAGCATCGGCATAACCAACAATGTTCATATCTTGGTTCTTCCTGTAAAGCAGGCCAAGATCAATGCTTCGCGGAGGTATCGAAACATGACATTTATTCCGTTCCAATGCCTCTTCGTGGGCGCTGTACTGTATCGAGCCAACGTGTTCACGGCGAATGCTATATCGGGCCGTGTACTGTTAGCAAGATACATGAGTGCTCCTATTGCATAGCAATTTTCTTTGCATAGTAAATGTCGATTATGGCTGTGGCTCTATTCATTATTTTCTCGGATAATTCATAGTTTATGACCATTTCATCATGAGTTGCTTCGGGCAATTGTTTATCTTGCTCTTCACCGCATATCCCCTTAGCGGGAGCAAGTTTCTTTAGTTTATTATAGCCGATGTGTGCGCTCACATTTGGTTCGGCATTATGCACTGGTTTCTTCTGTGGAACATTCTTGGGTTCCTGTAGGGGAACATTCAAATCTAGGAGAGCCTCGCTAGCAGGTTCCTTACCAGTGCCAGGTCTCAACCGGCTCCCCTTCCCACGACGGGGTGCTTTTGTGACTGGTTGTGATAAGCTCTCCTTCCTTCTTTTCCCCAGGCGTCCCCGGGTACTTGGGGTTGGAGTAACCAGACTCCCTGCTCTTTTCTTAGACCTTTGAGCAGGTTGAGAGGTATCTTCTATTTGCTTTGGTACTGCAACCCTCTCAGGTGCATTGCTTGTAGGCACATGCGATTTAATCACTCCCTGCGAGTCACAAAAGTGATCAGGCAGTGCATGTGCTAATTTATTTAAGTCTAGGATCTTCTGGACCTCACCATTTTCTTCACTAGTGCGAGGGTCTAATGCTACCGCACCGGCTACTTGCCAGGTGATTTCACGGCATTCATCTTCTGGTGGCTTATTCTCTCCCCCTAATGACGGGAAATTATCCTCGTCAAATATGCAATCAGCGAACCGAGCCATATGCAAATCTCCAGTCATGGGTTCTAAATATCGAATTATTGAGATACTCTCATATCCAACATAAATCCCAAACTTTCGAAGAAGGCCCATAGCGGCACTCTGAGGGGGTGGTATAGGTACATATACCTTGCAGCCAAATTTTCTAAGATGCGAGATCTTGGGGATCATGCCCTGCGCTAGTTGCATAGGTAAATGGATGTTGTGGGCCGATGGTCTATAATTGATGAGATTAGATGCATGAAGGACTGCATGTCCCCAGGAAGAGTTCGGTAAGTTAGATTGCAAGAGAAGTGGCCGGGCAATGAATTTAATTCTCTTAATCAATGCCTCTGCTAGCCCGTTCTGCGTATGAACGTGCGGTACTGAGTGCTCAAAGTGAATCCCCGATGCCGTGCAATAATCATCAAAGGCCTTTGAGCTAAACTCTCTGGCGTTGTCCATGCGAATAGATTTGATGTTATGCTCGGGGAACACATTCTTAAGGCGGATAATCTGCGAGATTAGCTTCGCGAACGCGTGGTTTCTCGTCGAGAGTAAGCTCACGTTCGACCACTTCGAGGAAGCATCAATGAGCACCATAAAGTATCTAAACGGTCCTGACAGGGGCTGAATAGGGCCACAAATATCTCCTTGAATCCGTTCAAGGAAAGCGGGGACTTCATCTCTAACCTTCAGGACCGATGGCCTAGTAACCAGTTTTCCGATGGCACAGCTGGTGCACACAAAATCTTCATGATTCGAAAAATTTCTAACACTGATACCATGGCCTTACGAATTATTCATAATTTCTCTCTTCATTCTAAGACCAGGGTGGCCATGTCTGCTATGCCAGAGGAAAAAGAGTTCAGAGCTCCTAAAGGTTGTCTTAAGAGAGGTGAACACTGCTAGTGCTCTAATACTAGTGTGGTATAGCCCAGATTCTAAGGAGGCGAACTTCTCGAGAATTCGCTTCTCGCATCCGCTGTGCTGCACAATGCACAAAAATTCATTGACATTCTCTTCTATGATTTCTATATGAAATCCATTGGCACGGATGCCGCGAAAACTCAATAATGTTCGAGTGGATTCAGGGTATAATAATGCCTCTTTCATTTCAATAATAGTTTCCATAGGCAAAATTATCGATGCTCTTCCTGAGCCTACAATGCAAGTGTCGCTGCCAGCGATAGTGGTGATACAACCAATATTCTTCGAGATAGACTGGAAGTACTTCGATTCACGCATGATACTATTCGTAGTACCACTATCCACAATGCACAATTCCTCCATGGGTACTACACAAATATATATATATATATATATATATATATATATATATATATATATATATAGTTGCAATCAGGTAATGGCACAACCACTTATGCAAAGCATATAAATTCAAGCAAAATTCAAAATACTATAAATTCAATCATACTGAAATTCAGGGTTCTTCAAGACCAACCACGAGAATTAAAATATGCTCTCCTAGAGCTTACAATGCAAGGGGGGAATTCTAAAGTTCATTTAAATGTCTTCTAACGCAACCACTCTAAGATAATAGCAGCGACAGGCTCCAAGGGAAAACTAGATAGACTCAGTGAACATTGCGTCCACACTCTCCCGGATGTCAGAGTCATCAAAGTGATCAATCATCATGGTGCCTTCAGGCACAGGGCCAGGAGGGGGCAGGGGGAGAGATTCCAGTTCCTCCCCGACGAGATCATCCTCTTCAAATTCATCTTCGGGCTTGGTCTTCTCAACCTGAAGCTCTGCTAGATGCGCTTCAATGGGACGTTTCTTCTTGGCCTGATGTGCCGCGACCACTTCTTTGGGCTCACGGCAGATCCTGGACCAATGCCCCTTCAGGCCGCAACGATAGCATGTTTGTTTATGCTGGCCATACGGCTTGCGCGGCCCCTGATTACCAGACTTGTCAGTTGCTGCCCCTTTCTTTCCTTTCCCTTTCTTGCCCTTCTTATTGGGCTTCTTCACCTTGTAACTATTGGCATTTATTTCAATACCATTCGGGTTACTCGGTACTTGGGACTTAAAATTCTTCATCAAGACATTATTATGAGTTTCAGACACCATCATCATGTCGATGAGAGTGCTATACTCCTCAATATTGTCCTGACGGTAGCTGCGGGCTACCTGAATTTCATTGGGATGGAAAGTAGAGAGGGTTTTCTCAATCTTCTTTTGCTCAGAGACAGGCTTGCCACAGAGTATTAGATTGGTGCAAATGTGGTGCGGTAGCGAGTTATAGTCGACAATGACTTAAAGTCGGCCACCCTCGACGATTCGATCTGCTTGGGCTTGTGGGAGAATTGAGTACTTTAACCTCTCAAAGCACTTGCGAGCGCGTTCCACGACCAGAGGACTTGTCACGCCATGTACTCACTTTTGAGTGGGTGACAAGTGATGCTGAGGAAATCACGGGGCTGTAATTACATTCAGCGATGGGGTTGCCACGCCAATGCCAATGGTGGAACGCAGCTGCTTTGTCCAGGACAATTTCAACATCGGACTTCCAGGTCAGAAAGTTCTGCCCTTGGGGGGCAAGCTCCTCGAAATCACGGCTTGCCAGGCCAGTCATCTGCAAGATAGCCAAATATATGATTACTTCAGGTAATCAACCTAGAGTGGTGCGTGACATAAAAATAATTCTCGCGGTTTCAGTATGGTGCCATTACGAGATGCAAACTAATTACTGAAAATATAACAAGCAATAATTTACAGAATAATTGCACAGAAATATTAAACAGTAAATAAACAATTCAAAGCAATTCAAATAATTCAGCAAGAATCGGGGGTTTTCACATTTCTTCTGAAAATTCCTCTTAATCCGGACCTTTCGGTCCAGCGTACGACCTGCTGCTAGCAAGGCTGCACGTAATCTTATAAGGGTTTGAAAACAGGTAATTTTCAGCAATTTTCAGAATTTTCAAATTATTTTGCCATTTTCTTCCTCACTGAGGTGGCCCCACCAGAGCGGCCCAGTACGTCTTTGCGTGGGGCGGGCCCACCGACGACAATGACTTCTCTGGGCGCCGACCAACCCGGGTGGCGCCTGGCGGCGGCGAGGCAGAGGCGACCAGCGCGTGCGGCGGCGGCCCAATGAGATGGTGGCACGCGCAACACAAGGCGGGCCAATGAAGCGGCCTAGCCGGGCTAATGCCTGCAGCCTGCCTGCCGGAGCGGTCCAGCCGGCCCAGCAGACATGGGCCTAGCCTAAGCCGGAGGCGGCCAAGCAGCAAGACAGCTGGCGCTGGCTGCGGCGAGGCCAGCAGCGGCCCAGCCAATGGTGGCGGCCCACCACGGCTGCGAGCGAAGCAGCTAAAGTTTCCCTATCCGCCGCCGAACCAGCGTAACCGCCGCCCAGCGCGTCGTGTCGTGGCGATCTTGGCGGTCGCGCGCGGCGTCGTCGGCGAGACGGCGGCGGCGGCGCTTATGGCACGGAACGGCGCTGGCGGTGGCGCTGGCGAAGCGCGCGCCTTGATGCGCTGCTGGCGCGGTATGCGTGCTTTCGGCGTGCACCGTCTGCGCGCGGACGTGGCGGGCGTTAGCGAGGCGCGGCGGCGCCTGCGGGCGATGGCGCCGGCGGCGCGACGGGCGCATAAGCAGCCTTGGTGGCGCGACAGCGCGAGGTGGCGCCGGCGAGCGGCGGCGGCGGCGGTGCCGGTATGCGATCTGGCGGCGCGCCAAAATTTCAAAAAAAAAACGAATCTACTACCGATTCTTGCGAAATTTCCAATCTAGTAGGGAAAAACCCACAGATTCTCGATCTACAATCAGATTATACCTTCGTGGTAGAAGTAGATGCAGATCGGTCTTCCTCGCGGATTGATCGGCATGTCGATGGAGCGAGCGTGCTTATAACGTGTTGAGAAACCTCGCTACCGGGTGTAGTCCGAGGTATAAACGTGGACAATCAATCACAGAGAAAGATCAAACACAGGGGACACAAAGATGTATGGGTGGAGCTCTGCTTTATTAATTCTCAGATCTGTGTTACAATAGGTGCTCCACCTCTTCTTATATAGTAGTGCTTAGGGTTTAGGCCAGGTCCATATGTGGGACCCACCAGGGTAAGTCGCCAAATAGGTTATATAAAAAAGACAACATTTGCTACAGTGAAACGCTATGCTATACTAAGCTGAAAAAACAAGGCCGAGATCCGCAATTAATGGGAGTATGTGCTCTGTCTGAATGTGGAGCGAACCAGTAACCTCTTCCTCCTGTCTTCTTCTCTTCCTCTCCCCTCCTCACCTCCACCTGGCCAAGGCGACCCACCTTGGGGGCTGCACCGCCAACGACCACATCTACCCCCACTCGACTTCATTGGCTTGGGATAAGCCAGTGCGGCGTGGCTCGACTGGCTCCCGCCGCGGTTAGGCACGGCTCTCAGCATGGCGACGACGGCCGGAGCTCATCGGTGCCTGAAGAAGCTGCATACTACAAGAAAACTGTGTATCAGTATCGGCTCATTACTATCGGTTTGGTTGGAACCTGTACTAGTAGTGGCATCCGTACCGGTTCATTGAAAACATGGTCGTTGTGCGCTTTCAGTACCGATTTGTATCTTGAACCGGTACCGATGCCCTCGCATTAGTATCGATTCATGATACAAACCGGTACTGAAGACACGGGGATACTTTAGTACCGATCATGAACCAGTAGTAATGAGTGTGCATTAGTACTGTTGAAGCCACGAACCGGTACTCATGCCTCATTTCTGGAAAGGTCAAAAGTAATGCATATCCTTTCTATACCACTATGCGATGGTGGGTGGGTTCCCCGCTACTCCCAATAAATACCCGACATATTAAATACCTGACATATTTTACTTTTCTAATACTATCAAATAAATACCCAACATATTTTTCAAATTTTCAAGTACTATCAGTACCGGTTCAAGCCCCGCTACTCCCAATAAATACCCGACATATTTTACTTTTCTAGTACTATCAATACTGGTACAGATAGCCTGCATGTACGGATGTATTAGAGTGCTAGTGCCGGTACTAATAGGAGTTTAGAGCCGGTACTGATAGTGACTTCTCCAGTAGTGGCATCAACGCGGACGGCGGCTTAGTCTGGCTTGGTGTGGCACCAGCACGACTCGCCATGGCGCGAACAGCCGGCACGACAGCTCCTCCCGGTGCTGGCGTGGTCGCGTGACGGGAAGGAGGTGGTTGCCGGCAATGAGGCCAACGGGGAGGTTTGGCTCGGTCAGTCGAGGGGAGGAGGAGAGAAAAATATAGAAGAAAGAAGAAGATACACAATTCCTTTTGGATTGAATGTTGGAGGGTCTTTTGTAAACATACAAGTAAAAGGAGCAAAAATTTTGGAATTATAGACCTGAATAATCTTGATATTAGATGGTCTAAATGCATACATGTGACATTCTAATAAAATTATTAGGTGTCCCAAGTGTTTTTAAAAGAGATAAAACATAAGGTAAAATTTGGTTTTATTTTTGAGTAGGTAAAACCTATTATAGCTATTATTTTATGGTCTAATAGGATATTTTATGCACAAGCTTTGCTTACGATTGGGATGGGGCAATGTCAACACGTTTCCTTGGTTCCCAAATATATGTCTTACCTTTTCCTAATTTTTGTGTAACCCGCAAATTCGGATTAAGCCCAAAAAGACCTTATTTCGAAGGTATCTCGTATGACATAATAAGGAATAATTTTTGAAAAATCCCCAAAAGCTAGGGTGTCTTCCAGAAGCTTTAATTGATCTATTTCCAGAGTTTCAGCCGAAATCTCGAAGGGGGAGTTGAATCCACTTTATTCCAGCCGAATCCACTGCTCCCCAACACTATATAAATCCCCCAAGACCACCCCTTGGCGACTACAACTCGTGGAGCCTCTAGGTTGCAGAACTAGCCACCAAACCCTAGCCTCCTAAGCACCTTTTTGGGTATCTCTATCTCTGTCGAACCCAAACCCTAGATTAGATACCTCCATTTTGTAGATCTCATCGAGACGGTCAAGATGGACATATGGATCGCTTATTTTGGTCAAAAAATTGAGCAAGATACAAGCTACCGAAGTTCCTCTCTCCTTCTTGCCCTCTGCTGACACTGACATTGCCGTCGGATTCTCGCCGACCGCACCCTGCCCCGCATCCCGCGCAGCAAACCACCGCCCGCCACCTGTCCTGCTGCCTCCCGACTCCTGCGCGCACGCTGCACGCCACTGCTGCCGCTTCGCCACGCGTCACACCGCCGTCGTTTCCCGCCAGTGAGCGTCGTCTCGTTGTCGCCACGCGTTGCCACCCCATTAGCTCACCATCACCACCTATCCCGCCACGCCGCATGTCCTCCGCCGCTGCCGCACTGCACGCTCCGCCCGCGTTGTCGCCGCTACCGCCACTAGTCAGTGGGACCCTCCTGTCGGCCGCCGTGTGCCACCAATCGGTGGGACCCACCTGTCGACGCCGGATGCGGCTCGCTATGCTAGGCCACCTAGGCCCTGCGCGGAGAGAGAGAGAGAGTGGGCCGAGAGAGAGCTGGGTCTATTTACGTTTTAAACCCTTTTACAATTTTCTGTGAATTTCCTATTTATTCCAAAACTTCTCGGAATTGTTTAGGGGTTCCCAAGCTCTGATTCAGGTGATTTCATAGCCATTAATTCACAAATAATTCCTAGAACTTTTATATTATAATAATAATAATAATATTATTATTATTATTATTATTATTATTATTATTATTATTATTATTATTATTATTATTATATTTTCTTTGCTTGGATCTGTTGTTTGCTTTAGTTTCCTCGATCTACGTGTAGATAACGTATTTTCGGAACTGGTGTTGCCGGGAATTTCTGTAGGAGATTGCCAAATCTCTGACTTCTTTGAAGGCAAGCAATAGTTTGCATATTCCTATCTCAGGTTTTACAATTCCACTTTATTTCTTTATGTTGTAACCGCTGGCCGGCTGAGGAGCTAGGGGCAATTGCTCAGAATCAAAGAGAAAGAGCAATTCGTGTGGACCAAGGCTCACCAAAAGGTGTTTGATTCAATCAAACAGTACCAGACGAAACCTCCTGTGTCGATGTCGCCGAAACAAGGGCCAGCCTGTCAGATCACTTCATCGCTGCTTCAGATTACTACATCGCTGCCTCAGCTCATTGCATAACTTTGCATTTATACTATACTAGTGCGTGTGTACCTAACCATGCTAGTCTTCTACTATCATGTTGTAGCCTTGATTGATGAACCCCTCTATTGTTCCGTAGCCTATCCTTTGACTAGATGGTAACGTTGTATTGATTATTCACTTATAAAAAGTGATGACGGAGCCGAGGCTTCGATGTGTTTTGGTTAAACCCTAACCAACTAAAATCAATGTGTGGTTGATTAAAGGAGACTCGGTCGAGATGGTTTTCGAGGTCGTGGATCTGTAATGGAGGTATCCTCTACTAAGGACTCAAACTTGTGAACTACTAGACCAAACCAAACAGTACGGCCACTTGTGCGTTAGACCCTGCCTTAGTACCGTACGAAACCTATTAACCACTTGGTCGCAAATTTTCCGGTTTCGATTCGATGCTTTCCCCCTAGGGAAAGGCTAGCTATCTTAACTAAGGGGCGGGTTCATCTCTAAAACCAAATAGATTAAATGGGGAACGGCCCTGGGTGGTGCCCAGAAGTAGTAGGCGCCCTACCACGGTGGGCACCGGCAGGGCCAGGGGAACCATAAGAAAGGACAGGCGAAGTGGTAGGCGTAATAGGCTGGAAAGGCCTTGTACCGTATCTCCCTCGGGATGAGACGGGGCTTGTGGGGAACGTGTACACTCTCTATAGAGTTAAAACTATCATGATAGCCGTGTTCACGGTTATGGACAAGGCGAGAGGTTTTTGCATGTAGTTCCACCTTTTTAATAACTAAACTTGACTAGTGTAGGCTGGGGATGGCCTGGTGCGAGGATGCACCTTCCTTTGATGATTATTGGTAATATGTTGAGATCATGCATTTACTTAATTACAAATTGACAACTAAAATTTGATTAGTAATAGGTTTTGTGTAAAATAACCCATTCCCCTACTGTTGCCTTTGCATACATATGTAAGGATTGCTTTCTGAGTAGCCGCGTACTCATTATACCTATTGCGAATAATTTCATTATTCAAGTTGCAAGTATGATCAGTATCAGAAAGGTCCGAACTCAGTTGTGCAACTAGCTGCGGGTGTCTAGGTCAATTTCTTGGATATCGTTGTTGAAGTCTGTTGCTGCTCTGATGTTCTTTTTGTTCGTTCTTAATATTTGGTAATACATATCTTATTGTAATAGCATATGATGCTACTTTAAAGTACTCCGTTTTTTAAAATAATTACGGAATACCAGCGACGATAACTATTGAATTGTCCATCATAAGGTATTAGTCTGGGCCTAGTATCAGATCATGGTGTTGGATTCTCTGTGAAAACGTAGGGGTCGTGACAATACAGTCTTCTTCTTTTTCATGATTGATGACAAAACACACTTTTACCGGCTGCAGAGTTAGCTTTTAAAAACATAGATATTTAAACAACAGTGCAAACGACAGGTAAATGTTAGACAAAATACATCATCAAAAATTTTAACGAAGCAAACAACTAAATCTGCCCGCCTCAACACATGCACACATGCTGATGCGTTTGGCGTGCAATGCCCACACGATAGGCGCAAGAGAGGCGCAAACAAGGAAAAAAAATTAACCTTTTTTAAATAAATAATTTAAAATTAACCCTCGGCAAAAACTATTTGCAAATCTGACCCCTTTGACCGCGCCAACTCAACCGACGCGGCTAATAGCCTCTGCCGCGCCAACTCATATGGCGCGGCAAAGGATGCCACGTAGGCACCGGGCCGGCCAGCCGCTGGCGTGGAAGCTGCGGGGCCCACCCTCACCGCACGGCAATGTACCTTTTGCATATACTGATTTTTAAACTTATTTTTCATTTTATTTTGCTTCTTTCATTACTACTTTGCTTATTAGTTCTTGTCAAAAATTTGATGCCAACACTTCTCATACCAACTATAGTCCTAATGAATTTATTAATTTTTTGTGCAGCGCGTACCAAATAAAAGCAAAAGAACATTTAGTTCGTTAAAATGGCTTTCTACTGTCTCGTACCAAATAAAAGTAAAACATCTACTAACACGATTTATTCTAACTCACAAACATATTATTGGTCAAATATCATACGAAAGTGCGCATATTACAATCTAAGAAAATATAGCTACGTACCACATGGTACATTGACATCAGGTAGTTTCAACAACACATTACATAATTTTTTCCAACAAACACGATCTCACTCGTGGTCTCCATCTCCACCGTTCTCCTCGTTATCATCCGGCACAATGGTAGGCAAGTTTCTAACAAGATCCCTCATGGTCTCCATCTCCACCGTCCTCCTCCCTTGTTGCGTCGCATCGTTTGCAAATGAGCCGGTCACGAATTAGGACGGTAATTGGCATTCTGGTCAATGAGTGTACCCTCAGCCATCTTGTTCATGTACTCCTCGAGCTCGCGCTCCCTCTCCATCTCCCTCTGCAGCTGTTTTTGGTGCCTCACCTCTCTGAGATCAACACCAAGTGGGTACCTCCCCTACGCCTCCTTCAAAATTCCAGTGTTTCTAAGGAGGTGAAGTACCCACGTTGCGGTACCCCACGCTCCCTCCTCATGTCATTCAAAACTTTTTTTTTATCTTCATCAAACGGCATGAGCACACCATAGTCATGTCTTATCTTTTCTTTTCTCTTCTCCACTTTTCTGTCTTGGTAAGGTTGCCATAGATTGTGAATCTCGGCTTCGAACTCTTCTTGTCCCTCATATCTCTCCCAATCGTACGTCCTTCCCTCCTACAAGATTAAGCGTAAGAGTTATCAATCTCAAGTTGCAATATAGTGCAATACATAAAGAAATACTCCTATGTGTCGTCCAGATATGGCGTACCCAGAAATCACCATAAGAGTTGCCGCAATACCATCCATACCCAAGCTCCGATTGGACAACACCTCTACGGACCAGTATCCCACACTTACAGGTAGTGGATGGATATTTCTTACATGGCCAATCATTTTCTTCGGAGTTGAAGGCCTCTGCTTCCTCGCTAGAAGGCCAACAAGACTTGGGCCCATAAATGTACTTCTGGAAATCACAGAGAGTCCATCCATCCTAGAAACAAAAGACATTGATATCGAATTATTTCAAAATGAGAGTACTTAACACACAGAGTAGGCATGCATACACTTACTCGATCATTGCGGGAACAACGGAAGAAGGGGGTAAAGTCCACCCCTGGCTTTGGCCGCACTAAGATCGACTTAACATTGCAATTACACATAAGAGGGTTCAACACCCGACTAGAACTTGCCGCCGCCTTCTCCTCCGCTGTCATTTTCGGGGGGTTTGGCGGAGGAGGAACCCAACGCCTAAAATGCTGAATTGGCTTGGTGTCCTTGAAGAGCCATGAAAACAATCGGATCCTCGGGTCGTACATTTCTGGCCCATCGATCAACTCGAAAAACCAACACGGCGGGCTAGAATACGGCATACAGTAATTGAACTTCACACCACAGGTGTAGAAGGCTCTACCGGCAGTATCAGGGTCCCTCGACTGTTGAACCTCCGCAGAAATGCCGTGCTCGCAAATTGGAACCGGAAATAGAGAGGACCGAACTGGAGCATCCTTACCCCTAGGGTAATCCCCATACTTGAGAAATGGCTTCGTCTCGAAGAAAACGTTTCTTGCAATATAGTGCAATACAAATGAAAAATAAATTATTCTAGCAAAGCATACTCCACAAAAAACCAATATATCATTCGCCATACTTTCTAACTATAATACACCTACACATACATCATACGGATTAACATTGCCATATATCATTCATCATTAATGGAGACAAATTCACTACGCAATCAACATATCTTCATACTACGTGTAACCCTAACCTAAATCATTTGAATCGTACAAAAACTTACATCCAAAATACACAAATAGAGAGGGGTTTACCTGCCATGATGAAGCCTTTCCCCAAACAAATCCGGTCCGATCTTGGCAATGGAGGAGGATAAGAGTGGTTAGGGAAGAGAGGAAACGAAGGGGAAATGAGAAAATAAAGAAGAGCTGTGGGAGGAGGAGTCCTGGGGCTCGGGTTATTCTGACCTTGCCGCGCCATGAGGGGGCGGCAAGGCAGGGTATTGTCGGCCGACGACCACTGCAGCGTGTCCACGAACCCGACCTCATTGCGCTAAGCGTATGTGGCGCAACAAGGGTGGGGCCAGCCTTCCACGCCACGGCTTGGCCATTGGCGGCGCAGCGTACATGGCACCCTTTGCCGCGCCACATGCGTAGGCGCGACAGAGGCTATTAGCTGCGCCTCCTATATTAGCGCGGCCAAAGGGGTCAGATCTGCAAATAGTTTTTGCCGAGGGTTAATTTTAAATTAATTATTTAAAAAAGGTTAATAAAATTTTTTTTTCCGCAAACAAGAGAGGGAGCGAGCTAGCTAGCTGGGCTAGAGGGGAAGGGAGATAACACAAGTGTTGGGCTGGTGTGGAGTGGGCCAAAAAGGCTAATGGGAAGATAGAATTGGATCGGCAAGATCTACCCGAAACGAGAGCAGACCAAAAGATATGAAAAGAGAAATAGAGGCCAGGGGCAAAGTAGTAAATTCACTAAGAGTTCAGATTTAAAATATAAAATATGAACTTTAACAAGTCCAGTACTCAAAAATCAAAGTATGTTTTTGATGAATTTTGTCAAGTGTACACATAGTACAAACTATTGCATGGAACATGAATAGTAATTACATTCGTGTCAATGGCTAGTTTCCAAAGTACCAAACATCAAACTCAAAAGACTTCAAAATGTGCCTTTGCAAACAACAATAAAATAAAAATGGGCTTGACAAACAATCAATGATTATAAAAAATAAATGGGATGTTACAACTGCAGCACGAAAAGAGGCAGTGATAAGACTACATCAGAAGGTCACTTAACCAAATGCATGTCTGATAACATTAACACATACATACATACATACATACATACATACATACACTAGTTTCGAGAGATGCCCATCCTACCACCCCAGCAAGTATGGATATCTTTACAAGGTCTTATGGATAGTACTATGTATACAGCGAAATTAAAAATGACAGTATTGTTGCAACCCATGCAATTGTCTTCCTCAAGCTTGTGTAGGACTTGATGTCACACAGCAAAACCATTTCTTCTGCACATGAGAACAGCAAGATTATCGGCAAGTTGCAAGGTAATGAGTGTGAGATCACATTCCATTTTCATCCAGTGAAATTCAAAGTGTGGAAATGACCCAGGTCATGTCATGTACCGAGTTTGGCTTGGAGGCATAAGACTCCACCTTCTCAGTCCTAGTGTCTTTGCAAGGTGATTCAGTGCCTTGCCCATTTCCGCCCTTCTTCTCGTCTCTGGCTTTGTTGAATATAACTGTGAATCCATCAGCAGAAGCTGGGTCATTGACGTCCCATTCGCCAAACTTGGGTAAAGGTCGACCAGCTTCCTCCTAGGAAAGACCAATATTTATGTCAAAGTATTGAGTTTACCTCTTCCAGGTGATACTAATAGTGACAAAAGAGTCATAAATGAAGTCCTACAGTAAATACTGAGCACTCAATACAAATCTCAAGTGTGTTCCTGTTACAAGAATATCAAGGTTTTGTGAAGCATGGGGGAAATGCAGTAGCTTTGAATAATTAAGTTGACCTTGAGAAGAAACCCAAAAAAATACACATAAACTGCTTTATTTGCTTGTATCATTTGTGACCTCGATGTCCATATGAATCATGATGCATGTAAACTCAGAAAACGATGGACAAATAATGAATTAAGCATGCAAAATATGGGCGCACCATGAGTACAAATTTTTTGTTTTCCTGAAATGGGTTTATGTTCAATAGAGCCCAAGAAAAAATGGTAGTGGACTAGTGGTACTGCCATCATGTTGTTGAAGGCTGACACATATGCACCAGCCACCAAGCTAGTAACAAATAAGAGTTAATTTCTGGGGGAAAAATAGATAAAATTTAAAGATGGTACTTGGTAGTTTCATCATACTCCAAAACGTAACAAAAATTGAAAATTTACATTCCTAACTGATTGGGTGGGATAGTGCAATTTAATTTCAACAGACATGTATGAACTGTTCTGTTGAAAGTTACTAAAATATTTCACTAATATCCAATAGAGCAGCAAAATTTTCAAGAATTCAGTGGATGCATCATTGAGGGAACTTTTGTATGAACAAAGGTACTGAAAAAACCCAGCCCCATTACAAATGACATTCCAAGAAGAAAACAGCAGTCTGTCAGCACTGCTCTTACAAACAATCCGATATTGCCCGATGCATATAATAAACCTTATGAAAATCAAAGATGTTGAAGAAACAAACGAAAATCCAGGGTGCTAACATTATAATTAGTACCCAGATACTAAAGTTTGGTTTCATTCCTAGACATTCACCAACCTAAAATGACAGGTAATGATCACAAAATTAAGAAAAAATTATTGCTCCTCCCTTACAAGAGCACACGTCTTCTAGATCATCCCAATTCAACCTGGCTTTCAACATCACCCTCATAACTCAACATAGCTTAGCAAGTCAATGTTATACCCAATCAACGAAGGCCAAAAGGATCAATAATCATCGATCGATTGGTAAAAGTCAAGAATTCATGAGCTGAGCTCTATTCTCTATACTGCTATACATGGATGAAAAAAATTGTTCTTGGCTGCGACTAGTTATGTCTCATTTAAGTGAAGGCCAAAAGAATTATCCTCTCCGTATCATGGCCGCACCAGCCTCCAGCACTGCCAAGAATTATCCTCAACCGGCAGTCCAGTGCTCTGAATCAGAGATCCACTGCTCTCGATTTCTCCACCCAAGACTTCCCAACCAATCAGCCATGAAAACCCAATAAAAGGTGGGCTTACGGCTTACCTCGATCTAGCCACCAAGCAGCGGCCTCAAAATCGCTCAAAACAACACAAACGGCGAACTTGCAGGAAACAGAACTCACCGACATGGATGGATTGCGCCCAGTGCGATCCGCGGAGCGGGAGATTTGGGTGGAAAGCTTCCTCCTTTGCTGGTGAGTTGCTGGTGGGAGAGGAGAGGAAAGGGGCGGAGATAAAAGAGAAGAGGAGCGGGGACGGATACGAATCGAATGGGTAGTCCATAGATTTTTATAGAGAAAATTACGTGGTGTCCGTCCGTTACTCACTAGTCTTCTAAAATTTAAAAATTGCTTTTTTAAAACTTCGAGCATGCATCTATTTATACGCTAGACATAAAACCGTTAGAACTGCTGTTAAACACAGATATGGATGTGCACATGTCCGTTAAATGATCACATCGCCGTACAACATTGATGTGACTACCCACCTATGCAATCCATGATGTTATGACCGCCGCGTCACATTCTTCTTTCTTCCCTTTCTCAATCTCTCCCCAATCTCTCGATCTCTCTCCCCTTTTTTGGCTACTGGTGTGATCCCCCTTCTCCTCCCATGGCCATCGCCATTGGGGTCCTTCCTCCATTCTACTTATTGTCCCCTCATCTCTCCCCTAGCCGCTGTAGCGATGGGGCGGGTAGGTCACAAGGGCGGCGACGGTGACCCACGACGTCTGATAGCAAAGGTGGAGGTAGGCAACGACTATTGTGCAACGACGCCAACATTCTAGAGCAAGCGTCCTCCATCAGCGCCCGCGCTCCGAAGATGTTGCGTGCGCCATGACCGCCCTCCAACATGGCCTAATTCGCCTCAATCTTGCCTCTTCAACCGGATACGGTGCCGCTGCGACCTCTCGGACCATTCGGATTTGCGTCGATCTCACCTTCTCCAAGTCACTACTGCCTCCTCCTAGCCCCCACGTCACCGCCACCAGCGCTAGATCTGGAGAACTTTCTCCTCTAAGTCGCCATCGCCTCCTCCACCACCTCCTCTAAGTCGCCTCCTCCTCCATTCCCGTTGTTGCCGCTGTCTCCTCCCAGGTCGTTGTTGCCTCCTCTTAGGTCAACGCTGATGGATCCAGAGCGTGGAACGAGGTGATTAGCCATCTAGAGTGCCATTACGAGCATTAGTGTATCGATCCAAGGACTAGTGCATGTAAACAACGGCTCTCAGGTAAGTATAGTTTGAGGGTTAACAGGGAGGCAATAGAAAGATATGGAGGTAAGAACTTTGGGGAGCAAGCGCGAGGCGGTAAAAAGATCGATAGGGTTTGTGGAGAGCGAAGGGAGCGACCATCGAATTAAAACCAAATGGTCCACCTGGACCTAACCCGACTTTAATAGAGGACCTGTCTAGATTTTGAATCTAAAACTCTCAGGCGGTGAAGGGGTTGTGGTTGGACTGAATGGCAGTGGGAGCGAGTGGTGAGTCGACCGATGGCGTGGCATGGGGTTTGACAAGAGCAACCGGTGGTGTTCCTAGTGATGGAGTGGTGGGAAAAAATAAGCCATTGGTTGAGGGCGTGGACTTTATTTTAAGAGACCGACTAAAACGCAGGCTCCTGCGTTTTGCGTTTCATGCAGGCGATCTTTTTTTCAGTACGATTGTACAGAAATTTCACCGCACAGAAGTACTAAAAAACAGTATAAAAGAAGTAAAAAAACTCTGTAAACTAACAATCGAGCAAATTAGAGAGGTAGAGAAGAGTAGATCGACGGTAGTCGTGCGGCGGCGTGATGTGCGTCGTCGTCGGCGGCGGGCCACATCGGCGGTCTGAAATAATGGCCGGCGGAGAGCAGCGGCGTCGACGGCATGGGAGCAAAACCGTTATTTTAAATAAGTTACACAAGCCACACAAGTTTTTTTTAGAACTGAGCGTAATTTAGCTGGTAGCATCTCGGTTGTGGGAGCTACAGGTCGAGGTTTAACTCCCGGTTCTCACCATTTTCTAGGATTTGTTTTTTTTCTAGAATTATTAGTGGCTTTATGTTAGTTTACAGTTTTCAGCACGTGTTTAGGCACAAGCGTGTGCGTCCACGTGGGATGTGCGGGGTGGGGTGAGTGTGTTCGCCTTTCTTATATCTTCTCCAAAAAATTACACAAGTTTTTTCTGGCACAATTTATTGAAAAATTTGATCATACACGTCTAGAGTTAAAGTGTACTAATTAATAATTTGTCCTCAAGCACATTGGTCTAATTATATATCTAAAGGTGATAGGTAAATTTATCCTTTGTTTTTAAAAGAATTGCATAAATTTTGTAACTGTTTTGCTAACCATCAGACTTATAACTGAAATTAATTTTAGTCACTAGAATTTGTACTTTTGTAATTCTAAAATTGCACTACGTAAAAAAATGTAATTTAGTATAAATAGAGTATGTTTTCAATTTTGGCGTTCATGCTTCTGGCCTACGGCGTCGTCAGCTGTGAAAGTTTTTTTTTATATGCATGCCTCCATGTACTAGGGAACAAGCTTTCTCAAGCGGTTCAAAAAACCCGAAGCCAGCCTTTAGAAGCGGTTCATTAGCCACAAAGCTAGGAGAGCATCTTTAGAAGCGATTCGGGACACGAACCCCTTCTAAAAGTCAAGAAATAGCAGCGGTTTATGTCCCCAACCGCTTCTAAAGCACTACAAGCGGATGGGGATACGAACCGCTTGTAATGCTTGGGCTTTAGCAGCGGTTCGTGCCTCGAACCGCTTCTAAAGGCTCATTTTTCAAATAGATAAAAGGAAAGCTCCCCCTATCTAAACAGAGATCATGCATGGGTGGGTTGGCTAGCTGAATGAGGTGTGAGTCACGTGGAGGGGTGAGGTCCTGGGTTCGAATCCCACCTCCCCCAAAGTCCTTTTCCCCCCGCCCCCTCCTACCACGCGTTTGTTTTCGCCTTTTCGCCTCGCCGGCTTGCCATGTCGCCCCGTCACTCACAGCCGTCCGATTGCATGCGCCAGGAAGATCCAGCCGTCCATTAGTTCGTTCACCTATAAAAGAATTTTTTTCGCTCTGTGGTAAACAGCGCGGGCACCTTGGCCGGCTGGCCAGCTAAGCCAGCTCTCAGCCAGGCGCCCGTGGTTCGATCCTCCCCGCCGCCAAGTTTTACCTTTTTTTCATGAAATTTGGCATGCAAGGCTAGTATTATATATAGATGGTTGAACTAGTGAACTAATGGTGACGTACGAGAGCATAAGTATGAAAGAGTGGCGCTAGCGCGTGCAAAGCAACTGATCATCGTTGGATTGGATCAACTGAAGTTTTGTTAATTTTCAGTCGATTAATCACAAGTCTATCCCATCTTGTAATCGTGCCCATGAGAAATAACCGTCTTATCGCGCGCTCTTCTCAACACTCCTTTCTAGATTTTTCCCTCATTTAGAATCGACCTTTCTCCATTGATTAATTCTTACGGCAAGAGATAGACGATACGAGCCCATCTTGTCTTTCAAAAGTTTATATCAAAATTTAATAGAAGTGAAAATAATGATTAATTCTGTATGTGCTAATGTGCCCTATAAATTGCATCTACATGGGAGTGGCTCGGTGCAGCAGTGAATGGGTGCAGTACTGCAGTGTGAGACATCATTGTAGTTGGGCTGGATGGAAAAATTTGGACAAAAACTAAAAAGGAGCAAAAGATCAATCTACCTCTCAACTCTGAGGCATGCAATGAATGTCAATGCGTTCAACAATGTAAGCTCAAGCTCCCATGGGCTGAGTGATTTTGGTAATTGATGGCAACTGGGTTTTTTAAGACAAGATCACGACAAGACAAGACAAGATCACGACAAAACAAGACAAGACTAGACACGACAAGACAAGACAAGATCACAACAAGACAAGACAAGATCCCGATAATACAAGACAAGACAAGACAAGACTAGACAAGACAAGATAGACAAGACAAGACAAGACAAGACTAGACAAGACAAGAGACAAGACAAGACAAGACAAGACTAGACAAGACAAGAGACAAGACTAGACAAGACAAGACAGACAAGACAAGACAAGACTAGACAAGACAAAAGACAAGACTAGACAAGACAAGACAAGACAGACAAGACAAGACAAGACCAAGACAAGACAAGACAAGACTAGACTAGACAAAACAAGACAAGACAAAATTAAGACAAGACAAGACAAGCTACAAGATCAAGACAAGAATCTAGGTGCACCATATCATGACCAAGTGTCAAAGTCCCGAGAAGAACCCGGATGCACAGTCGCTGCCAGACGGCGTCCGATGGCGGTTAGGAAAGCGACCAAACACTTGGCGGGCACAGGAGGAGAGCACAGCGCACTCCATCAGACGGCGTCCGACCGATCAAGGTGAAAATTTCACCAGATTCGTCCTTCGGACGGCGTCCGATAGAAACTGGACAACGTCCGACAGATCGAGCCTCCTAGTAGTCGTTTGTGTATTAGTGTGATCACTTCCGCAACTAGACCATAGATCAATCGATAGTTTGGGTTCTTAATTTGACTAACTAAGCAAGCGAATCGAGAGAAATAAAATTTGAAAAGAGCCGATTCACCCCCCCTCTCGGCCTAGGATCCTTACAAACAACATATTATCAATTGCACTTAAATTTTGAGGCATATCATCTGTTCTTTCAAATTTAATTATACAAGTTACTCTTTATTTTCAAAACGTGGTACTTATTACAAGGGCAGTACATCCACTCTGCAACATAATGACTCCAAGAAAAGTACAGTTGAAGTAGAGCGGAGCCTTGTCGAACCTTTGCGCATCGATGCAAGTGGCCGGAGTGGAGGCGAAGCAGACAGGCCTCGTCGAAACTTCATGTGTGATCATTATGAGTCTAGAGGAGCAAAACAGCAACACAATGTGCCAAAGGGAAGGGAAAGTAGAGAAGGATCCTCACTGGACCTTTGCTCACCTAGGCGGAAGGCAAAGCCATCATCGTCCTTCCCGTGATAGGGATAAGGTCACAAAAGCTGGAGGATCAAGCTTAGCAGCGAAGGCAACCTAGGGAACAAATAATACAAGAGTAGGGCACATACAGTGTTAGGACAAAACATCATTGAATCTCACTAGTAGGTGACAGGTGGTAACCACCTAAAGGCCAGAGATTACCGGAATGCATATGTTTTAGTATCACTAAACCGAGATTACAAAAGACCCTCTAGTCCTGGTCCGGCAAGGGTAACTAAGACCTATAATATAAAATACCAATATAGCCCCATTCCTTTGTATCTAAGAGGGTATTCAAATAGGGATGAACATAAACGTGTAAGGGATTCAACCTCGAAAAATAGATAAAAAAACACTCTTAAAACACCTATATCCAAAAAAATAAGATAAGCATCAAGTTTCTTGTAAGGTTGTCCTTCACCTGGGTCACATGTTGCTTCACCAAAAAACGTATGAGGGTTCTCTTTAGGATGAGGGGAGCCCCAAATACATATGTTATGGAGCATTCCATCATCACAACTATTGCCAAAATTTTTCTTCCACAAATATTAGGCGATTCGCTATTTTTAATGTTAGCTTCCCTCTTTGCCCTTATTACAAAGGGTTCTTTTTAGAATAAAAATCCTGCTTTTAATAACTTAATGTTTAGATATGTTTTATTGATATCACTTTGAAGTTACAGTCTTTTGTAATATCTATTTTGGATTTTTTTTACTTCCTAAGTAGGTAACCTTACTTCTAACCTGCCCTTCTATTTCTCCTCATCTACTAGCGACTTCTTGATCTCTCCATACTTCAACGACGTTCATCAACACCGACAAGCTCCTTCAAAATACACAGCCTACCCTTCTCTACACCTCTTCCTCTCGCAAGCTCGCTAGATTGTTTAGGGAGATCCCTACGACACAAAGAATCTAGATTGGCACCAGTGTGATGCCTTCTCTTGTGTTCATCATGCATTGCAACCATGTCCCAAAGCTCCTATATCATGCACTGCTGCAAGTCGATGAGCGAATCTATGAGATGGCAGTGGACTACATGACCAGAGGTGGTAGGACGAATGAGAAGAGAACATGGACTAGAAGAAGAGGATAGTTGACATGCATGCCTTGGCGTCAAGAGAAGAAGGGATGAGAGAGGTGCATCACCATTACGCCCATTACTAGGTGAGGGAGCTCATTGGAATTGGGCAAGCCGTGATAAGGTGTCTCATTAGAGGACATGGTGCGACAATGCCAAGATTAATTTTATAAATGGTGTTGCTATGATGTTTCTTCAAACAACTAGAGTTAGAGGTTGTATCATAACTTGCGGGTAAAGTGTATAACCTCTGCAGAGTAAACCCATTCGAATGGTCGCACTCTCGGTCAAAGAGCGACTTGGTGGTTCTTTACAACGTAGCTTCAGCTTAAATAACATGAACGATGTAAGATTATTCCAACCGTGAGTGCTGCTAGATGACCTTGCTGTTGAGTATGATAACTTGTGACTATGAACATGAACAAGAAATTAACAGTTTTGTGCAGAAGAACTTAGCATTGTATGGTTGATACTTGAGATTGTGTTCTATTCTATATTGTTCATAATTAAGTTAGTGCCAATTATGTTTTCTTAAATCTTTAATACTATAAAATAAATGCTTTAATATTTTTATAAAATTTCACCATGTATGTATAGTACCTGCGGCGAAAGGGAGCATTAGTTTGTCAACATTGAGAAGAGGCAACTTCATATGAATTGTGGCTAATTATATCGTGCTTCGTGCTCAACTCGGTAGGTCTACTGCAAAATTAATTCTAAATAAATCATAAGTAAGATAACCTAAAATCAAATCCCGTCGGTTTGGGCTAGACAAGAACGACTCCATGAAAAAAAGGCCTAGGTGACTAGGTGAGACAGTGCGAACGCATGTGGGAAGAGACGGGTGCACGTCGGTTGGAATCTAAGCTGTGAGTTGTGGTGGTCGTCGTTTCTTTGCTCGAAAAGAGACTGAGCAGGCGTATATTTGTTACATAAAGCTATGAATACGTGCCAAGTTGTCATATTATTTATTTTTAAAATGTAAATAAGCTAGTTGAGTTGAATGTTTGGACTGGATTAGTTAAATAATAATTTGATTAAGTTGCACCTCAAGAGTTTTTTCAATCTGCCTCTAAAACTAGTTTATATGGTTTATGTTATGTTAAAAAGGTGCAGAGGTGGTTTCATGATTGTTCTCTTTTTATTCCTCACCGTAAGTCTTCGTTCTTCGTACTGTTCGAGGATGTTCTTGCTAAACGTCCAAGGTAACCATTTTGCTTTTGAACCACAGGCGACGAAGATCTGAGCCATGCGAATTTGTCATCGGAGAGCTCATCAACATCGGTGTTTCTCCACAATTTTGACCTCAATTCTGATATATTTTCCTCTCCTCCTTTTCCTTGATCTTGTAGCCATCCTAGTGCATCCATTTTTGGGGTTCCTTCTTGTTTTTGGCGTCGTTGGCGTGCCGCACCGCCACGGCACCGAGGTGGGCGTCTTCCCGGTCCTATGGGTGGTGCAAGCTGGCGCGGCAGTCAACCCAGTGAGTGGGTGGCTGGGCCAGTCGGGTCGGTCAGCTAAGCCGAAAATTTTGGAGGACTATTTTAATTTGTTTTCTTATACTAATTATACTAATTGCAACATTTACTAATTTGTATATTTAATTTTGCATATCTAAAAAAATGTGAAATAAGTTTTAAAATGTTCCAAAAAAAGAACTACCTACAGGAAATTTTTCACAATCATTTGCATTCATCGTATTTTTATGATTTTTTGTAATCTAAATATTTCCTTTTATTCGCATATGGTAGATTCTAGCGATGAAGAAAAATTTGCCGACGGCGCGGAAAATTGTCTTCGATGTGCAAATCGAGGCAAGTGTTGAACCTTTAATACCCATACTTGTAAAAATGTTTTATTAGAGCTGTTGAGAAGAATGCTATGTTAAAAACTTAAAATGCTAATTAATTAGTTTAGCTACACCCATCAAATATTATTATTCATAGTAAAATTATTCAAGTTACCATAGGTTATTATTTATCTCTTATCTATATTGTCGCACTCACAATCTAGGTTTTACATTATGCTTAGAATCCATATAAGCCTTTTATTAATACTTGTGATGAGTTGTCTCATATTTGTGTTTTGATCATGATTTTAAAGGATGATTGTTGTCGTCATGTTTTAAAGAGGGTTAGTTGATAGGGGAGTTGTCGGGTTAAAAACGTTTTGCAAAACCAAATTGGGGTGGACGAATGCAAGGCGGGTGCAGCAAACACGAGACTTGGGCCCAGTATGGGACCCACCCTGTTTCTCTAATGACCAATTCCATGAGGTCGACAAGTTAAGTACCACAGTGTAACCATGTGTGCTAGAATGGGACAACCTTGACTATCATGATAGCCTTGCCTATTATGCTAGATGTGTAAAGGTCTTGTTACGATGCCCTCCGATGGGAGTGTATTATATCGCATGGGTAAAGTGTGCAACCTCTGTAGAGTGTACAACTATCATCATAGCCTTACCTGAGGTCAAGGGCGGACGACAGGTGGCTCTCCGATACTTTTAACATTTTGTTTTCAAAATGTTTTAAAGAAAAACCACGACATAAGTCTTGTGTTTTGGTTTTTCTCCTCATAGGGGGCACTATGAGTGCGATGATGTAGATTCACGGTGGGGAACCGACACTAGCCACTTGGGGTAAAACTGGCAGTCGCCAGGATGTTGAAAATAAATTATTACACAAGTTATCCATATTTTGGAAACTTTTGAAAATAAATTATTACAATATTTGTTTTTCCCAAGTTATCCATATTTTGGAAACTTAGGATAATTTTTATAACGCTATCTTCATGCAAAAGAACCTTACTCCTTTGTGAGCCTTAATTAGTTGCATTCAGTCAGCCTTGCTTGTTGAGTATTCACGTACTCACCCCACCTTTCATGTGGGCTGCTCATTCCAATGAACAGGTTGCCAACAATGAATCCTTGCTTTGATGGAGAGATGTGTGATGATGAAGACTTCGGAGGATGAAGACTACTTAGACATCTAGGAGCACGCCCTGCAGTGTGCCCGCGTGGCTTTGAATCTTTATTTGGTTTTGTTATGGGCTTATGTGCTTCAAACTTTGTAATAATGGTCGCGTTGGTTGGTACTTTAATGTATTAATGTTTTAATCACAATGGTTATGATCCAAGAGTTGTTGTCTATGTGTTCTAGCTATGATCTAGGGACTAGAACAGGTAAAAGCACAAAGGGGATTCGACTTGATTTTTGGGTCTGTACAAAGGGTGATTCATTCATCCACAATCCATTGATGCTGAGCAACTCCGTGCACACCACCTCTCCTTCCTCCGGCATGGATTTTGATTCCTAACTGGGGATGCGTTATGAGCCTGCATCGACACAACCCAATGCACGAGCTCCTCCAGTCACGCCTCTATCGTCATGGTCCACCCTCACTGAGCCATGGGTTCCAGTGAAGTGGTGTTTTGGGAAAGAAGGGGGTTTGCGGAGTTTGTTGTAACACTAAGGCTAGGATTTCACAAAGGGGATCTAGAGCTTAGGCTATGTGAGAAACATCATCGCCATCGAACCCCGCTTAATAGGAGAAGAGCGCAAGGTAGTGTGGTGTTGTTCTCAAAACCCTAGCAGTCACCTGCCCGTTGCAGCTAAGTCCCTAAGTGTGTGTTCAAAAATTGAAGGGCCTTTTGAAAGACGACTGCTGATTTACTCGGTCGCAGTCAAAGATTCCTTTTTTTGACAATGAACTTAGCATAAATGTGTTCTCTTCTATAGATCAATTTTTTATTAGTTCTAAGCCCTAACGTTCGGATGGCTAGGGACATGGTTTCTCTTAGCCACCGAGCTCTGCGATGATCACGCATACTTTAAGACCTGCCTTGTTTCCTTTGTTGTGTTGCGTCTAAGCTCGATGACTTTGCTTTTGTGGTTGTGCTTTGCTAAGAGTGAGTATGAGACACTTCTAAGTTCTTAATTTTCTCTTCACAACCTCTAGCGGCGCACAAGAAATTTTAAAACATTGGACTGAGTCCATACTTAGTTCATAATTGATCATTACAGAGGGATGATTACAAAAGGTCATTCTCTCTAACTTACTTGTATTGGATGGAGCTTAGTTGCTAGGAAACCCAGAGATGCTTGATATCCTAATCTCCTATGGATGTGAATTTGGGTATTTGGCATCACTAGAGTTGACACTCTTTCTCATCAACCATACTACCCTACTACTACTCTAAGCGATGACGCTTAAGGGACAAGCCGCCAGAGGGGCCCAATCCAAGGTCTCCGTCGACTTCACCACCATCGTCGCCACTGCAAGAGTAGAAGGATTCAGGCGCGGGCTCCATCACCACCATCATCACCACCGCTCCACCACCGTTGTCATTGCCATCGGCTCCAAGGACCTCGTCATTAGAGTCTCTGCTTCCATCTTCATCCAATGTGGTTGCCATCACATCTGATTCCTCCACAACCTCCTCAGCCTCCTATACGACCTCACCCTCTGTTGTGCTGGGCTTATCGTCGAGCTCCTCGCCCAAGAGGGCGGTAATTCCCGCATCATTAGCCTCCTGTCACTTCTTTGGCAATGGTGATCTCATCTGCTTAGGGTCGAGCCAAGGTATCATCACCAAGGGCTCTGCGGTGCATATCAGTTACTATGGACCATCATCGCCAAGGTATTCCGCATGCATATTTACTGGCCCACCGTACATCGTGACATGCGGACCCTAGTGACGAAGTAACAAGACTACCTGTGATCCACCCGCCATCCAAAGCCGCCAGCAACCCCGCTCCAACTAGTGTCAACAATCTGGCCATTTGCCAAATGGGGGATTTATATCATTGGGCATTCCTTGGTTACCAAGAACAACCTCAAGTGGGCAATTGTGGCCATTGATTACTTCTCTAGATGGGTGGAAGTAACCGTGCTAAGTGTGTTGCGGTTCTTCTGGAAGCATATTGTCTGCCATTTTGGTGTTCCTCATGAGGTGGTCACTGACGATGGCACCCAATTCAACTCATCAAAGTTCAAAGAGGCATATGCCAACCTAGGCCTAGAGATAAAGTTTGCCTCTGTCAGGCACCCGCAATCCAATAGGGTGTGGAGCAAGCCAATGGCAGCTTGCACGAAGGACTTAAGAAGTGCTGGGTGGCTGTCCCTAAAGGTACCTGGCCGGAAGAGAAGTCTAAGGCATTATAGGAAATAAGGACCACCCTGTGCTGAGCCACGTGCTTCTTGTTGGCAGTCGCTAAACCCTAAATTCTTCCGCCAACTGTTCGATAAATAATGGAAATTATACTAAGTTCTATGCAACATTTTGTTTTACCTAATAAAGTTTCACAAGTTTTGATGTTTATTTGAGAGCAAGGATGAATAAAGAGAAAATAGAGTAAAAACAATGCAACCGTGGGACCAATCGACCCCACCTAGGCCGATTGGCCCCATGATGCCCACTCTGAGCTGCCTTCTTTTATCTGTATGCAAATAAGTTCTCGTGGAGCTATGTGAAGCTTTGGATCAACGTCGGTTGAGATCAAGGGCAAGATGGAAGTGTCACTTGGATTGGATGGCCCACATGCATGATGAAAGAATTGGTACTATTAAACAATTGTAACACAAATGACATAGGGAAGACATCCTAGCCATCCAAGGAGTCAAGTTGGGGCATCGGAGGGCTGTGGGGCCAACCCCCTAGGTCGGCCGACCTGGTCCCCTCATGCAACCGACTCGGGACAGCATGCAAGCACCTCCAGGAGTGAATTTGAGTTGTGGGATGCAACTTCAGTGGATCCAAAGGGCCGATCGATCCTATCTGGGCTAGCTGACGTAGCCCCGATGTCCACCAACTTCACTCCTAGCCTACACGTACCCCTAAGCCTCGAATGCGCTACAAATAGGGGGTACTTCAGCCAGATGAGAAGCAACACCAAGAAGGAGCTCATTTTTCACTCACTTTCCATTTTAGAGTTAGGTTAGGGAGTTGGGAGTTAGAGTCGAGTCAAGCCAGTCTCAAGGTTATGGAGAAACCTTCGGAAGTCTTTATTCTTTGTAAGACATATGCAATATCAATAGATTCTTTCTTGATTTACTCTGAGTCCAACATTTACCTTTCCGCATTTACTTTAATTGTTATATTCTTGTTGTGCACTTGCTTTAGTGTAAAGTACGTTCATCTTGTTTGTTTGTGTTTGCGGGGTATCTTGTCCGATATCTTAGTGAGACGGACTTCACTAAGGGAAGTTGCTTCTCCAAGGACCCAGGGGAAATATTAGTGTTAGTTGTGGACGAGGTGCCTAGGGTTAGGACTAACTTGATCGACGCCCAGCCCCTTATTTGTGTAGTAGGTAGCAGGTGGTGATGGTGCCTTTCTATCCCTCGAAATCCACCACGTTTAGGATGGCTCCGTAGAGCCCAATGGGGATGGCCATAATCATCCTAGATTCTTAAGTGATAGCGAGTGGTGTGTGTCCACCAGCTCCAAAGTGAAACGAGTGATTCTATCGCCCTCTAGAATGACACTGGCTTAGAACCTTTTTGTTGGATCATAGTAAATAAAATTTCTTTACCCTAGGAAGCTCGTCTTGTTGTCCTCCCAACATACTAAACCGCTCTATATCTTTTAATTTGAGTCTCCGGTGTCTAGCATTAATTGTCACTCTTATCCTATTCTTACCCCCACTATATTTTAGCTGGTATCATAATTGTTACGGAACCTATCATTTATTCATGATATTCTCAACCTTGCTTCTTCATGGAAATCAATACACTAGAACACTCTTGGGTGAAAGCTACATCGGTATCCATACGCTTGCAGATTAAACTTTGTTAGGCTAAGGACCACCAACACTTCTCCCCATTCAGACTTTTTCAGGGAGGAGTTCGTGACTCCCGCGAAGATGCAACCGAGGTCTCTCCGAGTCTCGAAGCCTCCAAACGAGCAAGAGGCGGAGGACCTGTCTCAAGCAATGGAGGAAAACCGCCTTTGGGCACTCCAAGTCAATACTACTTATTTGGCAGCCACGACCCAGGCTTACAACAAGCAAGTAAGGCCACGTACAATGGCTGTAGGCGACCTAGTCCTCAAAATCATGTCCGGCAATACTAGGAAGCTTGAATCTAAGTGAGAGAGCCCCTATGTAAACCACAACATCTCCGGAGATGGCTGCCATAGTGAAAGCTCAAGCTCCCAAGGGCTTGATTTATTTTGGTAATTGATGTCAACTGGACCTAAAGCACACCACATCAAGGCTAAGGACACATGTTTCCTAGTTCTTTTTCCCTGTGTGCGTGTAGACTAGGTCCTACAGGCTTATGTCTATCGTCTCTCTAGTTGCAGGGTCCCACTGAGCACATGATTCTGAGTCTTCATCTCTGAGTGGGGCCGAGAGGGTTCCTCCCAAGTTGTCGGTTGGTGAGATTTGCGAGGGTTCTGATCGGGTACACCTGTCCCGGTTCGAGAGGGTTCCGAGAGCCAGTTGTCCGGGGTTTCGTAGCCACTAAGCCATCCAAAAACCGAAATCCTTTGTGGGCGCGAAACTTTCCGCCTAAGCCTACGAATCTTCCCGCCCGTTGAGCTTAAGCTTGGCACCAAATAGTTCTAAATCTTCAAAAATATCTTTGTTCGGGCAATGCAGCAGAAATAGAGGGTTTTGTGGGCTGCTGGCCAAGACAGAGCAACTGGGCCCGGATAGGCCGGCCCACTTGCCCGGACAGTCCGGCCCAAGTGGCCCAGTCTCGGTCTCCGTGGCAGATCTGTGATATTTCATATTTTTTAGAGCCTTCCCGTGCTCGGATTAAAAATATCAAAACACAAAAGTTGTAGAGAATTTCGAGATGCATCTTTTTCATGTTGACAAGTGTTTCATTTGAGTAACAGAAAAAATCATATAAATTCGGGAAGCTTTCAGTTGACAGTAGGCGGCCTGAGGACTTGGGGAGTCCGGACTATCCAGCCTTGGCGTCCGGACTGTCCAGCCCATGTTATCTCCTCCCAGATTTGCAAGTTCCATTTTCCAGTAAGCGCCTGCCTTCGGCCGGACTGTCAAGACTGTCCGGACCTTGCTGTGTCCCTTCTGTCCCGAATTGTATTTTTTACAGAGAGCGCTTGCCTTCGTTCGGACTGTCCGAGAGTTGTCCGAGGTGTTGTCCGGCCTAGGGCTTGAATTTGAGTCTGAGATCTATTTCCTAGGGTTTCGAAGTGGGGAGTATATAAGGGCTTTCCTGCTCAAGGGAGGGGTTGAGAGACTCATTTGCAACCCTAGCCACCCATCCCAAGTGAGAGAGAACTCTCCCATAGTGCTCCTTCTCCTAGGGGTCTCCATGAGTGCTTGAGAGAAGGAGGAGTGAGAGAGAGAAGAAGAGAGGAAGAAAAAGGTGAGCATCCCCCACCTCCTCTCCATCCATCCCCAAGATGTGTGCCTCTCCCATGGAGCCTTTGGTCTAGGGTTTCCATGGTTGAGAGAAGTGTGGTGAGGTGATTGGTCTCCGATCTTGTGCTCTTTGGGACTCCACTTCCGGAAGGAGATCGACGCCAAGCTTCCGTCTACAACAACTCAATCTACTACACCAATGAAGCCCTTCGGTTGAACCGGAGGCCAGCTCCGTGTGTGGGGTGCATTGCTTGGAAAAAATCCGTCCTTGTGATCCTTCGGTGGTGCGAGGCCGATCGGTGACCCTTCGGCGGCGCCGGTGAAGAAAATCCGCCCTTTGTGACCTTTCGGTGGTGCGAGGCCAGTCAGTGACCCTTTGGCGGTGTCGGTGAAGAAATCCTTCTTGTGGCCCTTCGGAGGTGTGAGAAGTTCGGTGACCCTTCGGTGGTGCTGGTGTGGTGTGTGAGGTCATTCCTCCTGTGGGAAGAGCTCGCCGCTTGTACGGGTTTGGAGTTCGTCCACCATTCGTTGATGAAGAGCTTACACTAGTGGATCAGGCAAAAAGGTCGAGAGAGACCTTGGCTTTCACTTGTGAAAGCTTGCTTAACGGTGAGTAGGAGCTTGCTCCGAACATAGGGAATGTGACATCCTCTATTTTATCGTATGTCACTTGTATTTTCGAAAACCCTGAAAGTGCATCTAGGCCCTAAGTGATTTTGGTGATTAATGAGCTACAATTATAGAGCTAATATTTCTATTGGAGAATTGTGCACAGATATTATACAGGTTAATTCCATGAGGTACATGTTTAAATGTGTTGGGGGACCCCTCAAAGGTGGATATATTGCAAGAAGGCATCAAGACTAGTATTTATTTGTAAATCTTAATTTATTGAGTCCTAGGGATGCCGTACAATAAAGAGGGATGCAATGGAGAAGCTTATAAAGGTTCATAAGTGCTCAAAATAGGTATCTCGAAGTTCGTGTGAGTTTTCCACTCAAAATACACCTCATACAGAACCTATGCCATCAGAACATCCGACGAGGGTCGGAACATCCGATGGTGAGCCAGCCTGCTAGTTTTTAGAGCTATCTAGTAAAGGGTCCATCGGAACTTCCATCGGAACATCCGACGCAGGTCGGAACATCCGACGGGGGATCATAACATCCGATGTGGGATTAACTGCACAACGGCTAGTTTTCGGGATTCCCTATTTAAAGCCGTCTCTAATACCTTCCAAAGGTTGTTGACACTGTTTACTCTCTGATTACACCCTGATTTGAACCTAATTCTTCCTGTTCATCTTCTCTAAAAAGCTTTAGCCTTTGTCTCTCTCTTGTTCATCTTGTGAGATCCAGATCTAGAGAGATCAAGGCACCCAAGTGCTCCGCGAATTAGATATTCAAGTTTTGAGCACTTAGCGATTCTAATTTCTTCATCGCATTTGTTACTCTTGGAGGCTTGAAGGGCTCCTAGACGGCTAGGTGTCGCCGGTGAGTCGCCGATCTTTGTGTGGCGTGCCTCCGGAGTTTGTGAAGGTGTGAATCTACCTCCGTAAGGAAAAGGATTCAACTAGTGATCGCCGGTGAGTGCTTTGTGCTTCGCTGGTAAGGGGGATTAGGGTCTTGGTGATCCGGGCTTTGTGTCTTCCCTAACGGTAAGTAGGATCTCCCTTCAAAGATCCGAACATCGGTAAACAAAAATCACCGTGCTTTTATCTTGATCTTGTTTTGGTGTCTTTATTACTTGTGTTGGCTTGTTCTGAGTACTCTTGAATAGATCTAACCTTGGTTTTGCGAGAAAACAGATTTTACTGCAGGTTTTCGACAAATCCAGAATACCCCGGATCGGAACATCCGACGTCCGTCGGAACATCCGACCCAGATCAGAACATCTGACGGAGGGTGTACTGTACCACATCGGAACATCCGATCTCCATCGGAACATCCGACCGACTGGTTACTGTTCAAGGTTATTATTTCCGCAATTTCGATTTATTCGCCTATTCACCCCCCTCTAGGCGGCATAGCGATCCTTTCAATTGGTATCAGAGTCTAACCTCTTGTTTTGAGCTTAACAGCTTGGAGAATCATGCCTAACAATAAAGAAGAGATCGAGATTTCAAGTGAAGGCAACAAAAAGGCCACTATTCCTTATGTTTATCTTGATTCAACATCCTCATCTCATGTCTCTGTTCCCACTGGACGTGCGCCTCACTTCGATGGCACATACTACCCATAATGAAGACATAAGATGAAGATGTATCTAATGTCTATTCATCCTTCTATTTGGAGAATTGTAGAAACAGGTTTCAAGCCCAAGGAACCGGAGAACCTCACAGCCGATGAAGAAAGAGACTCCTTCCGCAACTATCAAGCCGTCAATGCATTATTTGGTGCTTTGAGCCCAAGTGAATTCAACCAAGTTGACGGACTTGAAGAAGCCAAAACAATTTGGGATATCCTCAAGGTTGTTCACGAAGGCACATCAAGTGTGAGGGAAACCAAGATCGAGCTTATCAATGGCAAGCTAGGAAAGGGATGAAACGGATCGGATACGGATCGGAAACCACTCATATTGTATTTGATCCATTTAGTTTGATCGGATACGGATTCGGATACGGATAGTACCGGATACAAATACGGATACGAATAATATCGGATACAAATACAGATCGGACGCGGATACTCTCTCGGATAATACGCAAAAACATATACTAAAGAAATAAGTATGTCCAAATACATATAGTTATCTCTTTGTGACTCAACTTTATGGCCCATAGTCATAAAAATGATGGTGTGTAAGTATCATACCCGATAAAGCAAAAAAATATAAAATCACATGCATCTAGTTGTTATATGTGTTAGTCATTCATCCTATATCCTATAGAAATATAATAGAGATAGTTTATAGATGGATTTAGCTCATCGGATAATATCCATCGGATATTATCCAAGAAAAGCTCGGATAATATCCATCGGATATTATTTGTATCCGTACCGTATCCGCCTTGTCGGATTCGGATATCCATAAAATTATCCGGCTCAATATTTTCGGATATTATTATGCCTCGGTCGGTCGGACGGTCGGAAATTATCCGTACCATTTTCATCCCTAACTAGGAAGGTTCATCCTACAAGAAGGAGAAGACTACAAGACAATGTTTGATCGACTCATGGTGTTGGTTAATGACGCAAAGGGGCTTGGTTGCAAGTCTCTCACTGATCATGAGGTGGTCAAGATTCTACTCCGGGCTATCACTCCAACCAATCGTCATTTAGTGCAAATGATTCGAGATAGAGACAACTATCACTCAATCACACCGCATGAAGTGTTTAGAAAAATTCTCAGTGATGAGTTGATGGACCAAGAGGCCTCGAACATTAAAGAGATGGCTCAATCAAGCAAGAAGAAGAGCATTGCTTTGAAGGCGAGCAAAGTGTCAAAGGCAGATGATAGCTCAAGCAGTGATGAAGATGGGCAAATGAACATGGAAGAGATGGCGTTCTTTATGAGAAGATTCAACAAATTTCTCAAGAAGAATGGCTACAATAGCACAGGCAAGAGGGATTCCGGCAAATCCAATTCTTCAAGAAGTTCAACAAGAAAGTGCTATGAATGTGGTGAAACCGGACACTTCATTGCCGATTGCCCACATAAGAAGGATAAGGACAAGGAAAAAAAGAAGAAAAGAGCAAGAGACACAAGAGAAGTTCAAGAGGTGAAGCTCACATTGGTGAGAAGTGGGATTCCGAATCCAACTCCGAATCCGACTCCGAGTCCGATGATGAGAGTGTAGCATGTCTTGGAATGGCTATTCCAAAAAGGACCTCATCTCTATTTGGCGAATTGACGGATGATGATGAACCATCTATGTGCTTTATGGCCAAGAGCCCTAAGGTATCATCAAGATCCTCTAAATCTCTAGTCAATTCTTATACTAACAACTCTAGTGATGATGAGGATGATGTGAGTCATGCTAGCTTGGTCAAGATGATGAGAAATTTTGATATGGGTAAGTTGACCGAGCTCATGGAGAGAGTTGAGCAATAAGAGGACCTTATTGAGAAAGGAGAAGACTTGCTCATCCTTGAAAAGGAGAGAAACCTCCAACTTGAGAAGGAACTTGCATTTGAAAAGAAGAGGGTTGAGGAGATGACCAAAGAATTCTCTAAGGTCACATCTAAAGCAAGCTCTTTGAGATCAACAATGCTTCACTTAAGGAAGAACTCATTGGTACAAAGGAAGCACATGAGACTCTTAGAGTGAAGTTTGATGATTTTTTGAAGAGCACCTCTACTCTTTCAAATGCTACTTGTGACTCACCTCTTTCCACGAGCAATGGTTGTGCAAGGTGCTACAATGTGGATGTGAATGCTTGTGCAACAAATTTTGCCACTTTGCAAGATCTTGCTAGTGAGAATGAGAAATTAAAGAGTCTACTTGAGGATGGTATTCAAAGATCTTACAAGTCGAGTAAGGGACTTGATGAGATATTAGACAAGAGAAGAGAAAACTTCAAAAAGGCCGGACTTGGCTATGTTCTACCGAAGGGCAAGAAAGCACATGTTGTGGTGATACCGGTCACTAAGCCAATTCATTTTGTGAGAGAGCAAAGCTCAATGGCTCACATTTCTCACTCTACTTTTAATACCTCTTACATTCTTAAAAAGAATAATTTTAGTAGAGTGCTTGCTTATCATGTTGGACCGAAGCGTACTAATGCATCTTTGGTGAGATCCATTTGGGTCCCGAAGGCTCTTGTGACTAACCTTAAAGGACCCAATCAAATTTGGGTACCTAAGATCAAAGCTTGAACTTTGTAGGAATATCTTTCCGGTGGTCCTAGTTGGATACTCGACAGTGGTTGCACTCATCATATGACCGGAGAGAAGAAAATGTTCTCTCAAATTAATTGCTACAATCAACCAAGTGAGAGCAATACTTTTGGGGATGACAGTAAAGGTGATGTATTAGGTCTTGGTAAGATTGCAATTTCTGAAAATCTTTTTCTTACAAATGTACTACTTGTTGATTTATTGAAATACAATCTATTATCGGTACAACAATTTTGTGCTACCGGTTACGATTGTATCTTTTCTTGTGATGGTGTGAATATCGTTCGAAGGAGTGATGGCTTAATAGCCTTTAAAGGACATCGAAAGGGAAAGCTTTATCTTGTGGACTTCTCCACGGATAGGCCTAGCCCTGAGATATGCATACTGGCTAAATCTAGCATGGGTTGGCTTTGGCATCGCCGACTAGCCTATGTTGGTATGAGAAACATTCACAAACTCTCGAAAGGGAATCACATCATTGGACTAACAAATGTGAAGTTTCAGAAAGACAGGCCTTGTAGCGCATGTCAAGCGGAAAAACAAGTTGGAGCACCCCATCCTTCGAAGAACGTGATGACTACGACAAGACCTCTACAACTACTACATATGGACCTCTTTGGACCAATTGCATACATAAGTATAGGAGGTAACAAATACGGTCTTATTATTGTCGATGATTTTTCACGCTTCACGTGGGTATTCTTTTTGCATGATAAAACAGAAGCGAAAGGAATATTAAAGATGTTTATGAGAAGATCTCAAAACGAGTTTGAAGTCAAGATTAAGAAGATTCGAAGTGATAATGGGAAGGAATTCAAAAACATCGATGTTGAAGAGTACCTTGATGAGGAAGGGATCAAGCACGAATTCTCGGCTCCCTACTCCCCTCAACAAAACGGGGTGGTCGAGAGGAAGAATCGAACCCTCATCGAGATGGCGAGAACCATGCTAAATGAATACAAGGTTTCAGATATATATTGGGCGGAAGCCGTGAACACCGCCTGTCACGCTATCAATCGGCTCTATCTACACAAGCTACTAAAGAAAAACTTCGTATGAGCTCCTTACCGGTAACAAGCCAAATATTTCATACTTCAGAGTCTTCGGCAGTAAGTGTTATATTCTGAATAAGAAATTTAGAAGCTCTATGTTTGCTCCTAAGATTGATGAAGGTTTTATGCTTAGTTATGGATCAAATGCCTATGCATATCGAGTTTTCAACAATGCCTCTAGTGTGGTTGAAATCTAGCATGACGTGACATTTGATGAGACTAACGGCTCTCAAGTAGAGCAAGTTGATCAATGTGTGTTAGATAAAGAAGAGCCACATTGTGAAGCTATTAAGAAAATGGCTATCGGTAACGTCAAGCCACAAGAAGATGTTGAAGACGATGATTTATCTCCTTCATCAATTCAAATTGAACCTCCAACGATTATTCAAGAAGAGGAGGATGACAAGTCAAGTGAATGTGATGATGAAGATCCCAATCCACCAAATGCACATCCAAAAGTTCGTCAAAGTGTTCAACGAGATCATCCCGTCGAAAGTATCATTGGTGATATAAACAAGGGAGTAACTACAAGATCTCGTCTTTTAAATTTTTATGCATTTTACTCGTTTGTCTCCTCTCTTGAGCCACTCAATATAGATCAAGCCATCAAAGATCCAGATTGGATTATTGCCATGCAAGAAGAGTTAAACAACTTAACCAGAAATGAAGTGTGAGAGTTGGTGGAAAGACCGAAGCAAAATATCATTGGTTCAAAATGGGTCTTCCGCAACAAACAAGACGAACATGGTATAGTGACAAGAAATAAAGCACGGTTGGTTGCACAAGGCTTCACACAAATCGAAGGTTTGGATTGTGGTGAGACCTACGCTCCTGTAGCAAGAGTAGATGCTAGTAGAATTTTAATTGCTTTTGCTACTCACCATGGCTTTAAATTATGGCAAATGGATGTCAAGAGCGCTTTTCTTAATGGTCCACTTTCCGAGCTTGTCTACGTTGAACAACCATCGGGTTTCGAAGACACAAAGTATCCAAATCATGTCTACAAACTCAACAAGGCGCTTTATGGGTTGAAGCAAGCACCACGTGCATGGTATGAGTGCCTGAAAGATTTTTTGGTGAGAAAAGGTTTTGAAATGGGTAAATCTGATCCTACACTCTTTTCTAAGTTAGTAGATGGTGATACCTTTGTATGTCAAGTTTATGTTGATGATATTATATTTGGATCTACTAATGAGTGTTTTTGCGAGGAGTTTAGTAACTTAATGACTAAACGATTTGAGATGTCTATGATGGGAGAAGTTTCGTGTAAATTCAAAATCCAAAATTCAAAAATTGGAAATTGGATATTTCATACCATATCCAATTTACATGAAACAGATTTTAAAATTCATGTAAAATCCTGAAGAACCCATTTTTCATACTTTGAATTTTTGAAATTCAAAATAAAAAAATTCAAATATTCAAATACAAATTCAAGTGTAAATTTAAAATTCAAAATTCAAAAAAATTAAAAAAAATAAAAGTTTGAAAAATGGGTTCTTTAGGATTTTACATGAATTTTAAAATTTGTTTCGTGTAAGTTGGATATGGTATGAAGTGTTAATAGATAAAAGAAGTTCGATGAACAGTGTCTGTTACTGTAGCTACAGTGCCTGGTCGCGAATTGAAGGTGCGACCAGTGCCTGGACCGCCTGCGTCGTCTTCTCACCAACCTATGGTGCGCCCAAAGTGCGACCAGTGCCTGGTCGCGAATTTAAGGTGCGACTGGCGTCTATTTGTGTCTAATTTTTAATCTGACATATAATTTTGCATGAACGAATAAAAATAATTTAAAAAAATTAAAAATTCTTGCCCAACGCCTCCCGCTCCCTCACCCCACCGCAGGCCGTTAGCCACCGCCGCCCCGGTCGACTCGTCCCAGGCCACCGCCCGGCCTTCTTCGGTTTGCCCCGACTGTGATACTAGAACAGGAGCCACTGGAGGAGCCCGTTGCGGCGCCGGTGGTGGAGGAGGGGGAGGAGGCAGAGAGCTATGAGTGCGCCAAAGTGGTGGCTAGCGGCTTGCCATACACGACCACGGTCGAGATCCGGAGCTATTCGAGCCGTTCGGCCCTCTCCGCTCGCTCCAGCTCTCCCGCTTCCCCGATTCAAGCAACTTCCGCAGCCTCGCCTTCGTCTCCTTCGTCCTTCGAGGTCCCCATCGAATTGCTATTGCCATGTGTTTCAAATTGCTCTGATTCTTGATACTACAGTCGTGATTTCATCATGTTAAGATCGTTTGTAAGAATTCTGTTTAGGTGATGCCGAAAAGTTTTGAGATAAGAATGGCTCATTTGCAACGATGCTTATTTTGTGCTTTTGACCTGAATCAACATGCTCATATTTGGGAATTGGAATTGTATTGTGCAACATTTTTATGCCTCACTTGATTACTTTAGTTCTTCGAATGAGCTCTATCGATCGTAGTGGTGTATGTGTTAAGTTATGTTGCACTTGCTATCCTCAATTTCAGTTAGTGTCTGCGGATGGTACTCACAGTATATCGGTTTTCACTTTATTACTTGTTTATTTATCTATTTCATGTCGTTAATATTGATTTTTTATTTTAATTTTTAGGTTTGAGATCTGCAGCTATTATTGATGAAGATATAGGCTTGTAAGAAGCGAATATACTTAAAAGGTACTATATTATTTGAAATTAGCAAACTTGCCTTTCATTTCTATGTTACTTTTCGATTAGGCAAATTGAGTTGTGTGATTGGGCAAATTTTTATCATACATTACTACGAACATCATTTACTGTTTGATCTAGCAGCTAAACTTGCCGGTAGTTGGTCCGGGACTTATCAAAATTTTAGGTCCGCCGCTGGACGTCACCAAGCCCATAGCCACAACAGTAATGGTGCCAGCCATGCCCCGTAGCCTAGAGCCCTAGAGATAATCTCTTGAGCCCGAGAAGTGACAACTGCGCGTAAGCTCGGGGCTATGTGGTAGCAAGCTCTGCGTGGAGGTGCTTGACCTTGAGCGTGCGAGCAGCGTCGCATGCCGCAGTGGCCTTGGACTGCTCACGAGATAGAACTACAATAAACGAAAACATGGGAAGTAGCAGTAGAAGTACCGCTTTGACCACAAGATTCACTGTACTTATAGAGAAAAGGTAGGTAGGAGTGCCTAGTTGCATATAACCTATGTCATAGAGCCTGTTGTATCTTAAGTTGCTCCCCCAGGTTGCTAAGTTCCTACCTCGAGAGGGGCACCTCCCTCACAAATTCATTGTCCGGGTAGCACCAACAACAGAGTTTAATGGACTTGGCTCATATGCATTATTATCCTATTTTAGTGCACTTGAAAGATTTAGGACGGGAGTTTCATAAGTATATTGGTAATGTGCGAGTAGATGAAAGCCAATTGAACACTAAATTTGAACTTGCTAAGTTGATGGTAGATAAAAACCTCTCTAAGAAACTTGGTTTTATAAGATCCAGGTTGGAACAAGCTACGGTTCTAAATGATAAAGTGATTGATCTTTTTGAAGACGAAAGAACATAGATAACAACTATAAGAGCCATGTAAGGGCATGATCTCAAACATTGTTATGATCAATTAATTGCTAGCTGTAAGCACTATGCCATCTATAAGTAACTTGTAGACAATCTTCACAATGGACTTGTCGGAGATAAAATCATGGCCCATTGCTATGGCCCACTCCCTGACAGCCCAATCGAACAGCCTGCCAGGGCCCAGCTCTCTGGAAGGTTCTATATGGCCCATATGCGTCCTACCGAACAGCTTCCTGGCTGGCGTGATGCGTAATGGCCAAGAAATCATGTTTGAGTCCGTCTCGAACAAGAGTTCTGCACGGCTACGTGAAGACCCGGACGTTGGTTTCCCGGATTAGACTAGAAGTCGTGATCCCCAAGACTAGGAGTATGCCTTATCTGCCTCGGGATATATTTGGCATGTACCGAGTTCGTTACAATCTCGTAGTTAGCCCGGCCCGATATTCCCTCGGTAGGTCGGTTTGCTCTGCACTATATAAACAGGGCCCCTACGGCGTGTTGAGGGGTCAATCCTACAGGAGTTTACGCATCTAGCATCTCGTAGACACCTGATCATTGCATTGTCGCTCTTGTACACCATAATCTCGTCGAGACTTGTTCGTCTCGCCGAGCCACCTCTTGTATTCATCTCTGATATATAAGAAAGGCTGGACGTAGGGCTATTATCTCTCTCGAGAGGCCTGAACCAGGATAAAAACCCCTGTCTCCTGTTCGTTGTTGTTCGTTCTGTTCGGCGTGTCTCCTATCTCACTCTTGAAGAACCTTAGTTGACTTGGGTCAATATCCCAACCGTCAACAGGACTAGTTTTAACATGGTTTGTAAAATTAAATATGACCCATATGTAATAGTGTACAATTATTGGAACCAACTATATATAGACTGACTACAAATTAGTAAGCAAAAAGTTGAGTTCGAATCCTTATAGCTAGCTGAAGTGATACCATTGGAGATGTTCCAACTGACAATTAATTTTTGTTGTCAACTGTATTGGCTGATAGTTCATTCTTTCTTCAGTGAATGTTGTTTGTTATTGTATGTTCTAAGTTAGTGTTGACCCGAGTGGTCTTTTTCTTGAATTCACCCTAGCCTATAACCACATGTTAAAAATATCATATTTGCTCGCTGGCAGTCGCCTAGGCGGCAGTTCACTCGCCTAGGTGACTGCCTCCCCTGTCTACGGCGCAGGCAAGGGGGCAGTGAGAGGAGGAGAGGGGGAGAGCACCTGCGACCGCCGCCATCTTCCTCCTCGCCGGTGACCAACGCGCCGTCTTCTTCTTTGTCCCCCATGGCCGCCACGGCAACCACATGTTTTCGGGTTAGGGTTAGGGTTCGGGTTCGGGTTGGGGGTGGCGATCTCCATGCCGCCGAGCTTAGAGGGATGGTCGGGGGAGGCGGTGACCTGGCTGTCGGTTGGGGATGGAATGAGGGCGGCGGCGGAGGCGCCGGAGCCGTGAGAGGGGGTGAAGACGATTGGGGCGGCGCTAGCGGGGGGTGAAGGCGCCGGCCAGTGAAAGGGCATCTAGGTCCTATGTGGGTTTTGGTGATAGATGATGGGTAATTAAATAACTAATATGTTTTATGAGGTCATGGATAGATTTTAATCTTTTGAAAAGGATATGGAAGACTAATGGAGACTTTAAAGTCAAAAGGAGAAGACGGTGTGTAGTAATTAGATTTAGATCATTTCTTTTAAATTGAGTCTAACGACATGGCATACTATTAAGAAGGATTCGACGTAAAACCACTTCTTGATGTTCTAAGTGCTCTTGGTAGATGAATCTTGACACATTCTATCCACCAATCAAATTTGAGGGAGTTTTGCTCAAAAACATATCGGATAATCTGACATTGAACCGGAATATTCGATGTATATCGGAATATCCGATCCTTGGTCTGATTGACCCATCTCTGTGTCGTAGTCGAAAAAATATCGGACTATCCAATATTTTCCTCGGAATGTTCCGATGTGGATTGGACTACCGATGTTAGATCCGATCGACCCCTTTCTGTCTCTAGTTCCAAAAATATTGGACTATCCAATATTTTCCCCAGAATGTTCTGATGCATATCGGAATATCAGATGTTAGGTCCGATTGACCCATCTTTGTCTCCAGCTCCAAAAATATCGAATTATTCGATAATTTTATCGGACTATCCGATATGAATTGATTCCTCTTTGATTGATCCTTATTTGAATATTCTCAAAATAATTCCAGGAACTCAAAAATAACTTTTGTGTCGAGTTTCGCTCACTTTCATATCGGACTATCCGATGTGTAACAGCGGACTATCCGATATCTGTCAGCAGTAAACGGCTAGTTGTTGGGTGGGAGTATCTATTCCCCTCCCCCCACGGGCTAGAGTTGCCTTTCACACACATTTCAGTTGAGCACTTATTGCAAACCCTAGCTCCTCACCTTCCTCCTTCACTCCTATTCAAGTCTCATTGATTGCATCTTGTGAGAGTGAAGAAGCTAGATCTAAGGGCTTTGTGTTGATCAAGCTTCATCATTGAGCTCTTGGTTCCATTTCCTAGTTGGTTTTCTGCCGGATTTGTTACTCTTGGAGATTGAGGGCTCCTAGACGGTTAGGAGTCGCCCTAGAGCCACCGGTACTTGGCTTGGTGGCCGAGGAGCGTGTGAGAAGGTCGGATCCTCCAAAAGGGAAGGATCCAAAGAGTGAAACCGGGAGTGCTTGGTGCAACCCGGGAGGAAAAGGGTCAAGAGGGACCCCGGCTCAAGTGTGACTAAGCCACCTCAACGGAGATGTAGGATCTCCTCAAAGATCCGAATTTCGGGAACAACTTCTTCGAGTCTCCTTGTGATTTTGGGTTTACTTCTTTTGTTTCCCTTGTTTATTACTCTCTAACCCTATTTTGTGCAGTTGGTATCCTTGTTTTGCTAAAGGGCTTCAAACCCTAGTTTCATCCATATCAGATAGTCTGATTCCATATCAAATAGTCCGATCCATATTGAACTATCCGATATAGTATCGGAATATCCAATATTATTTTTGTTCCGCTGTGTTTTAATTTGTTAAATTTTTGTAGAGCCTATTCACCCCCCTTTAGGCTACATCTCGACCCTTTAGTCGGTCGGGTTAGGGTGGGCGGGGAGGGATGACGGCAGGAGGGAGTTGGGGGCGAAGTGGGTGGCAGCGGCTGCCGAGGTGGAGGAGGAGGAGTGCGGAGCGGCACGAGGGCAAGGGTGATGAGTGTCGCGGGGGGATTGGGGAAAGAATGTGAAGGCGGTGAAGGGGAGGTAGGAGGCAACGACTGAAAAATCTCCTAGGAAGCCTTATACAAGGGCAGTCAACTGACAGAGAGTCAATCCCTAAAAATATATGATACTAATATTTTATGTGATAGCAACTTTATTATATCAACACTTGTTACAATTTGACTGTAGATTTACAAACTTTTTGAATAGTAACTTTATATTCAATAGATATGCAAATAAATTAAACGAGAGATTATAGATATGCAAATAAAAATTTGAACAGTAATTGTCTACAGTAACGATTTTCTACAGTAATATTCAATTCAATTATTTTAATTGATCTTTTGCAGGATCTCTGCGGTCGGCAAGACCAACAGTTCAGCCCTGTTGTAATGTAAAGGTTGTAAAATCCTACTCGATATACTCACCATATTTATCACTACTTTGTTTCTTAAGTAACTAATCTTTCCTTAGTAACAGCTCTAATTATATGGCATACGTTCTTATCGTCTCCCCAGGTAGTTCCACCCGAAGGGAACACTTCTCTTCTAGTTACAGGTTCTCAGTAAGGAGATTCAGAAAACCGACCAAAGAGTTTTCTCCTATAGGGTCTATGGCATAAGAAATTAAACCATATAATCAAAGCTGACCAAGCCGAAGGAATTTTAAAGAAGAACTACTTCATTTCATAAAGTAATTTACATATGGTTTTCCCTTTCGGGAACCCCGAAACTTACGAAGAACAGAAAATAAAATACCTTGCATTGGTGTCAGACTCCACAATATCTTTGTTACAGCACAGTGGTACAACACTTATATTACTAGAGGAAATAGGAGGCTCTCTGAGATAATTGCTAGCAAGAGTGTGGATGCTTGCGATTCTTCCGTGTCTCTTCCTTCATGCCAGCCTCCTCCTTTTATAGTGTAGTCTGCAAGTAGAGACTGCCTGGCCTCCATTATTGGTGGAGTTTCCACCATAGCCCTGGTGGTTCATTATTGGTGATGTTTCCATCATAGCACTGGTGACTCTTCTGTGCATATATTCTTTCTACATTGGAATGATACCCTATTGCTTATAACTCTTCTGTGTACATATTCGTCTTGCCAGGAATCATACCCTATTGCTTATAGCTCTTCTGTGTAAATATTCTTCTTATCAGGAATAATGATAGTGGGTGACTTCTTTATTTAATTAAATCTTGTCATGCTTGTCATTTCATGGCCGTCCTTCCTTTGTACAATAATTGACATATTTATATCAATAGTTACTTCCCTATGATATTCTCCCTATCAATAGGTTTTTGTTATATGATTCTTACGAAACTAGTTTCATACTGAATTCTGTCCATGTCCGACAATATTCATATCATCATCAGTGACTGATATTTCGAATTTATCATTGATTAATTGTTTCATTTCTTCTAATTTGTTATTAAATTCCTTTCTTATTTCTGTTAATATTTTTTCCTTTATTTCAGTCTTCAATTGTGGAGACCATCTTTCAAAAGTTTCTTCTACTTTCAAATCAATATATGATCCATCTAAAAGATCAATTTTATTTAGGAGACATTCTTTATATGAAAGTTTTTTTTATGATTCCTCATATTCTTCTTTTACATTCATGAGGGGTGTTGGTTCAACCCTCTTATTTTTTGTTTTCTTAAAATTTTGGATATATTCTTTGGCTGCAGGTTCAATATAATAATTTACTCCAAGTATATTTCTTGCCTTATTAAGAGCTTCATCAATATTCACATATTTCTTCCATGATGCTTTCCTCCAGCTGATTTTGCTTCTATTTTTTGTCTTTTGACTTCTTCAAATGTTATGTATAATCCTGGAACTTCACCTTCAAAGATAACATATAAAGACTTCTTTTCTATTATCATAGATTCTTCGTTTGTTGGCAAGAACTCATTTATGAAATGGGAGTATTCTGCAAGACTATTTAATATCGATAGCATGTAACCTTTCTCTTCACACTTATTATTGTACTGATTCCAAAAATTATCTAATATACATTCTTGCACTTCATCAATATTAATATGATCTTTTGGTTTAAATTTGAATGAGTTTGGGGGAAATATTCTCAATTTATTTTTAGCCCCAAAGATGAAAACTTCAACACCATATTGGTTAACCGACTTCTTCATTCCTGCAAAATAGAAGAACGAGAAAATAGATGAGGTAACTTATTATCTTTTCCTTTTATATGCTCAAATATAACTTTATATCCATTTCCTGTAATAATATCTTCAAATAAAACCCATCTTCTAGTAGAACTTTTCTTACTGTTTAGCTGGTTATAATATCTACATATTGCCTCACAATCCGTTCTTACTGTAAATTCTTTAAATCCTAGATATAACCTAAAAGAATTTATAGCATAAATTATAGCTAGAATTTCTCTATCAGTATTATTCATAGTTTTTAACTTATAGCTTCCTGAAGCATATCTACATATTTTTTTCTTCTGTTTTTTGTGAATATTTATTGGGCTTTTGCTTTAATACTGCCCCCATCCTATTTTAGAAGCATCTGTTTCAATAATAAAATAATAGTCCTCTAGCGGCAATTCTAATGGTTTTAAATTCTTAACCTTATCTTTTATAATTCTTACGAACTTAACATCTTCAGAGTTAAAGTACTCCTGACCGTTTTTTCTTAATTTTGCGTATAATGGCCCTGCTAATTTGCTAAATTGTCTATATAGTTCCTTGCATAATTTACAATTCCAAAAAATTCTTGTAAAACCTTCCTATCATTCATAGCATCTGGGTATTGTAAAATTTTCTTAACAATATGCTCTTGTAAGTGTATCTTTCCTTCTCCTATTTCATACCCTAAGAAATTAATTCTCTCTGTGCAAATCTCCATTTTCTTCTTAGATAGTGTCAGCCCATTTTGCTCTACCTTTCTAAAGAATATTTCTAGATGGGCAATGTGTTCTTTATAGGATTTAGAGAATACCAGTAAATCATCTATATACACTAATATGAAGTCTTGGTTTTCATTAAATATGTTTTGCATCTTTCTTTGAAACAGAGCTGGCGCATGTTTTAATCCTAAAGGCATTACAAGCCATTCAAAATGTCCTTGTGGACATGTGAAAGTTGTCCATTCTATTGATTCTTTTGCCATTTTGACTTGCCAGAAACCTGCTTTTAAATCAAATTTGAGAAATATCTACTTCCTTGTATTCTATTTATCCATTCTTGTTTGTTAGGAATATTATAAGCATCCTCTACTATATTATCATTTAATCTTTTATAGTTTGTAACCATTCTTGACTTTCCTCTAACTTCTTCGGCATGATTTCTAACTATAAATGCAGCAGATCTGTGAGGGCTTCTGCTTTCTCTTATTGCTCCTAATTTTAATAACTCTTCTACATGCATCTTAAATTCTTCTATATCTTTTGGTGTAGTCTCTATAGGGCTTGTTTTGATTATATAATATGGGTTTATTATGTTTATGTTACATTCAATAGAGTTTTTATCCCAGTGTTTCATAGATATTTCTCCAATAATTTGGATATCTTCTAATCTTTGCACTATCCTTTTTATATCCTTTTAGATTTTATATCTCTATACCAGTTAGGCGCAAATGATTGTAATCCTATGCATTCTGTATGAAAGTTTGCTATGTAAAAGTCTTCTATAATTGGGTTTAATTCTTCTTCTATCTCTATTGTAGGGGTTTCAAGGTTTGAAATTTTGGGTATCCCACCACGCTTTCGGACTTCTAATATACATTCTTGCACTTCATCGGTATTAATATGATCTTTTGATTTAAATTTGAATGAGTTTGGGGGAATATTCTCAATTTATTTTCAGTCCCAAAGATGAAAACTTCAACACCATATTGGTTAACCGACTTCTTCATTCCTGCAAAATAGAAGAACGAGAAAATAGATCAGGTAACTTATTATTTTTCCTTTTATATGCTCGAATATAACTTTATATCCATTTCCTGTAATAATATCTTCAAATAAAACCCATCTTCTAGTAGAACTTTTTTTACTATTTAGCTGGTTATAATATCTACATATTGCCTCACAATCCGTTCTTACTGTAAATTCTTTAAATCCTAGATATAACCTAAAAGAATTTATATATGTGTGTGTATATATGTGAGCTCCGGTCAGTCGCAACTGACCGGCTCCTTGGTCCGTCGCGCCCCTAGCCGTTAGATGGAGCAATCTCCAGCGTCCATGTGTCTCACTACCCTCGCGCCTGCCCGTTCGCCTCTGCCGTCTCTCTCTCCTCCCTGTTCAGCTCTTTCTCCTCCTCTCTCTGCCGTTCGAGCAACAAATGCACATTCGCATCTAGAAATACATTTGAGTCTGTTTGACAACCGATATTTTTCAAGTTCAAGAAAGAAAAACCTTCTTTTTTCTCATCACAAGACAATCCAAGACACGGCTAGGAAGATATGTACAAATCTCAGATTCTTTCCCAACAAAAAAAATATAACTTATCTTTCTTCACGAACAAAGAATTACCGTATGACAAATGGGAAAAGGAATAACATCATTTCTTCCGATTCTTGCCTGATCAAATGAACAAAGAAATAGTATTCTATACAGATTTGGATAAAAAAAAAATTACAAAGTGTACCTGCTCAAAGGACAAAGCATCTACTAGAAGTCTAGAACTGAAAATTACAGATCGGATAAGGAAGAAATTACACATGCTATACCTACTCAGATTTAGACAGGAACAAATTCTTTTCACAGATTCTTCGCAATAGAAGAAAAACAGCAATCAGAAGAGCTCTGCCCGTCAGTCTCCAAAACCACGAAGCCCATGTTCGATCTAAATCCGGCTAGGGAAGCCGGCCAACCAGAACAAACCAGATCTTGCCAGGGAACGACTGAACGAGGGCTCCCACGAAGCTCCAGATCCAGTACGTCGAGGTTGACGAGGTCGCAGCCATCTTCTCTGGATTCATCCGCAAAAGACCGAGCCGACGAAGTTAGATCCGGCCTAGGAGGAGGGAAGCAACGCGGGGTTTCGCCAGATCTGGCCTGGAATGGGCCATGGCGATGAGCTCCAGCTATCCCTCTAGCTCCCCGGCGGTATACGGTATAATTGATTACTAGCAATGTCCGCGCGCCCGTGGCGCGCCATTCGATTGGTCTCGATGATAAGAAATTATTCTAAAAAAATAACCAACGTTTTATTTTTATGAAGTTCAAATCAGTGGCCTATTAAAATGCAAAAGCTAAAAATTAAAAGATATTTCAGCAAAAGACAAACAAATAGAATGATTTAATAAATCTTGTGAAACCTACTTATTTTTAATCCCTAAGTATTTTGATGGACACTTTAGCATACAAATATGGTTATGGTTCTATTTTTAAGCTATTTATTATGTTTTTATGTAATATATAAATTTTTAATGAAATTTTAGGATGAAATTACAGTCTAATTCTATAATGGTTTGACTTTCTATAATTTTTTAACCCAAGTATAGAAGCTAGAATGAAGGATTTAGGATTTTTTATTTTGTCATTCAAAAGTATTATATGGTTTAGGACTTAGGATTTTTGTACAAAACTCTTCTTTTTTATTTCATTTTAAACAAACCATAGAAAAGTATTACTCCTACATGCTTATCGTACTTATAAAAGTATTTGACGCTCACCAATATGGCAACAGATTGAGCGGCATATAAAGTATTTCCTAATTAGTTTTTCATGAATCTTAAAATTTCTACAAATAGATAAATATTTTTATGCTCATAACGAAATTTCTTTCATTCCCATTATTCTTAATTCATTTTTAGTCAAACTTATTTATCTTCAACGCCGAAATCCTTTTATAGGCCCTTTCCATGAAAGCATGGTTAAAGCTTAATTTTTTTGAGTTTTCTTTTTATTTTTTATTCTAATGTCTAAATATTTTTATGACCCTTACCATGAAATCATGGTTCTATTTTGTAAAGGTTTGATCTTAAATGAAATTTTTTAGTTGGCCAAAAAAGCTAGAACAAAAGGAAATATTTTTAATGCATTTTGTTTTTTGGATTCTTTAGCTTGGTAGAAAAATAAGAATGAAAGAAAAGAATGAATTTTTTTTTTCAAATTCTTTGAAACACGCACAAAAAAATTGGAAGCCTGGTCTTAGCGTTGCGTGCTGAAGGAGCTTGCCAACTGAGGTAGAAGTGAGAAGCGCTACGGAATCTAAAAAACACAACTGGGGGCTACAGCAGTGACTTTGCAGCTGGAACTCAATGTACAGATGCAAAGAGAAACTTGTCATCCGGTAGGAGTTACAGAAAGAGCTGAATGAAGCACTAAATTAATGAAAAATATATATATTTGCCATGAATTTATTTGACTTCGTGGAAACAGAGATGATGTGCTGTGACCTAACATCCTTTCTAATGTACCTTTGTTTTATGCTGCGAGACACACTGCATTGATTTAGTGTGCTGATTATATAGAGGGATCCATGAATATTGCTGCAGAATGTTACAGGTTTACTCCTGGTTGTTAGCCAATCACTAAAGCGCAACTGTCTGCTAAATAAGGCAAAAGAACTGAAACATGAATTCAGATATTCCATTTCTTTCTGCACATATGCCGTCCATTTGTGAATATATTTCAAATAGAAATCAAAAACCTGGTAACAACATTATAGATGCATATGGTCACAACTTTTGCAACCTTCAACACATTATATGTCTTTAAATACATTTAGAGCAGCAAGCTAATATAAATAACAGTTCTGCAGCACTATTTTTGTAATAAGCAATGAGGTTTTCATTGGGTTGTCTCTTTTTATCGTACATGCAATACACATGCAAGGTGCATGAAATTGGTTAAAAAACAATAGTGCCGATGTAACTAAAAATTCAGGAATTTAAAGAGGCTAAAATTGATGGCAGGTATGTGCACCTTCTCTGTAGTCTTCTTGCCGTCCATGCAATACACATGCAAGGTGCATGAAATTAATAAAACAGAACTGATGTAACTAAAACTTCAGGAATTTGAAGAGGGTAAAATAGATGGCAGGCATGTGCACCTTTTATTTAGTATATCTATATCAGTTGTTATTAGATTTAGCAGCTGAACTCTTAAGTCCTATGAGAAGGAAAGATGCAACTTCATATATAGATCAGTTCAATTCAATGAATAGGCAGGCACAGGTAAGTACAAATGTACAACAATAGGCCAGCATCAGGCTACAAATAAAATAGGGAAAGGAAAAAAGATCGTTGACTAAAGTCATCAATGAAATCTATGAACGTACAAAATCAGGTGCTATAGAGTCAAGAATAATTCATCTACACCAACAAAAGAACATAAACATGCATTAGTCAATAACACTGCAAATATAGAAGCTATACTGCGAACCTTGCTGACAACGGTGCGGGCATCCCTTTGCTGCAGCTTCAGGCTGGCTGTTAGCGCACAAATAAAAGACCAAATTGGAGTAGCCATCCATGGTTATAGCATAAGAAGAATCGTCAGGAAAAATAATTTAAATTGACTAATTTCATCTGTTCACATAGCCAACACCAACAAATAATCAAGACGCGTAGCCGCGGAGGAAAAAGCGGCGGCGGGGAGGTGGCACGCCCAGAGAGAAGGAGTGGTGGGAGGCGAAGGCGGCGCCTGTCGGACCTGGAGGAGGGGGGCCGGTGGCGCGGCGAAGAGGGGAGGGCGGCGGCGGCCAAGGTTGGTGACTGCCCCGGTAGCCGCCGTCGCCAGATCCGGTCAGTCCGAGGCCACCGCCTCCACATTCGGCCAACACAGGGTCTGGCATCACGATGGGAAGGCGGCGCAAACGTGGCAATGGGAAGGAGAGAGCAGGCGGCGCCGACCTTTGGGAAGCGGCGGCGGCGGCAACGGCGGCTGAGTAGGCAGCGACGACGGCGGCCGAGGAGTTGCTGCAGGAGGAGTCGGTGGCGGGAGGAGAAGAGGAGCGCCTTCACCGCAGCCGTGGAGGCGGCGGCAAGAGGAGCGGAGGCGGGCGGTCACTGGCGGTTTCGATGGGGGAGGAGGTGGAAGAGCGGGGGCGCGGAGGGAGGAGAAGGACGGGGGGAGAGGGCGGCGGACGAAGGGGAGGCGGTGGTGGACGGGGGAGGCGGCGGGTGGAGACGGCGGCGGCGGACGAAGCGGAGGCGGCGGTGGTGGAGGGGAGCAAGCGGAGGGGAGAAAGGGGATGGATGAGGGTTTCGGGGCTGAGAAACGGGCGTAACGCACGGTATATATTCGGTGGCATAAAAGGTGTAATTTTGGCAAACAACGGGTGTACTTAGAAAGGCAAAACGGGCAGCGCTGCAAGGACCGATAAAATACGGGGGGTAAAGGAAAAAGCGACGCGGCCGGGGAGAACTGAAGGAGGACCGCTGTGCGAATCCGGAGGGATGAAAACCAAAATTCACATAATAAAGGGGGTTTTCTGCAAAGTGGGCAGGACCGGAGGGGCTCTGGGTGGACGGACGGATCCAGGCCAGCGCGGCGCCATCGGACGGCTCAGTTTTTCCGGGCGACGTGGCCACGCTGAGAGGCCTCGGAATGAAGTGTGAAGTGCCTTATAATGTCTCGGGGAAATTTGCTCTGAAGTTGATGTGTCTTTGATCATTTGTCTCTTTGTTGATTATTTCTCTGCCTATGTACATGTCAATGCCAAGCAAAGCAGGCAAATTATCAAGAACATATCAATTTTGGGCATATTGTCAAGTGCATATCAACTTCAGGGCAAAATAATCAATTATCCTGCGGTATACCCCCCATCTCCATGGTGGCTTCCGGTAGAAAGTGAGAAGAGGGAGAGAATATGAGAGAAGAGAGAGCGAGAGGGAGCGGAGAGGAGAGGAGAGAGAGTGAGCGAGTGGAAATGAGGAACGAGGCCTTGTCTCGCATCACTCGCAGTGTAGGTGGCCGCCATGTGCCATCGATCGAACGACGCAGCCTTGACCACCATATCGAATCGGATTCGCTCATGACGACCAAGGCTCCTATCGATTCTGCATCGATGGAGCCCAACTCTATATATATATAGATATATAGATAGATAGATAGATGAGATATATTACAATATGTATATAGTAAGAGATTATGTTACTAGTTATAGAAATATGATTCATAATAGAAAATATTACAAGTTCTTTTACTTTTTAGGACAAGTATAGGAAACACATGTTAAATGACCAAAATTGCTTTATGTCTCATAAATGCTTAGGAAATGGACATTGTCGTTTGATGCTAGCATCTGGCATGAATTATGATTTTTTTTCAAACGTCAAGGGAATCATTCTATATATCAAAGCGCTTACAGGCCACCTTGCTAGCGAGCCACGTCATCCGAAAAACCGCATCCGTTCGATCGCATCTGCCCGCCCAATCCGTCCGTCCATTTAAATCTTACATATAAAAAAAATCCCTGTCAAAGCCGCAACAACGTGGGCTGTTCGGCCTGCTGGTCATTGGCGATAGCTTTTGCCCAGCAGGTCTCCGGTTCGACTCCAGGTGCCCTCCCTATTTTACTAGCTTTTCTCTCTTCTATCTTTCTTTTTTAGCTTCCGGTTATGATTTGGAAACAAGCAACACGTAGCTCAGCTGGTCAGTGACTTTTCCATGCAATGTTTGGGTCTCGTGTTCGATTCTCACCTTGCTCCATTTCTTTTTGTACATTTTTATAGCAACTTTCAGCCCGCTAAAAAAAAAGAAATGGATGGTAAAATTTAATTCCCACCTTCTAGCTGCTTAAAAAAAAGGATTGCATCATAATTTTATGGTTGGGGTCCCTAAAAAGGCTTAGTATTTTTAGAATTTGAAAAAATGATACAAACAATAATAATAACTTATTCTTTTATTTCATTCTAATTTTTCCAGCAAGCTAAAAAATTTCAAACAATTTAAAACTTCCCAAAATGCAATCAAAATTTTATTAAATTCTATGAATTAAGGAATAATAGAAATAGAAAACTTTGAAAAATATAACTATAGTTTAAAAGCATGTAGAAGCATGATTTCATGTAGATGTACATAACAAAATCTAAGACATTTTTTTAAAAAAATAGGATTCACAAATATTTGAATTAAGAAATAATGTATTATTTTCTTTTATTCTAACTTTTATGGCCAACTAAAAAATCTTGAAAAATCAAAGCTTTATAAAATGAACCGTAATATCATGATAATGACTTATAAAAAAATTAAACATTAAAAATTACAAAAAAATAAAATAAGAAATAACCACAAAATAAAAAAAAATATAATATTTCTTATTCATCTATTTTGTGATACATTTTTATTTGCTCATGTGCAAAATAGCATATACTGACACGCCATTGGTGCGCTCCCCATGCTAGTTAAATATAAAAGGGATAAAGCCATCATATATCTTGCTTACATGTTGAGATTTTTCCTTTTTTTAAGTAAAATCTTCTAAGATCAAACAAACAACTGAAGTGCGTAATAATGTACTGACAAGCCGACGGTAAGGTATGTTTCGTACCACAATTGCAATATGAAACGCTTGTTAGATTTGTAACATCTCAATGTTTAAATATGGTTTTCTTTTTAACAAAGGATAGTAGAACTGTCGTCTATTGATTAAGAGAAGAGAGTTATAAAAATGAAGGAACAAGCCCTCCTCCCAATATAGTTCTTGGGATGCCACTATACTTCTTAGATAAGAATCACTCGTACGACCATATGATGGATGGAACTGGGACATAATTAAACCGTTTTGTTGCGCTTGCGTGTGTATTTTGCGTATTTTATTTTGAGCTTGCAAGTGACACTAGCATTTCCTAGTACGATGTGATGCCACTGCGTCAACTCTTTCAGGTTCGATGCTAATAACTAGCTCAAAAGAGATGACTCAAGGGAGATTACACCGGGGGCACGTTTGAATTGAACAATTTAGAAGCCAACTCTATAGTTGAAATTAGTTTTAAGTGATAATTCTTGTATCCAAACATGATGAATAGTGATGTGGATGAGTTACATGATACAATGATGTTGCTAGCAATCCGGGGAATGATAGTATGTAACCATCCTTGATCCTAGATCCGCAAGTGGTGATTGTACTAATAGAATGACATTAAAAAAAGGTTAATTTTATATCCTAAACTATTGAGCTTCGTGTGCATAACCCCTAAACTATAAAACCAGGTACTGCCCCACAAAACCGCGAAAACAATGCTAATGACCACACTTAAGTGGTTTTAGAGTGGTTTTGCTACCGTGGCATCCAACATACATACGATGTGGCGTGGCCCCACTTGTAGGCGAGTAATACTTCCACTTCCAATCTCTCTCTCGTTTACGTCGTCCTCCACCAAGCTTGCGCATGTTCTCGACCTCCCTGTGGGCCCGATCTTCCTCCGACACTGGGACACCTCCCTCGGCGGCGTGGTCTCGCTGTCATGCGCCTACTACCCTCCTCCTTCAAGCTCGACAACGGTCGAACGCCTCGTCTCAGATGTCTAGAGCGTCGACTACCGACCGGAACCGCTGTGATGTTGAGGTGGCCATCGGTGCTAATGCCGGCGACAACCTCCTTTGCACCGCCGCTTTTCGGTGATCCGAGCAGATGCCGTTCCCGGTGGTGGTTCCGAGTTCGTCGCTGTAGAGAAAGCAGGCGCGTTGTGGCCAATCAAGCCATCGTGGTGCGGTAACTACATCTAGTCAACGTTGGCATCCATGCTGGCCTCGTCACAGTCTTGCCGAGGTCTCCTCGCCATGGTAGCATCATGCTCGGCTTGCTTAAGTGCTTCGCCAGTCTCAGCGGCGCCGTCTTTGCATTATATCGTAGCAACATTGACACCAATCTAGCACTATCGGTGCTTCTCACAGTGAATGATGCATCATATCAATTCATCGATACAGAAGTAGATAGAATTGTACGCAAAATTAAGATGGTTGACCATAATAAATTGGTAACGCCGACATATCACATTTCATTAGATGCTCTTCATTCGCCCGATATTCCATCGTCAGTATAAGTTCCTTTGAAACGCCGACGTTGTATCAGCTTATACATGCACGTCATTGTTTCATAGGAACTTATATTGATGATGGAATGTCAGTTGAACAAAGAGAGTGTAATGAATTGTGATGTGTTGTGGATGCCGTAAAATGTCCGAGTACTCTTAGGAAGTTGTCGACCAAATTGTCTTTCGCCTGGGAAAAGAGTTGTAGAATTCAGGGGGACCTATGTCGACGGTTACATGTCTGCCGCCGACATAGAGGGGTTATGTCTCAGCGACTAGAACGTAGCCATCGATATAAAGTGGGTCTTTGTCGTCGGCTAAGTTTCTTTGAAATGCCGATGTTGTATAAGCTTATACATGTGTCGACGGTTGGGATATTGACCCAAGTCAACCAAGGTTCTTCAAGGAGGAGATAGGAGACACGCTGAACAACCACGAACAAAGAACGAACAGAGATGTGGGTTTTATCCTGGTTCAGCCTCTCGAGAGATAATAGCCCTCACGTCCAAATTTCTTTATATCAAAGAGGATTACAAGGTGGAACTCGGCGAGATCAGCAGGTCTCAGCGAGTAGTATGTGTACAGAGAGTAGTATGCGATGATCTCGTGTCGTCCGATGATCTTGGACGTGCCCTCTACACGCCGTACGTAGGGGCTCGGTTTATATAGTGCTGAACAACCGACCTACCAAGGGATAATCGGGCCGGGCTAACTACAAGATCGTAACGAACTCATATACATGCCAAATACATCCCGAGGTAGATAAGGTATACTCCAATTCTTGGGGATCACGACTCCTATTCCAATCCGGGAAACCAACGTTCGGGTCTTCACGTAGCCGTGCAGAACTCTTGCTCGAGTCGGACTCAAACAGGAATCCTAGGCCATTACGCACCGTGCCGCCAAGAAGTCGCTCAAAGGATGCATATGGGCCAGATAGAACCTTCCAGGTAGCTAGGCCCTGGCAGGCTGTTCGACTAGGCCGTCAGGGAGTGGGCCATGGCAATGGGCCGTAATTTTATCCCCGACAGCTAGCCCCGAGACTCAAGTGGAATATCTCACCAGAGTGGGGTCTTCCTCTTGAGACTCTAAGTCACGAAGAGGGTATTTTCGCACATGTCAAGCAACCGAACAGGTTAAGGTTCAACCGAACAAGACTTGTTCAGAACCGAACAAACCCACCCAGCGCCAAGCAACTCTGTTGCGTCGAACAGGAAACAACATCTGTCCGAACAGAGCACTCAGCCTTCAATGCAGAAATCGGAAATCCAGTCCCCAAGCGCAGAGCTCGTCGCGGGGACCAGACGCGCCCCCCGGGCGAAGAGCTGTCCGGTGCGAGGTGAATCATCTCCTTGAGGCTGAACGTCATCAAGGAGGGATTGGATTCTTGGTAGTAAAGAGCGTACCACCGCATCCGGTAAGATCAGATCTTCCGGGAGAACGAATATAGCAAATCGCGAGATGGACTCGTGTTGCTGCATCCAAGTACGAAGATACCCAGGAAAGTATGAACGAAAATAGGAAAACCATCTCTCGGGCTAGAGCTTGCCCGAGGAAATAGAGATTGCGCTCTCGAGCAAATGTCGTGCTCAGGAGCGAAGGTGATATGCCCTCAGACGTAGATCGTGTGCTAGGAGCAGACAATGCATACGAGGGGAACGGTGACCCAGTCCCCGAGCGTAGAGCTCGCCAAAGGAACCAAGTAAGGAGATCTAGTCCCCGAGCACGGAGCTCGTTAAAGGAACCAGAAAGTGCGACCAGGCGAAGACGTACTGGTAGGAGCCCGCTCGGGCGAAGAGCCGCCGGTCGAGTGATCCAGCCCGAGCACGGAGCTCGTCATGGGGACCGGATCAAGGCTCCGGGCGAAGAACCGCCGTCGCGAGGTGAATCACAACCCGATGCGCCAGAGCCGCAAGAGAACGTGTGAAATCAACGCTTTACCCATGACGTATTCCTTGCGGCGGTGATAGCGTTGTCTTGGCAAGTGCGTAACCGACGCTTGAGTGCCCGCCGCGATGAGAATCGGCTTACGATGGGCATGCCCGCTATGATGAGAATCGACTTACGGTGGGCGGGACTCGTTGGTGGCGCACTACTTTGACTTAGCCGAACTGGAAGGTCGAGACGGGCAAAGGCAAGAAATCATACGCGGTGAAGTGAATCGGTCTCGGGCATGCGCGAGCAAACCCGGAAGAGAGGGATGCGATATCGGTTTTGGTGGGGAAGTTTTAACCTTGCTACGACCATCACCGAGTCGATGTTCCCTGCCTCGTATTCCCTGAAGACAAACAAGAAACGAGCCGCAAGGGGAAAAAGAGAGCAAGAACAGTTCTAAAGAGCAAAGCGAGTTTTAGAAAACACGCAAAAGACGACCTACATGCACAAGACATAACTTTTTTCGGCACGCCCCTTGATAGCGTTAGTGTCACCGCGGCGAATCGCGAACCGACGCCAGAGTGCCCGCTATGCGATGAGAATCGGCTACGGTGGGCGGGACTCGTTGGTGGTGCATTGCTCGATTACCGTGCGGTGAAGGACGAGCATGGATAAAAAGACGTGTCGCGGGCAAGTGCGATCCTGCCGTAGCTAAGACCGCTAACCGTGGAAGGCGATTGGGACCTTAGCCGCAGCAAAAGCGTGAGGCGAAATCTTATCCGGGCTTGGACCCATATAGCGTTGGTGTCGCCTCGGCTAGTGCGAAACCAACGCCAGGAGTGCCCATTGCGATGAGAATCGACTACGGTGGGCATGCCCGCTGCGATGAGAATCGCTTACGGTGGGCGTAACTCCTCGGTGGTGCACCGCCGTTAACCGGAATCTGCATGTGTTGTTGCCGATAAAAGACATGCTCAGACGCGGGAGCGCCACGGGAGCGAAGAAAAAACGAGGTTTTGGAAAACCAACGCTAAGGAAAGGAACGAAAAATTGAAAACGCATCGGGTTGCGAAATTCAGCTCAAGTCCCAACCGACCGAGGAGAGGTAGTCCTTCGAGGAGCGGCCGAAAGCGACTCAAGACCGCAGAGCGCGCTTGAATCGAGCGAGAGTTCATTCGGCGACTTTTTTCGCAAAAAGAGCAGAAAAGACAAGGACGAACAGAACTAAGAGCAAGGCGAACAACGCTAGAAAGTTTTAGGAAAACCGGTAGAACGCTTAGCCTAACTCCCACTTCCCGTTGTAAACCGCCGAGGACTGAGTTTGCGAACTCGAACAGTGCACAAGAGAAAGAGCGACGCCTAGCCCCAGACGGACGATGCATGAAGACTGAACTTGCGACTTCAAGCACGTCGTAGAGAGTTAGAGCGACACCGTATCCCGATCGACTCGTGTCGAACGCCGTTAACGTAAGTTAGGCGATTCAAGGTAACCGAACAAGGAAAGTGCCTCGCCGGAGGGCTTACGAGAGCGAGACTTTGCCAAGTGGTTGTGCCGTGAGCGGTAAGTGCTTCGCCATGGAGAGCTTACGAGAGCAGTTTAGCCGCGAGGTCGGATGCCGACATTCGCAACTCGAAGTTTAGGAACTTGTTGAAACCAGACACGGCGGGAAAACCCTTAAGATTGCGGAGCCAAGAGTTCGCAAGACCGGGCGACCATCAAGTGTTACCAGAGAGAAAGAGTAGTCCGAGAAGACAAGTGGTGAGGAGGACCGCAGGGGCCGCGAGCATTCACCGCTCAATGGATTGAACTTTACATGGCGGCCGAGAGACTTTGACTTAACTAAGGCGAAATTTGAGAAAAGCGCGAAGCTAGGAAACGAAAGACCTATACGAGGAACTTACAAAGCTGATCGATGTTCCAAGTCTCGGTCGACTCTCTCCGCCATCCACTGCCAGGCGAACAGCCCCGGGATCCGAAGGAGTTTTGATCCGATCCCGAGCACGGAGCTCGCCACGGTGACAGACACGCCGGGCGAAGAGCTACCCGCTGAAGTTGATCCACCCGAGCACGGAGCTCGTCATGGGATCAGACGCGCCGGCGAAGAGCTGCCCGGCGCGAAGAGATCCAGTCCCCGAGCACGGAGCTCGTCGCGGGACCAGATTTGGAAGGCGATCAAGATCGAAGGGATCGATCCGATCTGGCAGGGGAAGAGACATCCTGCCCTTCTGAGCCGTAGTCCTCAGGAAGAATCTCCTGGTCGCTGATAGAGTTCGACATGCTCGATCTGCGTATCCCCACGGACGGCGCCAAATTGCCGACGGTTGGGATATTGACCCAAGTCAACCAAGGTTCTTCAAGGAGGAGATAGAGACACGCCAACAACCACGAACAACAACGAACAGAGATGGGTTTTATCCCGTTCAGCCTCTCGGGAGAGATAATAGCCCTACGTCCAGCCTTTCTTTATATCAAAGAGGATTACAAGGTGGAACTCGGCGAGATCAGCAGGTCTCGGCGAGTAGTATGTGTACAGAGAGTAGTATGCGATGATCTCGTGTCGTCCGATGATCTTGGGCGTGCCTCTACACGCCGTAGGGGCTCGGTTTATATAGTCTTGAACAACCGACCTACCAAGGGATAATCGGGCCGCTAACTACAAGATCGTGAACGAACTCATATACATGCCAAATACATCCCGAGGTAGATAAGGTATACTCCAATTCTTGGGGATCACGACTCCTATTCCAATCCGGAAACCAACGTCCGGTCTTCACGTAGCCGCGTAAACTCTTGCTCGAGTCGGACTCAAACAGAATCCTAGGCCGTTCACGCACCGTGCCGCCCAAGAAGTCGCTCAGCAGATGCATATGGGCCAGATAGAACCTTCCAGGTAGCTAGGCCCTGGCAGGCTGTTCGACTGGGCCGTCAGGGAGTGGGCCATGGCAATGGGCCGTAATTTTATCCCCGACAACATGCATGTCGCTGTTTCATAGGAACTTATACTAACAATGGAATGTCGGGCGAACGAAGAGCGTGTAATGAATTGTGATGTGTTGTGGATGCCGTAAAACGTCCAAGTGCCCTTATGAAGTTGTCGACCAAGCTGTCTTTCACCCAGGAAAAGAGTTATAGAATTCAGAGGGGACCTATGTCGGGGGTTACCTGTCTACCGCCGACATAGAGGGGTTCTGTCTCGCAGATAAAACGTAGACACTGACATAAAGTGGGTCTTTGTTGTCGGCTTGCGTGTACCCGCCGACATAGGTACTGTCGGTGTAATAAATACCGGGGTACAAAGAGTCCTGAGAAGGCAAGGCCGGCCCCACGCGTCAGGCGGGCATTCAGGCCCCAGCGCGTGGGCGAGCCCCTCAGGAGGCCAAGAGGGCCCCACGCGTCAGGCGGGCGTTAAGGCCCCAGCGCGTGGGCGAGCCCCTCAGGAGGCCAAGAGGGCCCCACGCGTCAGGCGGGCGTTAAGGCCCCAGTCGTGGCGAGCCCCTCAGAGGCCAAGACGGCCCCACGCCAAAGCGGGTGCGTGGGCGAGCCCTCAGAGGCCAAGGGGCCCCACGCGTCGGCGCGTTCGGGCCCAGGCGTGGGCGAGCCCCTCAGAAGTGTAAGTCCAAGTCTCCCATGGGCTAATTGATTTTGGTAATTGATGGCAACTAGGCCGTACAGCCGGAACGCCAAGGATAAGGACCTCTGTTTTATAGTTTCTCTGAATTTCTTGTTTGCGCCTTCGGTCCAACTCAGCAGATCGACTACATCTCTCTGGTTGCAGGGTCCCACTGAGCACAGGTCCAGAAACATCGCCGAGGGGTCGCCCGTGCTTGGGGTGAGGTCGCCCAGCTCGCCGAGGGGTCGCCGGTGCTCGCCGAGTGATCGCCTGCTTAGGTTAGGTCGCCTGGCCGCCGGGGTCGCCTGCAGCTTGGGGTGAGGTCGCCCAGCCGAGGGGTCGCCGGTGCTCGCCAGTGATCGCCTGTGCTTTAGGTGAGGTCGCCTGTGCTCGCCGAGGGTCGCTGTGACGGGAGAGGTCGCCAGACACCACCACTGTCGGACGGCGTCCGACGCTCTTCGGACGGGGTCCGACAGCAGCGGTTCCCAACGACTTAGCTCGATAATGGCTAAGTCCCATGTACATAGCCTCTGCCGGACGGCGTTCGATCAGGCGATCTGAATCTCGCAATTTGATCTGGACCGTCCATTTCTAGGGTTTCGCCTTGGAGCTATAAATAGGGGCTAGGAGCACGGGAGAAACATGAGAGAGCCTCACCTAGCCGCCACCCCTTTGCCCTTAGAGAACAAGAGAGCTCCTCCCATGGTTCCCACCTCCACTTAGGGTTCCATGTGCTTGTGAGATTGAAGAAGAGAGCGAGGAAGAAGAAGAGAGTATTCCCTAGCCTCCTTCTCATCATCTCCAAGACATCGTCGTCGCCAAGCTTCATCAAGCATACCGCAAGCAAACCCTTCTCCGTGAAGGTCACCGTGATTCTCACGGTGCTTCCTCCTGCTCGTCGGGTGTGCAAAGTCCGCCAGGTGTCGGCGGCCATCTCCGTGTGTCTGAGGTGCCAGATCTGTGTGTCGGATCCAAATCCTCCATGTGTTGGGGGTACCTCATGTGTTGAGGTGAAATCCACCGTGTGTCGGTGGTCGGTGCCGTGTGTCGGTGCCGTGGGTGTGAGCTCTCGCGTGTGAGAGAACTCGCCACCGCAGAAAGGTTTGGAGCTCGCCACCATGTGTTGCTAAAGAGCTACCACGAGTGAATTGAGGCGAGGGACGAAGGGTCCTGACTTCTCTGTGTGAGAAGTTTCCTCAACGGAGACGAGGTGCTCATGTGTTGAGCAATCGAACTTCTGTAAATAACTCGGTTTATGCGTCTTCTCATCTCACTCGCTTACTTCCGCACATTGGATTGATCGCTATGCGTGTGAGTGCCATCGAGCCTCCTTGTAGTCGCTCGTGCTTATTGTGACCGCTCAAGAACTAGGCTATAAATCTATCGATAGCTTGGGTTCCTAATTTGACTAATTAGTCAAGCTATTTGAAAGAAGTAAAATTTGAAAGGGCCGATTCACCCCCTCTCTACCTAGGATCCTCACAAGAAGGCCAAGAGGCCCCACGCGTCGCGCGGGCAGCCAAGGCCCAACATGCTGCGGGCGAGCCCCTCAGAGGCCAAGAGGCCCCACGCGTCAGCGGGCGTTCAGCCCCAGCAGGGCGAGCCCCTCAGAGGCCAAGAGGGCCCCACGCGTCGTCGGGCGGCGAGCAAGGCCCCAGCGTGGCGCGAGCCCCTCAGAGGCCAAGACGGCCTCACGCGCCAAAGTGCGCGCGGGCGCCCCTCCAAAGACGAGGCGAGGGCCCCACGCCAAAGTGTGCGTGCAGAGCCCCTCTCGAGACCAAAGCAGGGTCCCACACGCCAGTGGGGCCCACGCTGGCAGGAACGTTGCGTATGAGTCTTCGGACGGCTCCCCCGCTTTCGGAAGACGAAGCGCATTTAATGAGACATCACGCGGATAGACAACAAGAAATGATTACCGCTTCTGATGGAGTCTTGCAGTCCGAGCGGTACATCATCGTGGGCGCAGTAAGAATTGACCGCAGAGAGAAGGTTTGCTTGAGGAGGCCGCCTGCGTCGAGGAGGCAGTAGGGGCCCCACCCGCAGACTCACCGGCAGGATCAGGCGGTCGAGGCCACTTGCGGCACGCGAGGGCGCCCCACGGCAAGGGGCTGCACGTTGCCTCTTCTGTCGTGTCGTGTCGGTGTCTTCGAGAGTATCAGATCGCTTACCCCTCGGCTCTCTCCGCCACCCCAAAGCTTGTATAAAAGGGAGGAGAGAGAGGGAGGAGACAGGAGACGAGAGGTCACGCAGCGGTGCAAACGTTGCACAAGCATAGGTTTCAACACGTGCGCCTCACAAGCACCTCAGAAACACATTCCCATTCAACCACAATCGAGAAAGAGCTAAGGCTCGCAGGAGTAGGACTATTACCCGCGAGGGTCCGAACTCGGGTAAATCATGAAGTCGCTCCTTGTTGTGCCCGACGCCAAATCGAACCGAGCTTGATCGAGTTGGCGGCCAGACTAAAAATCGACCAGGTATGATCCGCATGGTTGAGCGGAGAACACGCCGTCGATGGCGCGCCCGTAGGGAGCGCTTAGCATCGGTTCAAGCTCTTGACCCTTCTTCAGCGGCGATGGCGGAGCGCGATCCGCGATGGAGCAGAAGCGGCCGCTAGAGCCGTGGCCACGAGTCACCGCGCAATGGCGCCGATCACCCCGCGGTAGCCTCCGCCTTAGGGTCGAACCTGGCGAAAGCACCGCCCGGCCAAGCTAGGCGGCGCTGCCTTTGAGGAGTGCACTCAAAGACAAAACCTCCATGCGGCCGGGGTCTTGCCGAGAACCCACCGTTCCGGTGACTCCGACTCCGGCGGCGCCGTGGTTGGTTGCCTTGGCCCGCTGCCGATGCCGCCGTGGCGGTGGTGCAAGTTTGGGGCGGGGAACCGGTGTTTCCGCTTCCTCCCGTTCTTTGTTGCCCTCGCACTCCTCTCGCAGATCTCCTGGTGAGGGGGGGCGGGGCCAAGACGACAAGAGCCAGGCGACCCCTACGGGGGCTCGGCCGGGCAGGCGTGCAGGTGGCCGTGATCTCCGGTCCCATCTGGAGGACCGCCACCGCCAGATGGAGAAGACTCAACGGACAAGCTCCGCAGGGCAGCACGACCGAAGGAAGCGATCACATTGCCGCCGCTGCCGCGCGGGGACCAAGAAGAGGGCTCCCGCAGAGCTGCCCGACCAAAGTGAGGGTGGCGCTTCTTGGCGCCGCCTAGGCGACGGGGCTCGGGCGAGGACCGCGTCCAGAGCAGCGAGGAGGCTCCGACGCCGGTGCCGCGCCTTTCTAAGGAGTCTGCGCCCGTCGGGCTTCGAACGGTTTCGTCCGCCCCCATCGAAAAGTATGACGGCTCCACCAACCCCGATGAGTTTTTGCAGATCTACATTAACGGTGATGTACCGACAGAGGGTCGGGAAGGTTACGCGAACTACTTCCCCGCTGTCCTCACCGTGAGCCCACTCGTGGCTCATGAACCCGCCCCGAGTCCGGGGGGTCATGGAAGGAGCTTTGAGCTCTTCGTCACCAACTTCCAGTGGCACCTTCGAGCAGCCGGAGTAGAAGACGACCTCCACAACGTGGAAGCGAGAAAAAAAGGAGAGTCGCCATGCGACTATATTCGGGCGCTTGGTCAGACCGCAACACCATCCCCGACATCTCCATCGACGCCGTGTCACGGCATTCGTGAGAGGCGCCCGAGACCCCAAGGTCAAGGAGAAGATGGCCACCCGCAAGATCAAAACGACGGAGGAGTTCTTCACCTTAAGCGCAAGTCGCCACTTCAGCGTGAGAGCTCGCGTCACCGGCCAGCTGGCGGGACAAATCTATGGCGGCGAGGCCGGACCTCGAGGAACCCCGCGCAAGGACAAGAAGAAGCGCAAGGCGGCCGAGACCGACAGGTCATGGCCGCCGAGCGAGACGACGACGATCGCGGCCACCGCAATGGGCGAGGCGGCGAAAAGAGGAGGAGGTCGCGGCGCCGACGGGCACGGCCCCCGTAGGGCGGCCGAGGCGGCGGCTATGGCCATCGTCGTGGCCGCGACGGCCCCCCGCGCGCGACGAAGGGCGCGAGACCGTCGCCCCGTGAGTGGGACGGAAGGCCTTCTGTTCCATTCACCGCAACAACTCCCACGACTTGGCGGTTGCCATGTCGTCAGCAAGATGGTGGACAAGCGGGTCCACGAGCAGCAGCAGCAGGCGTCCGGCATTGGCAAGGGTAAGGAGACGGCTTCGCTTGGTTTTCAGCGGGCGAGCGAGGTTGCCGCCATCCACGGCGTTCGCCACCTATCCGCCCCACGCTAGCTTTAAGCGTCGCGATGAGGAAGTGTCTTGCCGCCGCGTCGGCTTTGGGTCGACAAAGGCGGTGGCGTGGTCGAGCAACCGATCGCTGTTCACCAAAGCCGATCACCCACCAAGACCGCCGACCACAGGCATCTCCCGATCGTGGTTGCGCCCACGGTCCGGAATGTGAAGCTAGGGCGGGTGCTGGTAGACGGAGGGAGTTCCCTCAACCTCCTGTCCGCCCGGGTCGCCAAGGCGCTCCAGATTCAGCAGCAGGAGCTTCGTCCAACACTCCCGTTCTTCGGCATCGCGCCAGGGCCGAGTCCGTCTCACCGGGCGCGCTCCTCCAAAGGACGCTTGGAGGTTCGACAACTTCCGCACCGAGATGCTCGAGCTCGAGGTGGCGGACTTCGACCTCCTACAACGCCATACTAGGTCGGCCGCTACGACCAAGTTCATGGCGGTTTGCTATTATGCGTATATGGTGGTGAAGATCCGGGGCCACCGCCCCATCGCCTTGAAAGTGGACCGTCCGGGCGCCCGCTGCGACAAGGACGCTCTCGCTTTGGCGGACGGTGCTGCGTAAGGCCGAGGCTTTACTCAGGGAGCTCCGCGAAGACCCATGCCTCCCGGTTCGTCCGCGGAGGTTAAGGCGGTCTCCACTGAAGCGAAGTCGACCACGAAGACCGTTCGGTGGGCGCTCTCTCGGCGCCAAATAGGAAGGCGCGCTCGTCTCCTTCCTCCGCCTAACGCAGACGTGTTTGCGTGGCAACCGTCCGACATGGCCGGGTCCCCGTGGTGGTCATCTGAAGGTCCGGCGATCGGTGGAGCGCCAGAAGTTATCCGCCAGAGGTGGACAAGCTCTTAAGGGCGGGGTCGTCGCAGATGTCGCCCATCCCGATGGCTCGCAAATCCGCCCTCGTCAAGAAATCCAACGGGCGTTGGAGGATGTGCGTGGATTTCACCGACCAACAAGGCGTGTCCGGCGATCCGTACCACGCCCGCATTGATCTCATCGTCGACTCAAGCTGCGGTGCGAGCAGATAAGCTCGGATGCGTATCGGGTACCACCAGATTAGCATGGTCAAGAAGATGAAGACAAGATCGCTTTCAGAACGCCGGGGCGCTCATCGCTATACAAGGATGGCGTTCGGATCAAGAATGCAGCCCAACCTATCACCGGGCCATGCATATCGCCACCGCCCCAAATAGGGCGAAACCCGGAGGTGTATGTCGATGATCCGGTGGTGAAGTCCAAGAAGGCGAGGAGTTGATCGGCGACCGGAAGAAACCTTCACCAACCCGAGGAAGCATCGATCGAGCTTAATCTCGAGAATGCGTGTTCGCCGTTCCGTCTGGCAAACCGCTGATTCCTCGCTCTCCCGAGGGGGATTGAGGCGAACCCCGACAAGATCGCAAATGATCGAGAATATGAAGCCCCGACGCGACTTCGGCAGATGCAAAGGCTTGGTGGGTCGCTTGACCTCCCCGGCGCTTTATAGCTCGCCTGGGGATAAAAGTCTCCCACCGCCAAGCTCCTAAAGAAGACCAACCAGCCGAGTGGATGGCAGAGGCGCAGGAGGCGTTCGACGGTCTCAAGAAGTATCTCACCTCCCCCCGCCTGCTGGTCGCCCCACTCCGGCGAGCCACCGATCCTCTACGCCGCAAAGAAACCCCAGCGATCAACAGCGGTCTTTGGTAGCGGAAAGAGAAGGCGTTCAGCGCCCATTTACTACGCCGCCAAGGTCCTCCACGACGCCAAACAAGGTATTCACAAAGATCGAAGATGCTCTACGCCAGTCCGACGGCGTCGGCTAAAGCGCCACTACTTCCGAGGCGAAGTCACGGTCTTGACCAAGTATCCCTGCGGAGATCCTCTTCAACCGCGAGGCGACGGTCGATCGCCAAGTGGGCCATGGAGCCGGCAGATTCGATCTCAAGTTCGCTCCCGAACGGCCATCAAAGGACAAGCTCCGCGAGTTCGCAACAATGGACTCCGCGGACCACGAGCCGAAGACACCACAAAGACCTCGCCGTGGACTCTCTTCTTCGACGGCCATTCCTACCGGAGGGGTGGGTCGGGCGCCGCCTGGTGTCTCCCACCGGGCGATGTCGTCCGGCACTGTGGTGCTTGGACTTCCGCGCCACCAACAACGCCGCGAATACGAGGATCGCCGCCGAGCTCGTGGTGGCCGACCCTTGGCATCCGGCGGCTACAAGTAAAGGCGACTCTCTCGGTCATCAACCAGCGAGGAAGGATTTCTCCCGCCGGATCCCGTCATGGCGGCCTACTCGGCGGAGGCGCGCCGTTGGAGCGCACTTTGAGGGTTTGGGCTTCGTGCATGTCCTCACCGCGACAACTACATGGCGGATGAATCATCCCAGCATTGCCTCGCCGAGGGCACTGTTCACCGGGGTCTTTGAAGAAAGACTTACGCGCCGTCTGCCGCAGCCCCAACTCTGGCGGGACGACGCTTCTCGACGCAGCCCCACCTCTGGAGGAGACGCCACCGATCTCGCCATGACCCCGCTGGAGGGAGGAGGCGGAAGAACTCGCCGAGGCGGTTGAGGCGAAACGCCAGCCAAAGCGAGTACATCGGCGATAATGTATGTAACGCCGCCACACTCATCCGGAAGGTCGCGGATGGATCCGATCCTAACCTACCGCCGGATGGAGTGATCTCCGACGATGACGCGTCGACCGAGAAGATGGCGCGCAGGCGCAAGCGCCACGCCGGTAGGTGGGGATCAGACGCCAGTAGCGCAAACGCACTTTCTCTTGCGCGCCACTCGGAAGCGGAGTGAAATTCTCTCCGAGATCCATGGAGGCATGCGCGGGAGCCATTCAGGAGCCGCGTTGGTTGGGAAAGCTTTCCGCCACGGCTTTATTGGCCTCTGCGCCTCCGTGATGCCTTCGAGCCGGTGAGGAGATGCGGCGTGCCAATTTCATGCTAAGCGATCCACCGACCGCCCAGCGCCGCAAACCATTCCGCTTCTCTGGCCGTTCACGATCGGGGCCGGATATTCGCCCGTTCATGGGCGCATCAAGGGTACACACATCTGTTCGTCGCCATCGACAAGTTCACTAAGTGGGTGGAAGCCTCGCCAGTCCCCGCGATCACATCCGCAGCGGCTATCAAGTTTATGAAGAGCATCTTCGTCCGGTTCGGTGTCGCCAATGTAATCATCATCGACAACGGCGCCGCCTCAAAAGCGCCGATTTCAAGATCGGTGCGAAGAGTTGGGTACCAAGTTGTTGCCGCCTCGCTGCACATCCGAAGAGCAATGGGCAAGTGGAGCGGGCGAACGCGAAGTACTCAAAGGGCTCAAGACAAGGGCGTTCGATCGCTCGAAAGCGTGGGTAAGCGCCGGGTCAAGAAGTGTCCATCAGGTTGTGGGCGCCGCGACAACTTCCAACAGAGCCACCGGCGAGACCCCTTCTTCTCGTGTATGGCTCGAGGCGGTGCTCCCATCGAGCTCGCCGCTCCCCAAGGTGGCGGCGTTCAGCGAAGACCAAGACTCGACCGGCGTTAGGATCGGTGAATCTCCGGAGGAGATCCGAGACAGGCGGCGATCTGGCCGCCAAGTACCAAAGAAAGGCCGCGCCAAGTTATCAAGCAAGGCGGGTGTGTGAGGACACCGGGCAAGGGCGATCTCGCTCACAAGAAAATCCAAGCGCAAAGGGGCGCAACAACCTGCCTCCCCGTGGGAGGCCCTTCAAGGTGGTCTCGCCTCCCGCCTGAGCTCGCTTAGGCTTGCATTCGAGGATGGTCGCAAATTGGCGAACACTTGAACGTCGGCGGTGAGGAAGTTCTACCGTGAGGTAGCAGCCCGAAGCTTTTTTTGCCTTCCTTTGGAGCCGAGCGGCGAGGTCTTCTTCCTTCACCGCTCGCCTCGGGGCTGATTGTACAAAGCCATCTTCAATAAGAGATAAGTTCGTCTCCTTGTGGGCATCTGCTTTTTTCGCCTCAAGTCATTAGAAAGCATTCTCGCCAAAAGTCGGTAGCGAAAAAGTACTTAAAGCAGATGGCCCTTAGTTCTAAGGACTAACGCCACGACTTGCGGTTACGAGGCGGCGGACGGAAGGCGGGTTCTAACCCAAGCAGTGTCGGCTCGGTCAGGGCAATGCGCCAACAATGACACCGCGACTAGACCACTTCCGAGCTAAGTTCTCGCCACGCGATGTCTAGGGTCGGTTCAAAAGAGGCCATAAGGGTTGAAGTAACCGATGCACGAGGAAAAAGTGCTCACTTTCAATGTAAAGCTCGGTCTAAAGCTTTTTGGCGATCGGTGGCTTAGCCCGGGAAAGGTCTCATAGAAAACATTCTCACGAAAGTCGGTAGCGAAAGTACTTATGGTGATGGCCCTTAGTTGCAAAGGCAAACACTTATAACTTACGCCGTGCGAGGCGAAGCGGACGGAAGGCGGTTCTAACCCGGTGTGTCGGCTCGGTCAGGCAATGCGCCAACAATGCACCGCGACTAGACCACTTCCTGAAGCTAAGCGCCGCCACGTAATGTTTAAGTCGGGTTGCGAGAGGCCATAAGGGTTGAAGTAACCAGATGCCTAAGGAAACAACGCCACTTACGGCGAACGTTCGATCTAAAGCCTTTGGCGGTCAAGTGCCCCGCCAATTTCGCAGTTAAAATTGTGCGAAGTTCAAGTGAGACTCACGAAAGAAAAGAGCAAAAGTTTGTTTGCATTGATAGGCAACATTTACAAGGCAAAATAGACGGGGGAGTTTCGCTACTCCTCCTCGTCTTCGTCTTCCGCTGGAGCGGCGCCGCCCATCATGGACACGTGGCCGGCGGCGGTGTCAACCCGCGCCTGCTCAATCCGGTCCAGCTGGCGCGAAGGCTCCCCGGTGGCGGCGTCGAGATCAAACGCGGCGTCTCGAACAAGACAGTTGCCCAAGATGAACCGCGTTGCTTCAAGAGCGCCTTGGCGACCGTCTTCGACCGCCCGCGTCCGCAACGCAACCGGAAGACCGCGAGGCTTTCGCGGCTCGCCCCACGGCGCAGAAGCGTCTTCTTGCACCCGTCTCTCTCAATGGGAATACAAGGTAACACCAGTGGATGCGGGCGTCCGGAAGCTATGGTAGGCGGTCGCGCAGATGTTTGGCGAGGGTTCGGAGGCTCTCGGTGTTCCAGTGGAGGTCTTGATCGCTTACGGCGGCGGCAAGCAAGCGGCTTACGCCGCAGCCTCGCGGTCATTGCCTCTTCGGGCGGTTTCTTGGCCAAGGCTCGCCGCAATTCGCCGCGGATCGCTCCGCCAAAGCAAGGGCTTCCTCCCGTCGCCCAGTGCGGAAAGGGTGCGGGCGCCTCGAAGCGCCCTACGCTCGTGCGGTCACGGCCGAGATGGCGGCGGTGCCAGCCGAGCGCGATGGCGAGGGTTCTCCGGCGGCGCGGCGAACTCTCCGCCGCCATGAGCGACCTCCGTCGAAGGAGCGGCGGGGCGGGCGGGGCGGCGAAGTCGCTGAGCGAGCTCGATGTCTCGGCGTCCGCCTGTTCCAAGAAGGACAAACAGGTTCGGTATGCAAAAGCGTGTAGCATACTAACCCTAATCGCGGCGTCGTAAGCGCAGGAAAGCGAAGTCGAAGGGAGCTCAATGTCGCTGGTTGCGAGGCGGTGGTGGCGCGGTCGCGTCACCGCCGTCGGCAAGCGCCGGCGAAGTGGTGCCGCAGCAGAAGCGTCGGCGTAAGGAAGGAAGAAACTGCGCAGCGGCGCCAGCCTCTGAAGAATCGCCAGCGCTCGCCCGGTGGCGGAGCAGCAGGTGGTACCAGCCAGCCCCATTGGAGGGGGCCGACGGTGGCGGCGGAAGCTTCAGATCGAGGGCGAGCCCTCTTTGGGCTCGTCTCCCCCTCCTCTTCGCCGCCGCCCACGGCGAGGATAAGCGGCGCTTCCGGGCGCGGATCGAGTCGGCCGCCACGGCAGAGTAGCGGCGCCATGAAGCTTGGGCGGTCGCGGAGGCGGATGGCGGATCAGTAGTGGCCCCCCGCCACTTGGACCGTGGACCGAGACCTCCATGGGGGCGCCGCGCAGTGTTGGTTGGTCCCTGTGGATCCCATCGCAGAGGGAGGATACTGCGACGGCGAAGTGTCGCTGGTTGGTGGGGCGATGAGTCCCGCCACCGATCCGGAGCACGCCGTCCAAGACGCTTCCTGCGGTGAGCAAGAAATGAAGCCGTAAAGTCAGCAAGCAAAAATATTCTAAGAAAGACAAGAGACCCAAAAGGCTAAAAGAGCACTCACCGCCGAGGGCGACGCGGACTCCGTCGTTGTCGCCATAGTACATCCAGTAGGCGAGTCCTCATCGCGAGCGCGGGCGAGCCGGCGCGCAAAAAATCCGCCGCGACGAGGGTTCCGGTGAGCCCGCGACGGCGAAGATCGACGATGCGCGCCAGCATCAATCCCAGCTCCGCTGAATTGTCGGGCGAAGCCCCCCAGTTGGCGGTGGGCTCCGCGGGACCCTCAGGAAGAGAAAGATCGTCGCAGCCGCTGGAGTCCTCCACGTACAGCCATTGTCGGTGCCAGTCCTTCTAGTTGGACTTGGACGCGACAGGGATGAAGACGGCGGTTTCGCGGAGCGTAAAGTAGCAGCTCCCGAAGGCCCCGCACGGGCGCGGCCTCGCGTGTAGCACGAAGAGCCGGCGCCAGAGCGGGAGGCTTGGCATCGTCCCCACGAACATCTCGCAGAGGTGGACGAAGATGGCGGCCGAATGATGGAGTTGGGGAAGGTGCACCGCCGGATCTCGTAGAAGGCGAGCACCCCAAGAAAAATTCGTAGTCTGGCGGATGAGCCCTTGGCGCCGCCAGATGAAGGTGATAATCTCCCGTCGCGAGGCTCGGCGCCATGGTGCGGGGCGAACCGGCGGCGGTTGGCAACCTGAACACTTGAAGCCGCCTCATCGAGTCTTCGTCGGCGGAGGTGGGAAAACTCGCCCAGCGACGGCGCGCCATCGCGATCCTTGCTGCGTTTGGGCGCCATTGGAAAGCGATGGAGAAGTTGGCAAAGAGAAAGAAGGCTCTGTGGTGACAAATGAAGGAGGCAATTGGCGCTTTGAAGACTTAGCGTCGGAAGGATTAGCGCAGCTACCGAGAGAAGTATTTATAGGCGTGGGCGCGAAGCACGACGGTTTGGATTCCGCCACACGCGCGCTGGGCGCCATCATTGCCCCTGCTGCTTTTGGTTTCCCGCAAAAGCGCGTAGTTCCCAAGGAAGATCGTGTGCGGTGGAGAATCAGCGTCGGCCGCGCGGTGGTGGGCCCCCACGATTCGTCTCCGCCACACAAGAAACGGAAAAGTGTCTCCGCGACGGTTCACAGATCATGGTGGACCCGGCTTGTCGGTGTAATAAATCACCGGGTACAAAGAGTCCCGAGAAGGCAAGGCGGGCCCCACGCGTCGGCGGGCATTCGAGCCCAACCAGCGTGGGCGAGCCCCTCAGAGGCCAAGAGGCCCCACGCGTCGGCGGGCGTTAAGGCCCCAGGCGTGGCGAGCCCCTCAGAGGCCAAGAGGCCCCACGCGCGCCAGTGCGTGCGTGGCGAGCCCCTCGAAGACGCAGGCGAGGCCCCACGCGCCAAGCGGGTGCGTGGGCGAGCCCCTCAGAGGCCAAGAGGGCCCCACGCGCCGGCGGTGTGCGTGGGCGAGCCCCTCCGAAGACGCAGGCGAGGCCCCACGCCAGACAGGTGTGGGCGAACCCTCTCGAAGACGAGGCGAGGGCCCCACGCGCCAGCGGGTGCGTGGGCGAGCCCTCTCGAGACCAGCGAGGGTCCCACACGTCCGGGTGGGGCCCACGCGGCGGAACGTTGCGAATGAGTCTTGGGACGAAGCCTCCCGCTTCTGAAGACGAAGCGCATTTAATGAGACATCACGCGGATAGACAACAAGAAATGATTACCGCTCTGATGAGCCTTGCAGTGTCCGAAAGCATCCACCGTGGCGCGAAGAATTGACCGCAGAGAGAAGGTTTGCTTGAGGAGGCCGCCAGCTGTCGGGAGGAGCAGTAGGCCCCACCCGCAGACTCACCGGCAGGATCAGGGGTCGAGGCCACTGCGGCACGCGAGAGCGCCCTTGCCGCGTGGCGTGCAGCGCGTTTACGCCTCTTCTGCGTGGTCGTGTCGATGTCTTGAGAATCAGATCGCCTACCCTCTCGCTCTCTCCGCCACCCCAAAGCTTGTATAAAGGGAGGAGAGAGAGGGAGGAGACAGGAGACGAGAGGTCACGCGAGGTGCAAACGTTGCACAAGCATAGGTTTCGAACACAGCGGTTCACAAGCACCTGTAAACACATTCCCATTCAACCACAATCGAAAAGAGCTAAGGCTCGGCGAGGAGTAGGACTATTACCCGCGAGGGTCCAACACAGGTAAATCTGAAGTCGCTCCTTGTTGTGCCCGACGCTCAAATCGAACCGAGCTTGATCGAATTGGCTAGCAGACTAAAAATCTGACCAGGGGTGTGATCCGCAGTGGTTGAGCGGAGAACACGCCGTCAGGTACCTAGGAACCTGATGAGGACATCACCAGCGTGGATACGATCAGTGTGACCGCTGCCCCTCCTTCCTCTCCGACCACTCCAACGATGACCGACGCTGCTCCATCTTCGTCGCCGAGGGGCCTTAATCCAGAAGCCCAGCCTTTCAAGCCTTCTCCGAAGAAGCGGCGCAACAAGTCCAAGACTCGCGAGGCCTCGATGACTCAAGGAAGGCCCACATGGAAGCCCAAGACGCCAAAAAGCCCGGTTCGGCCATCCAACAGCACGTCAACTTCAAACGGGCGTAACTCGGGCTCCCGAACTCCGTTTTTGTTGTACGACCACTCGTTGGAAAGATTAGGAGATAAGCTTTCCAATGGATCCAGCCCCACGTCCAGATTCACTCTAGGGCGACGGGAAAATGCAGAAAAATATTTCGGGCCAGAATTTCAGGGTGCTACGTCACCGTATTTTTGGGCCTATGGCCCATGTATCACAAGGGTTTGGTGGTGGCTGCACCCTTGGGCGCCCCACTCCCCCTGCCCGTCGCTATATATGTGGCCGTCACCGTTTTTCTACATTTAGGTTTCTTGTGTTTTGGTTGACCCCGTGTGTGTCCCTCCTCGTGTTCGCGTGTGTCGACTAAACCATCCGTGACGAGAAACAGAACCTCACCTTTGTTTCGTGATTTATTAGTTATCAACTTGTTCTTGCTTGTTCTCGATTGCTAGCAGGTTCAAGGATCGATCGTGCCTGGCTCGGTTGATCGCCTCGTGTGGTGACTTTGCGATTGTTCGGTTGCTGATCCCGTGGATTGGTAGCGTCGTCACTACACCAAATCGACGTATTGTTCTCATCAGAAGATCGGGCCGACCTAGTGCGCATCAAGTGGTATCAGAGCAACGGTTGCCTGGTGAGAACATCTATTCTTAGTTTTAAATATTTTCTTGTTCATCCTAAAGTCCAGAAAATTGGCCCACAAAAAAAAGGATTTGAGTTCGTCATCACGGGCACCGTCCAAGCCACTTTGTGCCTTCGCAATTTTTGTTTTCAGTTTCGCTTTGTTGAATTTGTGTCCATGGTTATAGTCTTGTTACTGGTTTAGATTTAGTTCTTGGCCTAGTGTGAAGTTCATCTGTTTTGTTGACATCAAACCCGAGCACCGAAGGAATTTGAGTTGAATTGGTTCACAGTTATTTCGGATCTGTTATTCCAGAGGCAATATCTCCATCATATCTTTTTCGATCTGGAAAATTTTATAGCCTAAATTGTAGCCCCGAAAATTCTCTACAACTTTGTCTATTGTGAGAAGTTCTATAAACGCTGTTTTTCTGCCCAAATTTGCGTTTGACGTGAATCTGTCCATCCTGAAAATTTCTGGACGGTCAGTATTGCGGGGCCCATATCTTAACCTTCCTTTACTCAAATTAGGACTTACATATATGCAAATTGAACGGCAGAAAAAGATCTACAACTTTTTAGTTGTGAGTTTTTACGTCTGAGGTCGGGAAAACTCTGAAAACTGTGTTAGAAGATCCGCTGTCTTTAGAGATCGAAAATACAGTGTTGCCATTTTATCTGTCGGTGAAAAGAAAAAAAAGAAAAGAAAGAGGCACGTGCATACAAATGAGCCGCTAAAAAAAAAGCAAGAAAAAAAATTCAGAATTGTTTGCATATTGTATCCTTATACTTGGTGTATCCCTCGTTTGCTTGAACTAGTTCTACGAACGAGTTTAGGCCAACAATTTTGACAATTACTTTGGATATTTATTCAGCTTTGCTATTCTGTTTTCGATATTGCATATTCCTTGCTACATATTGAACCTGTCCAAGCTCCACATACTACTAACCTACAGGAAAAGTACCTTGCAATCGGTTTGTCACCTTCTGAGTACAGGATAACACCAGTTATCGATTGACCTTGACAAGCTGCAGGATAAAAGCTTGGTGAGAGCTTCGAGCGTGAGAGACTTGTCAATTCCAGCTCCTATTTAGTAGATAGGGTTACACACCTCTTTGTGTATTTTCTTGTCTACTACTAACAATGATAGGTCCACTTGGAGAAATGAAATTCATGTGGGATCAAGAAGCCTGGGATAAACTAAAGATACTTATCGAGAATTGCAATCTTTCTACGACCAAGAATACGAAAACACCATAAACAAAGAACTGAAGCCTGCATCACCAAAGAAGAAGGATAGTAAGTGTACTTCAATTGGTAAAGATAAGAATGTGCTTTCTATTCCTATGACTAACAATGTAGGTAAGAATGACCATGATGGTGTGCACCTGAGTGCTGCAATGACGAACAACTACAAGAGCTTTTCATCACAACGTATATTTAGCGCACCACTGGAGCATGCTAATGAAACCCAAAGCAACAACTTATTTCAAACTAAGTTTGTTGTACAAGAACGTGCGGTGCATGTCATCATTGATGGAGGCAACTGTAGCAACCTTGCAAGTCTACATATGGTCGAGAAGCTTGGCTTGACCATGACTCCACTTCAACAACCTTACTCGATGGAATGGTTCAACACAAGTGGTAAGGTTGAGGTAATACAAACTGTGCGAGTTCCTGTCTCCATTGGTTCATACCATGATCATGTCTATTGTGATGTCATATCTATGGAATCATGTTCACTTTTGTTAGGTAGACCTTGGTTATATGATGTTGATGCTATTCACTATGGTAGGGCCAATCAATATGCTTTCATGTTTAATGAAAAGAAAATGGTTTTGAAACCCATGAGTCCTGTTGAAATAATTAATGATAAACAAAAGAGAGCTCAAAAACATGAACGGGAGGATGATAAAATTGCTAGCAATGCACAAAACACAAGGAGGTAGTTCATTTTGATAAAACTGTGACCTCCCCTGATATTGCATTAGACACACATGTTTCTTTGCCCCTGTTGTCACTAACATTTTGCAGGAGCATAAGGAGGAGTCGAGGACGACTCCAACTTAAGAAGGGGAGGATGATGAGGACATCACCAGCGTGGATACGATCAGTGTGACCGCTGCCCCTCCTTCCTCTCCGACCACTCCAACGACGACCGACGATGCTCCATCTTCGTCGCCGAGGGGCCTTAATTCAGAAGCCCAGCCTTTTAAACCTTCTCCGAAGAAGCGGCGCAATAAGTCCAAGACTCACGAGGCCTCGATGACTCAAGGAAGGCCCACATGGAAGCCCAAGACGTCAAAAAGCTCGGTTCGGCCATCCAGCAGCACGTCAACTTCAAACGAGCGTAACTCGGGCTCCCAAACTCCGTTTTTGGTGTACGACCACTCGTTGGAAAGATTAGGATATAAGCTTTCCAATGGATCCAGCCCCACATCCAGATTCACTCCAGAGCGATAGGAAAATGCAGAACAATATTTCGGGTTAGAATTTCAGGATGCTTTGTCACCGTATTTTTGGGCCTATGGTCCATGTATCACTAGGGTTTGGTGGTGGCTGCACCCTTGGGTGCCCCACTCCCTCTGGCCGCCGCTATATATGTGGCCGCCGCCGTTTTTCTATGTTTAGGTTTTGTTGTGTTTTGGTTGACCCCGTGTGTGTCCCTCCTCGTGTTCGTGTGTGTCGACTAGACCACCCGTGACGAGAAACAGAACCTCACCCTTGTTTCGTGATTTATCAGTTATCAACTTGTTCTTGCTTGTTCTCGATTGCTAGCAGGTTCAAGGATCGATCGTGCCTGACTCGGTTGATCGCCTCGTGTGGTGTCTTTGCGATTGTTCGGTTGCTGATCCCGTGGATTGGTAACATCGTCACTACACCAAATCGACGTATCTTTCTCATCAGAAGATCGGGCTGACCTAGTGCGCATCAGAACCCTATATATCAGGTCTTCCATGCTGGTCCCACATGTCTGATAATAAGTGCCTGCCATGCGGGACTGGGTTGAACTTCTACCGTTTGGGTCGGTAAGGCTCTGTTAGGTCAAGAAGTTTTGTCGGAGGTCTGGAATGTGGCTGACGATACACATATTTTGGCGGGAATCGAAAATCAAATTTTCGAAAGCGCGTGCTCGTTAGTAAGAGCAATGCCGGCGGCTATGTCTGAACCACCGACATAGATAGCATGAGAGTATGAGACCATGTTTGTCGTCAGCCTTTATTTGGGCCACCAACAAATTGTGTCGTCGTGTGTTTGGCCACCAACACATAAATTGTTTCCTGTAGTGGGAGTAGCAACTAGCAACACATGATTGATGATTCCACCCCAGTGGTAACATTTAGCTTAGTCGGACAAGCTTTGGAACCTGGACACGAAGCTGGAGGCAGCAAGCGCAGAGACAAAGCCAATCATCCTGCTAGCTGCCATCATTCTCTAAAAGCCAATCATCCTGAGTACAATGTTAGCACCGACGTCATGCTCGTGATGCTACTCCACAATGTCTGCGTCCCCGGCCGCAAGTGCGATGACGAGGTAGCATAGGAGGGCGTGATGGGAGAGGCTGCGCGGGTGGGCATGATGGGCGTGGCGGTGGGGAAGGCGGTGACCAGCATCAACGAGTAGTACAAGGCTAGTCGTTCTTGGTCATAATGGTAGGGATCGTGCACGCTAACTGGAGAGAGGGGATAGCACAAGAGAGGAGTGAACAAGAAGGGGAGAAGAGAGAGATGGGGCAAAAAAGAGGAGAGCCGTTTACATGTGGGCCCTCATGCGTCCGTGCCACATCATTGCCATTTTATAAGCCTTAGCCAGTTCACACGCCACAATGGTGAAAGCGCCTCCTAACAGTTTTCAGGGGGTTATTTGCACTGGTTTTTAGGTTTTGCGGGTTAGAATACCCGATTTCATGGTTCAGGGGTTATGTAGATGACGCATGATTGTTCAAGGTGTAAAAAAGTTTTCTTTTTAAAGTGATGAGCCAATATAAGAATATATCCCCATTTTCATCCTGAGATATGCTAATTAATAACTAAAAATTCTCTCCTTGTGGCATCTCAACGAAATATTCTCATGATGTGTTTTTCAATATTGTTCCTGTCCAGTTCTATCATTTCAAAATACTTAGGCCCTGTTCTTTTCAGCTTAACAGCTTATCGACTTAACAGCTTTACGACTTCTCTATGTTTTGAAAACACATATGTTTTGAGTTTTTAATTCCTTTTATCGTTTTTTGGAAAGGTGGGTCCTAACGTTTTAAAAAGCAAGTCAAACGAAATGAATCTGAATCTCGAAACTACCTCGAGAAGCTCTTGAAATTCAGTCATTTCAGCCGTTTAGCCGTTCAGATCAGCCGAAAAGAACAGGCCCTTAATGGTTGATTTCACGGGTGATCCTCTTAATCTAAAAGTTAAATATTGTTGGCTTAGATGCCATAAGAGAGGCATCTTGCTTGGAAGGAAGAAGATTAGTTCCATTCTTCCACATAATTCCATACCATCAGTGTTAAGTTTATTATTTTTCTACTTTTATGTAATTGTATATTAGACAGTTTGTCATTTCTACTTGTGCAAGTAACCGAAAAAGCCACATCTGCAACTTCCTTTCCACGTTTGGATCACTGCATAACTATATAACAAAAAACATGACAAAATTATGTAAATTCGTAAATGAGCGGGACGGGTTGCGAGAATTTTGACACGAATCTTTATTTGGTCATTATGACGTGAAGTTAATAAGCACATGTGACCGCTCCTTTCTAGATAAAAGAGGCGTGAGAGCAATGCATGGCTTCTATTTTGTGAGAAGATCATATCCACATACATTAACGCCCACTTCGTTCTGTCCGAAAAAATATAGGTCATATATTCGTAGCAAATTATGCTTTGAATCCATGAACAAACGGCCATTTCAGAGTTGACATTTCAAAACATGCCGCTCATTATGTTGGCACATATCAATCAGCGGCAAATTTTGAAATGGCACATTTTTTCTAAACAGGGTCAATGTCCATGACCCAAAACGGTGGAAGGCAACAGGGGGCGAACTGCATGCTCAGATTCCACTTCATGTGTTCGGTTCGCTTTGAGCCTGTGAGACGAGTCACCCACGCAGCGCACGACTTTGCTGCCCTTCCGACGGTCCCAGTCCCGGATGGATCGACCAACATGGCGGCAGCTAGCGTCACAGTTTTTACCCTCAAGGCCTCAACCCCGGAGCCCCGCAGCTGCACGCCTCCCCGCCTCGGCGTACTACTCTCTCTTCTATCTATCTACTGCGACTAACCACTGTCCTAAAACCACCGGAGGCGACACTCCCCACCGTGGCGGTTCGCCGCACTACACACCGACGTGTGGGCCGCACGCAAGGCTGGACCCGCACGTCAGCCTGACGCGTCGGCACGGCCGCGGGGCTCGCAGGGGATGTGTAAACAACAACGGTAGGACTAGACGACTAGTACAGCACAGCTGGGCGAGAGAGCGAGACCCAAACCCGATCCCGAACCTCGCACCTCGCTTCGCTTCGCTCACGAGCTCTCCGCCTCGCCCTCTCTCCCTCCCAGCCCCACACGCCAATTTCGAAACAGCGAGAGCCAAACGCCAGAGCGCGTCTCCCAGATTAGACCTAGAGGGAAGGAGCGGGAGGAGGAAGAGGAGGAGGAGGGCGGGGAGACCCTCGACGGGGCGCGAATTCGCCGCCGATCCGGGGGGCGGGCGGTCGCTGGGGATGGCGGCCGCGGAGCAGCTGAAGGAGCTCGGGGAGAAGCTGGACGCGGCGCCGGCGGACCCGGCCGACGCCCTGGCGAAGCTCCTCGAGGTGAGACGCTCGGACCCCGCGGGCTTCCGTTCGTGGCCTGGCCGCTTGTCCTCGTCGTGGCGGGGCGAGGTCTGCCGTGCCTCTGGGAGGATCTGTGGCTGGCACGCGGCAATTCGGCAGGTTTAGGGTTTAGCGCGGTGGCGGGTGGGGTGGAGGTAGTGTGGTTTAGCGTGCGAATTAGGGTTTCTCTAGCTGGATTTGGATGGTCCTAGCTGGAATTCAGTGACCGGGAGGGTTTGAAAGGTGGGAGCTTTTGTCGGTGTGCTCGGTAATCAGGAGGCCATCGGTTGGGTCTCGGCGAGTTTTCGTCAGGGAGGCTGCGTTGGCGCTTGAATTCGTGTTGTTCTTGTATTCTTGGTGCCTGTTTGTTTGTTTAGACTTGAATTGTTCGCCTTGTGTTGGGAGGAAGTGCGTCGTCAAGCTTGCCACGTGTCGAGGTTTTGGCTGCTGGAATGTGCTCCTGCTATTTGGGACCCATCGTTTCATTGTCTATTGTTTTGCATGAAGAACTGCCTTGTATTAGGGTTTATCTGATTTTAGTGGTGTAAAAGTCTTCATCTTTGGGTGGGTTGTGGTGGTGGTGGTTGCTTTAGTTATAGTAGAGAAGTACAAGAAGCTAACAAGCCGACAAGTTTCGGTTTGTGAATTTCTATATTGGATGATCTTGTGAAAACTTTCTTCTACACCTAGCGCATATTGGGTGAATGTGCTCCAATGAGAGACATTGTTTATATGGTAATTTTGTCTACACCTACGGCGAGCAGTACCTTGAACGCGACAAGCCTACACTTATATGGTATTTCTTTTATCTCGATAATTTTGTTCACATTATTTTTTAGATAATTTGTTCATCTAAATTTTTTTAGAACCAACCAAATCTGACTCTTGGTGCATTTGTTGGATCCCGACACGTGTCCCTGCTGGGGTGGCATTCAAAGAAAATAAGCAATTCAACTATTTGTTCTTAAGATAGCTGTTCTGTTATATAGTTTACAACTAATCATTGAAGGGAACTTCGCAACCAACCTTCTACGCAATGTTCATGTTGTCGGGCTTTATATGTGCTGGTGCTGATGGCCGCTCTATGTTTGGGTTCAATATGTCTTTATGGTGTGGATAGCCATATAAATATGTGTTGCTTGTTGGTTATTCAATTCTCCTTGTCATTGTGCTGCTTTTCAATTCTGAAAGTTTTGGTAGTAAGAGCAGGGAGCAACATTGAAATTACCTGATTATTTGCTGAAACCGAGTTTTGATTGCTTTGAGCAGTGGCTTAAAAAAACAAGAATGATAATCGGAACCATATTTAGAATGTTTATCTTGTGACTAGATTTTTGAGAAACTGTGTCAAAAAGTGGAAAACATTAAAAATATAATAAAATGCTTTAAGCAAAAGAGCCTCACTGGACATGCTTTAAATAGCATAATCAGTGAAATTGGTAAATGATGCTCTGTGGGCTTGAACTTTGTGCCTTCTTGATTTGATCTTCTGAGTTCACCATGATTAGCTTTGTTTGCTTGAGCTATGAATGTAAATTGTAAAACTTAAGTTAGGAAGCATTGATTCTTGTGCTTGCGAACTTGCGTGATTTGATGGACTGCCGCATATTAGCTAGCACTAATTGGTAGGTCAGTTTGCAAGTTTCTTTTAGGCTAAAATGTAGGTTCATCTGTATTCTTCTGGGGTTTAGTGGTGTAAATGTTGTTTTTCAGATTGAATTAAAGCATTATAGTTCTTTAGGTAGGATATGTAATCTTTAAATTGGCAACTGAAATCGAAGAATTGGGATTTGGGAGACTATATCCTTTGAACTCATTTAGTTGTTTACTGTAGTTATCGGCATATCAAAATGGCATATCAAACTATCTATACTTCTTTTTGTCATGAAGTTATATAAAGTTCTCTAGTATCACCAAGGGTCAAATGGAAACAACTTTGTGATTTTTAATCTCAGGCGTTATGTTGCGTACATCGACCCCCCCTACCCCGCTTTTGTGGGAGTTTCCTTGGAAACATTGGGGTATGATGATGATGATGATGACTGTAGCCATCGGCTTTGAGGTTGTTGCCGCTGCCGCCATATCTGACAATTTTGCTGCTGAGCGATGGCAGGGGGTGGCCGGATCCATCGTGTTAGTTTTTGGGACAACCCAGATCCGTCGTGGTGGATCCCAGGGACACCAAATCTTCTACCTATTCTGCTTGCTGACGCTGCTGCTTGTTGTTCTGTTGCTCCTATCCCCTCCCCTCCCCTTCCGTGTTCCAGATGCTACCCCTTCCCTTCACCCCTCTATTACTGCTCTGCTTGGATGAGGACTGTACAGAAGGCATGGCTGGTGAGCTGGGTGTTTGCTTTCCTTGGTGGGATGTAGAAAAGGATAGGGTTTCGTGTTGAGGAGAGAAATGGGGTGGGTGGGTTAGTCATGGTACGGCCCATATGGGTGAGAGCATGTTTAAGAAAAAAGGGAGCTAGCAAGGTAAACAATTGCTGTTGTAACAGATAATGATGTGCGTATGTGCCTCACCACACACTTGGATGTTGAATAATAAAAAATGGTATTCAGTTGCCTCACCTTGCCTTATCGCCATAATAACCACGATTGAGCAAACTTTCCCATAATTGCAGTACTGAATGAGGCTTGTGTTTGGTTTGATGCTATAATTATGGCATACCACACTTAGCCATGTGACCACACATCATACACATGTCTATGTCAAACTTTGCCACTGTGGCAGCCAACGATTTGTCGGCCCAAATGTTTAGCGAACCACAATCTACAACAATTTTTTGTGCCAATGCTTCTGCCCATCAAACATCTGGATAACTATGTTGCACAAATTAGACAACTCAGTCTTTATAGAAAGAGGGGGTAGTGCAAATTAGTAACTTGCAGTAGTTCGTGCTTAAAGATTTCTACTAGCCAGTTCCACTTGTGTACTCTGTGTTCTGTGCTATTTATCTTGCAATATTAGTTCCACCATAAGAGTTGGCAGGTCACAGCATCATGTTCTATGACCAAAATTTGTTACTAGTATTGTTAAAACTTTTTTGTTTCTGTAATGATTGATGATTGTTGCTTTAGATGGTACATCTGTACTTAACGACAAGGAACAAATGTAACAGCTCAACATCTAGATATTTTTCTTCTTAGAGAGAACTGGAATCTTTTGGTGGCATGAATGGTGGAAAAGATTAGATTTCCTGTGAATTGGCTGTCTTCCATGTACTTTCATTCCCATCGCTGGGTTGCAGGGAGTAAGGATGATATTACACTACCATCTGGATTAGCTTCTTAACATTGACATCATCTTTCAGCATCAGAGGCTTGCTGTGTCTTATTCCTATGTTAATCCAATATTAGATTTATCCTTTCTTGGTTAATTAAGCTCTGGATGCGCTATTAAAGCTAATCGAACTGCAGCGTGCTGCGGAATGCCTACATGGAATAGAGCAGTCACCAGGGCCCTCGGTGATGGAAACTATCCAATCTTGTCTAAAGGCTGTCGCTAGGGAAGAGTTGTTAAAACATCAAGATGAAGATGTCAAAGTCCACCTGGCGACCTGCTTCTGCGAAATTACAAGAATAACTGCACCTGAAGCTCCCTACAGTGATGATGTTTTAAGGGTAACTATCATCCTCAGTGGTTACAGAAAGCGCCAAGCAAAATAACTTGAGTTTACAATGTGCATTCAACATTTAAGATTCTCTCTCTTGCAGGACATATTTCATCTGATTGTGGGTACATTTAGTGGACTAAGAGATGTTAATAGTCAATCCTTTAACAGGAGGGTTGCTATTCTTGAAACAGTTGCAAGATACCGGGCATGTGTTGTGATGTTAGACCTTGAATGCAATGATCTCATCACAGACATGTTTCGAACATTTCTAGAAGCTGTCAGGTAACTCCTGTGAATCAAGTAGGCCAGATTTGGTTAAACGTGATTCCTCATGTTGTCTAATACCACTGTGCACTAACTAGTTTTCACACTGCTTGGATGGTTGCGCGCTTGGGCAACTGTGCAAGTAGTAAACTAGTAATTACCACTGTGTTTTGCTTCTCACTTTTAGTTGGCACGTGGTAAAAGGGTCATACATAAAATTTCTTCAATAAAATTTACTTCACAGCTCTCTTTGACACCGCTTCACAAATAATTTTTAATCTCTTTTTCAGTTGTGTTTATCCTTAAGGTGTATAAGGATACATTAGTTTAAGGACTGAGATATACATCACAAAATTTTCATTACTTTAATTGTGTGAAGGACCTACTTAATTGTTTACATCGTAAGGGCCAAACATAATGATATCTTGTGGAGGATTTGTCTGAAACTTTAAATTGCATGGAGGTCTTACTTGAATTGCATGACAGGCCTCTTTGCAAATGTAACAGCATTAAGGTTTTCAGGTCTCTGAAATACTATATTATTCAAATGAATGGAATGGATAATAAAAAAATTACAAAAAAGGAATTATAATGCTGTTGACACCAGCTTCTAAATATCAGATATGTAGTGGATGCCAACCTATACACTTGTGCATGTTTTCCTTGATACTTTGATAGCAGCATTGTAATGCGTATTGAAATATTGGTAGCTTGATATGTCGAACATATGGGCTTGCTTGAACACTTGCAATTTAATGGGCCTATTTGTGGCCCTTGCAAGTTTGCAACTTTGATTTCGAACACTGCATTACCAGTCAAAATGTTGTTACTATTAATGCTGCCAAGTTAGTAAAGCACGTGCCAAGTGACATTTACATACAACATTTGTTAAATTATATAGTTCTTTGGTGGAAGCTTATATGCTATGGATGGCCCATATTTTATTAACCGATCATGTTTTCATATTTAACTTGTTCAATGCAGTGACAATCATGAACCAAATATCGTAAAGTCAATGCAGACAATAATGGCTCTTATTATTGATGAGAGCGAGGATATACATGAAAGCCTACTACATGTACTGTTATCAGCTTTAGGGCGGAGAAAAACTGTAAGTTTCTTTTGTTTCTAACGCATTTTTGGCCTCCTTTGTATTATGAACGGTAATTGGCTTCTGTGCATATGGTTCTAACCAATTCTTCTCTTTCATACCCTTCATAAAGTTTTGACTATGCAACTTTTTGATCACTAGGGTGTGTCTATGCCTGCGCGTAAGCTTTCTCGCAATGTTATAGAGCATTCTGCTGGAAAACTCGAACCATATATAAAGAAGTTTCTCACATCATCATTGGCTGGGGATGGCAGTTCTTCAAATGATCACATTGATCATCATGAAGTCATATTTGATGTGTACCAGTGTGCTCCAAAGGTTCTTAAAGCAGTGGTGCCATATATAACTGGGGAACTACTGGTATGACGTTCAACTATCAAGTTAAAACAGATGTGCCATTATGCTGATAGTGATGGTGTGCCATATAAAATAATACTTTACAAAAAATGTCTTCCATTTTCCATTTTTTTGGAAATGTACTAAACATAGGCACATCGACTCACATCTTAGTTTAAGTGAGGAATGTTGCTAGTTGTTTCTGCCTTGTTAATTAAAGTTAGCATTTTTGGCATTTTCTAGGCAGACGAAGTAGAAATTCGATCTAAATCAGTTGAATTACTTGGGGAGCTTTTTTCTTTACCTGAAGTTCCAATATTGGAAGCTTTCAAGCCCCTTTTTGCTGAGTTTCTGAAGAGATTGAGTGACAGAGTAGTAGAAATTCGTGTTTCTGTGGTCGGGCATCTGAACAAATGTCTAATGTCAAACCCTTCCCGACCTGAAGCTCCAGAAATTATCAGTAAGTGTTTGTTTTCTTCCTGATAACTGTCCATATCATTGGAGGGAGTAATGAATTGTGCTTGCCCTGATGATTGACTCCCTGGCAGAGGAGCTATGTGGCCGATTGTTGGATTTTGAAGAAAATGTGCGAAAGAAAGTGGTGGCTGCTGTTTGTGATGTAGCTTGCCATTCACCTGGTGGTGTTCCGCTAGAAACTATCAAACTAGTAGCGGAGCGTCTCCGTGATAAAACAGTTAATATTCCTTTGCTCTTTTCCACATTATTTTTCGTTTCATAGATCTTTATAATTTACTTATATGTATGATGCACCCTTGGCCTCTTGGGAGAAAAAATAGCATCCGGTGAAGTGCTACACCATGGAGAGGTTGGCTGATATCTACAAGCTGTATTGTCTGAGGGGTTCTGATTCCACAACTTCTGATGACTTTGAATGGATACCTGGAAAAATATTAAGATGTCTTTATGACAAAGATTTTCGGTAAGTACGCTAAGTATTCTCAAGGTGTATCACTATTTCGCAATTATTTAAAGCAAAGGATGCATTTATTCCATATTTGTGATTAGGGTATCTTACTTTTAACTTCTTGCCTACAAGATATCTATACATTATTTTTTTTATAATGTTGACTGCTTGTTGTGTTTTCCAGTTTTCTTGGTATCTTTTTAATAGCATTTGGTTCTTTCTGGTTGAGCATGTATTGTATATAAATGCAGATTTGTGTTTTTGACATTTTATAGGATTATGGGTAAACCTTCTGTTTTGAATATGCTCATGCTTTCTCCAGTGTTCACATCTGATGGTGACAGACACAATAAAAACTTGTATGTGTTAAAATCTCTCATGGAAATCAGGTCAATTGTATCACTTTGACTGAGGCAGATATGTGTAGTTAGGCTATTGTGTGACATACACTAGTTATTAGTGAATTTTTAATGTGAGCCTCTGGGTGTTGATGTGATTCTGTTTTTCTATTTGGCGCAGACCGGAGTCAATTGAATCAGTTTTATGTGGTTCATTGTTCCCACCAGAGTTTCCGACAAAGGAAAGAGTGAAGCATTGGGTAGCAGCTGTCACACATTTTGATAAAGTCGAAATGAAAGCTCTTGAACAAATTCTTCTGCAAAAACAAAGGTTTGTCGGTCTGGCAAGAGATTGCTCTCTCTTTCCCTCATAAAAATTCAAGAGTTACATAATTTGATGATTGCTCTCTCTTCCCCTCGTAAAAATGTTTTGATATGCTGCCTCCATTTCTAGACTACAACAAGAAATGGTGAAGTACATGTCCCTGCGGCAAATAAGCCAGGTTTGCAACTCTTGAAGACTGGAACACACTGCAGGGTTACTATCTGATGGGTGACATTGCCTTACCTATTGTTCATGTAAAGCAGGAAAATGCCCCTGATCTGCAAAAGAGGATAGTTGGATGTTTCCGGAGCATGTCTCGTTTGTTCAGTGACCCTGCCAAGTCTGAGGGGAACTTGAACATGCTTCATCAGCTAAAAGATGCCAATATTTGGGACACATTCACAAGCTTACTTGATTGCTCAACAACATTTAACAAAGCTTGGTCTCTTCGGGTATAAAAAAATTGATTTTTTTTTTATATGAACTAGAAATGGAACCCAAGATATTAAGAGAAGATGTGTGTAGCCCATTCTTAATATGAGTTTATACTTTTACGGTTGCACTTGTCTCATCCATTGCTGCTTAAAAATAGAGATGGTTTCCATGTAATGGTTAAGCAATTGTATGTACTACCTAATTCATGACCTTCGTAAACTGAAAGAAAGCGTTTATGCTGGTTAGACCTGTTTGATTTTTTTTTTTCTGTATGCTTTTTATTAAACATTCCAATTTCATTTGTGTTGTGCAGGTTGATTTGCTTAAGATGCTGGGTGAAGAACATGTACTATTTGATTTTGTGAGCACATTATCAATGAGATGCTCATATTTACTTGTGACCAAGGAGTATGTCAAAGAGATTCTTTCTGAGGCTTCTGAACAAAAAACTGCTGGGAATACAAAACTCATATCATCATGCATGAATCTTCTAACGGTATAGTTTACTTTTTTTTTTCTTGGATGCAACATTGTGTTCAATTTGTTTTGGCCATCGAGGAAGACAGAACAACTTCTGTAGTTGACCGCATGTGGCTGCATGTTACAGATATACTGTTAGGCCTCGTTCTCTGTGCGCTATCTAGCATATATTTGACTTTACATTGCGAACACTCGAACAGAATGAAACCATAGTCAGGAGTGGACAGTTTTTTTTTTCTTTCATGAGATCTCCAATATTTAAAATCATGAGGTACATACACTAGTTGTACTCCAATGGTTTAAGACTTAAGAGTTAGAGGTACCCACAGAGCAGATAGTCAGGTACATGGTTGGGCATTTACCATCTCAAAAATTGGACAAAGGGCTAGACATGCAATTCACTATAATCTATATGCATCAAAATAGATAAAGGGGTACAGGAGAATAAGTCAAGGAGGTTTAGAATTAGCTTTGGTTCCATCTTCTGTTCTCCCAAACCTGTGGTGGATTTAAAAAACATAACTGCGGCTGCGGTGTTGTATACTTTTGTGTGCTTACTAATAGAAAGTTCCTGAAGCGATGGATCAATCATGAATCACCTATATATTGAGTGCAAAAGATTCCAGCACAATTTTATTAATTTATTGATGTGGATGCCATTAGCTTGGTCAAAAAGGCGATCTGCTTTGGTCTCTTGAAGTCTTGATTTGCTTGTCTGCCAGCCTCTTGAAATTATTTGAAACTTGTCATGACAATTTCCACATATTACATGTAACGGTGTATATAGATGAATGTTTGACAAAGTTTTAGGCATTGGATCAATGCCGATATCAGGACAATTTTTCAAGCTGGTTAACACTTCCAGCTACTAGATTACTTATGTTTATGTCGATATCAGGTCACCTTTTCAGGCTAGTTAGCACTTAGCACTTAACAGCTACTAGATTACTTATATTTATAAAGATCCGTACTAAAGTATCCTTCTGGTAATCAGTGGTTGGCATTTTTTCTTGTGCCTCCCAAGCAGTGTAAACATCTTTCCTTAACCCTTTCAGTGTGCCCTCTACTCTGTAAAAGTCAAGAAGACCGTTCTCATTTATTGTTGTTTCACACATTGCAGGCAATATCTACTTTCTTTCCTTCACTCTTGTCTGGACTTGAACAAGATATTATTGAACTCCTAAAGGAGGATAACGAACTGCTTAAAGAGGGCATTGCCCATGTTTTGTCAAAGGCTGGTGGCAACATTCGTGAACAGCTAGCTTCATCAAGGTGCAGCTACTTGAGTCATCTTTTTGTGGCACTATAATTTACAGTATTTGCTTAGATTATATAGCTAAGTTATTGACTTACTGTAGATTATATAGCTAAGTTATTTACTGTAGTTGGTATTTTCATTGACTTACTGTAGTTCGTATTTTCAGCTCTGTTGCCCTTCTGTTAGAGCGGCTCTGTTTAGAAGGAACTCGGAAACAGGCTAAATACTCTGTTCATGCTCTGGCTGCCATAACCAAAGATGATGGCCTTATGGCACTATCTGTTCTTTACAAGGTGTGGACTCTCTCCATTTATTCTTTCTTACCGTGAGATTTTGATATATTGTTCCTTCGTTTTGTAACTTCTCAGAGGCTTGTGGATTTGTTGGAGGAGAAGAAAGTGCATTTACCATCTATCTTGCAATCTCTGGGATGTATAGCTCAGATTGCGATGCCAATTTTTGAAACAAGGGGGGAAGAAATAATAAGTTTCATAACTGAAAAAATTCTTGATTGCAATGGTGTAAGACTTACTCTCTTTCAATTTGTTTCCTTTTTTCCATACACATATCTATTGTAATTTTATGTGCTTCATCAGGATACTGTTGAAGTTTCTGCTAAAACTTCTGAATGGGGTGATAGCACACAGAGTTGTTTGTTAAAGGTTAGTAAAGTTATAGTTTTCAAGGTCTGACTTAAGTCCAATCATTAATGCTTGTTGACTTCTGCTTGGTTTCTTGTGGTATTTTCTTCTGTAGATCTATGGCATTAAAACTCTCGTGAAGAGCTGTCTGCCTTGCAAAGATTCTCAAGCACATCCTGGAATAGAAAAATTAATGGGTATCCTTAAGAATATTCTTACCTATGGTGATATTTCTTCAAATAAAATTTCAAGGTTCGAATAGAAACATGGCTTTCTATTTAATGTGCACATTGTGTGGTGTACAATGCTGTTTCTCATTACTCTGTTGCTTGCAGTGCTATGGATAAGGCTCATTTGAGGCTGGCAGCTGCGAAAGCTGTTCTGCGCTTATCAAGACAATGGGACCACAAAGTGCCTGTTGATGTCTTTTATTTGACTTTGAGGATTTCACAGGTGTGCTTTTGGGATAATGTAGCTTATCAGTTCTCATAATTCCTTTCATTCTATTCACTTGTATAGTTGTATGCACCATCTTCTTTGGGAATTTTAATTGTTTTTTCATTTCCAGGATGATTTTCCTCAGGTGAGGAAATTGTTTCTCAGCAAAGTACATCAGTATATCAAGGAGAGGGCTTTGGATGCAAAATATGCTTGCGCCTTCTTGTTAGGCATGGATGATTACCATGCCCCTCAGTACGAAGAGGTTCATATTCTAAACAGAAATCACACAATGGTCAATTGATTTTTCACTACTTTACTAATTTGAATATGTTCCACTTGTTTCCTTTCTTTTCTTAGTTTAAGCACAACCTGATTGAGGTGGCACAGATATGCCAACAAGTTAAGATGCGCCAACTTTCTGTCCAAGCAGATATGAATTTGCTCACGGCTTACCCAGAATATATAATTCCCTATTTGGTTCATGTCCTCGCTCATGATCCCGCTTGCCCAAACATCGAGGAATATGAGGATGTCAATGCATTTGGTTCAATTTACTGGTATCTGATAATAGCTGTCACAGAATTATTCTCTTCTTTGTTATACTTGATTAGCATTTCTTGTCTATATAATTCCATATTTGCTTTATGTCTTCACACCGAACATTTTTTCCTATCTTGCATATTATCAATTAACTGTTAATGTGTCATACTCCCTATGATGTTCTCTTGTTATCATTATTACACCATTCTATATTTCATAACACAACTTGATAATTGTCCACCTTAATAACTTAAAAAGTGTTTAAAATGCAATTTAAATGATCAAGCACTAAAGTGTTTGCTACCAAGAAATAGAGTAAAATAAGTGGTTAAAATGAAACAAAGCATTTATGACTGTCTGCAAGGTCTCCTAGCGAACCCTTGCTTGTTTTGTAATATATACTGCTCTGACACAAAAAACAAAAGAAATTTGCTGTTCTCGCTCATTTCAGCTGAAATTGTTGCATGCTACCCAATGCATATTCATAAGAAAAGCTCTTTCCAGGCGATTGCATCTGCTTCTTTTATCTATCCTTGGAGAAGAAGGTTTGCAACATAGTGTTCCAGGCATGAAAAAGGAGAGCTTCACAACAGTATTATCTATATTCCGAAGTGTAAAATGTTCTCAAGATGCGGTTGATTTAAATAAGACTAAGGTAGGGCCTGTTTTGAGTGTATTGTTCGATTGTTTCATTTTCTTCTTTTTGCTGTTTTACTATAACCAGTTTTCTTGCGATTAAGTATGAATTAAAGCTGATATATGTTGTTTGCAGACTTTGCATGCTATATGTGATCTTGGTATTCTTATTGCTAAGAGATTATGTCAAGACCATATAGATGTATCAGAAACTCAAATTGTTCCATTGCCTACTCAACTTTATGTGCCAGTTCAGAATGACCAAAATGAGAATTATGTGGTATGTTATTTAACAACGAAGAAAGGAACCTATTTATTTAAGTATCGTCTGATAGCCCCTTTTTTTGTTTCTTATCTTTTAGACTTTTGATATTGATAATTTATCTGGTTTTGTGTAGGAGAGTGATGAGCAGATGTGGTTGGGATGTGAGAAGGTACTAGCCCATTTTGAGGCTCTTATAGAAGCAAGCAATGTTGAGGTACATAATGCATATTTAACTGTCCATATCATGCTTCAGCTTGAGTTGTCTACTGGACCTTGACATCTATCGAGTATTGTTTTCTTCCAGGTTGAACCCCCTGAAGATAAGATGCTCATAGATCAAACTGATGAATTTGGCAATGAAGTTCCTCTAGGGAAAATTGTCAAAATTCTTAAATCTCAAGGAGTTAAAAAGACAGGAAGAAAGCAGAAGGCACCATCTGGTTCAGAAATTACTGGAAAAGACGATGATGTCTTGGGATTGGTAAGAGAAATAAACCTGGACAACCAAGGAAATTTAGGAGAATTGGAAAAGAGCAAGCCAAAGAAGCGGTGGATGGATATGAAAGAGAACAATGAGAAGCCAGTAGATTTTTCTACACCAAAACGCAAAAGATCAGTATCTAAGAGTAGACCACACTCGGTGAAAGGCCATAAAAGTAGTGACGAGCTTCAACTGCATACTGTTGACACAGATGAAATCAATAACTCGAAAAATAAGTTGAAAGAGGAGAAAGTTCAAGATGACTCAAACGATACATTGGTAGCATCTCCTATTGGTACCAAATCCCCTTTATCCAAAGGGAAAAAGGGTACTAAGAAACCTCATCCTGAAGTCTTGAGTAGCAGTCCAAAGGTAATTTCTTCCATCACTAGTTTGTATGTGTATTGGGGACCTATGAGTAAAGTTATGAGTAAGGTTCAGGTTCTGATGTGTTGATTCTTGGTCAACTTCTTTAGAAGTCTGCTGATCTCAAAAGTTCCAAGAAAACTGCTGAATTGGGAAGCTTAAATGGGTCACTCAAAAAGCAGAAGGCAAAATTGATTTCTGGTTTAGTGAAGGTAATCTCTATGATTTTCTTTCACTCTGTAATTAACACTGACCTATTAACATGCTTACTTTACATTGTTAATTAACATCCTAAAAGGGAGTATATATGGGCTAGTTATATTCAACCCTGTGCAAGGTTATTCAACCCTGTGCAAGGTTAATTCCTTTTAGCATCTGTACTAATAATTAATTAATGCTTACAGTGCTCAGCGGATGACTCCAGCAGTGTTAACTTAGTAGGACACCGGATAAAAGTTTGGTGGCCTTTGGATAAGAAGTAAGTTCTCTAGTTTGTGCAGTTCTGAATAGTGAACATTTGTTGCAACCTAATTTCTCAAAAGTACCCAATTTTTATTGGATTGCTTTTTATTTTTAGATTTTATGAAGGTGTCGTGCAATCATATGATTCAACAAAGAAAAGGCATATGGTAAGTTCTCATGAATGGTGTATTAACTATTATCATTATGCGTATTTGTTTGATTTAATTTACTGCTTATGAGTACAACCATGGAAATCAATGGATTGCTTTGTGCTTTATCATTGTGGTTATTCTATGGTGATGGCTGTGGGTATTTTGTTATGACTTCGTGCTATTCTGCCCAACATTGCCTGCATTACTAAAAAGGGTCATGTGTTGGACATAAGGTTGTCTTGGCGCTCCAGCAAGTGGTAAGCCCTGGACGACTAGTCAGGAACTAAGATGAGATTTAGGTTGTGTGTTTTATCTAGTGAAACACCATGGTATACAATTTGTTATGCCGAAGGTTTTTAGAGTTGCTAAGGTGACGCTGGAGTGGGGAAACGACTTGGGCTTGTAATGTGTCCAGTCGTTTTACCAGGCCAGTGCCTTTTGACTAGGGAGGAAAGGGAGGTGATGCTGGAGCTAGGGTGAAGAGGCAGAGGTAGCGGCTGGAGCTGGGGAGGAGAGGGAGGGAGGCGGCGCTGAAGCAAGGGAGGAATGGTAGAGATGACGGTTTATGAGTCGTAAAGTCGAGTAGAGTCGCTGGGGTACCGACTTATAGACTAGTCATGACTAGTTAACTACTAGTCGTTGACTGTATGAATACTAATTGCTGCAAATCGGAGAGGGGTGAAGAGAAGCACACAGCAGAGCTGGAGAGATCAACTGAGCAGCGCGGCTAAGCGGGAGATGAAGCAGAGCAGAGGCGATGTACATGATGTACTGGCATGATGAAGAGGTAGATGAAACAGATTGCAGAAGCACAACTGGGGAGAGGAAATATAGCAGATCAAAGCAGGAGAGCGGAGTGCATTGAAAATTACCATGGTGATTTGGTGCCAGGGTTCGCAGCATTTTGGACAAAGATTTGGCTCTTGGCATTTTTTTTGCTGAGTTAGGTAACTAGCAGGGCTTGACTAGCTGTGGCTAGTTGCTAGCCAGTCGCTGAATGGGTGAGTCGAGTTGTTGGCAATGACTTGTCAACTATTTTAGCTACTCATAAACAGTGGATGGCGGCCACAACAGGGGAGGAGAGGAAGGTAGTGGATGCAGCACTCGAGGGGGATGCAGTAGGGTAGCTGGAGTGGGGGAGACGGTGGCAGCGGCTGAGGGGGAATGTTATGTGCAGCATATATGGCCAGAAAGTGCTAGGTGCGCTGAAATTACTGTTCACGCGAGTGAACAGTCACCTGACGATGGATTAGTTAATAATCTAGATTAATTTAGATTAGTTTGTTATTGTTGAGATAAGATTGTGAGTTACTTATCCTTAAAATAGGATTGTCAGTTTAATCTGCTATATTTTATATCAAGTTGTTAGGTGGCATTCCTATATATAGGACCAGCCGATCATTAAATAAAGTAAGCAATAAAGAAAGGATTTAGTCCACTGCGTGGCGCAGCTTGTCCCCATGCCACATGTGGCCTTGCCGGTGAGACCTCGCTGGCCACAACAGGGAAGGTGGAGGCCACAACTGGTGCAGGGACATGGTAGAAGCTAGGTTAAGAGGGTGGGCAGTCATGGGCTGGCAGATCTTACCCACAGCTATCTGTAAGTAGTAACTGTATTATATATATTAATTATGTCTCTACTTCTCCTCAGGTGCTATACGATGATGGAGATGTTGAGGTGCTTAACTTGGCGAAAGAAAAGTGGAAAATGATAGAAAGTAATGATCCAGCAGTGAAGGTAGAGTGTTACGAATATTTCCTAAAAATTCTCTCTTTGAATCTAGAAGGTAATGGTTAATTTACTAAATTATTGCAGCAGCCAAAGAAGGATCATCCAGGGACAAACAAAGGACGGTAAAATAGAGTTTCCTCTTTTCTTATAATGTCCTGTAGTTATGTAATAAAGTGTGGCCGAGCATATTGACAAAAAATGCACTACAGCACTATTGAGGTGCACTACAGCACTATTGAGGCCTAAAGCACCAGAATAAAACTAATAGCTTAAGCAGTAAGATAAATTATTCTTTTGATCTATATCTTGTACTTGGTTTGTAATTTGATAATATTAAAAGCATTACATGATCAAGAGGCTTCCTAATAAAGCATTGCTTTTAGCTGTAAATAGTCAGGTATACTTTATCAATTTGATTTTTTTTTTCAGATGTAATATGATAGTTCTCATATCTAATAATTTACATATGCTTATCACCTGATCCAATGCTGCTATACCTGCCAGCCTTTGAAGTTCTCTTACTAATGATCATTGTTGTCATCCCTTTATGTTTGATCTGTACAATGCTTTGCAGAACACAGGAGATGAGAACTACCAGCAGCAAACAAACTCCGCCTAACCAAGCAAAGTCAAAAAACAGGTAAGCCATAACTAAGGGATCTGATTTAGGATCTTGGTGCAATTCATCTGATTAATCCATCTTTTGTAGGCCCTCACCACTGAAGAGGAAAAGTAAATCACGAGAGCTACCAGAAAATAAACGTAGAAAGACAGGAGGTAAAACGTCTGTGGAAGCTACCAGTGACGCTGTTAATGATTCAGATTTATCCAGTTCTCTTGCTCACTCAGATTTTGACGAAGATGTAAAATCTGGTACGGTGATTTGGTTTGATGGGCTCATTTTTATCCATAATATGCATTCTCTTCTTAATAGCTGATCTTAGTGCATGTCTTATTGTTTTTATTGTCCCAGATGGCTATAAGGAGGAAGTAGTTAGCTCAGCTGAGAAAGAAAAACCAGAAAAAGAATCCAAAGAAGTATCCACAGAAAAAGAATCAAAAGAAGGTTTGGAGCCAAAAGTGGAAGAAAACACCAATGAACATAATTTGAACAGCAAGGACGAATCTGACAATGAAACTCTTGTAAGCACATCACTGTTCTGAGTCTGTATTTTATACTGGATATCTAATCCTTTCATCTTATGAAATGATTTTCTCCTGTTGTTTTGTGTTGAATTTTCAGAGCGTATGGAGAAAACGGACAGCAAAAGCAACAATCTCTTGTAAGCACATCACTGTTGTCAGTCTATTTAATACTGAATATCTAATCCTTTCATCTTATGATATGATTCTCCTACCTTTTGTGTTGAATTTGCAGAGCGCATGAAGAAAATGCACAGCAAAAGCAACATAGGCTTGCTTTCTCAGTTGACCATTCTTCGTAGGATGCAGATTTCACAGACAGTCGTTTGGGATTGTGGATATCTCATTAATTGACCCTTGCAATTGACAGTTGTAATGTAGAAAATGTTCTTTGCAATAGCAACAGGTTAGTATAGAAGAGCAGTGGAATAGGATTTGCTTGTAATGTTATTAGGTGCTAGAACTTGTTTCCAACTTGGAATGGCCTTGGGCCCCCTTAGTTTCATGCTGTGCATCCTGGGAGGGCCAGGGCTATGTAACATATCCGTCGGCATTCTTTTGCAGGAAATAGTGCTTATGTGTTTTAACTTGTGTAGAAATGTTCACAATAAACCAATGGCTCATGGGTTATATAACTAGTGTGGGCTTCCCATTTTTGGCGCCCCTATTTTGAAGAAGCTGATTTTGCATGTAGAGTGACTCTTAAGATGCTGTTTTCGGACCTCGTGATTTGGATTAGAAGTTGACTCCAAAAAATGATTCTGTTGGAAGTATATTTTTGTTTGATGAACTTGGTTTTTCGAGGGATTACTGTAAGGAGCCGGCGATTTGGTTCCATACCTCTATAATCAAGTCTTGATTGAGGCCTGCAGCTTTGTTACCCGTGGGCTTTTCACCAGCAAGCTAACCTGTTCTCATCAACTTGTATTGTTAACACTTCGAATAAAAAACCTATATATAACCAGCTTTGCTCCTATTCCTCCCGCCGCCCTTTGTTTTTTGTAGCTCCCAATGCGGGCATTCTCTCGCGGCTCCCCCCGTTTTTCCTTTTCTATTTAATTTATGGTAGGACGCAAACACATTCCAAGAAATTCAAAGTTCATGAAAATGGAAACATGCCTGCACAAAGAACGTCCATACAATTTTTTAAAGTCCAAATTGATAAATAGTTCATTCCTATTTAGGAAATATTTCTTCCCTTTTCTATTTTATCCTAAAATAAATAAAAAATAGAAAACTTGCAAAAATAGATCTATGGCTGGACCAAAACAATCCATAAAATGTTTGAAGACTTCCAAAATTCTGAAAATAGAAATTTTCAAAATGTTCCTTTTCACTTTTCCCATTTCTTTTATTTCCTTTTTTAAGACAAAAAATATAAAAAAAGGGGGGGAAAGGGATGCTGCTTGGAACATAAAACTCAGCCGAGGAAAATCAGAAAAATTAGAATTTCTAAAATTCCAAACAATTAATATTTTATAATACTGTTCCTGTTCCCTTGCTCCTTTTCACTTTTATACTTTTTTTACAAATATTGCTCTTTTGCTTTTTCGTCGTCTTATTCCTTTTGATTTGGGCCATCAAACTTGAATTGCTCGCGCCTGCGCGCTTTCCCTCCTAGTTCATTTAAGACTTGGTATAATGTGAAGTTGATGCTTTTACATTGTTGTACGTGTGTGTTTAATTCACATTGTTGCATGCGTGTATATATGTCCATGAAGCAATTCACTCGGCCACCCATTTTCCTAGCCATGTCTTCTCAATCTGATTCTTCCTCGGATGTTGGTGAAGACATAGATCCACTAGACTTATATACAATAGAAGACTTTATCATCGAACAAGATGTCTTCGACTCATTAACCAATCGGTTTGGTGCCAAGTTGAAGGAGAAGCTTGAGGAAGGAGGGGAATCATCATGTTGTTGTTGCTGTCGAAGCGGTCCGAGGAGATACATACGAAGGGATTGTGAATGTGCTCATGAGCAGCTTGTGGCCAATTACTTCTCCGATCATTCTATCTACACCGATGAGATGTTTTGTAGAAGATTTCATATGAGAATGACACTCTTTTTACGTATTGTAAGTGCACTTGGTGAATGGGACAAAAAATTTACTGATAGGTTTGATGCCTTAAGGCGATCAGGTCAGACACCGCTGCAAAAGTGTACCACCGCAATTCGTATGTTAGCTTATGGTACCTTTACCGATAAACTAGATGATGTGCTAATGATCGGTGCAACTACCGCATTGGATTGTTTCGCACAAGGGGTAATTGACACATTTCGTGCAGAGTATTTGGGACCCCCTTCTTGTGATGACATGGAGAAATTGATTACAGTTGATGAATCTCGTGGGTTCCCAGTATGATAGGGAGTATTGATTGTATGCATTGGCAATGGAAAAATTGTCCAGTTGCATAGAGGGATCAATTTACCCGCGGTGACCATGGTGTACCTACAACGATTCTTGAAGCAGTTGCTTCAAAAAATATTTTGATATGGCATGCATTTTTTAGTGTTGCGGGTTCTTACAATGATATTATTGTGCTTAATTAGTCATCGTTGTTCATCCAAGCATTAAAGGGGAAGCTTCACGAACACATTTTAGTCAATGGGAGACAATATGATAGGGCTTACTATCTTGCCGATGGTATATACCCTAAATGGGCTGTTTTGTGAAGCCAAATACCGCTCCCTCAAATAGATAAGGATAAATTATTTGCAGAACATCAGACAGGGGCAAGGAAACATGTTGAGCAAACATTTGGTGTATTGCAATCCCGCTTTAACATTGTGCAGCGTCTAGCAAGATTGTGTAGAAGAGATACTATTGGAAACATCATAGAAACCTGTGCTATTCTTCTGTTGAAGATGAACAAGAATATAATATAATATGGGGGTAATTTAGTTGACCGGTCTTGGTGGTTGATTCAATTGAGATCAAATAAAAGAAAATTATGGTCAATACGATGCAACAAATTTTAATTACACATTATAAGCCTAAGGGCCTAAAAAAAGACAGTAAGTCAGGGGGCCTAATAAAAAAACATCCTAAGCTTGTCACTTTCTCAGATGCATCCCACACGTAGAAACATGATGCCTCTCTTCCCAAAGAAAAAATGTGTGACACATTAACATAATCTCAAAGCATTGGGATCTATCGACATGATGGTACACACCTAGTTCAGTAGTTCCCAAGTAAAAATTGTGGGTACGTTTACACGGAAAGAATCTTGGGTAGGATATGGGCGGTACCAATTAACCAGTTAATTTCCCTAAATAAAACAACCAGTTAAACCCAACTACAGTATATAATACAACATGCTTATACTAACACACGTCGGAAGGTCAGATTGATCCTAGGCGAGGTCGCTTTTGCACGCTTCGGCACAGAGTGTTGCCAGTCCCGCTGAGTATAGCCTCTCATCAGGAGCAATGAGCCATGCTTCAGAAGATAACAATGCTGCTGAGGGGCACAGATCTTGAGCCGCTTTCCAATGGCTTCTCCAGATCCGGTAGCAGCTGGTGGATGATAAAAATGAATCATTTTTTTATGCCGCCAAGGTTTACAGCCTATACTCCAGAATATACCAGTGGGAATGGCACTTTAGATGTCTTGTAGTTACTGCCACATACCTTGTAATTTTGTAGGCTTCTTCCTCAGCAAGAACTCACGCTCGCATCCAAATGTCACTGATGCAATGTCCGGAGTAGGTCCATAGAGTAGCTCATCATCAGCATGCCATGAAACATAGTCTGAACCGGTTTTGTATCTGTTCAGAAGCAAGCTGTTAAAATAGCTCCCAGGGAGGGCTTCATGAACCTAACAAACATACATGAATCAGAAAATCACTAGAAAGGTTTATCATGAATTAGCTGTTAATGCTGATGTTTTCCGCTGGACTATCATGAAATGCAGACTATCGGTAACTTTTCAAATATCAATGCCAGGTGGTTTCTGCTGTTACTGATAAGACGATAAACTAGCAATGTAAAAGAATCAATTTGGGACAAACTCTTACTGCTTTCAAGATATCCCTGAGGATAGGGAATTCATCCCAAGAATGTGCCTGAGGCTGATGGCCGCTGTACTTCAAATCAGCTAGCCCTTCGTCTGCGACATAGCATGTATCTCGAGGCTGTGACATACAAAAGAGGATCAAATACTTTGGTTAGAGCCCTTCGAATGGATTATATTATCAATATGACTTGTTACTGAATAGGAATATTATCAGAGTGCTAATGACACAATCAGCACTAGAGACGTGACACATCAAAAATGCTATGGGGGCACCAAGCCACCAACAATTGTCAACCGGCATTGCATGTTAGAATTACTCAAGGCCTTCTAGTTTCAGTGTCTCTGTTTAATTTCTGCCCACAAGTAGCATTCAAGCCAGCAAATTAGATGATCATCCTACAATCCTCGTGTCAGCAAACCACCAATTTCTACATGCAGAAAGCAAAGGCGAGCGTGGGTCGGATGACATGACACATGACATTGTATTACTTGCGTGATGCCATTTCCTGATATTCCAACCAACTCTGCTTTGTTGAGCAGATTGGCAATCACCCACATGGTTTAATTCTACTTCCAGTGTCAAATCCAACTCACATGAATAGTATTAGGCGTAACATAAAGGCAGTAATTCTGTGACATTACTTGCGCGTCCCGAACCGAGAGACTGAGAGATAATCGAATAAAAATCCACCATCATGGGGATCACCGGCAAACCACACCGATGTGGAAACCCACCATCGGAAGATCCGACTTTTCTATTCCAGCATTAAACACCAATCTTGCACCAATCCTACGAACATCCCTTACAAGATTGACAATCAAATGATAAATTCAAGAACCCAAGAGATTTACGGAACGAGCTGTTGTCGCGCGGGAGGGACGGCGCCGACCTGGACGGCGGAGCGGCCGAAGACGCGGATGGTGGGCCGCGTCCACGGGATGCGGCTGTCGAGGTAGTCAAACCACTCCCACGCCGTCTCCCGCGCCACGAACCGCGGCACGTGCACCACCTCGCTGCCGCCGCCCAGGTCCCTGACCTCCCGCCGCGGCTCCGGCTTCTCAGCTCCTTCAACCCTCGCCGCCTCGCCGGAATCGGAGCTGGGGTTTGCGCCCGAGCCGCCGAGACGGAGCCTCGAGGCCATTGCTGAAGCGGCGGCGGAAAGGGAAGTGATGGGAAGTGAAGCGGCGAGTGGAAAAGAGGGAGGTTGAAAGCACTGTAAAACTTTCCTAAAAAACAAAAAAGAAAGCACTATAAGAGCATCTCCAATGATAGAGCCAACAAGATGGCTCTAAGGCCTATGTGGCACATCCACATCAGCCTAAGAAACACCCCATACAACAACTTAGCTGTAGCATCAAAATCTATAGAACCCACCACATTTAATTTATTATGTTTTGCTTTCTTCCTCCACCGGACAAATCCCCAAATCCATTTCTTCCTCTCCCTCCAGCCTCACCTCGCCACCGCCGCCTCAAATCCTCCACGCCCCCGTCCATCTCCTCAACGGCGCACGGGGGCTGGCCGGCGCGCCGCCCTCACCCATCTCCTCCGTCGCCGCCTCACGCCGGGACCGCGCTGCCACCTCCGCGTCGCCCTCGCCCATCTCCTCCGCCGCCACCCTCCCCTTCCCCGCCGTCGTACCCCCCTCCCCTTCCTCGCTGGCGACGGGAAGGAAGCCGCCATGCTCCCCTGCGCCTCCCTCCGCTTCCCTCGTCGGCGACGGGAACGAAGCCTCCATGCTCCCCCGCGCCTCCCTCCGCTTCCCTTGCCGGCGATGGGATCCGGCGGCTGCGGCGGCGTCTCCGGCGAGGCGCGGACACGGCATCGACGCGGCGGCACGGACGCTGCTCCGGCGTCGGCGACGGCCCCGATGCGACCTCCTGCGAGCGGAGAGAGAGAGCGCGTGCTGCTGTGCATCGAGAAGCTCGCTAGCGCCCGGCGCTTGATCAAGCGCCGGCGCTAGCCCTGAGCGCGCTCTCTCTCCTCTAGCTCGGCCGAAAATCCGACGTGGAGAGGCTTGTAGCCGGCTGACATGGCCCATTGGAGATGCTCTAAAACTGTGGCCGGAACTTGGAAGGCGGATTCCAGCTTTACGCTAGAATGCTAATGGAAACAGAAGGACGGACTTGCTACTTTGCTAGTGTAAACTTAGCTTTAGCCGTTGCGTAGTAGGATTTAAAAATGAACGGACGGGATTCCAAGTTCCAACATGCGGTCAACATGGTAGGGATTTCAGTCCCACCAACTGTTTGATTGTGATCTCATGGAGTTCAAATGTGCGGGCAGCGGGCACAAGGGACGCAAGTAAGCACTTTCTTAGAAAACACAACCAGATTAACTAATTGATGGTGAATGTGACACACAATCACAATGACCTAGTAACAGTTTACATCACTGGCCGTAGCTAACACAAAGCCACAAACACATTGAGTTACACCCTAGCACGACGATATATTAATTAACGACAGATCAATAGGACGATTAATTAAACTAGCGATTCTAAACACTCTATGGATACACGCTTGTATGAGTTGCCACTTGCCAACGAGATGCATGCAGGACGCTGTGCATGCATCAAGCATGCACGCCTGATGCATGTCGTCTCATCCATCGATCTCATGCCAAGAAGAGACCCAGGACCAGGATGGCGGCGCCAAGAACAATGCCAAGAACGAGGTAGCCACCGCGGGAAGCGGCGGCGCTGGTCTTGCCCCGCGGCGGCGGCACTGACGCCGACCCGGAACCCGCGCCGGAGCCCCGCGTCGAGCCGGAGCCCGGGCCGAAGGAGCCTCCCTCGTCGTCGCCGGGCGACATTGCCGGCGCCTCCGACGGCGCGCCGACTCCGCCCCTCCCGCCGTGCAGCGCCATGACGCGCACGGTCATCCTCTGGCCAGCGTCGCAGTGGCCCGGCGCGGCGCTGATGAAGTAGAAGAGGCCGCTCCGGTCGAAGCGGAAGCTCGTCTCGCCGCCGTCGAATCGCATGGCCGGCTTGTCGGCGCTGCACAGTTTGTAGTCCTCCCGCGCCACCAGCAGCACCGAGTCGTTCTTGTCGTACGTGAAATCTACACACACACACACACACACACGCACGCACGCACGCAGTGTACACATGTCAATGGTGTCCTATTCGTGTATGCATGTATGCATTGTCGCGAACTCGCGATGGATGCTTGCTTACACAGGATGTCGCCGACGTGGAAGCGGTTCCTGGTGGCCCAGTGGTTGTACGTCTCCTCGTTGGCCGCCGGCTGCCTCCACCCCCTCCCTTGGCCGCCGACGAAGAACGTGTGCGGCGCCGCCGACGACCCAGAGATGGCGCCGACGAAGAGGACGAAAGCGGCGGCGACTGCCGGGTGCAAGACCCCCACAAGGGCCATGGCTCTATCCACGGATGCTGCTCTTTCTCCCTCCTCCCCTAGCTATATATATAAGCTGCGAGGAAGAAGACGACGCAGTGTAGAGCGAAGCGATTCTCTTACGATCTCTTCGCGGGCGGAGGCGGCGCTTATGTAGGCGGGCGGGCGGGAGGACGAGGAGTGAGGGAGGAGAACGTGGGCGCGCGGCGGTTTCGCGGGGAGACGTGGGGCGCGCGGGCGCCGTCGATGAGGACGGCGCGGAGGCCTGGACGGCGGAGATGGGCACGCGTGACCTGGTCAGAGCGCAGCTTCGGGCGCGCGGCGGTTCGGCGTTGCGGGGGAGGTGGGGGCGTTGAGGAGGTTGAGGGCGGCAGGAGGTGGCGTTGAACGAGGCAACCCGGGGGCAAAGCAAATGGACGAGGGAACCGTGGCACCACTCGCCGAATCGTGGTCCTGGGCCATATAGCCGGTGGGCTTAGCTGGGCTCTTCAGGGCGTTATGGATCTTGTCGAGGTTTGAGGAAGTCGAAGTTTGTGTTGGTTCTTTTTGAGGATGAGTAGTGTCATGAGGCAGGTCGCGCGGTGTCGGCTAGACCAGATCATTCATTAATCACGTGGGGTCTGGTTCGGGTTGGATATAGTCGGGTTGTCAGGTTTGCTCTTCGGGATTGAGCTGGCCTGTTGAACATATCAGGTTGGGTCGGGTTTTTTTTAGGTTTTTTGGGGGTTTTTTCAGGTTTTGGGTCGCAAATTGGTACCCGAGCCCGTCCGGTATATCATCGGGTCAACTTTTTTTGGATTGGGTTGGATCGGGTTGTCTGAGCCGGGTTACCCATGATCAGGTCCGGTGTCGACGTAGTCACCTGACCTATAGGACTATAGGCTTTGCCGATTGGCTCGAGACGAACATAAAATGACTGTTTCATGTCAAATGTTCCATCTACCTATTCTTGTTTTTGTTAGTTTGTAGTGGCATAAAAGAACGATCGAAAGTAAACGATGCCACACCTTAATCGGTAATGTGGCCTTGCACTTATAGGGCTGAAAGATATAATAACGACAAAATTAGTTACGAGTATGTTACGCAGATATATGTGCTTTTACAATGGGAACCAGGATGAAGGGAGAATTTTGTTTAGCTGTCATAGCTAACTGTGTCTGTGTAACCTTCTAGCTCCAAGGCCTGCAGAGACTAAAATCTTCTCGTCACCGTTGTTTGGCCTTGTTTCGTGATGATAGCCTTCGTCAACTGTATTGCGAAGCCGTGGCACTCTCGGGTTTCGCTTGAATCGTGAGCTTGACCTGCAAATCCAACCACTATAAAGATAAATCGAACATCGCCAACTCTTGAAGTGTTGAAAAAGAACAATACATACCATGGGAATGTCATTGCCAATGTAGGGGCCACTTCCTTGATTTAACCGGAGGCAACATCACCCACCACTACCTTGGCCTCCTGCTGTAGATGGCCAAATGGGACGGGTGAAATGGGTCGACACGAGGCACGATATTTTGGCCTGGCCCGAAGCATGGCATGACGCATATCGGGCCAGGGCTAGCACGACCCGGCCGTCAGGCGTACATGTCATGCCTGGGCCGAAGGCCAGACACATCGGCCCGGCCCGACACGATTTTTTTTATTTTTGTGTTCATGCATTAACATATATATTATCATATAACATGACACAACTATCATAAGAAAAACCAAGTTCTATTGGCTAGTATGTGTGGCAATAGATCTTTGGAAGTGTCCTAGGTTCAAAGCCTAGCGCCAACATTTTTACCTCCTATTGTGTCGGCCAGCCCGAAGTTTCACCTCCTATTGTGCCGGCCAGCCCGGCACGACATAGCCTTCCTTCGGGCCATGCCTGGGCCTTTGCTTCGGCCCGAACGAAACTTATTTAGGATTTGAAATGGGTGCATTCGACTAAAAGTCGTACTGAGACCCTTTTTCAAAGGGTATTCAGAACTGAAAGAGCTATTTCATTTTCACAATCACTTTGTTTTGAATCCAATTTCAAGTTCGATTAGAAGGATAGAAAGGCTACGAGGACGGGGAAAGAAAAATTAAATCTTTCAAATTAGTTTTCCTTTTTTTGCAATTTTCTTATTATCCATTCCATTCATTTATTTTATAGAATAGTATAAAAAATATTTATTTCGCTTCATCGAGCTACGCCTGAGCTATGTGAGCTATGTGCATATGTATGTGTGTCCTATTTATATGTGAGCTATGTGCATATGTTCAGTTGAAGCTCTAAAAATGCTTCTTTGTTATTTATGCATGTCTTCTTAATCTGAGATGACTCAATTACATTTTACAGGTCTCCTGAGTAAAGCTCTTGGTTGGAACTAATCTCCACTTAACTTAATTAGGCTTTTGTCATTTTTAGTACGTATAGTTTGTACAGGAGATTTTCAAAAAAGGTAACTCTATTACAAGTAATTAGTGTACTTTTCTTCTATTCATTTTTCCATATAAATGCTCTTTCGGGAAGTACCATTTTTAGTTCTCGGATAGTACCGCAGGTAGTGTGTTTGAATAGACATGTATTCAGTTCATGATTAGTTTTCATATGTTGGAAGCCGATAATTAAAGGTTATGTGCCTTCAGGTTGGCCTCTAGAAGGTTGCCTGTTTTTCAAGTGGCATCTTCAAAACGTCATGGTTGGAACACTACAAGCAATTGGTTTAAATTTGTTTGTGCTTATTGTCGTACTTTTGTTTGCCTGGGCTTCTAAAAATTTGCATCCACTGCTAAGACCATGCCATATATGATGTTAGAAGGCAAGGATTTGATATGGCTTTTTTTTTTTTATCTTAGTGCAATAATATATGATGACAACTTTTGCCAAAGCAACTCTTTTAGTGCAATAATATTTGATATGGCATGTTCAATGTTACTTTGACTGATTTTGTGCATTTGCGTCATCTCTCATGGTTAGAAGGTTATTCAAACATCTTTTTTGTCTAAATTACCTGGCATGGAATTAGTATTTAAAGTGGTGTTGAATGGTGATCTTTCCTCCTTTAACTGAATGTACTTCGTAATACATTGTAGCTGTTGGTGTCCATCACAATCTGATTATATATCTGACCAAACAAAGATACATGATCTCTGAGAAAGTATTACATATGTGCAATTGAGCGGAAGCTGAGGATGTCGTACTTCTCATATACTTTCAATCTGTAATCTACATAGCGCTATAATTATTTGAATGCACTCGTTCTAATACCTCCTAATTAAATGAAAATATTATCGTACGTGTCATGCACACATCGGTTTGGTCATAAACTTCTACTTTAATTTTATATGTCGTCTGATTTGATATATGTTTTCTTTCTTTCCTTAATGGTCCGTTGCAAAGCACGGGCATTGTACTAGTCAAATAAAAATTCCTTAACCTCATATAGAAAATCTTAATAGAATAAAGGATTACAAAATCCTTGGACGAGGCTTGGGCTGGCAAGGCATGGGCCGGCCTGCTTGAGTTGCGGGCTCGTGGGTCTATGGCATCGTGGGAGCTAAGTGGGCCGAGCCCGCTCGTACTACAATACTTTTCAAAATACCAATTTTGGGAAAAAAATTGTCATAGCCAAATCAGAAAATATGCCAATCAACAATTTTAGAAAATAGGGTGTTACAGCTGTAGAGGCTAGCACCATCAGGCATGAGGGTATCTTGTTCTATAATCTCTCGAAACCAATAGCAATGGCTCTAGCACAAAGCCCGTGCTCTTTAACTCAGAGCAAAGATGACGCTTGTGCACCACTGCTACTCGGGAAGGACACCTAGGCTTAATGTGACTCTTCGGGTCGAAGGTTCTGGCCACCTCTTTGTCAATGTAGTACATGTTGTCAAGGTCATCAAGATGCAAAGGTCTTGGTTGCACGAAGAATTTTGCATCGTAGAGAAACTCTCTAACAAAGAATCTAATTGATCCTCATGATTGATACTAGCTATTGGTGATAGTCTGTTGAGCTTACTTCTTAAACGAGGGATTTATTCATAGAGGTTACCACACGACAAGACAACAACTAACTTCGTTATTTATAAACTGTTACACATAAATATGCTAGTAATGTAGCCCTAAATCTTTGTTAAGAGTTGTGTTAGACCATTCTTGTGACCAATGACATGGAGATCGTGGACGACGTGGACACATTCTCTAGAGTAACTATTCTGCTTGGGCAAGGAGCTCTGGGTACGTAGTTGTGTGCTTGGTCATGTTGCATGGCCCAAGTATGAAAATGCTTGGTTAAATGGCTTCTCAAGCCCATGCTAGTACGGTACTGCTCGTGTGGGCACAGCTTGAAAAACCCTTGGAGTCTTCCTTAGGGCACAACTTCGGAAGGCAATCTTAGTGATCATTCTAAGAGCCTCCCCATCAAATCCCCTAAAACACTATTCATGTGTGTATGAATAGTGTTTTAGGGGGTGGGATAGAGGGTCTGTTGGGGATGCTCTAAGCTGTTTGGTCATGGGTATCTATGTAATTTAATATTTTAGCCAATTGTAAAAAACTAGCAGGGTCAGCGCGTCCAGGGCGCACCATTGCACGCCCTCTTATAACTGAGAAAGTAAATATGTATCAGAAAACAAACCAATAATAAAGCACTATACGTTTTGTTTGTTGTTCCCGATTTTTTTTAAAATTAGTTTTTAATATCTAAATCTTTTTATATGCTATTATCATGACATCACGGTGTTTTTTCAAAGCTTATTTTTACAGAATTTTTTAAGCGGACACAAAAGTTAGAATAAAATAAAAGAATGAATTATTTCCTCGTACAACTATTTGTGAATGCTAAACGTTTTAAAAATAGATAGATCTCCTTGTGGTCAATTTCGTGAATACATGCTCTTAAACTATAGCTATATATTTCAAAGGCTTTTATTTCTATTATTTACTAATTAATATCAGGAAATTTAACATTTGTAATATTTAAATTCATTTATAGACCCTTAACATAAAATTTTGATTGCATTTTTGGAAGTTTTAAATTTTTGGTTTCTTTAGCTTGCTAGAAAAAATTAGAATGAAAGAAAAGAATAGTTCATTCTTCGATTTTTCTATGGTTGTTTCAAATTTTTAAAAAGAATATACCCTTTTAGGACCCCTACCATGTAATCATGATTTATTTATTTCTTTAGCTGGCTAGAAAATGTACTCTTTTTGGCCAATTTTCTGCTTTTCTTTTTTCCTCGCATCTTGGAAAAACTGAGAAAAAAAAAGGGTCAACGAAGGGTGATGATTTATTTATTTCTTTAGCTGGCTAGAAAATGTACTCTTTTTGGCCAATTTTCTGCTTTTCTTTTTTCCTCGCATCTTGGAAAAACTGAGAAAAAAAAAAGGGTCAACGAAGGGTGAGGTGGGATTCGAACCTAGCCCCTGTTGCTTTGCGTTCGCATGGGAATACCAAATAAGCTACAAGCAGGTAGTGACATGCTGTGGAGTTCGCATGGGAATACCAAGCAAGCTATAAGCTGGTAGTGACATGCTGTGGAGAAGTACGGTAGAAAACAAGGTAGAAGTGGGAAGAGAAAATACTGCGAAAAATGGTGGAGTGGCTGACATGCTGTGGAGTTTGCATGGGAATACCAAACAAGCTATAAACCGGTAGTGACATGCTGTGGAGAAGTACGGTAGAAAACAAGGTAGAAGTGGGAAGAGAAAATACTGCGAAAAATGGTGGAGCGGCCGGGATTCGAGCCCTGCTCTGCGGGCTGAAAGTTGGCAACAAAGACCAGTAGAGCAATCATCCCACAATGTTCAATCTCGGCAAAAAAAATTATTTTATAGATAAAGTATAATTGGGCGGCAGGATTTGCACGTCAAACACGATCAGATGGATGCGGCTGAAGACGATGACGTGGACGCAAAATAGGGCAGACACGTGTCGCAAGGCTGTTAAAGCGCTAGCGCTATAATAGATAGATAGATAGATTTATAACACCTCAAATGTTTAAAATAGACGCTAGATGAAATAACAAATCATTAGAAATATAAATTAATTTGCTCTTATTTTACTAAAATCTAATGTCATACTCGCTCAAGTCTTTTCCCTCGTCTTTCTTTCTCTGGGTCGAACCATTTTAACTAGAAATTACCTCAACTGGAACTGGCAGTTTCTCCCACCCCTTGCTCTTTCCTTTGTTTCTTTTTTTTTTTTTTTGAAGAATAGGCGAGAGGCCTTTTCATTCAAAAGAGGAGAAGGAGTTCGGAGGAACAACGAAATACAACAAATAATCGAGCTCAGGGGAAAACAACATCCTGAGCAAGAACAACAAAATGGCCTAGCTATTTCTCAAACTAAATTCCTCCATCACAGTGGTAGCCACCTCGACAGGCCATCTACAATCATGTCCAAAAATTGTACCATTCCTTGCTTTCCAAATATTCCAAATGGTATGCATGATTAGGCCATCATCCAATGCCCGCAGCTTCCTAGCGCCATTTTGCGCATCCCACCAATGAGCGAACGTAGTGGTGTCAAGGATGCAAGCATTTGTGACGAGCAGGTGCGGCTGAACGAGGTGCCAGACCTGCCTGGCAAAGGAGCACATCCATAGGAGATGAGAGGAGGTCTCATGCTCAAGCTCACAAAGCACGCTAACCGCAGTTGCAGGCCAACCCCTACGGGCTAGACGATCTGCCGTTAAGATCCTATCCTGAATTGCAAGCCAGCCAAAAAAGCGACACTTTGGTTCCGCCTTAGCTTTCCAAATCCTCCCATACTGATGGTCCGCAAAAGACCCGTGAAATTGCATTGCATACGATGAGGATGCTGAATAACGGCCTGTACCGGAAGAGATCCAAACAATGGTGTCTGGAGAATCAGAGAGCAAAGAAGCCCCTCCCCTGACATCCATCCAAAGAGAGCAGAATTCCAGGACCTGCTGATTAGTACGAAGGCGACGAAGCGGCCACATCCATGAGCCCGAGGTTAACGCATCCCGTAGTGAAAGATCAGCTCGGCGTGCCAAATAGAAACATAATGGAGCCATTTCACTCAATGGAGTATTCCTAAGCCAAGGCGTGTTCCAAAAGGATATTTTCGAACCATCTCCCACAATTATTCTTGTGTTTGCCCTGAAAAGATTTTCATCTGCGCTCGACGTGTGCAACCGGAGACCGAGCCATGGCCTCGGTGAGTCGTCCCAAACTTGCCAACAATACCTAAGTCTTAGAGCCGAACCGAAACGGGAGATGTCCTTGACGCCCAATCCCCCAAGTTCCTTGGGCCGGCAAATCTTCGCCCAGTTGACCAAGCAATGGCCCCCACTGCACTGTTCATCACCCTTCCAAAGGAAGCTTCTCCTAATGCTGTCAATCTTCTTGGTCGTCCACTTGTCGAGGGGGAAGACCATGAGGTGATAGACAAGCATCGAAGTGACGACCGAGTTTATAAGCACAAGACGGCCTGCCCTGGAAATAAGCTTTGCCTTCCAAGAACCAAGCTTCTTCCTAACCTTTTCAATCAGCGGCGCCACATCCCCTCGACGAAGCTTCAGGGGGCGCAAGGGCAGGCCAAGATATTTGCAGAGAACCGCTTAACTGTCTGTAAACGAGCGATGGAAGCCATGCGCAGTTATCTTTGGTCGCAACTAATGGGGAAGATATCACTTTTCCCCCAGTTGACCTTCAGGCCGGAAGCACCATGGAAGATATTAAGCACCTGCGTAATGACCTGCACGTCCCTTTGAGATGGCGAGGAAGCGAAGACCACATCATCGACATAAAGAGAAATTCTAAAATTCGCTGCATTGTGGGGGATGGCATGTAGAAGTTCCCTTCTGTCCGCATAACTTAGGAGTTTGGAAAGAGGCTCCATTGCTAGGACAAAAAGGAAGGGGGAGAGAGGGTCTCCTTGACGTAAACCCCTGTGATGAATGAACTTTTCCCCCGGTTGACCATTCAAGAGTACCTGTGAGGTTGAGGAGGCCAACATTAGGGAAATCCAATCTCTCCATTTCTGTCCAAAACCATATCCCTGCAACACCTGCAAAATGTACTTCCAACTGACATAATCGAATGCCTTTTCTATATCAAGTTTGAAGAGGAGGCAGGGGACTTTTTTGCTGTACAGATTGGCCACCGTGTTGCGGACTGTGAGAAAGTTATCCTGTATAGACCTGCCTTTAATGAATGCGCTTTGATTCGGAGAAACGAGGCTATGCATGAAGATCCCCAATCTATTAGCAAGGACTTTTGAGAAGAGCTTCCCCACACTGTGACCCAAACTTATCGGCCTGAAATCTGTAACAGCTGCAGCATCGTTTTTCTTGGGGAGCAGAGCGATGTAGGCGCTGTTTACTAACTCAAAACCTGCGAGATTTCCACTCCAGAACTCCTGAAAGGCATCAATAATGTCAGGCTTGATAATCTCCCAACAGCTCTTGAAAAAGCTGCCGATAAAACCATCGGGGCCCGGGGCCTTGTCCGCTGTACAGATTGGCCACCGTGTTGCGGACTGTGAGAAAGTTATCCTGTATGGACCTGCCTTTAATGAATGCGCTTTGTTTCTTTTTTAGATCGATCTAGATTCATTGATCTGGCAAAAGTCATTTTACAAAGAGGTTTGTGTACCATAAGAAGATCCACAACCAGTCCAAACATGAGCAAATTGCGAATCCACCGAGACAAGCAGGAACAACCCAGAATATCCCGAAAATGTCGGCCTAACCTCCGTCTTGTTCTAGCACAATCCAACAGGGAGACAAAAAACAAATCAACATCAAGAGTAAAGAAAGAAGCACCGATCCCAGTCAAGCCCACAAAGAAAGCCGAGGAAGCCAAGATGCTGTCACCGAATACCATTATTGTTGTCTCCTTAACTTACCATGCTGGAATTCATCCAAACACCCCCTGGCTCCTGGCCCTTTTCTCATCTCCTCTGCAAAGCGAGGAACATGCTATCCCTCAAAGCATTAGGGTCTGTTTGGCAACAAAGTATTTTCATAGTTTCGAGACAAAACCATAGTTTTGGAGAATACCATGGTATTTTAGCAATGAGGTGTTTGGAAGCAACCTCAAAAACTCTGTTTTGAAAACCATGGTATTAGCAATACCATAGCATTTTTAGAGTATTGTAGACTCCACTCCAACCCAAAGTTTTCTCAATTATGCTAGCAACCCATGGTATTGAAAAACCATAGTATTTCATGATCATAGCAAAACACAAACTATAGTATTACAAAACCATGGTTTTTAAAAACTTTGTTGCCAAACGGGCCCTTAGCCATCACAAGCTCCTGGACAATGAATTGAGCAGCGCCACCGAGGATCTTATTCCCACGAGAGAGCAATTAACCTCGCATGCACTTTTCCACCGGTGCCGAACATGGCAACGGAGGAAGCGCCGCTGAAGTGCTCGACCACCGCGACATTGTTGCTAGAGAAGACACCGTCGAATCGCTCAACCTTTGCAGAAGCCACTACCGTCACCGAATGAGAAAAACCTAAAACCCAAGTAAAACTTCTGATAACACTTCCCTTGTACATTTGCCGGCCTAAATCTGCCTCCCCACCCCGATGACAGCCTAGAGACCAATGCCGGCAAGGTAGGCAGCTGGATCTGAGTTGGAGGGTGTTAACCTTTTCCATCCCCAAGAGGCGCATGAGGAATGTTAAGGATAAGGTCAGGCTCAAGTTTTCCTTCTTTCTTTCTTTGTTTTTTTTTTATTTTTTTTTTCGCCGCCACAGTCCAGGTTTATGGTCCTCTTTGGTTTGCGATTTGGTTTGATTTTGTTTGGTTGAGGTAAAATTTATTAATTTCATACAGACTATTCATTATAACTGTCGACGGTTGAGATAACGATCTCAAGTCGCTAAGGTTCTTGAAGATTGAGATAGGAGACACGCCGAACAACCACGAACAGCAACGAACAGGAGACAGGGGTTTTTATCCTGGTTCAGGCCTCTCGGGAGAGATAATAGCCCTACGTCCAGCCTTTCTTATATATCAGAGATGAATACAAGAGGTGGCTCGGCGAGACGAACAAGTCTCGGCGAGATTATCTTGATACAAGTCTTGCGATAAGCTATAAGATGATGTCTACGAGGTGCTGAGATGCAAAAGCTCTTGGCCAGGGTCCCTCTAAACGCCATAGGGGCCCTGTTTATATAGTACAGAACAAACCAACCTACCGAGGGAATATCGGGCCGGGCCAACTACGAGATCGTAACGAACTCATACATGCCAAATACATCCCGAGATAGATAAGGCATACTCCATGTCTTGGGGATCACGACTCCTAATCCAATCCGGGAAACCAACGTCCGGGTCTTCACGTAGCCGTGCAGAACTCTGTTCGAGACGGACTCAAACAGGAAGCCTTGGCCATTACGCACCGTGCCGCCAGAAGCTGTTCGGCAAGGCGACATGGGCACGATAGAACCTTCGGGAGCCGGGCCTGGTAGGCCGTTCGATTGAGCCGTCGAGTGGGCCATGGCAATGGGCGTAATCTAATCCCCGACAGCTAGCCCCCGAGACTCAGGTGGAAGGACTCACTAGAGTGGGGTCTTCCTCTTGAGACTCCAAGCCACGAAGAGGGAAATTTAGCTGCTACAAAGACATGTAACGATCGACCGAACAGGTTAAGTTTCAACCGAACAGGACATGTTCAGTGCCGAGCAGCTCTGTTGCGTCGAACAGGGAATGACATCTATCCGAGCAGGGCACTCAGCCTTCAGTGCGAACACTGGAAAAACTAGCCGTTGGCAGACTCCAACGGTAACTTCCCGTCGCTGCGCAGTGAAAACAGGCGACCGTTTTACCTAGCCGTTGCGGTAAAAACTAGCCGTTTGTGACAAAACCGTTGCAGAGCTGCCCATACGGGACTATAAAAGTACCCAAGCTGCCAGCGATGACCCATACGCTCTCACGCCTTTCCTCTCTAAGCCCTAGTCCCAACCACGCTCGGCATCAAGCACCCAAACCCCAAAGACCAAACCCGCTTGTCCAACTCGGGAACCGCTATGGCCAAGTTCACGGCACTAGCTTGATGAGGAGGACTGAAAATCTGGGAGGAAGAGGGCCACATTGACACCGGTAGGCTGGAGGCTGCCGGAGAGGAGGATACTCGGAGCCGCTCGAAGGAGAATTAAATCGACTTGAGCAGATTCGCCTTTATTGGGTTGAGGTCTCCGAGAGCGACTTCGTCGAGGCCTTCTTGAACATCGATGGATTGGAGGTGGCGAACCTCAATCCGAACTCCATCCTCCAGGATGGTCGTCTTAGCACACTGTCTGAAGGCTATCTGAGCATCGATCCATCGGTGGGCTGTTCCTCCATTACTACGATGTGAGGAGCAGCTCCGCCGCTTCAGCACTGGGTGCTACTACCTCAAGCTCGGGCCACCGCCGACGACGCGCCAGTACCCTCGCCCACCGCTGCTCGACTCAATGGGCGCGTGGTGGGTGAGGTGGTTCTGACAAGCGAAGCGGCGACAAGAACTTCGCCTTCACCGGAAGGCGCCCGGCAAAGGGCGCCAATGCCTCGGCGGAGATGACCGCCAAGTTGGTACGACAAGAAAGATCGCCTCCCTCGTGAGCCTTGGGCTCACGGGCGAAGATCATTCGGGACTTCACAAATGACAGGATCTGTCATTGCGGAGGAGGTCCTATCCCTTCTACAAGATAGAGGATGGGAGGACATCACAAGGAGAGCACGGGTAAGTGCCTTTAAGACTCAACCTCTAAATAGATTCTTTCCTCCGAGCAGAACTAACAATTCCTTACATTGGGCGGAGAAGCCAACCGACGCATGGGTGACCGGCGGGTCGACGCCATCTTCAAAGGCGGCGAAGAAGGACGGGAGGTCACCGGCGGTGGCGCACACTGTCCGCATAGCGTCTTTCGTCCGCCTGAGCGAGGTAAATTACTTACACCCGATCGTGTTGCTAGACTTGCAATGTTGTTTAGTGCTAAAGCTCACTTCGACAGCAGGAGGACGGTGATCCTTGGAGGGATCTTAGAGGACCTCTCCGGGTCTGAGAAGGAGAAGGTGAAGAAGGGCAAGACCAAGGCGGTTGCAAAGCCCAAGGTGGCGGCCGAGCCGACGCCTTGAGCTCGCCATGACACAGTGACCGCCGACCATCGAAGAGACCAGGCAAGCGGCGGACGGGCGTCGAAAGCGAGACCAAGCGGGCAGCGGTCAGCCAATGAGAAGAGACCAAGCCCCTCCCTCCTCGCCGAGCAAAGCGACGAAGAGGTAAAGAACATGACCCTCTGGCTTAGGCGTTACTCGCAGACTCACCCGGGCCATTTGGCGCGGCTCGAACAGGTCGCCGAGTAGAGGAGGCTCGAAGAGGAAGTCGCGCGCAAGGAAAAACTTCTTGCGCTACGCGAGAGGCCTTCACTCACCGGGGAGCTGAGCTCGTCGCCTCGAACACCCAAGGGCCAAGGCGGAGAAGCCGCCAAGGAGCCCCCGAGGAAGAGGCGGAAGGTTCCGGCGAAGAAGATCAGGACCAAGCCTTCCACGGCAGGTATGTAGGAGCCTAACTTCAGATCTCCCACCTACCGACCGTATTAGACTTAACGATGATCTCTTTTCATCACCGCCCAAGGAGAGATCGCCACAGATGGCGTCGAAGAGGCGCTCGGCGGTCGCCTTGCCCGAAAGCATCTGCACGGCGATCGCGGCGGTGAGTGGCGTGCCTCAGGACAAAGCTGGCGGCGTGGAGCTGCTCCGCCCGGCTCAGCCGAAGACTCGACGCGCTCAAAGGCGCGTAGAGCGGCTGGAGCGAGAAGCGGCCGCGCTGGCGCCACGGAGAGCGGAGCCAAGACGGCGGCTCGGGAGTTGCCAGTGGGACCGAGCAACCGGTCCCGCCAGCACTTCGTCGCAAGGGCAACTCACCCCGGGCGACGGATTCTCCGGCGGCGGTGGAACCCGATCGCCGAGGGCAAGAAAAGCCCCGGCGGTCGCGCGTCTGCCCGTGGAATCTTGGCGCCACCAATCGGGCGGCTCGGTCTTCCCGAAGAAGTTCAAAGCGGAAGAGGAAAGGGAAGAGGAGAGGAGCGGAGACAAGCGCTTCGCCCGTCGCTCCGCTCCGGCGGCAGCGCTCCGCAAGAAGAAGGAGCGATCGAGCGGCGGCGGCAAGAACGCGTCCGTCTCATCCCGCCTGGCGGGGCTTGGACGATGGCCTCGAGGACCGCTGCGTCGCGGATGAAGCAACGACTTGGGAAGGTAGGAACCAAGACCAAATCTTGCTCAGCTTAGCTACGTCATCGCAAAGTAGTTAACTTGTTCTTCCCTCTCAGGTCTTCAGGGGCACCATGGAGGAGCTCGAGGACGGCGTCACCATCGAGCGGAGCGCCGTACTAGCGTCGCTCCGGGAGCACCTCAGGACGAGGGAGTCCGAAGCGGGGCCCTCTGCACCAGCCCAAAGTCGAAGCCGGCTGAAGGCGAAGGTAAAAAGGCTCAAAGTCCAATTGGCCGAAGAGAGGCGTTCCTGCGAGTCTCTCCTAGGAGAGGCCGAGGAGCTTCGCGCGCAAGCCATTAAGGCGAGCACCGCGGAGGAGAGGCCGGGCCGCTCGAAGTGGCTCGAAGAGCAGCTCGCTGACGCTTCCCAACGGCGGGACCAGCTCGCGGCGGAAGCCAAGAGACTCAAGGCCCAGCTCGCCAAGGAAGAACAGACTTCCGCGGGTCTCCAGGCAAAGATCTCGACCCTGTGGGCTTCACAGGAAGAGATCGAGGAGATGCGCGGGATGACGGTGAGGGCGATCACCGCAGAGAAAAGGGTCAAGGAGCTGGACGAGCAGCTCAAGGCGGCCGAAAGCAAGAGTCGGCCAGAGCGAGGCTCGAGCGATCATTGCTGCGCCAAGACCGAGGAGGTCGAGGCCATCCGGCGAGAGGCTGCAGCGCATAAATAGCGGACAAAGAGGAGATCGAGCGCCCGAGTGAAGCCCGGAAGGAATCAAGGCTCGGTAGCGAAGTCGTGCGCCTCAAGTTAGAGTTGAGGAGTGAAGGAGCAGCTTGCTCCTAAGTAGCACCGCTGGTTTGTAACCGGAAGGACCTTGTACCAAACTTTTGAGTAATGTAATAAAGTACTTATCTTTATTTACGCAAAAAAGCAGCAAAAGATAAAACGAGCGAAACCAAGAGAAAAGCGAACAGCGCTAGGAAGTTTAAGAAAACCGATAGGCGCTCGCCTAACTCCGGCCCCGTTGTGCATCGCTCGGAAACACGAGTTTGCGAACCCGAGCAGTGCACAAGAGAAAGAGCGACACCCTAGCCCCGATGCAGACGATGCTCGAGAACGAAGCTTGCGAACTCGAGCACGCATGCGTGGGAGAAAAAGCGACACCGTACCTTGCTCGATTCGTTCCGTGATACGCTCGTTGGCGTAAGTTAAGCGATTCAGAAATAACCGAGCGAGAAAGTGCCTCTGCGCGGGGGCTTACGAGCGAGCTTTACCAAGTGGTCGCGCCCGGCGATAAGTGCCTCGCCGCGGAGGGCTTACGAGCGAGACTTAGCCGCAAGGTGGAAAGGCCATGTTACGCAACCACGAGTTTAGGAACTTATTGAAACCCGATCTGAGATAGGAACAATCCTTAAGATTGCGGAGCCAAGAGTTCGCAAGGCCTGGCGACCATCAAGTGTTACGGAGAGAAAGAGGTAGTCTTCAAAAGACAAGAAGTGAAAAAAGCGCGAGGCGCGAGAATTCACTTAACTATTGGATTGAACTTTACATGGTGCCCGAGACTTGGACGAACTAAAGGCGCGAAATTTGAGAAAAAGCGAGGCTAAGAAGCGAAAAGACCTACGAGGAACTTACGGTGGTCGATGTTCCAAGCGCTGGTCGGCTCTCTCCGTCATCCTGACCAAAGCGAACAGCCGGGATCCGGAAGGAATTTTGATCCGATCCCGAGCACGGAGCTCGTCGCGGGGACGAGAGCAGCGCCAGGCGAAGAGCTGCCGGTGCGAAAAGATCCGGCCCGAGCACGGAGCTCATCGCGGGGACGATGATGGCGCTCAGGCTCCGAGCACGGAGCTGGGAACCAGATCTGGAAGGCGATCAAGATCGAAGGATCGATCCGATCGGCGAGGGAAGAGACATCCGCGCCTTTCGGTCGTAGTCCTCGGGGAGAATCTCTTGGTCGCCGATAGAGTTCGACATGCTCGTCTGCGTATCCCCACGGACGGCGCCATTGTCGGCCAGTTGAATAACGATCACAAGTCGCTAAGGTTCTTGAAGATTGAGATAGGAGACACGCCCGAACAACCACGAACAACAACGAGCAGGAGGCGGGGGTTTTATCTGGTTCGGGCCTCTCGGGAGATAATAGCCCTCGTCCGGCCTTTCTTATATATCGAGATGAATACAAGAGGTGGCTCGGCGAGGCGAACAAGTCTCGGCGAGATTATCTGATACAAGTCGCGATAAGCTATAAGATGATGTCTCGAGGTGCTAAGATGCAAAAGCTCTTGGCTAGGGTCCCTCTAAACGCCATAGGGGCCTGTTTATATAATCTGAGAACAAACCAACCTACTGAGGGAATATCGGGCCGGGCCAACTACGAGATCGTAACGAACTCATACATGCCAAATACATCCCGAGGTAGATAAGGCATACTCCATGTCTTGGGGATCACGACTCCTAATCCAATCCGGGAAACCAACGTCCGGGTCTTCACGTGGCCGTCAGAGAACTCGTTAGAGACGGACTCAAGCAGAAGCCTTGGCCATTACGCACCGTGCTACCGGAAGCTGTTGAAAAGGCGCACATGGGCACGATAGAACCTTCGGGGCTGGACCACAGTAGGCCGTTCGATTGAGCCGTCAGAGAGTGGGCCATGGCAATGGACCGTAATCTAATCCCCGACAATAACATTTACAATAATTTTTTGAGGATTCATGGAATTTTGTGTCAAAAATATCTTTTTGATATTTTTTAATGTTTCTTTTTAAAAGCTCTTAACTTTTGACTCAATCAATTTAAGCCTAACCGAACCGAATCACAAATCATGAATCAATCCAAGCCAAACCAAGCTGCAAATCATGTAGGACCATGTTAGATATATACTACGAGCTGTGTCGCTGTGATGACGTCCAGCCGTTTACGTCAGCCTGAAGGTGATGCATCCATGCGGCCGCTATTAGCAAATTATTGACCTCCTCCATCTGCCACTTTATTGCTGTCCTAATTTTGAACATTGGAAGGAGTATTTATTTGGTCCAGTGCCTCGGTGAAAAATGTTGATTAGTTTTGGGGCTACGTGGAGAAGGGATTGTCTGGTTACATTCGTATCTGTTTTCTTCTCCAGGGGGCGTCGCTCTCAGGGGGCGGCTCGGGGGGCGACACTGCCACCCCGTCCAACCCCTCCCAAACCCTAGTGCCGCCGTCCCTGCCGCCGGCCGGCCAGCCGGCGGCGGCGGCCTCCCCTCCCCCTTCTTCTCCTCCTCCTCGTCCTCTACTCCAAGCCTTCCCCGCCGCCCCGGCGTGCGGCGGCGTGTGACAAGACCGGCGCGCGCTAGCCCGGCGGATCCGGCGGCTAGGTGGCGGATCTGGCAGCAATCTTGACAGGCAGGCAGGCCTTGCGGCCTTGGCGGCAACGACAACCGGGCGGCCCCCATGGTACTGCAGCCTCGCCCGCAGCAATGGCGGCAATGAGGCAACGCGGCAGCGCCGCCGCCACGGCGGCGGATCCGGCGGCGCGCTGGGCGGGCGTGGCGCTGGCGACGGCGGCAACAACGGCAGAGGCCTGCACTGCAGCCTTGCCAGCAGCGGCGGGCGGCAGCATGCGCGGCCCGGCGGATAAGGCGGCCCCTCCTCTCGATTTCCCTTCCCCTTCTCCTCCCTCCTCCCCTTGTTGGCGGCGATTCCGACCAAGACCACGGCCCAATAACTGGTGCGCTTGAGGAACTTCGGCGGCGCTGAGTGGGCCCCCTCTTGAATCCGGCCAGCGGAGGTTCTCCCGCCCCTCTTCGCCGGCGGCGTCCTCCTTCCCCCAGATCCGGTGCGTCCCGTCCCTTTCCTCGGTGGTGGCCATCGGAGGGTCTCCTCGTCCTTCCTCTTCAACAAGTATCTGTCTCGCCCCGACGAGTCGCAGATCCGGCCTATGGAGGGTGCCCCCGACCTCCCTCTACACCGACGGTGCCGATCCATCTCAGCCTGGCTCTCTTCCTCGCCGCGGCCCACGGGCCGCTGCCCACCTACCCCTCCCGTTCATCTACCTCTCCAGTCTCCATCCTACCCCTCCCCTCGTGCCCGCCTTGTCGGTAGGCCGCTCGAGGGGGTCCACGTCGGCGGTGCTAGCTAGATCTGTCGGCAGGAGGCCCGGATCTAGCTTCACCCCTGCCGTTGGCGTGGTCGAAGCTTGTGAGCTCCAGGGGCGTGCCGGCGTCTTCGTAGTCGCCGCTTTGCCGGAAATCAACTCCGGGGTTGTGGCGTCCACTATGTCTTCGGTAGTAGCGTACCCACCGTGCTCCTTTTCTCTGGCGAGGTTCCGCCTTCCGTCGTTCTGCCCTCCCCTCCCTGTGAGGTGCACGTTCGCGATAGCGGCCTCTTCCTTGCTAGGTCATGGGGCTCGGCTCTCCCTCCACCTGGCGAGGTCCCGCTTTCGTTGTCTTTCCCTCCCTCTCTGCGAGGTGCTAGATGGTGGTGGCGGCGTCTTCCTCGACGGGTGGCGGGGTCGGGTGGCCTACTTCTTCGGCTTCGTGGTGCCCTCGTTGCCCCCGCTCATCGACTTTGGCTGACGTCCTCTCCGAGAGTGTCTGCGGTTCTTCGTTGCTTGGCTTGGTCCCGCCCTAGGCGTCTTGGACCTCATTACGCTTTCTGAGGTGCTTGTTCTTTGTGGTGGCGTCTTCCGTGTTAAGTGGCGAGCTTCGTGTGTGCTCTTGACCTGCTGACTTGATCTGCGACTTCGGTTGGTAGTCTTCTATGGCAACGCTTTGTGCTTTGGTGGGGGGAGGGGCTTGGTAAAGCCCCGCCCATTGCTAAGCGGATGGTGGCGTCACCTTTGGTGGCGTTCCTCTCGTTGGAGGCATCATCTTCTGACCCTTTCCTCATTTGGTGAAAACCACGGTGGTCGCCTGACGGCGGCGGCGGGTCTTACCGTCGTTACCTTGTTGGAGGCGTCGTGTTAGTCACTCTGCACTTCTTGGTTGTCTACTAGGTGCGCTAATTGAATCGCTCAGTCGTTGTGTGTGTGTTGGTGGTGCGCTCGGCGTATCCGGTGTTGTTTCCTTCCTTCCCTTCCTTCTAGTTGTGTGTCGCCGCAAGGTCTTGGCCTTGTCGCGTGTGGTATGACCTTTTGGCGGGGTGTGAAGCAGCCATGCTTGCGTTGTAACTCTTAGAACTTTGGTGCGTCGCGGCGTTCTTACTCTTCTATCGATGAATGGATGGCAGCTCTCCTGCCTTTCCCTTCAAGTTTTCTTCTCCACCAATTATGAAGATGAAAGGTTGTTTTTCTCGAGATCTGCGTACCTAAGGGGAAGACGGGAATAAGAATCAACAACAAAGTACATATATGAGTAATGAATAGCCAGCAATAAATAATGAAATGAAATGTTAATACATCTTGAACATACTCAATTTCGGAACCCTGAAACAGGGACACGTCCAGTTCAACAATAAGCTGGATGGTGCGAACGGTTGCCCTGAAAGCTTGGTGCATCCATGGCATAGCATGTATTTTAAAACATTATAGTTTTCGATAGAGCAGCTGATGAAGAGAAAATAATTTTTTTAGAGTGCAGTGTAAATTATGAAATTGTTTTTAGAAAAGATAGAGTGAGTAGTTAACAGTGGAATGGATTGAATGGATAAAGTGTGATGCAGATGCTGACCCAAAAAACAGTTTGATTTGCTTCCGTACAGACTCTCACCTACCGTCCAGGCATCCACCAATGCCAAATTAATCAATCACTCCCATTGATTTCTACTCCAGCAGTCCAGCTCACCTGCTCCAATCATCCCATCCGCAGCAAGATCACAAGAACCCCGTCCAATTTCACCTTCACGCGCCATGTCCGTGGAGATACCCATGGAAGATATTGTCGGCGCTAATGCACCTCCGGCCGCCGACGCCGCCGCCACGGGGAAGCTGGTGCACGTCCTGATAACCCCAATCGTGCCCGTCGCCGGCGACGGGAGCACGGAGGCCACGGCGCTGCCCCCCGCGTACACCGGCGTGCTGTACCTGCACCACAGGGCGGCGCCGGCGCAGCCGCAGGAGAGCGACCCCAAGAAGAAGCGGGAGAAATGGCTCAACGAGATGCGCGGCTGGCTCATGGTGCTCGCCGTGCTGGCGGCGTCGGTCTCCTACCAGGCCGGCCTCAACCCTCCCGGCGGCTTCTGGCAGCAGGACGACGACCAGGGCCACGTCGCCGGCACGCCCGTGCTCCAGTCCAAGCTCGCAAAACGGTAACGAGATGCAGCAACTTGATTAACCAAGGAGAAATTCGTCGAATCGATGCTCTTTCTCGTACGGTCGTACCATCGGAATGAATCTTTCGTCTAATCTACTGCGTGATATGTTGAATTGTTAACCTAGGTACGCCGTGTTCTTCTACTTCAACGCGACGGCGTTCGTGACGTCGGTGGTGATCATCATCCTGCTGATGAACGAGTCGTTCTACCACTCGGAGGTGAAGGTGGAGGCGCTGGAGATCATCGTGGTGCTGGACATGGCGGCGCTCATGGGCGCCTACATCGCCGGCTGCACCCGTGAGGTGTCGTCCTCCATCTACATCATCGTGCTCACCGTCGTCGTCTTCCTCTACGTTGTGTACTCGGCGCAGCTCCTGCCCAAGCTCTGGGGCCTCGTCGTCGGCGTGCCGTGCGTGCACGAGGCGGCCCGGGACGGCGCGCTGCCCGTGCCGCACGATATCGTCGCCCAGGCCGACACGCACCGCCAGGCCGAGGTCGACCGGACCAGGTCGGCACCGCCGCCATAGCCAGGAACCCAGGAGGCCAGCACTGGTTGCAACAGGGGAGCTGAACTAGTGAAGCGCATAATTTCCTAGTGCCTCGCCAATTTAGATGTAGTACTCGTCCCCTTTTCTTTAAGGGTGTGTTTGGTTGTTTGTAACAGGTTAAGATTGTATGAGATGAAACAAGTTGAATAGTATGGTTCCGTACGGTATAATTCAAGTGAGATGTTTGGTCTGTTGAACAGGATTATACAAGATTTTGTTTGATTCTTGTATAAGATGATGTAGAATGAGTGGATCCAGACCGCCACTGTGGCGGTTGATCCGGACTCCCGCCGAGTGGAAGACCAAGACTGCATACGTCAGTTTCGGATTCGCGGCCACGACGTCCAGAACGAGCTTCGCGCGGTAAAACTAAGGGATCAGGACGTCTACACAACCCCTAGGCAAACATCGTCGTCTCGAAGACTCTTCTTGAGACCATCGCGCCGTAACTTCCAGAAGGCAGCCCGCTTGTCTAGACCCTCGCTCGAGCGACGGCCATAGTGGAGATGGCTGCCATTCAACAAAATAAGGCGCATCTAGCTCCAACCGCATCGGCTCGCAGCCGTTCCACCCGCAATCGGAGCAGGGCTCGTGCCTCTGTGGCCGGCAACTCTCGCCAGATGGCCGGCCATGACCTTCGTCAGGACATAGAAGCCAAGCGACGGGAGCGCATCGATGGCGAGCGAAACTCTCGTAGCCATCACAGCCGACGCGTTGATGATCAGGCCGAGAGCACTGCCAGTCGGCGTGACCACCGTCAGGAGCGTCGTCAAGACCCGCGGCGGGAACATCGCAGTAGATCCCCGAGGCGGAGGCGGCCACGACCGTTGGAGGGGAGGGCCTTTACCTCGGATCTTCGCCGAGTGGTTTGGCCGGATGGTTTTAACCTCGAAGGCATCGACAAGTTCGATGACAAGAGGGATCCAAAGAACTGGCTGCAGGTTTATGCACTAGCAGTCTGCGTGGCAGGAGGTGATTAGAACGTCATGGCAATCTATCTGCCAGTCGCTTTCACCCCAACCGCCCAGACCTGGCTCACGGGACTCCTGGAGAACTCGATCAAGTCTTGGGACGACCTCTAGGAACAGTTCATCGTCAATTTCCAAGGGACCTATGAAAGACCCGTGGGGAGATGGGAGATTGGACAGCTACATCGGCGCAAGAATGAGACTCTTCGTGAGTTAATCAAGCGCTTCACCAAGAAGAAGAACGAGATCCGGGACGTTTCAGAGCAAACGGTCATCGACGCCTTCTTCGCCGGATGCAATTCCGAGGAGCTAATCAGACAGATGACTCGGGACCTCCGAGAACTCTCAAGGCCATGTTCACAATGGCGGACCAAAAGGCCAATGCTGAAGAGGCCATCATGAACCACCGTGGTGGCCAAGACGGAGGTCCAAAGAAGAAGCCAAACGACGAACAGGGCAAACCCAAAGATAAAAAGCGAAAGGGGGACGAGATGGTCGCCAATATGAAGCGCAATCGGCCTAAGCCCCCCAACGACAACGACTACAACAAGGTTATGGACTCGGTATGTCCCTTTCATCCACGAGGAAAACATTCTGCCAAGGACTGTCTTATTCTGCAGAAATTTATCGAAAACTCGAAGCAGTCGGCGGCCAAAGGCGGTCACGGCAAAAAGCCAGACGGAGACTACCAAGATGCTGAACGCGAGATCAGCTACATATTCAGGGGCTCTGATGCGTACGAGTCCAAGCGGAAGCAAAAGCTTACCACTCGGGAGATCAACGCTATCATGGCTGCGACCCCAAAGTACTTACGCTGGTCTGAGGTACCCATCACCTTCGACCAATCGGACCACCCGGACCAGATTGCCTTCCCCAAGAGGTATCCTCTGGTGTTAGATCTAGTCGTGCGAGGAAACAAGTTGAAGAGGGTTCTGGTCGACGGCGGGAGCGGGAGCGGGATTAACGTCCTTTTCGGCAAGACCTTGAACCAGATGAATATTCCTCATTCCGAGCTATGGCAGGGATCGTCTTCTTTCCACGGGCTAATTCCCGGGACGTCCGCGATACCACTCGGACAGATCTCTTTGCCCGTCACGTTCGGGACCAAGGATAATTATCGGACCGAGAGTCTGAGCTTTGAAGTGGCTGATTTCGAGACGGCACATCATGCCATCTTGGGAAGGCCAGAATTGCCAAATTTATGGCTGTTCTCAACTACACTTACCTCGTCTTAAAAATGCCAGGTCCCAACGGTGTAATCACCATCCCTGGTAACGTTAAACAGTCCCTACTATGTGACAGCGAAAGCTGCGAGATGACGCAGGCATTGGACTCATCTGCCAACATGGAGAAGATCCGATTGGAGGTTGCATCTCTTCAGGAGGAAGGGGATATCACCGCCAAAAAACATGCCAAAACCTCCATCCAAGCAGCCGAGGAAACTAAGAAGATAGCGTTGGACCCGTCTGATCCGACCAAGACAGCCGTGATTAGGACAGGGCTTGATAGCAAATAGGAAGATGCTTTCGTCACTTTCCTCCAGGCAAACCAGGACGTGTTTGCTTGGAACCCTTCGGACATGCCTGGTATTCCGAGGGAGGTGATCGAGCACTCTCTCCACGTCGATGAAAAGGAGAAGCCAGTTGAACAGCGTCTGCGAAGATTTGCACCTGATCGGGAGGACACCATACGGGAAGAGATCACCAAGCTGCTGGCGGCACGGTTCATCAAGGAGGTGTATCATCCCGAATGGCTTGCGAACCTGGTCTTGGTGCGGAAAAAGAACAAAACATGGCGGATGTGTATCGACTACACCGACCTCAACAAGGCGTGTCCTCAGGATCCTTTTGGGCTCCCCACATCGACCAAGTGGTCGACTCAACTGCGTGATGTGAGCTCTTGAGTTTTCTAGACGCCTACTCGGGCTATCATCAGATTAGTCTGAAGGAGGAAGACTGCATCAAGACATCGTTTATTATGCCTTTTGGTGCTTTCTACTATATCACATTGCCATTCGGGCTAAAAAAAGCTGGCGCGACTTATTAGCGCACCATACAACGGTGTTTTCACACTTAGCTCGGACGCAACGTGTAGGCCTACATCGATGACGTCGTCATAAAAACGAAATTCAGATGGGATCTCATAACAGATCAGACCAAGACATTTGAGAGCCTAAGGGCATACCGGATGAAGTTAAACCCCGAGAAGTGCGTTTTCGGGGTCCCGTCTGGTAAATTACTCGGATTCATCATCTCTCATCGAGGGATCGAAGCTAATCCAGAGAAGGTCAACGCCATCATCAAGATGAAGTCCCCGACCAGTCAGAAGGATGTGCAGAAGCTCACTGGATGCATCGTGGCACTCAGCGGATTCGTTTCATTACTCGGGGAGCGAGGCATGCCATTCTTCAAGCTCCTACGCCGACAAGATGGTTTTCAGTGGACAGCAGAAGCATAAGAAGCCTTCCAAGATTTCAAGAGGTTCCTCACTACGCCTCCGGTGTTGGTCCCTTCCATGCCCCAGGAGCCCCTCTTACTCTACATCGGCGCCTCGACTCACGTCATAAGCATCGCTCTGGTGGTCGAGCAGGACGAAAGCGTGGCTCCCCCGGAAGTCAATATCCGGTCTACTTCGTCAGCGAGGTATTGGACGATTCTAAAATAAGGTACCTACGAGTTCAAAAGCTTCTATACGCTGTGTTACTCACATCACGGAAGTTTAAGCATTATTTTTAAGAGTATAAAATTTCGGTGGTCACTTCTTTCCCACATGGAGACATACTTCATAATTGGGAAGCCACCGGGAGGATTGCAAAGTGGGCAGTCGAGTTTGGAGCCTTTGAAATAAAGTTCAGATCTCGGCTAGCCATCAAATCTCAAATGTTAGCTGACTTCGTTGCGGAATGGACAGAGGCTCAGACCCTAGTAGCAAAGAAGAATCTCGAGTACTGGACAATGTATTTTGATGGATCCCTCATGCTCTGCGGCGCGGGGGCTAGGATTTTGCTCATATCGCCGACTGGCAAGAAGCTACGGTACGTCCTCCAAATATTGTTTCCCGTCAGCAACAATGTCGCTGAATACGAGGCACTCATCCATAGGCTACGCGTCGCCATATCGCTTGGCGTGAGGCGGTTAATGGTGCGCGGGGATTCCCAGCTCGTGGTCAACCAAGTTTAAAAGGAGTGGTCTTGTATTGGCGACACCATGGCGGCATACTATCAGGAGGTGCGAAAGCTGGAAGGCAAATTTGACGGTCTGGAGCTGACTCACGTGCTCCACCGAGATAATGAAGCAGCAGACGAGTTAGCGCAGATGGGATCCACTCGGGCGCAAGTCCCGACTGATGTTTTCATCGAAGAATTGCACAAGCCGTCCATCAAGCTACCACCGGCACCGGGAAAAGATCAAGAGAAGCAACCAGAGCCCGATGCAGAGGTATTAACAATTAATCCTGGGTTGACCCAGCCTTACTTAGATTACCTTCTTCGTGATGAGCTGCCTGAGGATCGAAGCCTCGCCGAGTGCACTACACGCCGAAGCAAGAGCTATAAGGTAGTCAGGGACGAGTTTTCAGAAAAAGCAGTTCCGGGGTACTAAGACGTTGCATCTCCGAGCAAGAAGGCAGGGATCTACTCAGTGATATCCACTCGGGAGAGTGTGGGCACCACGCGGCGTCCAGAACCCTTATAGGAAAAGCATATCGGCAGGGATTCTTCTGGCCGATTGCCGTCACAGATGCGAAAGATATAGTACGCAGATGCGACGGGTGTCAGTTCTTTGCATGGCAGATTCACATGCCGGCTCAGGATCTACAAACAATCCCAATCTCTTGTCCTTTCGTTGTCTGGAATCTGGACATGGTGGCCCCCTCAAGCGAGCGCAAGGCGGATTTACTCATCTCTTTGTCGCCATCGATAAATTTATAAAGTGGATCGAAGCCAAGCCGGTTGCTGTTATTACGACGGCCAAAGCATGCGAGTTCTTAAGGGACATCGTCGTACGTTTTGGCGTACCCAATCGCATCATCACCGACAACGGCATTCAATTCAAGAGCAGTGAATTCCAAGATTGGGGCAAAGAGCTAGGCATGAAAATCTGCTATGCTTCGATGGCCTATCCAAGGAGTAAAGGGCAGGTCGAACATGCCAACGGATTGGTACAAGGGCTCAAAGCTAGAATCTTCGATCGTCTAAAGCCATAAACCACGTGTCGACGGATGAGATAACGATCTCAAGTCGCTAAGGTTCTTTAGAAGTGAGATGGGAGACACGCCGAACAACCACGAACAACAACGAACAGGAGACAAGGGTTTTTATCCTGGTTCAGGCCTCTCGGGAGAGATAATAGCCCTCGTCCGGCCTTTCTTATATATCAAAGATGATTACAAGAGGTGGCTCGGCAGAGGCGAACAAGTCTCGGCGAGATTATCGGTCTGAGTGCTAAAGCTCTAAGCGGATGCTAAGGCGTGAACTGGATTCAGATGCCCCTAAGCGCCGTAGAGGCATGGTTTAAATAGTGCTGAGGTAAACCGACCTACCGAGGGAATATCGGGCGGGCTAACTACGAGATCGTAACGAACTCATATATGCCAAATATATCCCGAGGCGAGATAAGGCATACTCCTAGTCTTGAGGATCACGGCTTCTATTCCAATCAAGGAAACCACGTCAGGGTCTTCACGTGGCCGTCACAGAACTCTGCTCGAGACGGACTTGTCGATGTAATAAATCTGCCGGGTACAAAGAGTCCTAAGAAGGCGAAAGGGCCCCACGCGTCGGTGGCGAGTAAGGCCCAATGGCGTGGGCGAGCCTCGAGGAGGCCAAAAAGGCCCCACCTGCGTCGGGCCCAGGCGAGCAAGGCCCGTGGCGTGGGGCGAGCCCCTCGGAGGCCAAGAGGGCCCCACGCGTCAAGCGAGGCGGGCAAGGCCCAGTGGCGCGAGCCCCTCGAGAAGGTCAAGAGGGCCCCCACGCGTCGAGCGGACGAGCAAGGCCCAGTGGCGTGGCGAGCCCTCGAAAGGCCAAAAGGGCCCCCAGCGCGCCGGCGGTGCGTGGCCCCCCTCGAAGGCGGGCGAGGCCCCGCCCAGCCCGAGCGGAGTCGCGTGGCGAGCCCCTCTGGAGGCAGGCGAGGTCCCACCGCGTCGAGTGGGGCCCAGCGGCGAGGCTGTGCGAAGAGTCTTGGGACGAAGGCTCCCTCTTCTGAAGACAGCGCATTTAATGAGACATCCGCGCCGATAGGCAAAGAAGAAATGATTACCGCTCTGATGACCCTGCAGTCTGAAAGGTACATCCTTCGTGGGCGCGAAGAATTGACCCAGCGAGAGAAGGTTTGCTTGAGGGCGCCATCCAGCGTCGGGAGGAGCAGCGAGGCCCCACCCGCAGACTCACAGCTGTGGTGTCTTGGTCGAGGCCACTGCGAAACCTGTGGCGCGGCCGCTCGGCATAAGGGCAACGGCGTTTTAAATCTCTTGGTAGTGTCTTGTCGATTATCTTGAGCACCTTATCATCTACCCCTCGGCTCTCTCCTTGACCGAAGCTTGTATAAAGGGGAGGAGAGAGAGGGAGAGGGGAGAGCGATAGCATATCTGAGCACTAGCATTCGTGCATTGAAACACCACTGTAAACACATTCCCATTCAACCACAATCGAGAAAAAGAGCTAAGGCTCGGCGGGAGTAGGACTATTACCCGAGGGAATCCGAACTGGGTAAATCTATGAAGTCGCTCCTTGTTGTGCCCGACGCTCAAATCGAATCGAGCTTGATCGAGTTGGCTAGCGAGACTAAAATCGACCGGGGTGTGATCCGCGGTGGTTGAAGCGGAGAACACGCCCGTCGATGGCGCCGAGTGAGGCGCTAACGCCAGTTCAAGCTCTTGACCCTTCTTGAGGCGATGGCGGGCAGCGATCATGATGGGCGAGGCGGCCGCTAGAGCCGCCGCCACCAGTCGGCAGCGATGATGGCGGTGGATCACCGGGCGGTGGCCCCGCCTAGGGTTGGAGCCTGGCGAAGCGGCCGCCTCGGCCAAGCTAAGCGGCGCTGGCCTTGGAGAGTGCACTCCGGCACAGAATCTCCGCGGCGAGGCCTTGCTGGAAAACCCACGATTCGGTGACTCGGACTCCCGTGGCGCCGTGGTTGTGCCAGCAGCACGACGTCGGCCGCCCAGCCCAGTGGGTGCAAGTTTTCGGGGCGGGGGCAACCGGCGTTCCGCGTCCTCCCGTTCTTTGTTGCCCTCGCCTCCTCGCGCGAATCTCTGGTGAGGCGGGGGCCAAAACGACAAAGCGAGCGGCCCCTACGGGGGGCTCGGCCGGAAGCAGAGCGTCAGTGGCGCGATCTCGGTCCCATCTGGAGGACCGCCACTTGCTGCATGGAGAAGACTGCGTGACAAGCTCCATGAGGCGACGGCCTTGCGACAGCCTGCCGCCGCCGTCGCGTGGGGACCAACAAGAGGTTCCAGAGCTGCCCGGCCGATGAGGTGGCGCTTCTTGGCGCCGCCCTAGGCAGGCGGCGCGGGCGAGACAGCGTCCGGGGCGCAGGAGGCTCCGGCGTCAGTGCCGCGCCTTTTCAAAGGAGAAATGCGCCGTCCGATGGCCGAGCAGTTTCGTCCGGCCCCATCGAAAAATCTGACAGCTCCACCAACCACGATGAGTTTTGCAGATCTATCTGACGATGATGCAGGCCGGCGGAGGAGTCGGGGAAGGTTACGGCGAACTACTTCCCGCGGTCCTCACCGTGAACCCGCTCGTGGCTCATGAACCTGCCCGGTCCGTGGGGTCATGGAAGGAGCTCTCGGAGCTCTTCGTCACCAACTTCGGGGCACCTTGAGCAGCCGGAGTAGAAGGCGACCTCCATAGCGTGGAAGCGGAAGAAGGGAGAGTCATTGCGCGACTATATTCGGCAACGGTCAGTCCATAACACCATCCTGACATCTCCATCGGCGCCGTGGTCACGGCATTGAGAGAAGGCGCCGAGACCCCAAGGTCAAGGAGAAGATGGCCACCATAAGATCAAGGCAGCGGAGGAGCTCTTCACCTTAGCGCTTCAAGTCGCCCTTGACGAGCTGCATCCGCCTACCTGCTGTGGCGAGGGACAGCTGCTAGCGGCGAGGCCGGGACCTCGAGAACCCGCGACAAGGACAAGAAGAAGCGCATAAAGCGGCGAGACCGGGCAGGTCATGGCCGCCCAGCCTTGCTGACAACAACGACCACGCCCAGCAGCGCAATGGGCGCGGGCGAGCGAAAAGGAGGAGGTCGCGGCGCGGCGTCACAGTCCCGTAGAGGTGGCGAGGCGGCGGCTATGGCGTCGCCCGTGGCGCGGCGGCCCCAGCGACGCGACGAAGAAGCGAGACCATCGCCCACGTGAGTGGAGACGGAAGGCCTTCTGTCCCATTCACGCAACAACTCCACGACTTGGCGGATTGCCATGTCGTCGGCAAGAATAATGGACAAGCGAGTCCACGGCGAGCGGCAGCGTCCGGCGATGGCAAGGGCAAGAAGCGGCTTAGCTTGGTTTTCAGCGGCGAACACGAAGTTGCCCGTCATCCGCAGCGGTTCGGCCACCTATCCGTCCCACGCTAGCTTTAAGCGTGCGATGAGGAAGTGTGCTTGCCCGTGCCCGCTTTGGGTCAGCAAAGCGTTGGCGTGGTCGGAGCGAGCGATTCCGTTCGGTCGGGCCGATCACCCGGCCGATACCGCCGACCACTGGGCATCTCCCGATCGTGGTGGCACCACGGTCCGGAATGTAAAGCTAGGCGGTCTTTGGTAGGCGGAGGAGTTCCCTCAACCTCCTGTCCGCCCGGTCGCATGCGGCCTCGGATCCAGCGGCGGGAGCTTCGTCCAACGCTCCCATTCTTGACATCAGCTACGCCCGATGATCCGTCCCTACAGGGCGCATCAGTCTCCGGTAACCTTGAGCTCAGGCAATTTCCGCACCGAGATGCTCGAGTTCGGTGGCGGACTTGACCTCCTGGCGCCATACTAGGTCGGCGTGACCAGAGTTCATGGCGGTGTGCCACTATCTTACATGGTGATGAAGATCCGGGGCAGTGGCCCCATCGTTTCAAAGTGGACCGCCGGGGCGCTCCGCTGCGACAAGGACAGCTCTCGCTTTGGCGGGCGATCGGTGCCAGGCCGAGGCCGACTTTGGGAGCTCCTCGGTGAACCCGTGCCTCCCGGTTCGTCCGCGGAGGTTAAAGCGGTCTCCTGGCCGAAGTCGAGACCAGCGAACCGTTCGGATGGGCGCCTCTCGGCGCCAAATAGGAAAAGCGCTCGTCTCCTTCCTCCGATCTAACGGAGCGTGTTTGCGTGTAACTATCCGACATAGCTAGGGTCCCGGGGAGGTGATTGAGCACAAATTGGCGGCGTTCCCGGCCTTGCGACAGTCATCACGAAGGTCGAAGCGATCGGTGGAAGCGCCGAGAGATTATCCGCCAGGAGGTGGACAAGCTCTTAAGGCGGGGTGCGTCCATGATGTCGCCCATCGGGTGGCTCATGAACCCGTCCTCGTCAAGAAATACAACGGGCATTGGAGGATGTGCGTGGACTTCACCGACCTCAACAAAGGCGTGCCGAAGGATCCATACCGCTGCCCGCGCGATCTCATCGTCAACTCAAGCTGCGGAGTGCGGCGGTTGTGCTTTACGGATCGTGCTCTGGGTACCACCAGTTAGCATGGCGAAGATGATGAAGACAAGGCGCCCGTGGCGCCCATGGGCGTCTCTTTGCTACTCTAAGGATGGCGTTGAGATTTGAAGAATCAGAGCCCAACCTATCGTGAGCCATGCATATCATCTCGCTCCCAAATAAGGCGGAACACAGGAGGTGTATGTCGATGATCTGGTGGTGAAGTCCAAGAAGCGGAGGAGTTGATCGGCTGACTGCAAAAACCTTCACCAACCTAAGGAATTACTGCATCAAGCTTAATCCAGAGAAATGCGTGTTCGCCGTTCCGTCAGACAAGCTGCTGGGATTCCTTGTCTCCCGAGAGGATTGAGGCGAACCAGACAAGATCGCGATCGAGCACATGAAGCCCGAGCGACTTGGCGGATCACGGTGCTTGAGTGGGCTTCTTGACCTCCTAGGCCGCTTTATAGCCCTTTGGGGATAAAAGTCTCCCACTGCTCAAGCTCCTAAAGAGACCAACCCGTTCAGTGGGCGGAGGCGCGGAGGCGTTCGGCCAGTCGAAGAAGTATCTTACCTCCCGTCCGTCTTGAGTCGCCCCGGACCGAGCGAGCCATGATCCTCTCGTCGCAGCAAACCCCAGGCATGCATGCGGTCTTGGTGGCGGGAAGAGAGGCGTTCAGCGCCCATTTACTCGTCGGCAAGGTCCTCCACCTTGAAACAAGGTATTCACAGCACCGGAAGATGCTCTCGCCGTCTTGGGCGTCCAGCTATGCCACTACTTCGAGGCGAAAGTCATGGTGTTGACCAAGTACCCCTTGCGGAGATCCTCTTCAACATGGCGAGACGAGGTCGCATCGCCAAGTGGGCCATGGAAATGGCGGAATTCGATCTCAAATTAAGCTCCCGAGCGGCCATCAAAGGGCAAGCTACTGGCGGAATTCATCGGTAGTGGACTCCAGCGGACCACGAAGGCTGAAGATCGCCTGACCTCCTCGCCGTGGACTCTCTTCTTGACAGCTCATTCCAATTGGAGAAGTTTGAAATTGGCGTCGTCTGTGTCTCCCCGGCGATGTCGTCCGGCACACAAGTAGTCTTTGGACTTCAGCGCCACCAACAATGTCGCGGAGTATGAAGAATTGCTCGCCCGGGCTCGGGGTGGCCGACCCTTGGCATCGGCTACAAGTAAAAGCGACTCTCTGGTCATCAACCAGGCGGAAAGATTTCTCTGCTCGGATCCGTCATGGCGGCCTACAGCCGAGAGTGCGCCGGTTGGGCTTGACACCGAGGTTTGGGCCGTGCACGTCCTCGCGCGACAACTTCATGGCGGATGAATTATCGAGTTGCCTCATCAAGGGCACTGTTCGGTGGGGTCTTTGAAGAAAGACTTCTGTGACCGTCCGTCGTGACCCCAATTACGGCCAGGGGCGCTTTCCAGCAGCTCCACCTCTGGAGGAGCGTCACCGATCTGCTGCAGCTCCCGGTTAGAGGAGGCGGAAGAAGCTGCTGAGGCGGTTGAGGCGGAAAGCGCCGAGGCGAGGCGAATCGTCGGCGACAATGTCGAGCGTCGTCACGCTCGTCCGGGAAGGTCGATGGATGGATCCGATCCTAGCCTACGCGGGATGGAGTGATCCCAGGCGATGTGGCGTCGGGCGGTGAAGATAGCGCAAGGCCAAGCGCTCATACAGTAGGTGGGGACACATGTCGCCCGAGGCGCAAATGGAGTTCTCTTGAAGTCGTCACTTTCGAGGCGGGGTGAAATTCTCTCACGAGATCCATGGAGGCATGTCGGGAGCCATTGAGGAGCAGGCGTTGGTTGGGAAAGCTTTCCGCCCACGGTTTCTATTGGCCCTCGCCCTCGGGATGCCTTGAAGTGGTGAGGAGATGCGAAGCGTGCCAATTTCATGCTAAGCGAGATCCATCGACCGGCCCAGAGCTGCCAGACCATTCCGCTCTCTTGGCGTTAAGTGATGCGAAATTTGGACATCTGAGCCCGTTCCAGCAGGCGGCCGGAGGTTATACTCATCGGTAAATGCGCCATCGACAAGTTCACTAAGTGGGTTGAAGCCTCGCGGTCCCGGTGATCACATCCGCGGCTATCAAGTTTATGAAAAACATCTTACGTCGGTTCGATGTATCATGAGAATCATCATCGACAACGGCGCTTTCGATTCAAAAGCTGATTTCCAAGGCCAGTGCGAAAGAGTTGGGTACCAAGGCGTAGCCGCCTCCGTTGCACATCCGAAGAGCAATGGGCAAGTGGAGGCGGGCGACAGGAAGTACTCAAAGGGCTCAAGACAGGGCGTTCGATCGCTGAGAGCCTTGACAGCGTTAGGCGGAGAAGTTCCCACCGTATGTAGGTCTTGCGGACGACTCCCATGAGCCACCGTGAGACCCCCTTCTTCTGGTGTATGGCTCGGGCGGTGCCCCCATCAGGCTTCGCCTTGGCTCCCCAAGTGGCGGCGTTCAGCGAAGACCAAGACCACGACCCGGCGTCGGGGCAAGTGAATCTCTGGAGGAGATCCGAGGCAGGCGGCGATCCGGGCCGCCAAATGTCAGCCATTGCGCCGTTATCAAGCAAAGCGTGTGTGTGAGAACAACTTGGCGGTGGGCGACCTCGTCTGCATAAAATCCGAGCCTGGAGGCAACAAACTCATCTCTCCCCTGTGGGAGGCCCGCTTCAAGGTGGTCTCGATCTCCTTGAGGCTCGGTCGGGCTCGCATTCGAGGGCCAGTCATGGTGTGGCGAACACTTGGAGCGTCGGCGGTGAGAAGTTCTACCGTAGGTAGCAGTTCGAAGCCTTTTTGGCCTTCCTTTGGAGCCGGCGAGGTCTTCTTCCTTCACGCGCTCGCCTCGGGGCTACGTTGTACAAAAGCCATCTTCAATAAGAATAAGTTACTGTCTCCTTATGGGCATCTGTTTCTTTTTCGCCTCAAAAGTCATTAGAAAGCGATACAGCCGAAAATGGCGGCGAAAAAAGTACTCAAGGCGAATGGCCTTATAGTTCTGAGAATGACGCGCCTATGACTACATGATTGGGCGGCAGACGAAGCGGGTTCTAACACAGTGTGTCGGCTCGGTCTAGACAATGCGCTAACGGTGACCGGCGACTAGACCACTTAGGAAGCTAAGTTCTGCCACGCGATGTCAAAAGTCGGTTACAAAAGAGGCCATAAGGGTTGAAGTAACGGATGCACGAGGAAAAAGCTCACTTTCAGCGAGCTCTGTCTATAGCTTTTTGTGATCGGTGGCTTAGCCTTAGAAAGATCTGTTAGAAAACGATACTGTTGAAAATGATGGCGAAAATACTTATGGTGATGGCCCTTAGTTACAAAAGGCAAGCGGCTTATAACTACTGTTGGTGCGAGCAAAGCGGCGAAAGCGGAGTTCTAACTGGTGTGTCGGCTCGGTCTGAGCAATGCGCCAGCAATGACACAGCGACTAGACCACTTCGAAGCTAAGCGCTACGCGTAATGTTTAAGTCGGGTTGCGAGAGGCCATAAGGGTTAAAGTAACGGATGCCTAAGGAAAGCAGCGCTCACTTGCGGCGAGCGTTCAGTCCAAAGCCTTTGGCGGCCAGTGCCCGATTCGATTCCACAAGTTAAAATTGTGTGAAGTTCAAGTGAGACTCACAGACAAAAAAGCAAAAGTTTATTTGCATTGATAGGCAACATTTACAAGGCAAAAAAGGCGAAGTCTCGCTACTCCTCCTCGTCTTAAGTCTTCGGCTGGGCGGCGCCCCCATCATGGACCTTGCGATCGTGGCGGTGTCAACTGCGCCTGCTCAAGCCGAGTCCAGGTGGCGCGAAAACTCCCGGTGGCGATGGCCGAGATCAAACAGGCGTCTCGAGCAAAACCGATTGCCCAAGATGAACCCGTCGCTTCGAGAGGCGCCTTGGCGACGTCTTCGATCGCCCGCGTCCTGCGCGCCGCCCGGAAGGCAGCGCGAGGCTTCTGGCTTCGCCTGGCGCATGACATACTGTGACCGTCTCCTCCGTGAGGATGCAAGTAACACCAGTGGATGCGAGGCGTCTGGAAATCATGATGGCGGTCGCGCATGTCGGCAAGAGTTGGGCGCTTCGAAGTGCTCCAGGCGGAGGTCTTGATACGCTTGGCGGCAGGCGCGGCGGTTTGGTGCTTGCCGCTGACCTCGCGAGTCATCGCCTCCTTGGGCGGTTTCTTGGCCAAGGGCCCGCGGCTTCAGCCGGCGAATCGCTCTGCCAAGGCAAGGAAACTTCCTCTGCGTCGCCAGTGCGGGAGAGGTCTGAGCGCCTCAAAAGGCGCCCTCGGCGGTCCGCGGCCCGAGAGATGGCCCGGCGCCCGGCGAGCCTTGATGGCGAAAGGTTCTCCGGCGGCGGCGAACTCTCAACGCCTTGAGCGACCTCCGTCGAAGGCGGCCGGGCGGTGAAATTTGGTGGAGTCAGCGTGGGCGAGCTCGATGCCCAGGCGTCTGCCTGTCCAGAGAGGACAAAGCAGGGTTCATGAATGCAAAAAGCGTGTAGCATGCTAACCATAATGTGAAATGTGCGTGGCGCGGGAAAAGCCAACCTTGGCGGTGCTGGCCTGGTAGCGAAGGGGAAGCTCAAATCGCTTGTTTCTTGGCCGGCGGCGATCGATCGCAGTCACCGCCGTCGAAGCAAGCGGCGGCCAGCGATGATGCCGGTGTAGGAAGCACCGGTGTGGCAGCGAGCGGCAACCCAGCGTCGACAAGCGCCCAACCTACAGGAGGCGTCGTGGGCCGGGCGAAGGAACCGCCGTAGCGGCGGATTCTGAAGAGTGGCGCTCTCGCCCGGTGGCGGGCCCAATGATGGCGAGACCCATTGGATGGGGCAGCGTGATGGCGGCGGAGCTTCAGAGATCGGGCGGAGCCCTCTTTGGGCTTATCTCTCTCTCCTCATCGTCGTCCACCTGGCGAGATGGGCGCTTCAGGGCCTTGATCGGAGTTAGCCGCCCAAAGCGAGAGGTAGCGGCATGGAAGCTTAAATGTCGCCGGGCCGAATCAGCGAATCTGTAGTAGCCCTCGCCGCAGACTTGGACCCGGAGACCAGAACCTCCGTAGAGGGCAAGCGCCGCAGAGTGTTAGTTCGCGCTCCGTGGATCCCGATCATGAAGGGAGGATACTGCGAGCGTGAGTGTTGCTATTTGGTAGATTAACCCGCCCCTTGACCCGATCCGAACACGTCGTCAAAGCCGCGTTCAGCATGGTGGTGAGCAAGAAAATAAACCACAAAGTCGACAAGCAAAGGATTCCAAGAAAGACAAAGACCCAAAAGACTAGAAGAGCACTCCGCCACGAGAGGCGTAGCGGACTCCATCGTTGTCACCATATTACATCGAGCGGGGGCATGCGGGTAGGCGAGGCAAAATCGGCGCCGCAAAAAATCCGCATAGCGAGGGTTCGGTGAGACATGGCCAGGCGAGGCCACAGCGCCCGACATCAGCCCAGCTCCGCTGAATCATCAGGCGGAGCTCCCGGTTAGCGGTGGGCTCAGCAGGACCCTCGAGGTGAGAAAGATCGCGACCCGGCTGGAGTCCTCAACGTACAGCCATTATCGGTGCAGATCCTTCCGGTTGGACTTGGGCGGCAGCGAGGATGAAAGCGGCGATGTCGCGGGCGTGAAATGCTTGACTCGAAGACCCCGCGCAGTGCGGCTTCGCGTCGCAACCAGGCGGCGCTAGAGTGGAGGTTGGCATCGTCCCCACGAACATCTCGCGGTGAGCGAATGGCAGCGCAATGATGGAATTGGGGAAGGTGCACACGCACGGATCTCGTAAGCGAGCACCCCAAGAAAAATTCGGAAATGCGGCGGGATGAGCCCTTAGCGCCGCCAGAACCGAAGGTGACAATCTCCCGTCATGAGGCTTGGCGCCATGGTGCTTGCGCCGAGCCGGCGGCGGTTGGCGCACAAACACTAAGCCGCCTCGCGAGTCTTCATAAATCGGCGGTAGTAAAGGCTGGCGGACAACGGCACTCCTCATGGCGATCCTTGCTTCGTTAGGCGCCATTGAAGCGATGAAAATTGGCAAGAAAGAAAGGCTGCGTGGTGGCGAAGCGAAGGCGATTGGCGGTTAAATGAAGACTTAGCGTGCGGAAGGATTAGCATGCGCTGAGAGATATTTATTAGCGTGCAGGCGCGCAGCGGTTTGAATTCCATTACGTGCGCGGCGTATCATTGCCCGCGTTTTGGTTTCCAGCGGCGTAGTTCCCCAAGGAAGATCGTGTGCGGATGGAGAATCGAGCGTCGGCCGCGCGTGGTGGTGACCCCACAGATTCATCTCCGCCACACAAAGCGGAAGAAATATCTGTGACGGTTCCGTATCACGGTGGACGGAGACTCTTGTCGGTGTAATAAATACCGAGTACAAGAGGAAGTCCTAAGAAAGCGAGAAGAAGGCCCACCAGCGTCGGCGAGGCGACAAGGCCCGGTGGCGTGGCGGAAGGCCCCTCGAGGCGGGGAGGACCGCGTCTGGCGAGGCGAGCAAAGGCCCAGCCGTGCAGCGAGCTCTCGGTTAGCCAAGAAGGCCTGCGCGTCAGCCCAGGCGGGCAAGGCCCAGCGCGTGGGCGAGCCCTCGAGAAGAGCCAAAAGGCCCCCACAAGGCGGGTGTGTGGTGACCCCCTCTGAGAAAGCGAGGCGGGCCCCCACCGCGCCCGAAGCAGTGCGTGGGTGAGCCCCTCTACAGGCGGCGAGGCCCCGTCGCCCGAGGCGGAGTGCGTGGGGAGCCCTCTCAGAGGCAGGCGAGGTCCCACGTGTCGAGTGGGGCCAGCGAGGCATTCTGAAGGTCTTGGGGACGAAGGCTCCCCTTCTGAAGGGCAGCGCATTTAATGAGACATCCTTGCAGCGGATGAGCAGTGAAGAAATGATTACGCTTCTGATGACCCTGCGGTCTGACTGGTACATCCTTTGTGGCCTTGAAGAATTGGCCCGAAGAGAAGGTTTGCTTGAGGAGGCCTTCGCGTCGGGGAGGCTGAGCGGGGCCCTTGCCCAGAGACTCACCGGTGTGGCTGTGCGGAGTCGGAGGCCACTGCGAAGCCTGTGAGGCAGCCGGGCTGCATGGGCGTGGCTGACGCGTTTACGTCTCTTGATCGTGTCTTGTCGATGTCTTGAGAAACCTTGTCTTGTCTACCCCTCGGCTCTCTCCTTGACCCGAAGCTTGTATAAAAGGCGAGAGAGAGAGGGGAGAGGGCGATAACATCTGAGCACTAACATTCGTGCATTGAAACACCACAGCAAACACATTCCCGTTCAACCACAATCGAGAAAGAGCTAAGGCTCGGCGGGGAGTAGGACTATTACCCGAGAAATCCGAACACAGTAAATCTGCGAGTCGCTCCTTGTTGTGCCCACGCTCAAATCAGATCGAGCTTGATCGAGGTTGGCTAGCAGACTAAAAATCTGACCGGGGTGTGATCCGCGGTGGTTGAAGCGGAGAACCACGCGTCGAGACTCAAATCTGATTCCTTGGCCATTCGCACCATGCCGGCTAGGAAGCTGTTGGCGATGTGCATATGGGCGGATAGAACCTTCACAGGAATTTGGGCCCTAGTGAAGCATTCAATTGGGCTGTCGGGTAATGGAAGGCCATGGCAATGGGCGTATTTTTATCCCGACATCCTTGCCTATGTTGGGTTAGGAGTTGCCTTGATTGCTCACGAAATTTGAGAACAACCCCAAGTCGAGCGACTGGACAGACACCCTTTTTCCTAGTCTATGGCTCTGAGATAGTCCTCCCGACTGAATTGAAGTTCCGGTCCCCTCGGGTTACCGGTTTCAACGATAATCAGTCGGATGAAAGAAGACACGAAGACCTCGATTGACTCGAGGAAGCCAGGGAAGCAGCAATGATCCAGTCGGCAAAGTACCAACAGGGTTTGCGTCGCTATCATCAGCGCAACGTACTGGGCCGTGCGTTCTCTAACGGAGATCTGGTCCTCCGAAGAAACTAGAAGCACAAGTATAAACTCTCCCCACTCTGGGACGTCCCCTATGTGATCGATGAAGTGACCCGCCCGGAGGCTTACCGGCTAAAGCGCGAAGACGGGTCGGAAGTGCCTAACACCTGGAACATCGAGTAGCTACGTCTCTTTTATTCTTAAAGTCTTGTATTTAAGCATTGTGTAATGAGTCTCCTCTTTTGACTTGGTACTTAGCCGTAAACGACTAAGCAGTAAGTCGAGGGCTACACTAAATAGTGTGCGGAGTCAACCGCACCCTATCTTATCAATAAAAGTTGCTTTCTCTTTACATGTGTTGATCAAATTCGAGTACTATGAAAATTCTTGAGTAATGGCATTCGTATTTGTCGAGGACAACGTTTAGTCACCCGGTGTGTGCACAGGGAGAAAGCCAAGTGCTTATTCCTGGCACTCAGGACTGGACCAGTCGGCAAATGTGTTACATGAAAAAGGATAAAGCTAAGTATTCGGATAAACAAGATCAAAAGTATTGAGGATCAATGAAACGTCTGGGCATCAAATACATCTATAAAGATAAGTTGTCGGGGATAAAATTACGGCTCATTGCCATGGCCCACTCCCTGACGGCCCACTCGAACAGCCTACCAGGGCCCAGTCCCCTGGAAGGTTCTATCAGCCCATATGCATCTGGCCGAGCGGCATCACAGGCGGCAGTGCGTAACGACCAAGAATCGTGTTTGAGTCCGTCTCGAACAAGAGTTCCGCTGCGCTACGTGAACCGGGCGTGGTTTCCCGGTTGGAGCGGACATCGTGATCCTCAAGACTAGGGTATGCCTTATACGCCTCGGGATATATTTGGCATGTATGAGTTAAATTCGATCTGCGTAGTTAGCGGCCCGATATTCCTCGGTAGGTCGGTTTTGCTACACTATATAAACAAGGCCCCTACGTGTGTAGGGACGAGTTTTACGACTTGATCTAGCTTTTAGCACCTGATATACACCATAATCTCGCCGAGACTTGTTCGTCTCGTCGAGCCACCTCTTATTCATCACGATATATAAGAAAAGTTTGGGCGTGGGGCTATTATCTCTCTCGAGAGGCTGAACCGAGGATAAAACCCTGTCTCACTGCTGCGTTGTTGTTAAATGGTTGTTCAGCGTGTCTTCTATCTCAATTTTAAAGAACCTTAGCGACTTGAGATCGTTATCTCAGCGAGAAATCGGCATTTGGCGCCGACCGTGGGGATCTGTGGATCGAGCATGTCGAACTCTCGGCGACCGGAGATTGTTCTGAGGATCTGACTTCGAGAGACGGGACGCCTCATCCTGTCGGTTCGGATCGATCTGTTGGTCTCGAACACTTTCGTATCCGGGCGAGAAGTCTCGCCTATATGGCGGAGATAGCCTCGGATCGCCTCCGTCATTGATGATGACTCACGGTGATAATCTTTCTGACGGTTTAGATCTGTCGGACTCCAAGGCTATGTCGGTAGATTCCACTGTGGCGACGAGTGATGACCCCGCGACATCAACATGGCCATGCGGGAACCTCCGGAGATCTGCGGGATCGCGGCATTTGGCGGTCGGTGATTAATTACGCTTTCGGCGGCAAGATGAGTCATATTTGGTGCTCACGAGCAAGATATCATTCGCCGCAGCCTCGACACCTCCATCAATCGGACCTTAGCACGGTTTCGCGACCGGTGTATAGCGGCAATGTCGCGACCCACCTCGCGTCCGACGCTAAGTCTCCGCGAAGCTTCCCTGTTCGGTCAATTCCCAGCGTGGCGGGACTCGATCGAGGCGAGCGCGATGGTTCGAGATCCGGGGCCCATAGATCGAGTCGAAAGCGGCTCGAAGCTATAAACGGTCCTCGAATCCACCAATCAGGTTGATCTCGCCCGTATAAGCGTCTTGCATGCTTCTAACCTAGGCGATTGGCGAAGGCCCAAAGTCCCTAAGCGAAGTCAACTCCTCCTCCGAGCGTAGCAGCCAACTGCCGGAATGACTCGGACAGCTCGACCGATCGCGTGACCCTCGTCACCATCGAAGAGCAGCATCGCGATCAAGCTACCCGTGGTCGCCATCGCTCGCCACGTCCCCGTAGTCGTCACGACCACAAGGGTAAGCGTGCACGTGATGATCATGGGCGGTCCCCTCGTGAGGAAGCGTGATCGCGACCACGAGGAAGAAGCGGCGGATTGTCGAAAAAGAATTTCTCCAGGCTGAATCTTCTCGTTCAGCAGGAGTCCCTCCGCGCAACAGGGCCAATGTCTTCTCAAGACTAGGTTCTACCGGGGAAGGTAGCCGGTCATATGCCTTGGGCTGCAGGGCTTTCTCTAACGAGCTACGTGCCGTCCGATGGCCCTCAAAGTTCAAGCCCGGTCACATGGAGAGGTACAATGGGACCACGAACCGGAGGAATTCCTTTCCATCTACGCTCTGACCATCATGGCGGCGGGGGTACGAGCTCGTTATGGCAAATTACCTCCCGACCGTCCCTTGAGGTCTTTGCTCGGACGTGGCTGTTTAATCGGCGGGAGGTTCCATCACTCATGGGACCAACTTTGTGACGCCTACGATCGCCAACTTCGGAGTCATTACGTGCGTCGCAGGCAAGGAGGATGATCTGCACCAGATGATCCAGATGAGCAGGAGACCCTCCGCAACCGTGAAGCATTTCATTAAGATTCGCACCACGATCCGAACATCTCGGACGAATCTGTTGTCGCGCTTCAAAAGCGGAGTCGCGACAAGCGCCTCACCCAGATCGCGAGATCAGCGAGACTGGACCGCCAATGACCTGTTCAAAGCGGTGACCGCTATCTGCCAGCCGCGAGCGCGTTGATACAAAAAGCGTTCGACAAGGCGGTTGCCGCCCGACTGGTGTGGATGAGAAGAAGAAGAGCGGCTGAAACCTGGCGACAAGAAGTCCCGAAGAAGAAGAATAAAGGTGATCACGAACAATCGTATTTGGTATAGATCGCGCACCCTCCCAAGGATGGGCGTAAGAAGCCCAACAATAACTACAGGGCAAAAAGCACCTTTCGGGGAGGCGGACAAGGCAAGAAAGGTCCAGGCGACCGATTTTGCAAGTTCCACCAGCACTACGGGCACGACATCGCCATTGCGTAACTTGGGCTGCAAAGCTCGAGATTTCTACAGCGGCAAGGGCCCAATGCCCACCCGCTCGAACAAGGTGATGTCGGCAGGACAAGCGTCCGGCCAGCGGTGGTGATCGGGGCGATGATGACGAATATCAAGAGCCCGTGAACCATATCGCCGTTATTTTCGGCGCTCCTCGGCTTATACCTCTCGGCGCAGACCTCAAGGAAGCTGCCGGGAGGTCCACAACGTTGAAAAAGGCAAACCACGGCGAGAATCGATGAAGTGGACGGGTATCTATCTCCTTTTCTAAGGATGATTGCCCCATTTGGGATGACTAAGCCTCGGCGTCTCCCTCACGGTGGTCGCCCGACCATCGACAACGCCAGAGTTAGCGGCGTCACGGTCGACGGCGGGGCGCCTTGGACCTGCTATCGGCAAAGGTCTTGGGCGAGATCTGATTCCTCGATCCAAGCTTAAAGAAGTCGCAATGCCTTTCTACGGCATTGTCCGAGGAAAATTGTTGACCATTGGGGCATATTGTTCACTGTTACCCTTCGGTCAAGGAACTTCGAGACGAGTTGATTACATTTGGCGTGGTCGACTTCCCTTCGCGTACAATGCGATCCGGGCGGCCATCTCTTGGCAAGTTCATGGCCGTGTCCTATCATGGATACCATTGCGTGAAGATCCGGACCTAACGGCGTGATCACGGTCAAGGCAACTACAAAGCTGCTCACGGATTGCGACGGCGATCCTACATACTGTCGACCAACTACGCCCGCGTGGCCGAAATTCCGCAGACCAAGTACGCACGCCCTAAGTCTCCCTTGACCAGAGGAGAAACCAAGGAAGTTTCCTTTGTCCCTTGATAGCGTTGCCAAGGCAGTTCGCTTGGGGGCCAACTGGACCCCAAATAGGAAAACGAGCTCATCGCCTTCCTCCGAGCTAGCGCAGATGTGTTTGCACAGGAGCCATCGACATGCCGGAGTCCCAAGGGAGGTCGCCGAACACAAAGCAGCGTCCGTGGGACAAAAAGCTTTATTCGCCCGGAAGCATCGGCGCTTTTCGGACTTCAAGCGGGGATCATCAAAGATCGACAGCAAAGTTTCGCCATTGCTGGTTTCATCCGTGAGGTTGATCACACCGAGTGGTTAGCCAACCTGTCATTGTAAAGAAGAAAGGTGGCAAGTGGAGGATGTGTGTTGATCACCTGATTTGAGCATTTGCTTGTCCCAAGGACAATTTCCCCGCCTCGCATAGACCCGTTTGGTCGATCATTGCGGATCTTGACTCTTGAGTTTTTGGATGCTTACTCCGGTTATCACCAAATAAGCATCTCCCAGGATGAAGAGAAGCGCCTTCATCACCCCTTGGCACTTTACGCTGCTCGACCATGTCTTTTCGGTCTGCATAGCGTCGGTGCCACGTTCGGTAGCAATGGAAGACTTTTCGAATAAGCGAGAAAAACACAGAGGTCTATGTCGATGACATAGTTGTAAAAACAAGCATGCTCGGATCATGTAAAAGACACGGCGAGGGCGTTTAAGTAACCTCGCCGGGCATCGAATAAAATTAAATCGAGAAGTGTACCTTTGGTGTTCGATCTGGAATATTGCTCAGTTATGTAATTGGTTACTTAAGGCATTTCGCCAACCGGAAAAATCGAGGCCATTGAAAACATCACGAGCTCCAACTACCGTCAAGGAAGTTGAGCCTCACCGGACGGATGGTTGCTCTGGCGAGGTGTTTATTTCCGTCGAGGCGAGCGTGGGCTGCCCTTCTTTAAGGCCTGCGTAAGCACAATGGCCAGTGGGCGAGAGAAGCTGATCGGTCTTTTCAAGATCTTAAGCAATACTGTCCAACCCACTGTCTTGACTACCCGCGACACGGCGACGGCTCTTGCTCTATCTTGGTTGCATGCCTCAAGCGGTGGCCAGCGGTCTTAGCGGTGGAAAGGAAGGCATCCGTGCCAATCTATTACGTGAGCGAGGTACTTCACGGATCTAAGGAGCGTTACCCTGAGGTCCAGAAGTTGCTCTACGCCTTGCTCATGTCCTCCAGGAAACTTCGCCATTATTTCTAGGCGCATGAAATATTGGTCCCGACCAAGTTCCCCCTTGGAGAAATCCTAAGGAACAAGGAAGCAGGCGGACGTATAGCTAAGTGGGCAATGGAATTAGCGAAATTGATATTACATTTCTTTGCTGAGCTGCTGTTAAGTCACAAATCTGGTGACTTTGTCGCTGAATGGACACCGCCCCAAATCGAGGAAGCTCGGCGACTGGTGACCCCTATGGACCATGTTTTTGGCGGCTCGCGCCCGGAAACTTCGGGGCTGGTTTTGTTCTCATCTCCTCTCAAGGAGAGCAACTCCGATATTCTATCCAACTACACTTTGCGGCGACTAACAACGCCTGCTGATCTGAGGCCCTCCTCACGGGACAAAGAGAGTGCAAGTCGCTTGGTGTCCAGCGGTGGACCGTGAAGGAGATTCACGGTGGTCATCAATCGAGTTAACAAAGATGCTCGGTCTTTGCGATGACTCAATGGCGCGATACTGGTTGAAGTGAGGAAGTTGGAGCGGCATTTTCGATTTTTCGAGGTGCTCTTCGTGCCTGTGAAGGACAACTTCGGCCGACCAGACTATCAAGTTTGGATCCTCACAAGAACACCTTTCCGTGGTGCTCGTCGAGCACCTTTACAAGCCCTCAATCCGTCTCCGGGCGAGGCAAGCTGAGACAAGTGGTCTTGTCTCCGTCATCGAAAGGTGCCCGGCTGGACAACGCCATTTGTCCGGTACCTAGCGAGATGGGACCACGCTCAAGACGGCCGAGCGGCGTTCACGGCTTACAAAGGCGTGCTGGTCCATACAAGCTTGTGGGCGGCATCCTTTACCGTCACGGTGCTCTAGGAGTCCTCTCCAAGTGCATCTCTCAGCGAGGAGGTGTGTTCCTTCTTAGGGACATACATGAGGTGCTCGTGGCAACCACGCCTCCTTGAGAACTACAGTGACAAAGCGTTTAGCATGGGCTATTATTGGCCTGGCGTTACAAGATGCCCGGGATATCGTGACTAAGTGCAAGGCCTGCCAATTTCACGCCCGGAAGGCGCATAAGCCCGCCCAAGAGCTCCAAACGATCCCCCTATCTTGGCCTTTCTCCACATGGGGTATGGATGCGCTCGGCCCGTTCCTAAGGGGTACAAGGGCTACACACACTTGCTCGCCGCCATCGACACTTTTACAAAGTGGATCGGCGAGCACATGTCGTCTCTTCACGCCAAAGCGGTGCGCGCTTTTTAAAAAGCAGCGTGGTCACGTGCTTTGGGATTCCCCATAAGCGATCACCGATAGCGGTACCCGATTCGAGCGAGCTATTCCAAGAATACTACGACAGTGGGCACCAAGGTGCATTTTGCCTCGTGGCACATCCATAGAGCAATGGGCGATCAAAGCGAGCTAACGGACAGATCGTCCGGGTATCAAGCGGCGCGTGTTCGGCACTCCTTAGCGCACAACAAGGCACGGGTCGATGAAGTTCCTTCCGTCCTTTGGGTCATTACGCTTTTCTGACTGGCGAAGAACGGCGAAACTCCTTTCCAAGCGGTCTCACGGTGCGAAGCCATCACGCCGCCGAAATAGTACTCGGCTCGCCTCGCCGCGAGCTCGATCAACAGTTGACGGCGAGCAAGCGCTTACTCGATCTCGATCTCCTCGAAGGCACACACGAGCGGGCTGAAATCGAAATGGTGCGCTACCGGCCAAGATCTTCGCGGCATGCTCGCCAAGTCGATTCGACCAAGGGCTTTGAAGCGGGCGACCTGCGTTACCGTGTCGAGAACTTGTCCAATGCCAACAAATTAACTCCACGGGAGGGCCCATTCACGGTCGTTTCCTCTGCTTTCTTGGGAAATTTCGCACAACAATGTAGGGCCGGAGAGAGAGCTGACCAGAATTTGGAACATCGACCAGCTTCGTAAGTTCTTTGTGTAGGTCTCTTTGTGTGTTTGCTTAGCCTTGCGCTTTTTGTAAAACTTCGCGCCTTAGTTAGTCCAAGTCCCTTGGGCACCGTGTAAAGTTCAATCCAATTCTTAAGTGAATTCTCGCGGCCTCTGTGCCCTTTTTCACTTCTTGTCTTCTGAAGACTACCTCTTTCTCTCTGGTCACACTTGATGGCTGCCCGATCCTTGCGAACTCTTGGCTCCATAATCTTAAGGATTTTCCCTGCCGTATCTAGTTTGATAAGTTCACGAACTCAAGGTTGCGTAACACGGCTTTTCCACCTTGCGGCTAAGTCGCTCTCGTAAGCCCTCATGGCGGAAGCACTTCTTTGCTTAGCGCGACCACTTGGCAAAATCTGCTCTCGTAAGCCCCAGCGGCAGAGGCACTTTCCTTGTTCGGTTATCCTCGGGATTGCCTAGCTTACGCTAACGAGCAATCTATGGAACAAGTCGAACAAGGTGCGGGTGTCGCTCTATCTCTCTACGTACGTGCCCGAATTAGCAATCTTAGGACTTCGAGCATCGTTCGTGCAGGGACTAGGGTGTCGCTCTTTCTCTTGTGCACTGTTCGGGTTATAAACTTCGAGTTTCGGCGAGATGCACAACGGGACCGGAGTTAGGCTAAGCGTTCTACGGTTTTCTTAAACCTCCTAGCGCTGTTCGCTTTTCTCTTAGTTTACATTCGTTCTGTCTTTTCTTTGCTCTTTTTTGCGGGAAGAAAGGTAAGTGCTTTATTGCATTAATCAAAAGTTTTAGGTACAAGGCCCTTTCGGGTTACAGCCGCGGTGCTACTTAGGAGCAAGCTGCTCCTTTAACTCCTCAACTTCTAACTTGAGGCGCACGACTTTACCTTGAGCCTTGATGCCTTCCCCGCTTCAGGCTCGGGCGTTCTATCTCCTCCTTGCTTTGGCTTGCTGTGCGTTGCTTACTCGGATGGCCTCGACCTCTTCGGTCTTGGCGCGCAGCTGGTCGGACAGAGCCTCGCTCTGGCTAACTCGCTGCTCGACGGTCTTGAGCTGCTCGAACAGCTCCTTGACCTTGTTCTCTGCAGTGATCGCCCTCACAGCCGTCCTGCACATCTCCTCGATCTCTTCCTCTGAAGCCCACAGGGTCGAAATCTTCGCCTAGAGTCTGCGGAGTCGGCTCCTCTTTGTGGCTGGGCCTTGAGCTTCTCGGCGTCCGCCATGGCGCCTTCCGCCAATGGGGCGCTTGGCAAAGCCGCTCTTGAGCCACTTTGTGCGGCCAGCTTCTCCTCGCGGTGCTCGCCTTCACGGCTTCTTGCTAAGCTCCTCGGCTTCTTTAGAAGAGCCTCGAGAATGCCTCTCTTGGTCACTGGCCTTGAGCTTCTTTGCTTTCGCCTTGGCCGGCTTCGGCTTCGGGCGGCGAGAGGGCTCCGCCGGGCTCCTCGTCGAAGATGCTCCGGAAGGGCGCCAAGATCTGGCGCTCCGTTCGATGGTAACACCGTCCTCGAGTTCGCCATGGTGTCCCTAAAGACCTGAGGGAGAAGATCAAGTCGATCACTTTGCGATGATATAGCTAAACTGAACAAGGTTTGGTCTTGGAATTTACCTTGCCCAGCCGATGCTTCAGCCCCCGGCGTAAGCGGTCCTCGAGACCGTCGTCCGCGAAGCCCCGTCTTGAGGGATGAGGCCGGCCTTTGCCCTTGCCGCCGTCTCTGTGCTCCTTCTTCCAGGGGAGCTCTTACGCTTTCGGGAAGCGAGGCGTGGCGGCGCTTTCGTCTCCCCGCTCCTGTTCTTCTTCCTCCTCTGCCCGATCACCTTCGGGCGAGGCTGGTGCGGTTTCACCGGGCGGCACCGGAGCCTCCAACCACGACGACTTGTGCCGCCCGCTCGTGGACCTCTTCTTGTACCTCGGCGGCGGGAACTTCGCCCTGCTCGCCGATCACCTCCGCCAGCTCAGGGATGTGCTGCCCCTGCGATGGAGTGCCCGGTAGGACCGCCTGCTCGGTCCCACCCTAGGCAGCTTCTGGAGCCATCGCCTTGGCCCCGCTGTCCGTGGCACCGTGCGCCGCCTCTTACGCCTCGGCCGCTCCACGCGCCTTTGGCGCGTCAAAGTCTTTCAGCTGAACTGGCGGGAAGCAGCTCCACGCCGCTAGCCTGTCCTTGAGGCTGGCCAGCTTCACTGCCCGCCGTTTTAAAAAAAGACTTAGTCAGGCCCAACACGGTCAGGAAAATCGTAAGGTCAAAGAGATTCATTGCTACATACCTGCCGTAGAAAGCTTGTGTCGACGGTTGAGATATCGATCTCAAGTCGCTAAGGTTCTTTAGAAGTGAGATAGGAGACACGCCGAACAGCCACGAACAACAACGAACAGGAGGCGGGGTTTTATCACGGTTCGGGCCTCTCGGGAGATAATAGCCCTCGTCCAAATTTCTTATATATCAGAGATGAATACAAGAGGTGGCCTCGACGAGACGAACAAGTCTCGGCGAGATTATGTGTGTACAGGCGCGACAATGCGAAGATCAAGTGCCAGGGGCCTCGTCATCCGGTCCCCTAAATGCCGTAGGGGCATGGTTTATATAGTACAGAGCAAACCGACCTACCGAGGGAATATCGGGCCGGGCTAACTACGAGAACGTAACGAACTCATACATGCCAAATATATCCCGAGGTAGATAAGGCATACTCCTAGTCTTGAGGATCACGACTCCTAATCCAATCCGGGAAACCACGTCCGGGTCTTCATGTAGCCGTCAGAACTCTGTTGAGTCGGACTCAAGCAGAAGCCTTGGCCATTACGCATCTCGCCACCCGGAAGGCATTGTTGACAAGACACACATGGGCGGATAGAACCTTCGGGAGCCGGGCCTGGTAGGTCTGTTCGATTGGGCGTCGAGGAGTGGGCCATGGCAATGGGCGTAATCTAATCCCGGCAGCCTTGATCTTGATCTTTTTGCGGAACCTTCCGCCTCTTCCTCGGGGCTCCTTGGCGGATTGTTATACTGGTCCCCGAGTACTTGCGGCGATGAGCTCAGCTCCTCTTGGTGAGCACTCTTCAGCATAACACAAGAAGTTTTTCCTTCTTGTGAATTCTTCCTCAAGCTTCCTCTGTTCGTGACTACAGCCGTGCCATATAGCCCGAATGAGTGCGTGTGTAGCATAAGCCAAAGGGTCATGTTCTTTACCTCTTCGTCGCTCTGCTTTCGGTGAGGAGGGATGGGCTTAGTCTCTTCCATTGGGTTGACCATGCCGCCGCTTGATGCATTCGGCGGCGCTCCGTCACCTGGTGGTCTCTTCGACGGCTGGTGGCCGCCATGGCGGGGCGAGCTCCGCGTAGGCTCAGCCGCCACCTTGGGCTTTATGGCCGCCTTGGCCTTACCTTTCTTTGCCTCCTCCTTCTCAGATCCGGAGGGTTCCTCCACGATCCCCCAAGGATCAGATGGTCCTCTTGCGCGTTTTGAGAAGCGGACATTAGCATTAAACAACGGTGCAAATCTAGCAACACAGGCTGAGCATGAGTGATTTACCTCATCTGTGCGGACAAGCACGTTGCGCGGGCAGGTGTAGGCCACCTCGCGGTGACCTCCGTCCTTCTTCGCCGCCTTGACATGGCGTCGACCCTTCGGTCACCCAGCGTCGGTTGGCTTCTCTGCCCGAGCAGAGGATCGTTAGTTCTGTTGGGAGGAAATAATCAATGTAAAGGTTGAGTCTTAAAGGCACTTACCGTGCTCTCCCTTGTGATGTCTTCCCATCCCTCTATCTTGTAGAAGGATAGGGCCTTCTCCGCAGCCGATTACATTATCTTGTGTGATCTCGGATGATCTCTCGCCTGTGAGCCCGAGGCTCATGAGGGAGGCGATCTTCCTCGTCAAAATACCAATCCATGGCGGACATCTCCGGCGCGGCATTGAAAACCTTCACGGCGCCTTCCGGTGAAGGAGAGCTTCTTGTCGTCGCTCCGCTTGTCAGTAGAACCACCTCGACCACCATACGCCCATCGAATCGAACAGCGGTGGCGAGTGCAGCAGCGTCGTCGTGATGGCCAAGCTTGAGGTAGTAGCACCCAAGCGCCCAAGCGGTGGAGCTGCTCCTCGTTACCGTGTAGTAATGGAGGAACAGCCCCACCGACGGATCGATGCCCAGATAGCCTTCGCACAAGTGTGCAAAAAGGCCATCTGGAGGATGGAGTTTGGATTGAGGTTTGTTACCTCCAACCCGATGATGTTTGACAAAGCCTCGACGAAGTCGCTTCGTGAACCTCAACACGAGCAGTCGAATCGCTGGCCGATGAACTCTCCCTCCAGCGGCTCCGGAGTTTCCTCCTCCCCGGGCAGCCTCCAGCTACCAGCGTCGATGTGGCCCTCCACCTCCCAAGTCGCCAAGTCCTCCTCGGTCAGGCTAGTGGCTAAGAATCTGGCCATAGCGTTCCCCAGGGTTTGGACAAACAAGTTCTTGGGCGGAGTTTGGCTGCTTGATGTTGGGCGCGGTTGGAACTAGGGCTTAGGGAGGAAAGGCGCGAAAGCAGAAGTGGCTGGCCGCGAGCGGCTTGGGTGCTTTTATAGGCTCAAACGAGCAGCTCTGCAACGGTTTGCCATAAAACGGCTAGTTTTTACTGTAACGGCTAGGTAAAACGGTCGTCTATTTTCACTACGCAGCGACAGGAAGTTACCGTTGGAGTCTGTCAACGGCTATTTTTCTCCAGCGTCTGTGCTGAAGGCTTAGAGCTTTGCTCGAATAGATGTGGATCCCTGTTCGGCGTAACAGAGTTGTTCGGCACTGGGCAGGTTTGTTCGGTCCCGAGCAGGTCCTGTTCGGTTGAACCTTAACCTGTTCGGTCGTTTGTTTCGTGATTTCGTAATGACGAAATTTCCCTCTTCTTGACTTGGAGTCTCAAGGGGAAGACCCGACTCTAGTGAGTCCTTCCACTTGAGTCTCGGGGGCTAGCTGTCGAGGATAAAATTACGGCTCATTGCTATGGCCCACTCCCTGACGGCCCACTCGAACAGCCTACCAGGGCCCAGTCCCCTGGAAGGTTCTATCTGGCCCATATGCATCCTGCCGAACAGCATCCTGGCTGGCATGGTGCGTAACGGTCAAGGAATCGTGTTTGAGTCCGTCTCGAACAAGAGTTCCGCACGGCTACGTGAAGACCCGGACGTGGTTTCCCGGATTGGAGTGGACGTCGTGATCCTCAAGACTAGGAGTATGCCTTATCTGCCTCGGGATATATTTGGCATGTATGAGCTCGTTACGATCTCGTAGTTAGCCCGACCCGATATTCCCTCGGTAGGTCGGTTTGCTCTGCGCTATATAAACAAGGCCCCTACGGCGTGTAGAAGGACGAGTTTTACGACTTGATCTAGCTTTTAGCACCTGATATACACCACAATCTCGCCGAGACTTGTTCGTCTCGTCGAGCCACCTCTTGTATTCATCCCTGATATATAAGAAAGGCTGGACGTAGGGCTATTATCTCTCTCGAGAGGCCTGAACCAGGATAAAAACCCCTGTCTCCTGTTTGTTGTTGTTCGTGGTTGTTCGGCGTGTCTCCTATCTCAATTTTAAATAACCTTAGCGACTTGAGATCGTTATCTCAACCGTCGACATAAGTGTTTGGCCAGATTGGCAGCAATCGGGCGAACTTCTTTCATCAAGGAGGAGGCCTCTTCTTCAGTACATGCAAACCCTTCTCGCACGGCCTCGAGGTCCATACGGGGGAAGTTCGACTTTGCAATGGCGAGGCCTTGGCTGGCGCATGTCGTTGCTGCCTCCCATGCGAATGTCTTGACTCGTGCAGGAATGTCATCAAGGCGAGCCACAAAGATCTCGGCGTCTGACGGCAGCTCATCGTTGGGGTAAAGGTACTGGAGTGTTGGAGCTATTCCTGTCAGAGCACGGTTTCAAAGCTCGCAAGCGGATTTCACCTTCTCGTCGAAGACTTGGAATTGCACCTTGGTCTTCTGCCGGTAATCTATACAACCAGTCGGATGTCACAAATCACTCGGGCTTTAATGGGGCTGAGCCAGGGAGAGTCAGTTGTGGAAAGTTACCTTCCAGTTCTTTAGCCAACCTATCGGCTTGAGTGCTGGCTTGAAAGACCTCTTCCTCCATGGCCTTCTGCCTCGTCTCCAATGCTTCAACCAAAGACAAGTTTTAAAGATCATCACCCAAGGAGCATTTTATATAAGAGGTTAGTATCGTTCAGGGATTGTTACCTCGGATGGTATTGGACTCTTCTACATGACAGAATCGGAGTTCAGTGTTCTCCTGTTGAAGCTCCTCGATCCTGCCGCGGTACTGCGACTTAACCGCGTATAATGCGTTGTCGAATTTGTCGTGAGATTTCAGCTCGCCCACCGCTCTCTGCATGCACAAGGACTTCTGCCTCGACCTTTCTTTCATGCGCTGCGTGGGAAAAGGAGGGGAGATCAGTGGGATTCCTGTAAGATCAAGCCTCCCATGGGCTAATTGATTTTGGTAATTGATGGCAAATAGGCCGTACAGCCAGAACGCTAAGGATAAGGACCGTTGTTTTTATAGTTCTTCTATTTTCCTTGTGTGCGTCTTTGGCTAGACTACATCTCTCTGGTTGTAGGGTCCCATTGAGCACAGGTCCAGAAACATCAGCTGTGGGTCACATGGGGTTCCGAGAGGTCGCCCGTGCTTGGGGTGAGGTCGCCCAGCTCGCCGAGTGATCGCCCGCGCTTGGGGTGAGGTCACCCAGCTCGCCGAGGGGTCGCCCATGCTCGCCGAGTGATCGCCCGTGCTTGGGGTGAGGTCGCCCAGCTCGCCGAGGGGTCGCCCATGCTCGCCGAGTTATCGCCCGTGCTTGGGGTGAGGTCGCCCATGCTCGCCGAGGGGTCGCCCGTGCTCGCCGAGGGGTCGCCGGTGCTCGCCTAGGGGTCGCCCGTGACGGGGAGAGGTCGCCCGTGCACCACCACTGTCGGACGGCGTCAAGACGCTCTTGAACAGGTCCGACAAAGAGCGTGTTCCCAACAAGCTAGCTCGAAAATGGCTAAGTCCCAGGTACATAGCCTCTGTCGGACGGCGTCCGATAGTCACCGGACTGCGTCCGACGACGTGTAAACCCGCGACCAAGCACCTGGCGGGCGTCTCATTCGCACGCGCCAGCGCCCTGTCGGACGTGTCCGGTAAGTCACCGGACGGCGTCTGACCAAGCACAAAAATAGCCCATACCTTCTGTCGGACGGCGTCCGACGGGAACCGGACGGCGTCCGATCGGTCGATCCGAAACTCAGGATTTAATCTGAGCCGTCCATTTCTAGGGTTTCACTTTGGGCCTATAAATAGGGGCTAGGAGCACGGGAGAAACTTGAGAGAGCCACCATTAAGCCGCCACCTCTTGTCTTAGCCACCAAGAGTGCTCCTCCCATGGTTCCCATCTCCACCTAGGGTTCCATGTGCTTGAGAGATTGAGAGGGAGAAGGAGAGAGGAAAAAGAAGAAGAAGGTGACCCTACCTCCTCTCATCCATCTCCAAGGTTTTCCCCAACTCCCATGGTGTTCTTGCCCTAGTTTCATGGTGGGAGAGAGAGGGAAGTGGTGAGAGACGATCTCCGATCTAGTGCTCTTGGGATTCCGTCGCCTAAGAGATCGTAGTCACGCCACGAGCTTCATCAAGCGTATCACAAGCAAACCCTTCTTCGTGAAGGTCACCGTGCTTCCCAAGGTGCTTCCTCTCCGTCCGTCGGGGTGTGCAAAGCCCGTCATCGTGTCGGCGGCCACCTTGCTTCCCAAGGTGCTCTTCTTCGTGCGTCGGGGATGTGCTAAAATCCTCGGTGTGCTCGAGGTCGGCTTCGCTTGTGAAGTCGGTGTTTCGGGTCCTTTGCGTGTGAAGGGTGCCGATTCGTGTGAGGGTTTTGGAGCTCGCCTACCATGTGTTGGTGAAGAGCTACCATCGAGTGGATTGAGGGCTAGGGACGAGAGAGTCCCGACTTCTCTGTGTGAGAAGTTTCCTCAACGGAGACGTAGGTGTTCATGTGTTGAGCACCGAACTTCGGTAAACAACTTGGTTTGCGCCTCTCTGTCCTATTTATTTAACCGCATTTTGATATCCACTGCCTGTGAGTGCCTTCGTGCCTCCTACACTTGTGCATCGATTGCTTCCGCCAACTAGACTTGTGTAGGAATCCACGCTACTAGTCGTGTGCCTTAACACCTTGATGACTAAGTGCAACAAAAGTAAAAATGAAATAGTCCGATTCACCCCCCCCCCTCTCGGCTTCAGGTTCTTTCAATTCCCTTGTGCAAAATGGGGATTCAACGCATGAAAGGACTTTACCTTGAACATCTCAGCCTGAGCCCTTGCCATATTTTCCAATACCACCCATTCTTCGGCCTCTTTCTCATCATCGACCTCGTAGCCTTCCATGTCCTTCCTCTATTTTAATCGGAGGGGTGGAGTGTTGGCTTTGGCGGAGGGGCGAGGAATTTCTTCGATTTCTGGTTCTGAGCTCTCTGGGGCCGGGGCCAGGATTTTTCCCTTCGCCGGCGAGGATCGGCGAGTGGTGGGAGATGGACCGGAGTCCTGGCGGGGTGCTGCGCGTCAAGTCGGGTCTTCTGCTGGTTCGGGCTGGGCTTGGCGATCGGATTTTGGAGGTGTCGGAGCCGGCGTCTTTGCGCCACATTTGCTCGGCATGTCATCCACGACAAGTTTCCTCTAAACATTTGGAGACCTCTCAAAACATTGTCTTCCTTGACAAATTATGAAGAGACAGGATTGTGTGGGAATACCGTAGCGATGGAATAAACTTGGTTCCAATTCGGATGCCCGGATCACTCGGGCTAGAGCCGGAGGGCTTCTCCGCCCCTGACGCGGCCTCTGGGCTAGCGGATCGAGGAGACGGAGGGCTTGGTGGCCGCTCGGCTGGAGCCGGAGATGGCCTCGGCGCTGGGCGGCGGCGGCGGCGCAGGAGCGGGACGTCGTCTTCATCGTCATCTTCGTCCGAGTCCCCCGAAGCAACCCCCCTGCAGGACGCTTGCGCGGTGCCTCCTTATGACTCGGGGCCTCAGGGACTGGATAGGTGGAGAAGAATGCGGCGCGCCCCTGCATGAGGATCGGATTGGACTGATTATAATGACATTATAAAAAACCACGGCTAAGTTGAGAAGAATCTTTCGCTTACCGCTGGAGGAGGATTTGCTAGGCGGTATGCGCCTGGGCAATCTGAATTAACTATCTCTGAGCCCAGGAGAAGAGTTCGGCCACTCGGCTGATTATTTGCTTTTGGGAAATTGGATCCTCGGTTTCCCGAGTGGAGTCTTGGGGACCCGTGTACTTGAAGGCAAGGTGCACACTCTTCTTGATGGGCTGGACATGGCGGAGCGTGTAGTTCCAAACTACGCCGATGCCGGTTAGCCCGACAGATTTCAATCTGGTGAGGAGAACGAGAAGTTTCTTTATTTGGCTTCCTTCGCCCTCGGCGAGAGGAGAAGACCAGGTGGGACGGATGTGGGGCACTCTCTAGAGAATGAAGGAAGGACTGGTGGTGAGTTGGCACAGTAAAACTACTCCAAGTGCCAACCCTTGTTGGAGGTTCTCAAAGGAAGATCGAAATAAAATTTTCTCCCCTTCCCGCAGCTGAAATCCCACGCCGCCTGCGGCTTTGGAAGAAGTTTTGTTGGGGAAGGGTTTAAGGAGATAGAGATATCTAAAGAGGTCGAAATGAGGGGCGATCCTGAGAAAAGCCTCACAGATGTGGATAAAGATCGCAATTTGAAAGATGGAATTGGGGTTCAAATGAGAAACCTCGATCCCATAAAAGTGCAGCAATCCCTGAAAGAAAGAAGAGTAAGGAAGGCCGAAGCCGCGAAGGAAGAAGGACTCGAAGACCACTACCTCGTCGGAGCGAGGGGTGGGGCTGCACTCGCCGGCCGCGGCGCGCCATGAGGCGAATTCTTCGGAGGGAAGCACGCCAATGGAGACAAGTTTCTACAGCCTTTGCTCGGTCGTGATGGACTTCATCCACTCCTTGTTGATCCTAGCTACCTTCGGGGCAACGGGAGATGGGGGAGCCATGGCGTATTGGAGACGGTGGCGGCGGAGGATGCGACGGACAAGAACCCTTGCGGCGGAGTTCGCTGGGGAGGACTAAAAGATTGGCGTGAAAAGTGGGCATGGTGAACTAATTTCGTTCCCCCGTCCCTGATTTATCGCAATAGGCTGTGTTTCACATTCTGGGCCGGGCCTTAGTCTAGCGCTGGATGTGCCCTTTTCGAGAAGGCTCGGATAACCACTCGGGTGGCCGAGTGATTTCTCCCGAGAGGTTTGCGTACGCGATGGGCGCCGGTTTGGGAGCGCGCGGTTCTAATTACTCGGATGAAGCAATGTCGCGGATTCGAGATCAAAGCCAGAAGATTGATATGGGATTTCCAAAAGATTTCCATTGAAGTGGCTCTTAGGCCTAATTACACATATTCCGCGGCGCAGCACAGTGAGCTAGGGCTCACTGCTGGCTCGCGGAGAAGCAAAGGAAACAAAAGAAGATCGATTCTCCTGGCACGGAGGGTGGGGCGTTTGTCAAAGACACCTCAGAACCATCCGTTGGCCAGGAGAGCGGCAGCCAGTGCGTCCCTGAGAGGGATGCGCACCTTGTAGAGCTGCGGGAATCCGCGGATTAGAACCCTAATGGATTCTTCAGCGCGGATTTCCGCGGTGGGTTGGGCGTAGTCCCTCCAGAAGGCGTCCATGGCCGCTCGGGCGTCAGCTTCGGCGGTGGTCTCGGCGATCCACTCCTCTACTGCTTCGATTTGATCTGCCATTGTTCTTGGGGAGGAGAAAGCGGAGGTTTTTGGGTTTCGTCGAAGAAAGGGGAAAGACTTGAAAACTCACAGATCAGATTTGAAGCAATGCACTACCTCTGGATTTCTTTTATACACAGAGAAGTTCAAAGGGCGTGCCTTGTAATCCGTTTCAAACACAGTAAAACCATCATGATGATGGGACGGAAGTAGATACGGATACGTTTTTCGGCAGAAGCGCGTGTCGCTCCGACTGTGTGTGAAAAGGGCGCGAAAACTCTTCGCCTTCCCTTTAATGGGCTTGGGCCAAATAAGCAAAGGGCGATCCCTTTAACAGGCTTTCTTAACACGCCGCTAACGGTGGCATTGTGTTAACATCGAGCCTAATTCGGCCTCGGTACACCCTGGAGTGCATATGACCGGAAGCGCCAAAATTAAAAATATTTCACGGCATACCCCATGTTGGGTCACTAGCCAGCTTCGCATGCTCGAGGTTGGATGTTGGTGAAATTTGGGTACAGTTTCGGAGGTATGCCTTTTCCAAGGTCGCCAGTTGTATACCGCTACCCGGATACAAATGCCTCTCGGCCAAACTGTTCCCAATCTGTACGCCCTTAGGGGCCAATGGCTGAGCCCTTCTCTGGGTGGGACAGGTACCACTCGGCTGAAAGGTGTGCCCCATGTTGGGCCGAGTGCTGGCTCTTACAAGTTAAGGCCAGGCGCCTGACGCTGATACATTTTGAAACGCTTAATTTACAGCATGCTGCAAGACAGAAGCTGTAATGGCGTGGCTTAAGGCATGTCCCATGATGGGTCAATTGCTACTTTCGCAATGCAAGGGTAGATGCCAAGTAGCCGAATTCGTCTGTTGAGGTAACGTGCCCAATGGGCTAGAAAAAGCTAGGGTTTGGTACTACCAGTCCAGACGTTGCTTTAACATAAAAACTTGAGACTTCTTGAGTTCTTTACAATCTCTTTTCAGATTACAGGAGACATTGGCGAAACCAGTCGGCCGGACTTCTGACTCGATCGTAATGCACTCGGAGGCTACTGTGGACTACATGGGCCCCGGGTATCCTCTAGAAGGCCCATAAGGGAGCAGATGGGGGTGATCCGAGTTGGTCGATTGGATAAGGACTACTCGGGCTACGATTTACTTGATCACCAAGGAAGTTTCCGAGGATATGATCAAGCTCCATGTAATTAGGAGATCAATACTAGCATATCATGTAACAGCATAACAGAATTAGGTACCGTGCATCACGTGCTACCATGTAACTCTATCTCCCCCTGCTCTATATAAAGGGATGGGGTAGAGGCCATAGGCATAAGTCCCAACACCACATCATCATCTTGGTCATCTTGCATCCCACATCTTGATCAATTATAATCCCAGAGCACAGGAGTAGGGTATTACCTCGGAGCCGAGGGCCCGAACCAGTATAAATCACTGCTTTGTGCTACCATCTAGTTTGGTTCTTGCTAACGCCCCCTCCTACAAATTCATTGCCGACGGTGACCCCCCAGTTAATCACTAGTCGACAGAATGGTTCAAGTATTCAAATACCATCAAATAACACTTTATATCTTGAGAAAATTTAACCTTTCGCATGATTTTATTTTAGATGATTTAAACTAAATTTAATTTAAACTTCAACATTCAAACCAATTTTTAAATTTAACAATCAAATTGGATTCAATATTCAAATTGGATTTTAAATTCAAATTACATTTAACATTTGAATTTTTAAATCAAATTTTGAATTCAAATTTCAAACCAAATTTAAATTTGGTTTAAATTTTTAGATTCAGATCTCAAGTCGTATTTTTAATTCAGGATTCAAGCAAGTTATAAAAATGATTTGAAATTTAAATTCAACCCAAATTCAAAATAAAAATTCAAATTTTTGTCTGAAAACTCAAATTGAATTTTAAATTCAATATTCAAGGTGTATTGAAAATTCAAATAAATTTTTTTAAATTCAAACGTATTAGTAAATTCAAAATCTCAAAATTAAAAAAAAATTTAAAATTTGAAATGAATTTCAAATCTAAACAGAATTTAAAAATGAAATCAATTTGAAATTTAGTATATTATAAAAAAAATGAATTAAGAAGAAATAAGAGCTTGCGAGAGAAAGTTGTACGGTGTCGTCGACCAAATCGAGCGAACGAAGTCGTACAACATGTTGAGGGAATATTCCATTTTTCTGTATCACACCGTTCGGGATGTTTTGATACATTTTATCCAACCAAACACATGGATGGACACAAATTCTGTACCATCCCATACAGAAATCATCTCATTCAGGTAACCAAGCACATTCTAAATCATCCACTCGTTCATCCTTTGATTGGGCGTTTGATTTTTGTGACAACTATTCATGGTCAGTCAACTGAAACATTTTCTATTTTCAGTTGATTACTCAGCTACCTCACATATGTCGGAGAGAATTCCTTATTTGCTATCAAAAATTAGTTTAATCCACAATTTCATATCAACCTTTTTGAAGTTTAGTATTTGCCCTTGCCAGGTGCAATTTCTCCTCTATTTGCACTCATGCGTCGATATGCTGTTCATTCGCCGTTGAATAAGTTTTAAAATGTCCCCTTTGCCCTTTTCTAATAAGTTATAAATATAAAAATCATAAAAATAGTACAAGGCTCCTGAAATTATGAAAAATATTCAACTGATTCAGAGATTGTGCATGCTCAAAATGGAAAGCAGATTTGAATTTTTTTTATTTTTTTAAAAATAACGATGCCTAACATGCATCATGAAAAAGAGAAAAAACACTAGAAAATAGAAAAACAATGAAATTTGTGACACACACGGCGGCGCTATTCAGCGCAGTAGGCGATGAATAATATTCAACGTCTCGGTCATTTCTCCGAACCAAGTAGCGCGGTGAAACCAACTTATAATTAATCCGCCGTTAATCCGTCCCTTTCCGTGCAAAATAGAATGTATTAATTACGGTTGCTGGTAGTAAATGTCAGTTCGACGGTTTTTTTCCAGCAAACTATGATGACAATGGAAAAAATTCGATGGTAATTACGGCCAAGTGAGATTTTCATCCAACTTTCGGGACAAAAGTGCAATTTACTCATGGAAAAAACTATCGAACGCATGGCTAAAAACTATCAAACTTACAATTGCATTGCGTCAGAAGAAAAAACTAGAACAACAGTGAAAAAATATCGAATGTGTGGCAAAAAAAACTATCAAACATGCAGTTGCATGGTGTATAGAAATTATGGGAGGGAAGATACCAGTACATGTGAACGCATTTATTACGCACGCAAACTCCTTTTTTATCATTTTTTGGTCATATTTTTTTGATCAGAAGATCAAATCAACGAATGATTTTCACCATTGTATTTGTTACAATTTTACGAACAAAACAAGACCAAACTTGATGAATTTCGGTTACATTCAAAGAAACTATAAGTAATAATCCAAACAACTATAACATTGAAAAGAAAAAACTATAACATATATTTACAAATACAATCTGACCCAGAAAACTATTCACAAGTGTGCAATAAACTATTGACAAATGTTAGAAAACTATACACAAAACTGAAGACCGCTAATACATCTATACCCAAAAAACTATACTAAATGAGTAAAAACAACCATATACAAAATTCAAAAAAACTATAGCAAAAAAAACTATCACCAACTGGCCGCCGTGCAGTGTGAACGTCCACGGGAGTGTCGCCGTCCACGCCGCTACCGTCGACAATGGCGAGGGCATGGCGAAACACTTGTCGTTGCCGCGCCACATGTAGTCACCATCGTCATTGCTGCGCCGCGCGTCGCCACCATCGTCATCGCTGTCGCTATGCCGCGGGTAGATGCCACGCCGCGCGTCGTTGTTACCGCGCCGCCTGTAGTCACCGTTGCCCCGCTGCGCATCGTCGTCGTCATCGCCCCGCGCATCGTTGTCGTTGTCGCTGCGTCGCGCGTTGCCACACGGCAGTGTCAAGCCCCACGCGTCCCTGCCGTCATCGCCGCCACCGCCGCGCCACGCCGCGCATAGTTGTCGTCGTCCCACGCGTCATCGTCGCCGCGCCGCATGTCGTCACCATCGAAACTACCAACCAAAAGAAATGAAAGGGAGGAAAGGTCGTGGGGTCTTTAAAAAGAAGAAAGAAACCAAATACGGATTTTCAGGCCTTAATTAGTTTCCAAACTAACAAATCTCATTCGTTTGGATTGTTAGTCCAAAAAAACTATAACCTATAAATAAAAAAATACAACTTATACACTAAAAAGTATATATGGTTTTTGCAGCAGAAAATTGATCGTTTTCTTGAAAACCATATCGTGATGAATGACAAACTGTCGATTTTGCCTCACGGGAGTTTCATAATATACGATAACACACGCTCTACATTAAATGCACAGTTATTATTTGTTTTTTATTACTAACAGAGAAAAACAGAGCGCTGTTAGGCCGCCGAGCCATGCAACCGGTGCCTGGCTCATGGGCTGAATAAAATAGGGCACAGACACACTGTTGAGACCCATGTGAAGGGTACCTCGGTTCGATTATGAATATGTGACAAGATGGAATTTGTAGTGTTTTCAATAATTTTAAATGGTGCATTTGTAAAAATTGCCGTGGAATTGGAACCAGACCATTGTGCTGAGTTTGGACTAGGTAATAGTTTTGATCGGACGTGGTTCGGTGGAATTTGTTAAACTAATACGTGGTGTGTTAAGGCTTGCTAATTGTGGTGTCACGAATGGATTATGATGTTGGTAATTTTGTGATGGACTAACCTTGTAGGTGAGGTAAGGTGTGTTGCTTTCGTGTGTGTTCACCTCAGTGATGCAGGTATCAGCGGGTACGTGGATGACGCTGAGCAGGGACAGCAGAAGGTTGATGTTTCTAGAGGCGTGCAGACGACCGGGTTCGATGATCTGGCGATCACATGAGGTGGTTTGCTCGAGAAGCTTCGCCATGGCAAGGAGTTCGGGACAACTTTTTTCACAGTACTCTTGGGTTTACTTCATGGTGACCAAGGAAGAAACATTTGGTCATTTTCGATGCTCGGTCCGCATATTGTCAGTTGAGTTCCCTGAAGCGTTTTGCGCAATCCGTTCAAACAACAACTACTAATTCAAGAAGGCACATTTCGAAAGTTTTTAATTTGATTCTGGTGTTGAGCATCAATTCTCTTCTCCGCACGTCGCCCAACAAAATGGCGTGGTGGAGAGAAAGAATCATACTTTGGTAGAGATGGATATGACTATGCTTGATGAATATTCTACTTCTAGGTATTTCTGGGCAGAGGCTGTTTTTATAGCTTGCTATGTTTCAAACAGGGTGTTTCTGAGATGCAAGTTGCATCGCACATCGTACGAGCTTCGATATGGGCGCAAGCCTCGTGTTTCACATGTTAGGGTGTTTGGATGTAAGTGCATTATTCTGAAGTCTAGAAATTTGGACAAATTTAAATCTCGATCTTCAGATGGCATTTTCCATGGTTATACAGTTTCTATGGTTAATTACCGCATCTAGGAGAGTACGAGGCGTAGGGTAGTAGAGAGGTTACCTTTGATAACGCTATTCCAGGGGCAAGGCCAAATATCTCAGGATCCGACTTGTCATTTGAGCCTATCTTTGTTGAGGAGGGAGTCGTTGGAGATGACCGTTATACAAAGCCTGACGTCGACTTGGCTCCATCGGTGGCACCTGCTACTTCCAGTGTTGTTTCTCAGGATCACCCCTTACCTTCTGCTTCTACTCAGCTCTCGCCTTGTGCTTCTAGGCTATCACCTATAGAATCTTTGCCCTGTGGCTCTGAGCCTACCTCTCCTGTTCTTGAGGTAGAGGCCACTTCTAGGGCTTCTCGACACATCCAGAAAGACCATCGTCCTGAGCAGATGATCGGTGATTTGACCGAGAGGATGGTAACCCGATTAAAGTCAGGGTTCACTCACCTTTGCTTGTTTGCTGCTTTCTTGCTTCCTTTGAGCCGAAGGATGTCACCCATGCTCTTTTTGATCCCTCATGGGTGAATGCAATGCATGAAGAGTTGAAAAATTTTGAGAGGAATAAAATCTGGCAGCTTATTGAACGCCCTAAAGGACATAATATAATAGGTACTAAATGGATATTCAAGAACAAGCAGAGTGAGGATGGGGTAGTAGTCAGGAATAAGGCTAGGTTGGTTGCTTAAGGTTTCACTCAAATCGTTGGGATTGATTTTTATGAGACCTATGCTCCTGTTGCTAGGCATCATTCCATCAGGATTTTTGCTACATTTATGGCATCCAATAATTTCAACCTATTTCAAATGGATGTCAGAAATGCTTTCCTGAATGTATATATTAAGGAGGAAGTATATGTTAAGCGACATTCTGGATTTGAGGATTCAAGATATCCTAATCATGTATTCAAGCTTGATAAAGCTCTATATGGGCTAAAACAAGCACCAAGGGCCTGATATGAGAGAATAAAAGCTTACTTGGTGAGTAACGGGTTTGTGATGGGTAAGGTAGATTAGCCCTTGTTTACCCGTAGGATTGGTGCTGATTTCATCCTAGTGCAAGTCTATGTGGATGACATTATCTTTGGTGGTTCCTTCCCTGCTCTTGTTTCTGAGTTCTCAAATGTGATGAGCTCGGAATTTGTGATGAGCATGATGGGGGAACTTAATTTATTCTTGGGCTTTCAGTTTAGATAGACACCGGAGGACATTTTCCTTCACCAGAGCAAATATACCAAAGACCTACTGAGTTGGTTTGCGATGTTTGATTGCAAGTCGGTCTCAACTCTGATGGCGACCACCACAGCCTTAGGGTCTGATGAAAATAATGAATCAATCAACCATAAGGAGTATCGTAGCATGATCGGCTCCTTACTCTACCTCACCTCTTCCTGGCTGGACATACAGTTTGCTGTGTGTTTTTGTGCCCGTTTTCTGACTTCACCTAGAGTGACTCACCTACAGGCGGTGAAGTGGATTTTTCGCTAATCTGTGCGACTGCAGACTATGTCCTTTGGTTCTCTGCTGCCTTTTGTCTATCTCTCAGAGCCTTCTCAGATGCGGACTTTGTTGGCCGTAGGATAGAAAAAGAAAGCACTTCTGGCACTAGCCAATTTCTTGGCTCTTGTTTCTTGATCCTCTAGGAAGCGGTCGAGTGTATCACAACCCACTGCTGACGCTGAGTACGTCGCTGCTGCTAGCTACTGCAGTCAGATGATTTGGTTGTGCTCTACCTTGAAAGACTTTGGGTTGGTTCAAACAAATGTGCCACTACTTTGTGACAACATGTCAGCCCTCAATTTTGTACTTACCAGAGAGCCGCTGTTCACATGCACTAGACCTTGGATCAGTACTCTAGTGCGTGCAATACATAGCCGAGTATCATACAAACATACGTTTCATTATTCGGAGTATTACATACTTGGTTGCATGACGTAGGCTTAATATTAATGAGCCAAGCGACCATACAACTGTGGTAGGAAAAATCATCAGAGTCGGTAGAACATATATAAGATCATCCCAAAAATCCTCCAATGGCTGTACATTCCTGCAGGCGACTGGAGCAAACCCGAAACCGCATCATGACCATTGCAGCCTAGATCATCTCCATGGCACTTGAACAAAACTTTCTTTGTACTTCAATTTAATCAACCCTATCTAGCATCAAGTATTAATGTTTCATTTAATCAACAGGGGTTCAGCACGAGAACAAACACAACCAAGGCATCAACCGATAGACCTTGACGGCCAACTCTAAGATAACACACTCCACTCGACAAGCATACTTCACCATGATCCCAACCAAACCGATCTTCATGTTGCCCCAAACCATAACCCACCATCCTTCTAGGATTGGCAATCCCATTGTGGGCCACACTTGCCATGGCATGCCCGCCTCGGCCTAGGAGGGTTGCCAGCACACACTAGCCTAGCGTCACCTTGGGGAAGTGTGGACTTTATCACCCTCGGTGATGACCAATGCCGGTCCCTATCGAGAGTGGTCCTAGAGGGCCTCCGCTGAGCGCTCACAACTGGCTATCTGAAACCCGTACTCCGCACGATGGCCTCACATTGTGTTGGAACTATCCCTCAGATGGCAACGATCTCTCCACTACGCGTGTTCTTCCGCTCTCCTCCTGGGTAAGCGCTGGCTAAACCCAGCACAAGGCATCTCGTGCCTTAATCATCCATCAAAATGTCATCCATGGGGCAACTCTCCAACCATCTTATATCTACTTCAGCAGTCCATGACTTTACCTCACATGAGCTATCCCGACCAAGACCAAACTAGACCGACACACCACGTAGCTATAACCACAAACACATCCAGCCCATCATGCATATATTAGCCCTAACTATCACATGTCATATCGTTTTGAGTGAATGAATGAATGACCGGTGAATATCGGTTCACCGTTCCGTGGCTAATTGCCAAAAGATTTGTTTAATCCTAAGCAAGTCTAAGCAGGTTTTGCCCATTAGGTAGGGTTAACATTGTTACCAGAACTATTCTTAGGCTATCAAGGATATGACAATCAAAACTACCACAAAGGCTAGATAATACAAGGACAGGCATGTATAATTATAACATGATTAACAATTGGGTAGGTTAATAAGCATGCACTTTTATAATAAACAACATAGTTTGGGAAAACTGGGTAACTAACATGATTATAGCAATGTTAATCCGCACTAGGGAAAATCGCAATCTCTCCATAATACGGGTAAACATCTATAAGAGTAAGTGTTAACTTGCCTGGACCACTTGTAACACAACCGTGGATCTTGATTTGCCTCGAGATCCTCCTTAATCCCTTTGGGTCTATCGGCAAGAACCAAATGACACATATAAACACCACGCTGCGGGGAAAACATGATGCATGATATGCAATAGCTTCTACGCACTTAGTAGAGAGGCTACGTAGGCTATCCTAGCATCTCTACGTTATTCCTACTAAGAGAATTCCATGAGTTTCATATAAAGAGATAGACTTTATAAAAAAGAAAGCTTCATGGGTGTGGTATAACGTCATCGAGGTCATGCGACTAAGGATACTAATGCATGACATGCTCCAAACTAAAATGTCTCATATTTCCGATTAAGTTCCCTTATCAAGATTTAATCTTTTGTTTGAAAAATAGGTGTACGCGTAGTATTTTGGATTCAATTGAGAGCTATGATAATCCCATGTACCTGGGTTGTTCTCGTTCATTAGTTAGGACACACAACTTAGTTCTAGTTTTTATTAACACTCGAATCATCTTGTTTTACTTATCATATAGAGAATACTGCGTAGGTTCACTAATTAGTTACTGATGCAAATCAGAATTCATGATACATGCACGTGACCTAATCTCTATCTTCGACACTATTATATAAGACCGGGTGACGATGCTAATGTTCGTATGATATGCCATGCGTGCTATGATGCAATTATTAAGTGACAATATCATTAAATATTAGCCTAGCTATACCCAAAATATGCTTTCGTACGATATAGTAGTTTTAGGGTTTTAAAGCGACATATGATGACGGCACGTCGAAATACGACCTACATACGAGGTTAGGATAATCGGAGTTCATCTTTTCTAGTTTAATCATTATTTATAAATACTAAATTCACCATAATTCTAGTTCAATCATTTTCTATATAAGAAGACCCCTTCATTTTACTAAACAATGCCAAAATTCCATTAAAATGGTTGTTGTCATAATTTTATAAAATTAGGAATGGCCTAAACTATTTATATAAATTTTCTAGAATTTTTGGGAGTCTCTAGATATTTTAAACAATTCCAAAACTACTTCAGTATTTAACTAATCGAATAAATCGGTCTCGAGCCAACCCAACCAACGGGCCGACCCATTCGCAGAAACAGCCCACAACCCTCTCACGCACACGCACCGCGCCAGCCTCGGCCTCCACATCGAAGGCGCATTTCACAGGGACGCCTTCACAAGGTGCGCCACCACTTATCCCGACCGGTGGGCCACGGGCCCACATGGCAGAGACACTGGTCGCGGTTTTAACCGACACGCGCAGCGTTTTACTGGCAAGCGGGACCCGCACGGCAGTGAGTCAACGACGACGGGCCAGCACGAATCTTAGAGCGATATCTACGGCTGGGGGGTCTTCCTTCGGAAGGGGTGACGTGGCCGACGGCGGCTCGCTCTGTGGCGGCGCCACGACCTTGCTCTGGCCAAGTGCATGCGAGGGCTAGCCTCTACAACGTCTAGGGGGCCTAGCGGAGCTCGCGCCAAGGCCGGGGACGGCCGGACGTGGCGGCGTGACATGCAGCGGCAGAGCCGAAGGCTCGCCGGAGATGCCCGCGCACGCTACGGTGGGAATGAACAGGGAGCTCAAGGGAGAGTCGACGATGCTCACCGAGCTTACGGATGAGCACGCGGAGGAACGGAGGGGGTTGGCGGCGAAGCACCCGACGGCGGCCGAAGCAGGGGCTTCGTGGGCACGCCAACACTGGGCAGCCTTCCTGAAATTGATTGAGGGGAAATCTTAAGTAGGTGATGAGAAGGTTCAGGGCGAGAAGAATCGACCGATAAAAATTGGGGAAGGTGGGAAAAACGGAGCCGGCGGGCGGCCATGGGTTTTATAGGCTCGGGGCGGGGATTTTGGCCCGAAGGCGCACACAACAGCACGGGGAAGCGAGCGGCGCGGCGACGGGACACTAGCAGAGCTCACTAAATTCTAGGTAACTGGTATAACTTCTCTTAGGTTGTGTGGTGATCTAGCTTACTTTGTCAGTGACGATCCCCTTAAGTACTTCATGCAGACCCTAACTCGAGGCATCTATAATTCCTATTATATGAAGTTTCCCCGGCTTACCATCGTCGTAAATGGGTGTCACTGTATGGAAGGTAGGACCTTAGTGATCCGTGAAGATTTTGACGAAATCGATTCGTCTTGGTTCAGGGAAAGCCAAACATGAATTTCTAAGGAGATCTCCTCCCTTTTTTTTTCATTTTGAAGCCCTACGGTTTGTAATTATCCGAGTAGTTGTGGCTGTTTGGTTTTGTTTGATTTAACATACAGGTTATTAGGTTGTTCCTTTAGCGAGATCCCACTTCATTTGCGGGCGTCAGGGATTTGACACGTTATGGTGCCTTCCAGAAGAGGTAGGTATCCTTGTTCTTCGGAACAAAATTTGTTGGCATGTCCTTATCACTCGGTTCGTCTGCTCGGCTTGATTATTCATTATCTTTAGAATCCCTCGGTGCTCAAAGATCTTTCGTTTCCTCGTATTATTACAAGTACTGCCCCCAAGGTAGCTGGGTATCCAAGGCCATTTAGTTTCGTCTAGATTCAATGCCAATCATTGGCTTAATGTCTGTGGATGGGTGACCAAATCACTGGATTTATATATTGGTTTTTCTGCTAAGGTGTCGGCCATGACCTGGTTTGTTCCGGAATGGTATTGAGTTTTCAGGTCCTAATTGTCGATTAGCTCTAGCCATCCACTTGGACCCGTGTTCAGGGGTGGACTGGGTGAGCACATGATTGAAACCTATGTGGTCCGTTCTTATGTCACATCTGTCCTAGCAGAAGGTGTGTCCATATTGCTAGTGCATGAACCATAATCGGTTATTATATGTCAGGAGTGATTTTTGCTTGATTCGCACCATTATAGGGGAAAAAAGGTGTGAGGCCTGTTTTGACACAAGGACCAGAGGGTAGTAGGTATCACGTCACACTTAGGGTTTCCCGTGGCATCGGAGTTGGCTAACACTGTGCTGACATTAGTCCTTGCCTTTGTCCAGGGATCTTCTCCATGCAGGCTTGGTTCATACGAGCCTCTCATCCTTCCTGTATCGTTGGGTCATGGTTCTGCTTATTTCGAAGAACTTTCTATGGGATGAGATCAATATGTCATACACTGAGTTCCTACAATCAGTCACCATGGTAGACGATGATTAGTCTACTATAATTACCGTCTGGGAGGGATATACCATGGGGTCCGATGGGAAGCAGGTCTAGTACTTATGACCCGCATCATGATTTGTTTCAGATAACGGTTTTATCCTTATTTAGTGGTTGGTCTCAAGCTTTTATGCATGAGAGCTAAGACACTCCTTTAAGACGGTGATGGACAGGAGAACCCTTGTGGCTCGTAGCACCATTCGACTTCCTTATCATAAGGTAGCCTTTCGGTTAGCGATGGAAGCGAGTTCCCGCAATCATGGCCACGGACATAGCCATGCACTCTGTCGGTCCTAGCGCCGGTACCGTGGTCGCGATAGACCCCATGCCTCCATACCACCACTAAGGTAATAACTCGTACTACTAAATATCGCATAAATCTTGTGCATGCATGCTTAACAATGTTCTAGAGATATCACAAGGAAATATCGGCACAAAGGCAAATTAGTTACTACAGGGATAGCGTTTTGGGTACACTCGCCAATCTTGTACTATGGCTGACCACCTTACAATATTGTGCTGACTACCGTAGTATCGTTCTAGGTCACATAACCCCATGAAGGTGCTAATGGTGACGGACTAGGGTAGTCTACGATTCCCTAAGATACATCGTCGACCTATTTTTGGGAGCTATTCCAAATCTCACTGACGCAGCCGGCGGATACGGAAGCGCAGGGCTCCTGCCTCTGAGCGCCCACCAAGAGACCTAACACATTTCCATATGGTTGTTGGAGGCGGTGTCAACACAAGGGTGTCCAAGTTGCTGTCTTGGTTAGGTGCCGGCTTTGAGTCCACCTCCACCTTTTCTGGCGGGAGTGCCGAGGTATAGGGCCTGCTGATGTGAGTAGGATCACGCAGGATGTTAATCTTGGCCTTCTTCGGGGCCCTCGTAGGACAACGACCAGCGAAGTGGCCAGCTTGATGGCAGCGGAAGCAGGTAACATTCTGTCTATATGTGAATGCATGCTTAAGTTGTAATCCCCCTTGTTCCCTTTTCCTGCTGGGGAGTCGTTCGGTGTGCAATCAACCTTGCTTGCGTAGTGGCTATCTTCATGGCCTCCAATTGGTCAAGGGCACTGAGTAGCAACTCCCTCCTCGAAAACTAGTTAAATTATCTCCTCGATGATGCCATAATATTCCATGCCATCGTCCCCGTAGCACAGTACACAACTATTTGTCGTCTTCAAATTAGGTTTTGACCGTTCGTAAGACGTAGACCGGAATCGAAACCCATTAACATCGTAAGTTTCATGCTCCTTTACACTTTGTCTTGGTCGCGACATGATACGAAGATCATTGTGTATGCTCGCACGGGTGGTGCGCTGCTTTAGAAAAGATAATGGATGTTATAAACTGTAATAAATTAGATTAAAAAATTACATGATACTAAGAATACTTACATGTTTCCAGAACCAAACTAAAAAGTTTTAGCGTCCTTCTCTAGCACCCTCCTTCATCATTTCGTTCTCTCATCCGGATTGGGGTCATTACTGTCAGTCCATTCAGTTCGAATGAATTGTTTTTGCATGTCTACCATTTTCTCCATATTATCAAACACATATAAGAGTGCCACCAACCTTTCTTCTCGTGCTAACTCTCGTCTTGTACTTCTCCCCACAGGATTACCTTTTCCAAGGAATAGTTTTTGGTCAGATTGGGTGTCAATGCATACTGTATTGTACCTTGGTACTTGCATGTTAACATTGTGCCCTCTCGCCAAATATTTGTTGCAAAAGTTGATGATCTCCTACATGCAGTACGATTCTGCTATCGAACCCTCCACACGAGCCTTGCTTTTCACATTGGACCGAACCCCTTTAAGTAGACGCTCCACAGGATACATCCACCTATACTGAACGGGTCCTCCCAATTTGGCTTCATTCAGTAAATGCACCAGTAGATGCTCCATTGGATTGAAAAACCCGGGCACATAAATTTTTTCAAACTTGCACACAAGTATAACTATATCATCTTCAAGTTTGGCTATTCCGTTCTTTTGTATTTCTTTAGCACATATTTCCTAAGAAGAAACTCAATTCTGCAAGAGCTATCTAGACTTCTTCAGGTACGTAGCCACGAAACACAGTGGGCATGAGATCTCTTATAAAGATATGATAGTTATGGCTTTTTATTTTATTTATCTTTCCTTGAACAACATTGACACCACGACCTATGTTCGACGCATACCCATTGGAGAATTTAGGCTTCCTTTCGAACCACTCCATAACTTCTCTCCTTTGTGCGACTGTTAAACAATACGATGCCTTCGGCTTCTTGGCCCTATCCTCTATCATGTTCATAGATGGTCAATTGCATATTTCACTGCAATCGAGACATGCTTTTACATTATCTTTACTCTTATCAGCTATGTCAAAGTTAGTCCCAAACATTGCCTGGGCCACATTCATCTGGTGCATGACATCACAATTATGGGGCAAAAGCAAATCATCAGCATATAGAAGATAGCATAGACAGTACTTATGCGTCCAATGGTGTGACTCCCCGTAACCCTCGTACACACCATTCCTTCCTTCAACTAATCCGGCTTGCCACACCTTTATAGCAGCAACAGTTAAACGACCATGCTTTTCTCTTTTCTCTACGGTGTTTTTCCAGAATGCATTTTTTGTTTCCTAAACAGATGACTTGGTTTGAGAAAAACACGGTGACAATCAAAGAAACTTGTCTTCCCCCGTGTGGCAATTGAAACACATTTGAATCACCCATACATGCAGGACAGCTTAGTCTCCCATGCGTGCTCCATCCTGAAAACATTTCATACACGAGGAAGTTATGAATAGACTACAAATATGCAGCCCTCATGCAAAAATTTGAATTTGTTTTCCTATCGTATGTAATTGCCCCACTTTCCCACAACTATTCAAGCTCTTCAACTAAGGGCCTCATGAAAAAGTCTAGTTTTTTTCTAGAATTTTTAGGACCAGGTATGATAAGGGATAGAAACATAAACTCTTCTTTAAGTTGAATCGATGGTGGAAGGTTTAGAGGCCTGGTGAAAATTGGCTAGCAAGAATACGACGCGGCATTCATATTGAATAGCATGAACCCATCGGTTGCGATTGCAAGACGTACATTTCGTGTGTTGTCCGTTCAGTTGCCATCTATCATACATCCAACTTCTCTGTTCTTCTATCTATGGTTGGTATGCGTTATTTCACGTGAGGGTTTCATGACAGGCTTAGTAAGGCTTCTAAGCCTACCCACGAATGACCAATCGAGCAAAGTTCACTGTGAAAATGGTGGGTTTGAGATGACATTTTGGCAGCATAAGCCTAAGGGTTCTCCCAATGCAACGATGGCCCAGGAAGGTTATTAAAACCACCGAGCACTTATGTTATGCACAGGATAACCTCTTAGAATTATGTCCTTGAAAATCTCGTCTCGAACCCACCAGTGTCACAATGAATTGTGCCCGATCGGTCATTCGTAAGCTGTCCACTAGGATGCCCATAGATGGTAGTCCACTTGACAATTCGGAAACGCTTAACACATCTCGTATGAAAACACAACGAATCACCGTTCGTGTTCCATATGAGTTGTGCCGTTTCCGATGGGTGACGTACGGCTAGGTGACAATTGAAAAAGACTAATGCGGATATGATATTATTAAGCCTAATATATTACCAAACCAAAAAAATGTAATAAATAACATTTACAAATTAATAAACAATAAACCATCAATCGAAAAAATAATTACTAATTACTAAAAAATAAATAATCAATTATTTACAATACATTTATTTTATTTATTTATTATTCTCCCTAATTTATTTTACTTATTTATTTTTTTTCCTAATTTATTTAATAAACCTATATTAGTGTTGACTAATCATGCATGGCCATTGACACTACATAACAAGTACAGAAAAAATTAGACTTCGATTACCTCGTACGTTGACGGCCAACGATCGATGGGAACGGCGTCGGATATGAAAAGTAGGGAGGGGACGGAAGGGGGAGAGGCGGAGGCGGCGGAGGGGGAGGCGGAGGTTATGCAGTGCGGAGGGGGAGCGAGGGGTCGGCAGCGGCGCGGGGGAGGGAGGTTGCCGCGTGGAGCAGATTGAGACTGGTGGCGGCGGCCACTCCACGCGAGGGCGAGGCGCCAACGGCGCGAGTGACGCAGCAGCGGGCGGCGCAAGCGAGGAGGCAACGATGCGGCGGCGGCGGCTCGGTGCATGGGGCTTGGGCACAAATGTGCCTAAGTCCCAAGGAAAACACGGTTAAAATAGCATATGTCTCGACGGGCAACACAAAGCCGTCGATACAACCTACTATCTCTCGACGGCCACGACATAGCCGTTGAGACAACCTACTCTCTCTCGACGGTTCTAGGTCAACCGTCGAGACAGATGGTGACGTCTGGCCCCTGTGGATGGAAACTTCATTCGACGGCTAACACAATGCCGTCGAGAGAGGTGCACTTTTCTCTCGACGGCTATTTATTCTTCAGCCGTTGACACAATATACACTAGATTGTTTCGTTTGACTACACTCGAGAGAATAGATCACTCTCGACGGTTTTCTCTTAAGCGATCGAGAAACTTTCCTGTCTCGAGGGTTTTACCCTTTATAGCACTCCACGGTCAACCCAACATAATTTGATTTTTAAAAATATAAAAAAATTGTTGTTGTTCATATACAATGCATTGACTTTTATGTATCAAATAATATCTTCAATAAAAATATAAAACTTTTCAAAGCATCTAATACAACAAACACTACTAAATGTGGTGTTTTCCGGATAAGTTATAGGTTATTGTACGGTTTCGCATGTTTCGTTAGTTACTACACAAAATATTTCAATTAAAAAATTTCAATTTCAAATAACAATCAAAACTTCAATACTAATGTGAAAAAACAAATTCATTTGATTCATTTTTCTACTTCTAAAAAAATATCGATTAAACTCTAATTTATATGAAGAAAATTATATACTTAAATTGGGATGCTCTCGACGGCTAACGGTCGGCAGTCGTGACAAATAACGCCGTTTGCTGTCCCTGACAGACGGCATACTAGACTCGACGGTTTGTTATGTGGCCGTCGATAGTAAGAACCATGCGGACTTAATATCGACGGCCTTGTTGGGGCCATCTAGAGTCTTGGCTTCTTGTCGACGGTTTTCAACTAGCCGTCGATACTAGTTTTGGCTCTTGAGATTGCATTCGTTTTCTGTAGTCTCATGTGGATACTGTTATAACCCTAGGGGGTTTATGGGCCGGAAGCCCACATCAAACCCTAGGGGTATTATGGGCGAAACCGAATTTAGGCTAGGCTATATATATGAACACCTTGTACTCAAGAGAGAGATACATCAATAAAGATCATTGTGCCTGACTTTTGTCTCTCTAGATCTGTGCCTCCTGTCTATTGTGATTGTGTTTGCATGTATGCGATGCCCGATTTACAACACGTTATCAGCACGAATCGCTCTCAGGTTTGTGATCAACGGTATATCGCTACCCGCATCAGATCTGTTATTTTTAGATCTACTGTTTTCGATTTTCGATCCAGTAGATCGTTGTGGTTTGCGAATCGATTTAGTAGATCTGTATCGTAGCCATGCTTTGCACCGGTGCGCCACGAAACTGCCGCGCCCGCCGCCGCGTCTTGATCAAGGCTGGCCGTGACCGCGCGCCCCCCCGCCGCCGCGCCACACGCCGCCATTGCACGCACTTCCGCGCCGCGCCGGTCGCTGCCTGCGCGAAGCCCGCCATGCGCTGTGGCCGTGGGCGTGGCGTGCCGCCGCCTGAAGGCGCCGTGCAGCGCCATGCCATGCCGCCACCACGCCGCCGCGACGCTGTGCCGAAGCCGCCGCCCGTGCCCCGTGCCTCCCTCCGTGCCGTGCCGCCATGCCGCGTTAGCACCGCCTTGCGCCCGCCGCTGGCCGTCCGCGTTAGCGCTGCCCCACGCATTGCTGCGCCGCGCCGCCCGTAGGACGAGCCGCGCAGCGCCTCCGCGCCGCCGTCGCGCCGCCATACTGAAGCCGCTCTGCGCCGCGCCGCCGCCGCTGCTTGCTTGGCCGCAGCCACCGCCCGCCTCCGCGCGCGCGCCCGGCCGTGCCTCGCGCCAAGCGCCCTAGGCTCAGATCGCCGTGCCCGCGCCCTAGGCTTGCGCCACAGAAGGCCCACCGCCGCTACCACGGCGGTCGCGACGCCAGCAGGCTATGGCCTCCATTGCTCAAGCTCGCCACGCCGCTGTCGCGCGCTTCGGCGTGCCCGCCGCTGCCACGCACCGCGCCACGTGCTGGCCGTGCCTGCCTCGCCCGCCTCAAGCCTGTTATCGCTTCGGGCTAGGGAAACCCTAGCACCCAGGGAGAGCCGATGCAGGGGCACCACGAGCCAATTGGGCCGAATGAGCCTAGTTGCAGAAAAAAAAAAGGGGAAGGCCGGATGGGTTGTTTTGATTATTTGGGCCCTTTTAAGGCCGAATAAAACTAAATTAATTGGGCTTCTGATATCTGTTTTATGCGAATTCAATTATTAAATCCTGTAGGTTTAATTCTTTTGAATAAACTTATTTCATTGCCCTGTTAACAAAGAATTAATTCACTTTATTTGCCGTGTCTTGTTTAGAAGCTTGTAGTCTTTTAATTGCGCAATTAATTATGAATTATTTATTCGCCTTTATGCAATTTACACCGTTTAGACCTGTTGTCTTATTTAATATTGCAAATTGATGAATTATTACCCGCGCTGCTGTGCGCTGGCCACGTCCCGTGCCGTACGCGGCCGTGCTCCAACGGCACTGCGCTGGTCCCACGCCTCGGCACCGTTGCACACGTCGCGCCTCGAAGGCGTCGCCCTGTTACGCCGCGCCTCCGTGCCGGCCACGTCGGCTGTCGCCGTGTAGTGGGCCGCACCTCGAAGGTTGTCCGTTCTGCCGCCAGCGCCGCTGGCCGCCGCTTCTTCGGCGTCCGTGCCCCGCGCCACGCCGTGCCGATCCTACGCCGCCTCCTCAGTGTGCCACCGCGCTGCAGGCCACCGCCCCGTCGGCGGCCGTGCCCTCTGCACCGCTCCGCGTGATGTTGTCCTGCTTCGCACCGTTGTCTTGTCGCGCCTGCAGTCGTAGCTGCGCATGTAGTGCGTCACTCCCACTGTCGTTGTGGCCCGGACCATGGTCGCACCCCGAAGGCTCGGTCGCCGTCGTCCTCTGCGCCCTGCGTCGCAGCGATAGTTGCGCCCGTAGCGTGGCTGTGCCACTACCGGCCCCGTGCAGCACGGCTCCGCCGTTACCCCATGTCGCGATGCCTGCTTTGGTGCCGTCGTCCCGTAGACGCGGTCACGCCATTGCCGGGTTCGACTCTGCCACCCCGTAGGCGTCGCTGCCCTCGTCAGTACTATTTTGGATGGACCGGTGATCCATCTTAAGATGATGCCTGGAAACTATGTTACAGTCCTGAAAGTGCATCTAGGCCCTATGTGATTTTGGTGATTAATGAGCTACAATTATAGAGCTAATATTTCTATTGGAGAATTGTGCACAGATGTTATACAGATTAGTTCCATGAGGTACAAGTTTACATGTGATTGTGCACCCCTCAAAATGGATATATTGCAAGAAGGCATCATGACTAGTATTTATTTGTCAATCTTTATGTATTGAGTCCTAGGGATGCCGTACTATAAAGAGGGATGAACTGGAGAAGCTTATAAAGGTTCCTAAGTGCTCAAATAGGTATATCGAAGTTCGTGTGAGTTTTCCACTCAAAATACACCTCATACAGAACCTATGCCATCAGAACATCCGACGTGGGTCGGAACATCCGATGGTGAGCCAGCCTGCCAATTTTCAGAGCTATCCAGTAAAGGGTCCATCGGAACTTCCATCGGAACATCCGACGCGAGTCGGAACATCCGACGGGGGATCCGAACATCCGATGCGGGATTAACTGCACAACGGCTAGTTTTCGGGATTCCCTATTTAAAGCCGTCTCTAATACCTTCCAAAAGTTGCTGACACTGTTTACTCTCTGATTACACCTTGATTTGAACCTAATTCTTCCTGTTCATCTCTCTCAAGAACTCTAGCCTTTGTCTCTCTCTTGTTCATCTTGTGAGATCTAGATCTAGAGAGATCAAGGCACCCAAGTGCTCCACGAATTAGAGATTCAAGTTTTGAGCACTTAGCGATTCCTAATTTCTTCATCGCATTTGTTACTCTTGGAGGCTTGAAGGGCTCCTAGACGGCTAGGTGTCGCCGTGAGTCGCCGATCTTTGTCTCGGCGTGCCTCGAGTTTGTGAAGGTGCGAATCTACCTCCGCAAGGAAAAGGATTCAACTAGTGATCGCGGTGAGTGCTTTGTGCTTACCGGTAAGGGGATTAGGGTCTTGGTGATCCGGCTTTGTGCCTTCCCTAACGGTGAGTAGGATCTCCCTTCAAAGATCCGAACATCGGTAAACAAAAATCGCTGTGTTTTTGTCTTGGTCTTGATCTGGTGTTTAAACTATTGGTATTGGCCTGTTCTGAATATTCTTGAATAGATCTAACCTTGGTTTTGCGAGAAATCAGTTTTTCTACTGTGTTTTCGATAAATTCCGAACACCGGATCGGAACATCCGACGACCATCGGAACATCCGACCCAGATCGTAACATCCGACGGAGGGTGTATCAGTACCACGCCGAACGGTACCGACGCTGCATCGGAACATCCGACCGACTGGTTACTGTTCAAGTTTATTATTTCCGCAATTTTGTTTTATTCGCCTATTCACTCCCCTCTAGGCGGCATAGCGATCCTTTCAATTGGTATCAGAGCCTAACCTCCTGTTTTGAGCTTAACAGCTTGGAGAATCATGCCTAACAACAAAGACGAGATCGAGACTTCAAGTGAAGGCAACAAAAAGGCTACCATTCCTTATGTTTATCTCGATTCAACATCCTCATCTCATGTCTCTATTCCTCTCGGGCGTCGCCTCACTTCGATGGCACATACTACCCACAATGGAGACATAAGATGAAGATGTATCTAATGTCTATTCATCCTTCTATTTGGAGAATTGTAGAAACAGGTTTCAAGCCCAAAGAACCGGAGAACCTCACTGCCGATGAGGAAAGAGACTCCTTCCGCAACTATCAAGCCGTCAATGCATTATTTGGTGCCTTGAGCCCAAGTGAGTTCAATCGGGTTGACGGACTTGAAGAAGCTAAAACAATTTGGGATACCCTTAAGGTTGTTCACGAAGGCACATCAAGTGTGAGGGAAACCAAAATCGAGCTTATCAATGGCAAGCTTGGAAGGTTCATCCTAGAAGAAGGAGAAGACTACAAGACAATGTTTGATCGACTCATAGTATTGGTAAATGAGGCCAAGGGACTTGGATGCAAGTCTCTCACTGATCATGAAGTGGTCAAGATTCTACTCCGGGCTATCACTCCTACCAATCGCCATTTAGTGCAAATGATTCGAGATAGAGACAACTATCACTCAATCACACCGCATGAAGTGCTTGGAAGAATTCTCAGTGATGAGTTGATGGATCAAGAGGCCTCGAACATTAAAGAGATGGCTCAATCAAGCAAGAAGAAGAGCATTGCTTTGAAGGCGAGCAAAGTATTAAAGGCAAAGGATGATAGCTCAAGCAGTGATGAAGATGGGCAAATGAACATGGAAGAGATGGCGTTCTTTGTGAGAAGATTCAACAAATTCCTCAAGAAGAATGGCTACAATAGCAAAGGCAAGAAGGATTCCGGCAAATCCAACTCTTCAAGAAGTTCAAGAAGAAAGTGCTACGAATGTGGTGAAACCAGACATTTTATTGCCGATTGTCCACATAAGAAGGATAAGGACAAGGAAGACAAGAAGAAAGGAAAGAGTTACAAGAAGGACAAAGAAAAGAGCAAGAGACATAAGAGAAGTTCAAGAGGTGAAACTCACATTGGTGAGGAGTGGGATTCCGAATCCAACTCCGAATCCTACTCCGAGTCCGATGATGAGAGTGTAGTATGTCTTGGAATGGCTATTCCAAAAACAACCTCATCTTTATTTGGCGAATTGACGGATGATGATGATGAACCTACATTGTGCTTCATGGCCAAGGGCCCTAAGGTATCATCAAGATCCTCTAAATCTCTAGTCAATTCTTATACTAACAACTCTAGTGATGATGAGGATGATATGAGTCATGCTAGCGTGGTCAAGATGATGAGAAATTTTGATATAGGTAAGTTGACCGAGCTCATGGAGAGAGTTGAACAACAAGAGGATCTTCTTGAGAAAGGAGAAGACTTGCTCATCCTTGAAAAGGAGAGAAACCTCCAACTTGAGAAGGAACTTGTGTTGGAAAAGAAGAGGGTTGAGGAGATGACCAAAGAATTCTCTAAGGTCACATCTAAAGCAAGCTCTCTTGAGATCAACAATGCTTCACTTAAAGAAGAACTCATTGGTGCAAAGGAAGCACATGAGACTCTTAAGGTGAAGTTTGATGATCTTTTGAAGAGCACCTCTACTCTTTCAAATGCAACTTGTGACTCACCTCCTTCCACGAGCAATGGTTGTGCAAGGTGCTATAATGTGGATGTGAATGCTTGTGCAACAAACTTTGCCACTTTACAAGATCTTGCTAGTGAGAATGAAAAGTTGAAGGGTCTACTTGAGGACGGTATTCAAAGATCTTACAAGTCGAGTAAGGGACTTGATGAGATACTAGACAAGAGAAGAGGAAACTTCAAGAAGACCGGACTTGGCTATGTTCCACCTAAGGGCAAGAAAGCACATGTTGTGGTGACTCCGGTCACTAAGCCAATTCAGTTTGTGAGAGAGCAAGACTCAAAGGCTCACATTTCTCACTCTACTTTTAATGCCTCTTACATTCTTAAAAGAAATAATTTTGGTAGAGTGCTTGTTTATAATGTTGGACCGAAACGTACTAATGCACCTTTGGTGAGATCTATTTGGGTCCCAAAGGCTCTTGTGACTAACCTCAAAGGACCCAATCAAATTTGGGTACCTAAGACCAAAGTTTAAACTTTTTAGGAATATCTCTCTGGTGGTCCTAGTTGGGTACTTTACAGCGGGTGCACTCATCATATGACCGGAGAGAAGGAAATGTTCTCTCAAATCAACTGCTACAATCAACCAAGTGAGAGCATTACTTTTGGAGATGATAGTAAAGGTGATGTACTAGGTCTTGGTAAGATTGCAATTTCTGAAAATCTTTTTCTTACAAATGTCTTACTTGTCGATTCTTTGAAATACAATCTATTATCGGTACAACAATTTTGCGCTACCGGTTATGATTGTATCTTTTTTTGTGATGGTGTGAATGTCGTTCGAAGGAGTGATGGTTTAATAGCCTTTAAAGGACATCGAAAGGGAAAACTTTATCTTGTGGACTTCTCCACGGATAGGCCTAGCCCTGGAATATGCCAACTGGCTAAATCTAGCATGGGTTGGCTTTGGCATCGCCGACTAGGCTATGTTGATATGAGAAACCTTCACAAACTCTCGAAAGGGAATCACATCATTGGACTAACAAATGTGAAGTTTGAGAAAGACAGACCTTGTAGCGCATGTCAAGCGGGAAAACAAGTTGGAGCACCTCATCCTTCGAAGAACGTGATGCCTACGACAAGATCTCTACAACTACTACATATGGACCTCTTTGGACCAATTGCATACATAAGTTTAGGAGGTAACAAATACGGTCTTGTTATTGTCGATGATTTTTCACGCTTCACGTGGGTATTCTTTTTGCATGATAAGACAGAAGCGAAAGGAATTTTAAAGAAGTTTATGAGAAGATCTCAAAATGAGTTTGAAGTAAAGATTAAGAAGATTCGAAGTGATAATGGAAAGGAATTCAAAAACACCGATGTTGAAGAATATCTTCATGAGAAAGGCATTAAGCACGAGTTCTCGGCCCCCTACTCCCCTCAACAAAACGGGATAGTCGAGAGGAAGAATCGAACTCTCATCGAGATGGCGAGAACCATGCTGAATGAATAGAAGGTTTCGGACATTTATTGGGTGGAAGCTGTGAACACCGCCTGTCATGCCATCAACCGACTCTATTTACACAAGTTACTGAAGAAAACTTCGTATGAGCTTCACACCGGTAACAAGCCAAATATTTCATACTTCAGAGTTTTTGACAGTAAGTGTTATATTTTGAATAAGAAATCTAGAAGTTCTAAGTTTGCTCCTAAGGTTGATGAAGGTTTTATGCTTGATTATGGATCAAATGCCTATGCGTATCGAGTTTTCAACAATACCTCTGGTGTGGTTGAAATCTCGCATGACGTGACATTTGATGAGACTAACGGCTCTCAAGTAGAGCAAGTTGATCAATGTGTGTTAGATAAAGAAGAGCCACCTTGTGAAGCGATCAAGAAAGTGGCTATCGGTGGTGTCAAACCTCTAGAAGGCGTAGAAGATGAAGACTCACTACCCTTGTCAACTCAAGTTGAACCTCCAACGACTATTCAAGAAGAGGAGGATGACAAATCAAGTGAAGGTGATGATGAAGATCCCAACCCACGAAATGCGCATCCAAGAGTTCGTCAAAGTGTTCAACGAGATCATCCCGTCGAAAGTATCATTGGTGATATAAACAAGGGAGTAACTACTAGATCTCGTCTTTCAAATTTTTATGCATATTACTCGTTTGTCTCCTCTCTTGAGCCACTAAATATAGATCAAGCTATCAAGGATCCCGATTGGATTGTTGTCATGCAAGAGGAGTTAAACAACTTCACTAGGAATGAAGTGTGGGAGTTGGTGGAAAGACCGAAGCAAAATATTATTGGTACAAGATGGGTCTTCCGCAACAAACAAGACGAACATGGTATAGTGACAAGAAACAAAGCACGATTGGTTGCACAAGGCTTCACGCAAATCGAAGGTTTGGATTGTGGTGAGACTTACGCTCCCGTAGCAAGAGTAGATGCTATTAGAATTTTAATTGCTTTTGCTACTCACCATGACTTTAAGTTGTGGCAAATGGATATCAAGAGCGCTTTTCTTAACGGCCCACTATCTGAGCTTGTCTACGTTGAGCAACCACCGGGTTTCGGAGACACAAAGTATCCAAATCATGTCTACAAACTCAACAAGGCGCTCTATGGGTTGAAACAAGCACCTCGTGCATGGTATGAGTGTCTGAAAGACTTTTTGGTGACAAAAGGTTTTGAAATGGGTAAATCTGATCCTACACTCTTTACTAAGCTAGTAGATGGTGATATCTTTGTATGTCAAGTTTATGTTGATGATATCATATTTGGATCTACTAATGAGTGTTTTTGCGAGGAATTTAGTAGCTTAATGACTAAACGGTTTGAGATGTCTATGATGGGAGAGCTGAAGTTCTTCCTTGGACTACAAGTGAAACAAATGAAGGAAGGAACTTTTATTAGCCAATCAAAGTACGTGAAGGATATGCTTAAGAAGTTTGATATGAGCGACGCCAAACCAATCAAGACTCCTATGCCAACAAATGGTCACCTTGATTTAAATGTAAATGGTAAGGACGTCGATAAAAAGGTATATCGTTCAATCATTGGCTCTCTGCTTTACCTTTGTGCATCTAGGCCTGATATTATGCTTAGTGTGTGCATGTGTGCAAGATTTCAAGCTGCACCCAAGGATTGTCACTTAGTGGCAGCCAAGAGAATCTTGAGATATTTGATACACACACCCAACTTTGGCATTTAGTATCCTAGAGAGTCAAACTTTGACCTAATCGGCTATTCGGATGCGGATTATGCCGGTTGTAAAGTGGATAGGAAGAGTACCTCCGGTACTTGCCAATTCCTTGGAAGGTCGCTCGTTTCGTGGGCGTCCAAGAAACAACATTCCGTTACCCTATCCACAGCTGAAGCTGAATACATTGCCGCAGAACATTGTTGTGCCCAACTACTTTGGATGAGGCAAACACTGAGAGATTATGGCCTTAACCTCAACCACATCCCACTTCTGTGTGACAATGAGAGTGCCATAAAAATAGCCAACAATCCTATTCAACACTCTCGAACCAAACATATCGATATTCGCCACCATTTTTCAAGAGACCATTCAACCAAGGGCGATATCGATATTACCCATGTGAGAACCGAAAACCAACTAGCTGATATTTTCACCAAACCACTTGATGAGAGAAAATTCTGTGAGTTGCGGAGTGAATTGAATATTCTTGACTCTCGGAATGTTACTTGACCTGTTGCACACATTGTTTGGTGATTGAAAAGGTTTTCTTTATCTTGTTATCTATTTTACTATAGCTATATAGGTCTATATATAAATAAATTGATTGATTTGGTTCTTCGGATATTCATATCCTATTTATTCACGGATGACTTTAGTTTGATTGATTGATATGCTTACGGGTCATCCTTGGGTAAATTCAAGTCTTAGAACTCCCCTCTATCCTCCCGGAGGCTATCTTATCTATTCTCGAAGTCTCTGGAGTTCAAAAACTTCCAATCCAGCGAGAGGGGGATCGGATGTTCCGCTCGGCATCGGATGACTCAGCGTCCTCCTACTCCACCATTGACACCTATACTCGAGGACTGTTTGGACTTCCTCCTTCCGGTGGCGGCAACAACAACGACGACGATGATGAGGTCACCGGTGGTGGTGGTGGTGCTGGTGGTCAGGGTGGCAGCAGCAGCAGCGATCCAGAGTGGATTGAGTGATCCAGGTTGTTTTTCTCTTTTTGGCGTCTTGATGCCAAAGGGGGAGAAATGTTCTGGGTTCTGGAGGAGAAATTGGAGAAAATTTATCTCATTCCATTCTGTTCTTAGATTCCTCTGTTTGCATCTTGAATGTCTAAGTGTGTGCAAAACTAAGTTATGTTTTAAACTCAATGCTTTATGTGGTACGCTGTGGCTGTAAAACTTTATTTAATTATTCTGTGATGATGATGTAATGGTGAATTGCTTGGTTATTTAAGTTTTTTCGCAATTGTGTGATATATCCTGTCATATTGCATCTAGATTCAAATTGTGCCAAGGATATAGGGGGAGCTCCTGTTGTATACTTGCCATAGTTTCAGGGGGAGCTTTCGACTATGTTCTCATTTATAATTTATTTGTGAACTATAATTGTTGTCATCAATACACCAAAAAAGGGGGAGATTGAAAGTGCATCTAGGCCCTATGTGATTTGAGTGATTAATGAGCTACAATTATAGAGCTAATATTTCTATTAGAGAATTGTGCACAGATGTTATACAGATTAATTCCATGAGGTACATGGTTACATGTGATTGTGCACCCCTCAAAATGGATATATTGCAAGAAGGCATCAAGACTAGTATTTATTTGTCAATCTTTATGTATTGAGTCCTAGGGATGCCGTACTATAAAGAGGGATGAAATGGAGAAGCTTATAAAGGTTCCTAAGTGCTCAAATAGGTATCTCGAAGTTCACGTGAGTTTTCCACTCAAAATACACCTCATACAGAACCTATGCCATCAGAACATCCGACGTGGGTCGGAACATCCGATGGTGAGCCAGCCTGCCAATTTTCAGAGCTATCCAGTAAAGAGTCCATCGGAACTTCCATCGGAACATCCGACGCGGGTCGGAACATCCGACGGGGGATCAGTACATCCGATGCGGGATTAATTGCACAACGGCTAGTTTTCGGGATTCCCTATTTAAAGCCGTCTCTAATACCTTCCAAAGGTTGCTGACACTGTTTACTCTCTGATTACACCTTGATTTGAACCTAATTCTTCCTGTTCATCTATCTCAAGAACTCTAGCCTTTGTCTCTCTCTTGTTCATCTTGTGAGATCTAGATCTAGAGAGATCAAGGCACCCAAGTGCTCCACGAATTAGAGATTCAAGTTTTGAGCACTTAGCGATTCCTAATTTCTTCATCGCATTTGTTACTCTTGGAGGCTTGAAGGGCTCCTAGACGGCTAGGTGTCGCCGGTGAGTCGCCGATCTTTGTGTGGCGTGCCTCCGGAGTTTGTGAAGGTGCGAATCTACCTCCGCAAGGAAAAGGATTCAACTAGTGATCGCCGGTGAGTGCTTTGTGCTTCGCTGGTAAGGGGATTAGGGTCTTGGTGATCCGGGCTTTGTGCCTTCCCTAACGGTGAGTAGGATCTCCCTTCAAAGATCCGAACATCGGTAAACAAAAATCGCTGTGTTTTTGTCTTGGTCTTGATCTGGTGTTTAAACTATTGGTATTGGCCTGTTCTGAGTATTCTTGAATAGATCTAACCTTGGTTTTGCGAGAAATCAGTTTTTCTACAGGTTTTCGACAAATTCCAGAACACCCCGGATCGGAACATCCGACTGCCATCGGAACATCCAACCCAGGATCAGAACATCCGACGGAGGGTGTACTGTACCACGTCGGAACATCCGACGCTGCATCAAAACATCCGACCGACTGGTTACTGTTCAAGTTTATTATTTCCGCAATTTTGTTTTATTCGCCTATTCACCCCCCTCTAGGCGGCATAGCGATCCTTTCAAGTCCCCGAAGGACACAATATTTGCACGAGTGGTTCTCGTTACATATTCCCCTTATAGTACTTACAATTCCCGGTAACCACCAAAATCCTCTCTTTCAGATTTGGATTATAATATTTGAGCTTCCATAATATGCAAAATCTTAGACCTAGCCCACCTTTGGAAGCTGCATATTAATTGGTTTATTTTCTAGCAAAGAGTTGTTATTGTTTTTCTGCATTGTTATAATTGTGATATGGCCAGTAGACCAGAAATAATTAGCAGAAATTCATAAAAATGCTAGAAACTTTGTGGGCACCATTGTTTTCTTTATGGCTTGTGTTTCTTGGCACTGTATGTTTGGAGTATAATTTATTAACCTGCAGTCCCTAAATTATTAGCTCCTGACATTGCTTGGAAATTTATGGGAAAATTTAATGACTCCTGTAGAGTTTGGATTTGCTTATGTTGAGTAGTTACATCTTTTGCTTGATTGTCTCGCATTAGATGCTTATTTCCCTTATGCCATAATAATGGTCTGAGTTGTTCTATTTGTAGCTTCTCTCCTGTAGTAGAGTTAATTATCTGAGTAAATGCTAAATAAAACATGGTGCCTAAAGCACATACCTTACCTGTCGTAAGCAATCTTGCGTGGAATAAAATCAGATTAATTTATGCTAAAGCTAGATATATAGTTATACTTGCCTTGGTGAAGAGTGTTTCTACTCAACACCGTCTCAAGTGCATAAAGGTTCTGAAGACATGAATTGTGGAAATATGTCCTGCAGACATGAATAGTTGGCATATGTCCTGGAGACATTTTTTTCTCTTATTTACACTAGAGAAAATTTTCTGCCCATATGTCCATCCTAAAGAATTAACTTAGCCTAGACCAGCAGTCTACAGTCCTCCGCCTGTGTGGTGTTACCAACCGGTCATTTAAGGTGCATAAGTGTAACCTAAAGTTACCAAATATATATTGGTTTCACGACAACAAAAATTATACTCCTGTAGCAGTATAGTTATAAAGTGATTTGAGCAGTGCCTGTTGCACATGCTATTACTCGTAAGTTTTTTGTTGACGTGCAAAGGGGGAAAGAATTGGGTTTTGTAGATGTAAAGCCAAGATTATGCACCAGAAGTGCAAATTAGATTATGCACCAGAAGTGCGAACAGATAGGTCGGTGATTGTAAATTGTGGTAAATTTGGGACATATCTGACCCCGACGGACGTGAGCGATCCGACGTGAGCATGCAAATTATGACCAGCAGTCATATTAGTTTTGCAATTGCATTATGACTGGAAGTCACATTGGTTTGCATGAACCAGAATAATCCTAAATATCGTCATTAGCGCCTGAAGTTGCTACAACATGCCTGAAGCCATGTGTTTTTGAAATATAATTGCACCTCCGTATTGTTATTGTCACATGAAGTTGACTCTTATTTAACGTACACATAGTATTTATTGTGTTCCTGCAGAACAGTAAAGTTTTCATGCAAATTATTGATATTGTCGCATTTATATTAAACCTGAAGTTTAGTTATATATATGGTATGAGTAATTGGGCAATAGTAAAGAAGCTAGACTTTGCAACCCATAATTTGTTGGATGATCAGTGGCCCCGCACGGGTGCGCCGCCCCAGTAGGACTTGCGGCAACGTAGCACGGGCATGCCACCTAGCGCGGGCAGTTGATAGCCTAGAGTAAGCGTGTGGCAAATAAAATATAAGTCTAAGTTCACTACATATATTGTTAACCCCCAATGGTAACGCGTGGAATCAAGATATTTCTCAAATATTGTCACCACCAAGCATGCACTTATGAGCTCCCACCTGTGGTTGGGGAATTTGGGCCTGTAGTTCCATTAATCTTGTGCTCATAAAAGGGGAATGTGTTAGTATGCTATAGTAAAATCGGATCTCGGCATTAGGGGGAGAGAATTGCCTATATTTCGTGTTAAATGCCTATGAGATCTTGATTGTAAAGATTCACGCAATAATTAATACTCCTGTACGCCAGTAGCGAGGAGTGCTCCTGTACGCTAGAAGCGAGGAGACTGCCAGATATTTAAAGGAGTTGGAAATCATTTACCTGTAGTAAATGAGTTGCTGAGAGTGGTATACCCCGGGTTGAATAGTATATCCACCTTTGCGAAAATTGACCTGTTGAGTCTTGGTCTAAAGTCTGCGGGGACGTCTGTGGGTCTTAGATTCAATGACACTTGTCAAACAAATTGCTTATCACTCCTGAAATTCTCCTAAAGAAAAATTATCATGAAAGGTAACGAGCCTCCTGGAGAGGATCATCCTGAAGATGGATACCCAGCAAGTTAATGCGCGCATGTTATAGTGCTAGGAAAGCGGGACGTCTAAGAATTATCGTTTTGGAAAACAGCGAAATTCTGGTTAATATTGGAAAGTGCTCATTTATGAGACATGGAGAGAAAATTATCGACACATATTGTTCCTCTTAAGTTGCTATGATAAGGATCTTGAACTAAGTCCATGGCATGGCGCCTGTAGCGTCTGTATCGGGTTATACGACAAGCAACTGAGGATGAACCATGAGGTTAATCGAGGTTTGAGAGCCAGTAGCTCTGACTCGGGGTCATTATAAATAATGAGGTGGTGAAAGCTCTGGTTCCAGGGTGCCTGATATGACCCGTACTCTCCTATGTGTAATAAATGTTCCGCTAAATAGTAACTCTGGCAGATGATATAAATAAATATGCAGTTGTTGGATTGTGAAAATCCTTCTTGAGATCCCAGTATGACTCATTATTCCTTGTGATACAAGATGACAAAATTGCGACATTAATAAGTCTCATACCTAATAATCTCTTCCAGAAGTAAGGACTGTTTTCAGAAGAAAAATGAGTTTTCTGAAGAAACATAAGCACTTCCCTGAAGGAAGACTAATTACCAGTCGATATTTGTTTTACACCAATGGTCCCGACAGTGGATGATGGCCCATTAATACCCGATACTGGAAGTTTGCCATATGAGCACTAGTTTTGTGCATCTCCTGCCAGTAGTTGGGAGAGTGGTGGTGTTCTTTATTACCCTGAAGGTATAAGTTTGTACCCTGAAGGTATAATGTACATTGGTGATAAAGGCAAATTGATTGATTCCCTCAATGCCAAAGTAAGGCTGGTTATAGTGGTACAATCATATGTGTAAGACCTGCTGAATAGGCAAATTGTTTGTATTGAGCCACTTAAAAATAATTGCAATATTGAGACCCAGTAGGTCCGATAGTTTATGTCCAGACGATATATAATGTTGCAATCAACTTTACCCACATACTAGTGTGATCCCCTGAAATGGAACATACTTGTTTAAACCTAAGACAGTATGAGGTTTTACAACCAGAAGTTCCTTACCTCTGTAAGAACTTAGTACAACAGCAACCAGATGTTTGGACCGGTACTAAATTGTCTTTAGGGACCTACTGGATATGCAAGACCTCGGGTTGTTTGTTAACCGAGGATCATGTTGAGTTATATGGATGTAGAATTCATGTGTAATCTGTATATCGCTAAATCTTATTGTATTTTGAGATTAATGCTTTATATGAAGCCTCACGTGTGTTTGGCTGAAAAGGATGGTGACCGCATCCAGGAGTTATGTGGCACGAATATCATCCATACCCCATGTTTATCCATTAGGATAATGTTGCTTGTATTGTAGAAGTGGATAGTGGTACTTAAAGATTAAGCTATGTTGTTTCCAAATTATTTTGTTCATATTTTTCAGAAGCATAATGTGATGGATGTCCTGAAGATATCGAACGTCGGAAGGCATCTGAGATGTCGTCCTGAGGGGAGCATGAGCTAAATATTGATTTTGTTCATATGAAACTCTGGAGGTTTCACTTTGTCTAACCCAGTAGGTTGACATAACTATCAATTAAAGTATTTTACCACACAACAAAATAAATCCATAAGATTTATAACGCAGAGGTCAAGTAGACCGTATTGATCCTGAAGATTAGACCCTGAAAGTTTTATATTGTACTCTTTTTCCCTTTTGTGAGTTTTTCCCATTGGGTTTTCTCATAGCAAGACTTTTAACGAGGCCATATTGCAATACAGCATGCGTGTGCATTGTACTCTTTTCTCCAATCCTTTTTTTCCACTGGGTTTTTGGATGGTGTTTTTGACGAGGCATTGTCATATCGCAGTTTAGACCAAGGGGAGTGTTATAACCCTAGGGGGTTTATGGGCCGGAAGCCCACATCAAACCCTAGGGGTATTATGGGCGAAACCGAATTTAGGCTAGGCTATATATATGAACATCTTGTACTCAAGAGAGAGATACATCAATAAAGATCATTGTGCCTGGCTTTTGTCTCTCTAGATCTGTGCCTCCTGTCTATTGTGATTGTATTTACGTGTATGCGATGCCCGACGTATCTAGATCTGTGCTTCCTGTCTATTGTGATTGTGTTTGCGTGTATGCGATGGCCGATTTACAACAGATACGTCGCTTCAACCAACGTACGAGATCCGTGCTTAGCCCTTCGCCTGGTTATGTGGCATCCGACAGTCAAAAGGCGAACACGCACACATGGATAGTCCAGATATTGCCATGTCGCCTCTGTCTCCCATAAATAAATAAAAACATGTTTTCCCAATTATAGAAATGTTGTCTTATCTTTTCTATTTACTAAAAATAACAAATCACTTCGAACAAACTGAGAAAAGCAAAATAATCAACTGAAGCATTTGAAACTTATGAAAAATAAATGAAAAACTATTGATCAGTATTTAACCTTTTAAAATTGATTTTAAACTCTGAATTAGTGAGAGCACACGCACTAGGTGGATGTGCCGAGTTGGGCCCAAAATGGTCCGGGCAATGCACCAAGTCTAGATTATTTGAATTCAAACCGACATGAGATAAATTTCCATTCCAAATTTAAATTTAAATTTTGGTTTGGAATGGTCTTTCAAATGTTTTGAATTTGGCAAACTTGAAATATTTGGTGCATAATAAATATTGACCCATGAATAGTTCGTTCAAACGTTTGAACATCCATTTCCTCTGAGTTTGCAAACTTGACAATTAAATTTCTTTAAAAGTTTTTTTTCGAAGAAACCGAAATTTGGGTTTTTACACACATGGAACCTAGAGGATCATGCGTCTCAAAAAAATAAAAAACAATTTAAACATTTTTTTAAAAAACTGATATTTGTTTAAGAAAAGCTCGGCCTTGTGGTCAACCTTACGACGTCAAAGAAAACATAGAGTAGTAAAGCTTTGTTCAAAGTATTGAACACAGAGAATACTAGCTAGTGGTAAAATGTTGCTTTACTATATTGTAATAAACAATTTACTACTACTTATGAAACACTCCACTAAAACATCTGTACAGGTAGAGTAAAAAGAGTATTGTACAGGCAGAGTATTGTACACGTACTGTACAAAAGTGGTAAATTATTGAACACAGAGTAATAAAGTTTTATTCGTAGTTGTAGTAAATAAAATTTTAAAAAGTGAGACCGGTCTGATTTTGTTTGGAAAAAATGTTAGGAACATGATGGCACAAACGGTTTCTCGATCGGAACTTCCAGTAAAAAAATACGGCGAAAAAAATAACAAACATGTGACAGGCGCATGCATGCAAGGAGGAGGGAGGCACGCGACCAAGGATTGAAAATGACCAAATGTTTCATCCTTGGTCACCATAAAGTAAATCCAAGAGTACCACGAAAAATCATCGCCCACAATCAGCACATACCACTTGCCACCCACGGACTGCACTCGGGAAGGACCAACAGTGTCCATATGGATTAATTGCCCTGGTGCATCAGTCATCACCTTGGTGACTGATGGGTGAGCAGAGGCAACCATCTTCCCTTTCCGGCAAGAAGCACAAACTGTGTCTTTGACCATTTTGAGTTTAGGCAAACCACGAACCAAATCCTAGCTGCTAACTCTGGTCAAGTGATCAAAACCAATGTGACCCAATCTCCTATGCCAGAAGGAGAAGTCACAAAGCAATGAGAAGAGCCAACTGAAGATCGGAAATCAACACGAAAAACTCTCCCAAATCTATGAATCCCGTAAACTAAACTCTCAGAAGAATAAAAAATGTAACTTTCATTCTGCTTAAACCGAACCTCATAACCCTCGTTAGTCAGCTGAGAAACTGAAAGCAATTTATAGCGAAACTTGCTGACAAGGGCCACATCCTTAAGGACAACCTGGTCACTAACCTGGTTATAGCCTCGGGTGAGCACACGACCTGATGAAGCATCCCCAAAGGTGATTTTCTCACCCTAGGACTCACGGACCAGGGAGGAGAACCAACGCGAGTTTCCAGTCTTGTGACGATAACATCTAGAATCGATGATCCACATGTCCTCTTTCCCAATGCCGAGCCACGTTTCTTCATGTACACGATTGGAATGAGGTAGATTCGTACGCGTCCGAGTATTTAGAGCAGGTATGTGATCGTATTCTTTTTGGTTCGTTATCAAGTCCAGATAGTTTTCATTAGTATAAAAAGTTGCCAATGTAGATTTCTCTGGACACTTGCCCATTTGACGAGGAGCCATCCGTCGGCTGGGTTGAGGACAATGACCGAGACGAGGCGGTGAAGGAAGAAGAGGAGGAAGCCGGCAATGAAGACAGCGATGAGGATGGTGAAGACGTCCTGAGCAATGATGAGGAGTACGACATGGAGGACAACGGCACCAAAGATGAAGGCGATGGCGAAGACGACGGTGGAGATGGCTAGTTTTTTTTATGTAATCGGGTTATTTTGCTACCATGTTGCGGACCATATGCGAATATGTTTAATGATGGTTATGCTTGTTTATCATATTATGTGTTTTTTGTGTTTGGTTAAATTAACGTATTTTGCAGTTATCACTATGATATACATAGTTAGAGCAACGTACGACATACACTTGCCTGCCTCCCATTGTACAGAGTATAACCATTTGTTATGAACAAATAACCACACTGTCGATAGCTATCACAGGAAATAGTTGTTGGCGATATTTTAACTTTTATTGCAGTAGAATGCAACCATGAAGTTCACACATCATTTCTTATTGGCAACATATCTAGTGCTAATGAACATTAGGTGCTAATATGTTAACATTAAATCTAGACCATTAAATCCATGATGGATGGTTCGAATATGGAGAGATGAAAACCCCATTAATTACCTCATCTCTCCCTTAAATGCTTTCACACAACCTCCTTAACTTTCTAAGTGGAAAAGGGGCCTCCACCTCTCTATGTCTAAACCATCCATCATAGATTTAATGGTCCAGATTTGATATTAGCATATTAGCATCTAATGGACATTAGCACTAGATATGTTGCCTTTCTTATTTGCTGAAGTAGTAAAGATACAACCTTTTATTATAGGTTTTCCAAATCGCCACTTCCCTCATTATCGCTGCTTTCATTGTTGTCGCTCTCGCTGTGAAGGATAAAACCCAATTCCTTAGACTCCATCACACCATCGCCATCTTTTGCATCTAAACTGTCAACAAGTTTCTATGGATAAACCTTGTTAACCAGTGTTAGTGTGTATGAGTCAACCTGGAGGGATGCAAAGTAAACGTAGTTTTAATCGACACCCTGATGGTTAAAATAGCTGGAAAACCGGTGTTATTCGATAACATACCAGCCATTCTATCAATGAATCTGAATCATCAGACATAATGGGATCACAGCACGCCCCCGAGTGCACCGCCTTTTCCTCGTCGACGTCTCTCTTGTTGTTAGGGCTGGTGGAGGTTTCCTTCTCCGGCGGTTGGGTCATAATCTATTTTTCGTTAACAGGGCTGATATCACCGTCCTTCGATTTTGATTGGGGGAAGACATGCTTGTGTCGATGATGGAATGGGTTGAACAGAATAACCTGATTTTTGTATTAGTCTTGTCAGAACCGTTTTTATAAGGTGGTGCAACCCATTTTGGCGCATCACAAGGGACCGAACATAAATAGTTAGTCTACATCATAGGGAATAGTTAATGCTTTCACAAATCGAGACCATGTCCACGTGACCCGCTTTGAAAAGAATAACTAACCGATGACCTACGATTTTGGGCTGCCGCAGGAGCTCCCTTTGTAATAACGTAACGAGTGTGTGTGGCCCTGGGGTAGGGGCCGTAAACTCTCCCCACCATGTAACTGCTTCCTCTTCTTTTTTTAAAAAAGAATAACTTGATTTTTGTGCGGTCACGCACGCGTGATTGACGGGGAATGGTTATCTGCAAGGATTTACAATAGTGGTTAATCAGATTTTATAATGGTTAGCATAAATGGTTAGGCATATGACAGAAAATAGTTAATATAATTTATATAATAGTTAACATAAGCATAGTGAGTGGTTAACAAGTGTACACATTAATTGAGTAGCCATATATCGTGTGGTTGTACATGTGATTTTCAATCGCAAATTTTGCGCGTTCAACAAAATAATCAGATTTTTGCATGGTTACGCACGCGTGATTGACGGGGAATGGTTAAATGCGAGGAAAAACAAACCGTGGCCACGTCCGCGCGGCCCACGCGCTGCCACCGTGTCGCATCGCCTGTCGCGCGTGGTTCGCTCGCACCAGCCTCCATCGAAGATTCCGACCGAGGTGTAGCTACTAGGGATGAAACGGATCGGATACGGATCGAAAACCACTCATATTGTATTTGATCCATTTAGTTTGATCGGATACGGATTCGGATACAGATAGTACCAGATACAAATACGGATACGAATAATATCAGATACAAATACGGATCGGATAAGGATACTCTCTTGGATAATACGCGAAAACATTTACTAAAGAAATAAGTATATCCAAATACATATAGTTATCTCTTTGTGACTCAACTTTATGGCTCATAGTCATGAAAATGATGGTGTGTAAGTATCATACCCGATAAAGCAAAAAAAATGTAAAATCACATGCATCTAGTTGTTATATGTGTTAGTCATTCATCCTATAGAAATATAATAGAGATAGTTTATAGATGGATTTAGCTAATCGGATAATATCCATCGGATATTATCCAAGAAAAGCTCGGATAATATCCATCGGATATTATTTGTATCCGTACCGTATCCGCCTTGTCGGATTCGGATATCCATAAAATTATCCGGCTCTATATTTTCGGATATTATTATGCCTCGGTCGGTCGGACGGTCGGAAATTATCCGTACCATTTTCATCCCTAGTAGCTACACCTCGGTGTAGCATAGGGGACCCATATATAGTAAGGATACATTACTCCTAAAAATACCACGTAGCTATGGTACTCCCAAATTTACCGCCGATCACCTTTTTTACGTATCAGCTTCAATTTTGTGTTATACTGTCATAAATTAGTAAAACATCACATAAAGTGACTAGTGCACAGTAGTAAAGATAATACGTAATTAATATTCGATGCACGGAGGCCGCATGCGGTGTGATTATGAATGTTTTTTTTTGTTATATTTTTTTCATTGGTAGCTTCGATGACTGAACGGTTTGCACCAATGCGTTACCCACATTTTTGTAAACAAAACAAGACCCCACTTGCCAAACTAAAATTGTTAACAATACTTTACTACACTAACGAGTAGTGCTTTACTATTTTCATTGTATACTTTACTACAACAGAGAATGTAGCTCACAAAAAATATTTTTACTAGTGTTGACATGTGATGCAGTAAATTATTGTACAATGAAACACTTTACTATAACAACTGTAGAAGTAAAAGTAGTAAAAGTACTGTATAGACGAAGTACTTTACATGTGATGTACAAATGGAGTACTGCACACTGGCTAGTGGTAAAGTAATGATGGCTAGTGATAAAGTAATGAACATAAAGTAGTAAAGCTTTGTTCAAAGTATTGAACATAGATAACACTAGCTAGTGGTAAAATTGTCCTTTACTATATTGTAAGAAGCAATTTACTACTATTTATGAAACGCTTTACTACAACATCTATACAGGTAGAGTAAAAAGAGTATTGTACGGGCGGAGTATTGTACACATACTGTACAAAAGTGGTAAATTATTGAACAAAGAGTAATAAAGTTTTATTCGTAGTTGTAGTAAAGAAAATTTTAAAAAGTGAGACCGGTCTGATTTTGTACGAAAAAATGTTAGGAACACGATGGAGTAAACGGTTTGTCGATCGGAGCTTCCAGTAAAAAAATCTGGAGGAAAAACAAAAAAAAATTGACACGTGCATGCATGCAAGGAGGGAGGCACGCACATGCAGGGAGGAGGGAGGGCGCGTGGGTGGGAGAGGGGAGGGGACACGTCTCACGTTTTGGATGTAGGAGCATTGTAGTTATAATGCTCCTAGGTGTATTCTAGTCTATATGGCTTCACAAGGATAAATTACCGGTAGACAATTTGCTAGTAAAATACGGTTTTCACGGCAGATAGCTTATCAGAAAATTTCCATATTTTTCCGGCAGAAAGTCTGACATAGTTGTGGTTTTTTGTCAAGCTTCCGCCCGTGAAAAGGTGTTGTGGTGTAGTGAAATTTAAATTTGAATTTTGGTTTGGATGAGCATTTGAAATGTTTTGAATTTGGCAAACTTGAAATATTAGGTGCATAGTAAATGTTGGCCCATGAACATCCATTTCCTCTGAGTTTGAACATCCATTTCCTCTGAGTTTGCATACTTGACAACAGGGGCGGACACAGACTAAACTAATAGGGGGGCTGACAATAAAGGGAAATTTTTTTTCATACCGAAGCAATGTGTAGCGCATGACACCATGAGGTCCGTGACATCCATTATTCTTCATGAGGATGGATCTACACATAAAAAATAACAAATTAGTGACAGAGGGCAAACAATAATTAAAAATAGTTATAAACATTACAAGAGAATGTTGCATACCACTAGGTTTTATGAGTCATGAAATTTTATGACGAATAAAGCCTTCCATAGCTTTCTTCCAATTTGTAAAACCTCCCTTTGCAAAGATAGCAGCCCCAATTTTTTTTGATTTTCCCGACATAAAAAAAATATAACAATACAAGCAATAAGCCGCATCCTTTGACACACTATACTCCAGCCAATCAAACTCATCAAACCAAGTTTTTTGAAATGATCTCCATTGACCACTTTGCCATTTACGAGGAAATGAATGATTAACAGGTTGAGTTGGACCATTCAAAGCATATGCCCTCTTTACTTGATTCCTAATATCAAATGGATATTCTTCAATTGGTTTACGACTACCTGGGTCACCAATTAAATCCGACTAACTCAACTCCACTCTAGGCCTCTTTGGTTAACTAGAGCCCTCGTCAATGTGAGGAGTACCGGTTAGGGTTGGGGTACTAGTTGTATTAGCATTGCTTGAGTTTGAATAATATGCGAATAATGTTCTTTTCGACATTTTATCTGTGCAAATTAACAAAAAAACAAATAATAAGAAACTAAGTATTAGTGTATTTACTATTTACTGACTACTGTATTAACAAATTAACAAGTAACAACATTATTAGAATTTAGAAACATCTGCACTGCCACTGCACAACAGCACAAGACTACAAGATACAACATGAGTAAATGAGTAATGAGATGAAAAAAATCCTATACCCCTATACCGTCGCTTTGGCCTTGTTGCCTTGGCGCCTTGCCTGCCGCCTGCCCCTTGGTCAGACCGCTGGTCGGTCGGCCGTCACGACGGCCGCCGCTTGTAGCTCGCCCCTGGCCTCCCATTGCCGCTAGGCTGGTCCGCCCGCCGCCAGCCAGCCTCCTGGCCCGGCAGACCTGCGCCACTGCCCCCCCCGCACTGGCCGCCCTCCTCACTCATGGTGGTGGCAGAGGCGCCGACCCGCCGTGGCGCTCAGCTCGCCGCCTCGCCGTGGCCGCCCGCCCGGCCCGCCCAGCAGCTAGCCGCTAGGGTTTGCAGTTTGGGGTTTTGGGGAAAGAGACCGAAGAGGGCAGGAGCCAGGAGCGAGCAGGATGCGAGGTGATGAGGCGGCTGCGGGCTGTGGCTTGGAGCCTTGAACTCACAGAGGGAGGGATCGGGGCATCGGGCGGGCACTCGGGCCGGGCAATTGGGCCGTTGGCCGTCGGGTGGAGGCTGGAGACCGGGCGGCTCCCTCAAGGCCCAAGTCTCAATCCCTCAAGGCCCAAGTCTGTTTAGCCCCTCCTCCTTTCCTATTTTACATAAAAACTGTAGGTGGGTCTAAGGGGGGGCTCCACTGTCATTGATAGTGTGTAGGTGGGGCTAGAGCCCCCCTGACCCACTGGTGGGTCCGCCCCTGCTTGACAATTAAATTTCTTTAAAAGTTTTTTTCGATGAAACCGAAATTTGGGTTTTTACACACATGAACCTAGAGGATCATGCGTCTCAAACAAATAAAAACCAATTTAAACATTTTAAAGAAAACTGATATTTGTTTAAGAAAAGCTCAACACCCTTGCATTCCGCTGTTGTTAATCTGTTGTTAATCTGCCTGCTCGCGCGCGCAACACCCTTGCATTCCGCTGCCGCTGCCTTAACGCACGACGGGCCACACTCGTTGACACAATCTTTCAGTGAGGCATCGCCGGCTTCACCATGGGCGACGACACGAGCATCACAGCGAAAATGGTGACGGCGGCGGCCAACTTGAGTGAGGAAGCCATTGATCGTATGCCTAGGCTGCTAGCTAGCTAGCGGACGATGTATATGTATGGAGAATCTGATGAACTTTCTTCTTTATGATCTGGGATGTGCCCAAGTTATGGAGCGGGCGATGCTATTTATAGGCATATATGCAGCCAGGTGGCATATAAGACAATTGCAAAATTGATATATACACAGATCGATCGAAGCACCACCGACAAAATTAATGGACCAATAGTGTGGCACGTCAACACCACATTCCCCAGCTTATCGCTTCCATGAGAAAGGAAACAAGCATATAAACACATTGTCTTTCCTATGCAGCTAGCCCGATCAATGACGAGACGTAGCTCGGTATGCCCAGTCGGGCTGGTGCATGCAGCCATCCATAGATGATGATCGTGTAAGAAAAGAAAATCCTACAGGACTCATGATATTTAGGTTCGCTAAATCGATCATTATCGCAGAAAAGAATATATATGTATATCACAGGGCGCTAGTAAAAGATAGTAGTCTGCTGAACGTCTTTATTATCGCAAATACGTGTATATATGCTATACATTAAAATATCGCAAATACGTGTGTATGTGTGTATATTTGTTGGAGAACTCCATACAATTAAGCATGTACTCTTGTTAGAATATTCCATATGCCGTAAAATATATCACACGCTGTCGGGGATTAGATCACGGCCCATTGCCATGGCCCACTCCCTGACGGCCCAATCGAACAGCCTGCCAGGGCCCAGCTCTCTGGAAGGTTCTATCAGGCCCATATGCATCCTGCCGAACAGCTTCTTGGTCGGCATGGTGCGTAACGGCCTAGGATTCTGTTTGAGTCCGACTCGAACGAGTTCTGCAACGGCGTGAAGACCCGGACGTGGTTTTCCGGATTGGATTAGGAGTCGTGATCCCCAAGATTAGGAGATTATCTTATCTACCGTAGGTTGTATTTGGCATGTATGAGTTCGTTACGATCTCGTAGTTAGCCCGGCCCGATATTCCTCGGTAGGTCGGTTTGCTCCGTACTATATAAACAGGCCCCTACGGCGTTTAGAGGGACCCTAGCCAATAGATTTTCGCATACTACTCGCCGAGACCTGCTGATCTCGCCGAGTTCCACCTTGTAATCCTCTTTGATATAAAGAAAGGCTGGACGTAGGGCTATTATCTCTCCTAAGAGGCCTGAACCAGGATAAAAACCTCTGTCTCCTGTCCGTTGCTGTTCGTGGTTGTTCGGCGTGTCTCCTATCTCCTCCTTGAAAAACCTTGGTTGACTTGGGTCAATATCCCAACCGTCGACAGCTGGCGCCGTCCGTGGGGACACGCAGATCGAGCATGTCGAACTCGATCGGATACGTAGATACTTCACGAGGGCTACGACTCGGAAGGCGGGATGTTTCATCCTCGCCGATTCAGATCGATATGTCCGATCTCGAACACTTTCCGCATCTGGGACGGAGGTCTCTGCCTATATGGCAGAGATAGCCGCAGATCGCACTCCCGTCATTGACGATGACTACGGAACCGATGATCTTTACGACGGTTTAGATCTATCGGATTCCAAGGCTATGTCGGTAGATTCTACCTGTGGAGACACAACGATGACACCGTCTAGCATACCTTCGCATGCCCCCGCAGCATTAACATGGCCGATGTAGGAACCTCGAGAGAATCTGCCTGCGGGTGGCGGCGGCGAGGCGAGGCGAGCAGTTAACTCGCCGGCATCAAGACGAGACTGCGTTGGCTGCTCGCGAGCAAGAAGTCATTCGCCGCAGCCTCGACGATTCCATCAATCAGACCTTGGCACGGTTTCGCGATCGGTGTAAGCGGTAGCGTCGCGACCCACCTCGCGTGCCGGCGCTAAGTCTCCCGGCAAAAGCTTCCCCTGTTCGGGTCAATTCCCCGCGTGACCGGACTTCAGTCGGGCAGAACGCGGATGGTTCAGAGATCCCGGGACCCATAGATCAGAGTCGGGAACGGCTCGAAGCTATAGCAACGGTCCTCAGATCCACTAATCAAGCTGATCTCGCCCGTATGGGCGTCTTTGCGCGTCTAACCTAGAGCGACTGGCTGAAGGCCTAAAGTCTCTAGGAGAAGTCAACAACTCCTCGGCATTGCCAAATCGCCGGAATAATTCGGACAGCTCGATCGATCGCGTGACCCTCGTCACCATCGAAGCGATCATCGCCCATGAGCAAAGCTACCGTGGTCGCCGTCGCCGCCGAGTCCTCGTAGTCATCGCGACCACAGGGGCAAGCGTGCACGCGATGATCACGGACGGTCCCCTCGTGAGGAGCGCATCGTCGCGACCACGAGGAAGGAGCGTGGTGGGTTGTCTCGGAGAGAGTTTCTCCAGGCCGAATCATCCCGTTCAGCAGGAGTTCCTCCGTGCAACAGGACCAACGTCTTCTCAAGACTAGGTTCTGCCGGGGAAGGTGGCCGATCATATGCTTTGGGCTGCAGGGCTTTCTCTGACGAGTTTCGGGCTGTCCGGTGGCCCTCAAAGTTCAAGCCCGGTCATATGGAGAGGTACAATGGGACTCGTACCCGAGGAATTCCTTTCCATCTCGCTTCGCCATCATGGCGGCGGGAGACGAGTTTGTTATGGCTAATTACCTCCGACGTCCTTGAAGGTCTTTGCTTTCGGGCGTGGTCGTTCAATCGGCGGGAGGGTTCCATCACTCATGGAACTAGCTTTGTGACGCCTCGATCGCTAATTTCCGAGAGTCGTTACGTGCGTCTGGTAAGGAGGATGATCTGCACCATATGATCCAGATGAACGGGGAGACCCTCCGCAACTTTGTGAAGCGTTTCATTAAGATCCGCAACACGATCCCGAACATCTCGGATGAATCTGTTGTCCGCGCCTTCAAAAACGGAGTCCCGACGAAGCGGCTCACCCAGATCTCGAGATCAATGAGACTGGACCGCCAACGACTGTTCAAAGGCGGTGATCATATGCTAACGCGCAGAGCGTTCATACAAAAAGGCGTTCGACAAGGGCAAGCCGCCCGCCACTGGTGTGGATGAGAAGAAGAAGAGCGAAGAACCACGGTGACAAGAAGTCCCGTAAGAAAAGAATAAAGGTGATGCGAACAATACCGTCGCTGGAATAGATCGCGCACCTCCTCCCAAGGATGGGCAGAAGAAGCCCAACAATAACTACAAGGGTAAAAAGCCTGCTCAGGGAGGCGGACAGGGCAAGAAAGGTCAAAGCGACCGATTTTGCAAGTTCCATCAGCACTATGGGCACGATATCGCCATTGCGTAACTTGGGCATAAAGCTCAAGACTTCTACAACGGCAAGGGCCCAATGCCCACCCTGCCCGAACAAGGTGATGCCGGTAAGGCCAAGCGCCAAACCGACGATGGAGATCGGGAAGACGATGATGAATATCAAGAGCCCGTGAACCATATCGCCGTCATCTTCGGCGGCTCCTCGGCTTACACCTCTCGATGTAGCCTCAAGGAAGCTGCTCGGGAGGTCCACAACGTTGAAAAGGCAAAACCTCAGCCTGAATCGATGAAGTGGACCGAGGTCCCCATCTCCTTCTCTCGGGAGGATTGCCCATTGGGATGACCAAGCCTCGGCGACTCCCATCGGTGGTCGCCCGACCATCGAGAACGCAAGAGTTGGCCGTGTTTTAGTAGGCGACGGAGCGCTTTGGACTTCTTTCGCTAAGGTCTTGGGCGAGATGCGATTCCTCGTTCTAAGTCAAGGAAGTCGCAATGCCCTTCTACGGAATTGTTCCGGAGAAGTCATCAAACCGTTAGGGCAGGTTGTTACGCGCCATTACCTTGACCCAAGCAACTCCCGGACGAGTTGATCACTTTCGACGTGGTCGACTTCCCATCCGCGTATAACGCGATCTTGGGCAGGCCATCTCTTGGTAAGTTCATGGCCGTAACCCACCACGCTTACCATTGCGTGAAGATACCGGGCCCTAACGGTGTAATCACGGTCAAGGGCAATTACAAAGCTGCTCTGGATTGCGACGAGCAGTCCCTCGCCCTGGTCGACCAGCTTCCGCCGCGCGGTCCTGAAGTTCCGCAGACCAAGTCTGCACGCCCTAGGGTCTCCCTTCAGCCAGGGGGAGAAACCAAGGAAGTTCCGCTGTCCCTTGATGATACTTCCAAGACAGTTCACTTGGGGGCCAATCTGGACCCCAAATAGGAAAGCGAGCTCATTGCCTTCCTCCGAGCTAATGCAGATGTGTTTGCCTGGGAGCCATCTGACATGCCCGGAGTCCCAAGGGAGGTCATCGAGCACAAACTGGCTGTCCGGTCGGACAAAAAGCCTGTTCGCCAGAAGCTTCGTCGCTTTTCGGAATTCAAACAGGGGATCATCAAAGATCAGCTTGGCAAACTGCTCGCTGCCGGGTTCATCCGCGAGGTTGATCACACCGAGTGGTTAGCCAACCCTGTCATTGTAAAGAAGAAAGGCGGCAAGTGGAGGATGTGTGTCGATCACACAGAGTCAACGCCTTGTCCTAAGGACAATTTCCGCCCTCGTATTGACCAGGTTGGTCGATCGATCATGGACGCCCACTTTTTGAGCTTTTAGATGCTTACTCGGTTATCACCAAATAAGCATCTCCCGAGGATGAAGAAAGATCGCCTTTATCACCCCTTCGGCACTTTACGCTATCGACCATGTCTTTCGGTCTGCGCAATCTTTGGTGCCACGTTCGGTAACTTAATGGAGAAGACCTTCCCAGAACAGCGCGGAAAAAACCTGGAGGTCTATGTCGACGACATAGTTGTAAAGAGCAAGTTTGCTCCAGATCATGTAAAAGACCTGGCCGAGACTTTTCGTAATGTCACCAGGCATCGAATAAAATTAAATCCAGAGAAGTGTACCTTTGGTGCTCGATCTGGAATGTTGCTCGGTTATATTATTGGTTCGCAAGGTATTTCTGCCAACCCTGAAAAAATCGAGGCCATTAAAAATATGCAGGCTCCAACTACCGTAAAGGAGGTACAGAGTCTCACGGGGCGGATGGCTGCTCTAAGCAGATTTATTTCCCGTCAAGGCGAACGCGGGCTGCCTTTCTTTAAGGCCCTGCGCAAGCACAATGGTTTCGAATGGACAGAAGAAGCCGATAGATCCTTCCAAGATCTGAAGCGATACTGTCCCAATCCTCCGTCTTGACTACCCCTGCGGCATGGCGGCAGCTCTCTTTGTACCTAGGTTGCACGCTACAAGCGGTGAGTGCGGTCTTGACGGTCGAAAGGGAAGGCATACAGCGACCAATCTACTACGTGAGCGAAGTACTTCACGGATCAAAGGAGCGCTACCCTGAGGTCCAGAAGCTGCTCTACGCCTTGCTCATGTCCTCCAGGAAGCTTCGCCACTATTTTCAGCACATCAAATCTGGTCCCGACCACGTTCCTCTGGGAGAAATCCTCTGAACAAGGAATCCAATGGACGTATAGCTAAATGGGCAATGGAACTAGCGAGTTTGATCATCTTTCACGCCCGAACTGCTATTAAGTCATAAGTCTTAGCTGACTTTGTCGCTGAATGGACTTGCCGCCCAAATCGAGTGAAGCTCCCGAGCAACTTTGATGAGCCTCCTTGGACCATGTTTTTGATGGCTCGCGCCTTTGGACACTCGGGGCTGGTTTTGTTCTCATCTCCCTAATGGAGAGCAACTCCGATATTCTATCCACCTACACTTCATGGGCGACTAACAACGCTGCGGTACGAAAACCTCCTCGGGACTAAGGCGTGCAAGTCGCTCGGTGTCCAACGATCGATGTGAAGGAGATTCACACCGGTCATCAACCAGTGAACAAGGAGTATCGATCTGCGATGACTCAATGGCGCGATACGGTTGAAGTGAGGAAGTTGGGCGGCACTTTCGATTTTTCGAGGTACTCTTCGTGCCGGAAGGACAACTTCTGGCCGACCAACTATCCAAGTATGGATCCTCACGAGTTCTGCTCCGGTAGGGTGCTCGTCGAGCACCTTCACAAGCTCTCAATCACGTCTCGGGGCGAGGCAGCGAGAGGCAGTGGTGCTGTCTACATTGCTCGAGCAGTCATGGATCGACAACGCCATTTGTCCGGTACCTCGCAGATAGGACCACCCGACAGACGGTTTAACGTTTTCGGCTTATAAGGCGTGCTGCTCCATACAAGCTTGTGGACGGCATCCTTTACCGTCGAGGTGCTCTGGGAGTTCTCTCCAAGTGCATCTCGCAGCAGGAGGATGTGTTCCTTCTTAGGGACATACACGAGGGTGCCTGTGGCAACCACGCCTCCTTCAGAACTCTGGTCGGCAAAGCGTTTCGCATGAGCTATTATTGGCCCACTGCGTTACAAGATGCCCGGGATATCGTTACTAAGTGCAAGGCTTGCCAATTTCACGCCCGGAAGGCACACAAGCCCGCCCAAGAGCTCCAAACAATCCCCCCATCTTGGCCTTTTTCCACATGGGGTGCGGATCCGCTTTCGGCCCATTCCCTAAGGGTACAAGGGCTATACACACCGCTGTCGCCATAGACACTTTTACAAAGTGGATTGAGGCAGAGCCTGTGTCGTCTCTTCACGCCAAAACGGCTGTGCGCTTCTTCAAAAGCAACGTGGTCACGTGCTTTGGGATTCCCCACAAGTTGATCACGGATAACGGTACCCAGTTCAGAAGCGAGCTATTCCAGGAATACTGCGAACAGCTGGGCACCAAGGTCTGTTTCGCCTCAGTGGCACATCCACGAGCAATGGAAGCAATGAGCGAGCTAATGACGAGATAGTCCAGGGTATTAAACGACGGGTATTTGCTGCTCTCAGCGAGCACAACAAGGCCTGGGTTGAGGAAGTTCCTTCCGTCCTCTGGGTAGTTCGCACTACGGCCAGCCGGGCGATCGGGGAAACTCCTTTCCAATTGGTCTATGGTGTAGAAGCCATCCTACCCGCCGAAGTTATACTCGGTTCGCCTCGCACGAGCTCGGTCAACTTAGTTGACGATGAGCAAGAGCGCCTCCTCGATCTCGACCTCCTCGAAGGCACACGCGACCGGGCACAAGTCGTAATGGCGCTACCGGCAAAGATCTTCGCCAACGCACTGCCAAGTCGGCCGACCAAGGGTTTTGAAGGCGGGCGACCTCGTTCGCGCCGTGTCGAGAACTTGTCCAATGCCAATAAGCTAACTCCTCGTTGGGAGGGCCCGTTCACGGTCGTTTCTCTTTGCTTTCCCGGGGCTATTCGCCTGCTATGGAGGACGGGAGAGTCGACCAAGACTTGGAACATCGACCACCGTAAGTTCTTTGTATAGGTCTTCGTTTGTTTGCTTAGCCTCGCGTTTTTTTGTCAAACTTCGCGCCTTAGTTCGTCCAAGTCTCTCGGGCACCATGTAAAGTTCAATCCAATACTTCAGTGAATTCTCGCGGCCTCTGCGCCTTTTTCACTTCTTGTCTTTTGAAGACTACCTCTTTCTCTCTGGTAACACTTGATGGCTGCCCGGTCTTGCGAACTCTTGGCCCCGCAATCTCAAGGATCGTTCCCTACCCGTATCTAGTTTCGATAAGTTCCTAAACTCAGGGTTGCGTAACACGGCCTTTCCACCTTGCGGCTAAGTCTGCTCTCGTAAGCCTTCCACGGCAGAGGCACTTACTGCTTGGCGCAACCACTTGGCAAAGCCTGCTCTCGTAAGCCCCCCGCGGCAGAGGTATTTTCCTTGTTCGGTTACTCTTGGAACTGCCTAAAATACGTCAACGAGCAGACTATGGAATACATCGAGCAAGGTACGGGTGTCGCTCTTTCTCTCTACGCACGTGCTCGAGTTATAGCTTAGGTTCTCGAGCATCGTCCGCATCGGGGGCTAGGGTGTCGCTCTTTCTCTTGTGCACCTGTTCGGGTTCGCAAAATTAGGTTCTCGAGCAACTGCACAACGTGGGCTGGGAGTTAGGCAAAGCGCTCTACCGGTTTTCTTAAACTTCCTAGCTACTGCTCGCTTTTCTCTTAGTTTCGCTCGTTCTTGTCTTTTTGCTGCTCTTTTTGCGGAAAAGAGGTAAATACTTTATTGCGTTAATCATAAGTTTCAGGTACAAGGCCCCTTCGGGTTACAGCCGCGGTGCTACTTAGGAGCAAGCTGCTCCTTTAGCTCCTCAACTTCTAACTTGAGGCGCACGACTTCACCCCGAGTCTTGATTCCTTCCCGGCTTGACGATCTCCTCCTTGCTCGCTTGGCTTGTGCATGACCTTCGCCTCGATAGCCTCGACCTCTTGGTCTTGGCGCTTGTGGTCGGTCGAGCCTCGCTCAGCCAACTCACGCTTTCGGTAGTCTTGAGTTGTTCTTCCAGGCTCCTTGACTCTTCTCTCTGCGGCGATCGCCAAGACCGTCATCCCACAAGATCTCCTCGATCTCTTCTGTGAAGCCCACAGTGGTCGAGATTTTTGCTTGCAGATCCGCGGAAGTTTGCTCTTCCTTGGCGGTGGGCCTTAAGCTTCTTGGCTTCCGCCATGGCTGGACCCTTGATGAGGCAGCGTCGGCGAGTTGCTCTTGAGCCACCGTCGTCTGCCCGGCTTCTCTTCATGGCGCCCGACCTTCACGGCTTCTGCCATAAGCTCCTTGGCTTCTTTAAGAGAGCCTCGGAGGAACGCCTCTCTTTGGTCACCACCTTGAGCTTCTTCGCTTCGCCTTGGTAGGCTCGGCTTTGGGCGGCGCTTGAGGGCTCGCCTCGGGATCCTCGTCTCAAGATGCTCCGGAGGATGCCAAAGACGGCGTCTGCTCGATGGTGATACCGTCCTCGAGTTCCGCCATGGTGTCCCTAAAGACCTGAGGGAGAAGATCAAGTCGGTCACTCGGCAATGATGCAGCTAAGCTGAACAGGATTTGGTCTTGGAGTTTACCTTGCCAAGTCGGCTCTTCAGCTCGCGGCGCAGGCGGTCCTCGAGGTCATGCGTCACGAAGCCCCTCTCGTGCGGGATGAGACGGGCGCGTTCTTCCCGTCGCCATCTTGTTCGCTCCTTCTTCTTGCGGGAGCGCTCTCGCCGGAGCGGGGCGACGGGCGGCGCTTCGTCTCCACGCTCCTTCTCCTCGTCCTTTTCCTCCTCCGCCCGAACGCCTTCGGGCGAGACTGGAGCCACTCCGCTAAGTGGCGCCGGTACTTCCACGGGAAGGACGACTTGCGCGGCCTGCTCGGGGGCTTCTTCTTGCTCCCTGGCGGTGGGGATTTCACCCTGCTCGCCAGAGAATCCTGTGGCCTCAGGGGTGAGCAGCCCCTGCGACAAAGTGCCTGGCAGGACCGGCTGCTCGGTCCCGCCCTGGGCAACTTCCGGAGCCGTTGTCTTGGCCCCGCTGACCGCGGCGCTGCTCGCCGCCTCTTCCGCCTCCAGCCATTCCATCGCGCCCTTCAGCGCGTCGAGCTGCTCGCTGGAGTCTGGCGGGAGCATGCTCCACGCTGCCAGCTTGTCCTTGAGGCTGGCTAACCTTACTGCCCGCGACGCACCATACAGGTATTCGGGCAGCAGGGATCGCTCGGTTGCCGCGGTAATGTCGTCCGTGGCAATCTCCTCTTGGGCAGCTGATGAAAAGGAGATGATCGTTAAGTTTAACGCAGCTAGGAATTTGAAAGATCAAATATCGATCTCTACATACCTGCCGTGGGAGGCTTGATTCTGATCTTCTTCGCCGGAACTTTCCGCCTCTTCCTCGGGGGCTCTTTAGCGGCTTGCCCGCCTTGGCCCCTAGGTGTCCGTGGCGATGAGCTCAGCTCCCGGCTGAGCTGAGCACTCTTCTCGCGCAGCGCAAGAAGCTTTTCCTTGCGCGCGACTTCTTCCTTGAGCCTCCTCTGCTCGGCGACCTGTTGCAGCCGTCCCATGCGTCCGGGGTGAGCTTGCGTGTAACGCCTAAGCCAGAGTGCCATGGTCTTTACCTCTTCGTCGCTCTGCTTTCGCGAGGAGGAGGGCTTGGTCTCTTCCCATTGGCCGACATGAGCCCGCTATTTGTTCGGCGCTCTCCGTCGCCGTGGATGGTCTCTTCAATGTCTGCGGCGGCCGTGTCGCGACGAGCTCCGTGTAGGCTCGGCCGCCATCTTGGGCTTTGTGGCCACCTTGGCCTTGCTCTTCTTCGCCTTCTCCTTCTCAGAACCAGAGAGTTCTTCCACGATCCCGCCGAGGATCAACTCATCTTCCTGTGTGTTTGAGAAGCAAAGGTTAGCGTGAATAAGCGATGCAAATCTGCGACGCAGAGCGAGGGTTCGAGCAACTCACCTCGGTCAGGCGGACGAGCACGCTCCTCGACAGTATAGGCCACCTCGCCGGTGACCTCGCTGTCCTTCTTCGCCGCCTTCAGCATGGCGTTGACCCGCTCGGTCACCCATGCGTCGGTGGGTTTCTCTGCCCGAACAGAAGATATCGTCGGTTCTTGTTCGGATGGAAATTATCAAAGTAAAGGTCGAGTCTTAAAGGCACTTACCCGTGTTCTCCCTGGAAATGTCTTCCCATCCCTCTATCTTATAGAAGGATAGGGCCTCCTCCGCAATGACGGACGATCTTGTTCGCCGTGAAGTCCCGAATGATCTCCGCCTGCGGAGCCCGAGGCTCACGAGGAGGCGATCTTCCTTGTCGTACCAATCCTCGGCGGACATCTCCGCCGAGGCATTGGGGTTCCTTCACCGGCGCCTTCCGGTGAAGACGAAGTTCTGTCGCCGCCGCTTCGCTTGTAGAACCACCTCACCCACCACGCACCCATCGAGTCGAGCGTGCGGTGGGCGAGGGTACGGCGTCGTCGGTGGTGGCCCGGAGCTTGAGGTAGTAGCACCCAGCGCCCGGCGGCGGAGCTGCTTCGCCACTGTGTAATAGTGGAGGAACAGCCCCACCGGTGGATCGATGCCCATATAGCCCTCGCACAGGTGTGCGAAGACGACCATCTGGAGGATGGAGTTCGGATTGAGGTTCGCCACCTCCAATCCGCTGATGTTCAAGAAGGCCTCGACGGTCGCTCTCGAGACCTCAACCCAAGCAAAGGCGAATCGCTCAAGTCGACAAACTCTCCTCGAGCGGCTCGAGTATCCTCCTCTCCGGGCAGCCTCCAGCTACCGGTGTCGATGTGGCCCTCTTCCTCCCAGACCTTTAGGTCCTCCTCGGTCAGGATAGTGCCAGTGAACTTGGCCATAGCGGTTCCTAGGGCTGGACAGGCAGGGTTGGTGGTGGAGTTTGGGTGCTTGATGCTGAGCACGGTTGGAACTAGGGCTTAGAGAGGAAAGGCGTGGGAGCAGAAGTGGCTGGCCGCGGGCAGCTTGGGTACTTTTATAGACCCGTGTGGGCAGCTCTGCAACGGTTTTGTCACAAACGGCTAGTTTTTACTGCAACGGCTAGGTAAAACGGTCGCCTGTTTTCACTGCGCAGCGATAGGAAGTTACCGTTGGAATCTGCCAACGGCTACTTTTCCAGTGTCTGCACTAAAGGCTGAGTGCTCTGCTCGGACAGATGTCGTTCCCTGTTCGACGCAACAGAGTTGCTCGGTACTGGTCGGGTCTGTTCGGCCTCGAACAAGTCTTGTTCGGTTGAACCATGACCTGTTCGGTCGCTTGTTACACGTCTTTGTAGCAGCAAAATTTCCCTCTTCGTGACCTGGAGTCTCAAGAGGAAGACCCCACTCTAGTAAGTCCTTCCACTTGAGTCTCGGGGGCTAGCTATCGGGGATTAGATCACGGCCCATTGCCATGGCCCACTCCCTGACGGCCCAATCGAACAGCCTGCCAGAGCCCAGCTCTCTGGAAGGTTCTATCAGGCTCATATGCATCCTGCCGAACAGCTTCTTGGTCGGCATGGTGCGTAACGGCCTAGGATTCCTGTTTGAGTCCGACTCGAACAGAGTTCTGCACGGCTTCGTGAAGACCCGGACGTGGTTTCCCGGATTGGATTAGGAGTCGTGATCCCTAATATTAGGAGATTATCTTATCTACCGTAGGTTGTATTTGGCATGTATGAGTTCGTTACGATCTCGTAGTTAGCCCGGCCCGATATTTCTCGGTAGGTCGGTTTGCTCCGTACTATATAAACAGGTCCCCTACGGCGTTTAGAGGGACCCTAGCCAATAGATTTTCGCATACTACTCGCCGAGACCTGCTGATCTCACCGAGTTCCACCTTGTAATCCTCTTTGATATAAAGAAAGGTTTGGACGTGGGTTATTATCTCTCTGAGAGGCTGAACCAGGATAAAACCCCCATCTCTGTCCGTTCTTTGTTAAGTGGTTGTTCGGCGTGTCTCCTATCTCCTCCTTGAAGAACCTTGGTTGACTTGGGTCAATATCCCAACCGTCGACACACGCGTAATCCCCTGATTACACGTGCATTAATGTTATTAATGGTCTATCGTATTCTACGCACAACTTGTCCCCTTTCAGGCTATATTGTATCCTGCACTCCTCTGATGATTATCGAAAGATCAATCCCTCTTAACATGGTATCAGAGCACGCTCTCCTGCCTCACACTTTCGCAGAACACTAGCTATCTTTAGGTTGCCGTCAATATCCTCAAGCTTCATCATATCCTCCCTAGTGATCTCCTTAGCACATAACTTCCTATAGTAGAAACTTAATTCGCAGAGCGTCCTCCAGACATCTTTAGGTACGTAATCTCGAAACACGACGGGTACAAGATCTCGCATGAATATATAAAAGTCATGGCTTTTCATACCATTTACCTTCCCTTGAGTGATGTTCATGCCTCGCCCAAAGTTTGACGCATACGCGTCGGGAAATTTAAGTTTATTATGAAAACAAAGTAATACCTCCTTCTTTCGTGAAACTGTTAAGCAATGCATAACTTTTGGCTTCTTCTTTTTCCCCTCGACCATGTTCATCGACGGTCGATCGCATATCTCCTCACAATCTCGTCGTGCCTTCGCATTATCTTTGCTTTTTTAGCTATGTCAAAGTTTGTGCCATAGATGGCCTCTACTATATTTTTCTCTTGGTGCATCAAATCAATGTTGTGAGGCAGTATCAGATCATTTGCATATGGAAGAGTGTATATGCTACACTTGTGTATCTAATTATGTGAGATACCGTAATCTTCATAAACACCATTCTGGGCTTGAACCAATTTGGCATACCATTCCTTTATGAATGCAATACCCACACGACCATGTTTCTTTCTTCTTACTGTTATGTTCTTACAGAACGCATTCTTTTGTTTCCGAAATGGATGCACCGGTTTCAGATATGCTCGATGATAGTCGAACCAACTTGGTTTGCCACCGAAGCATAGCTGGAATGCCTCTGTATCATCTAAACACACAAGGCAACTGAGCCGTCCATGTGTGCGCCATCCTAAGAACATGCTGTATGCGGGAAAATCATGAGTGGAGTACATGTAGACAGCCTTCATACAGAAAGATCTATTCGTTTTTTTATTGTATGTCGGGGCTCCTTCTTCCCACAACTCCTTCAGCTCGTTACCAATGCACGTATAAACAGATCTAGATTTTTTTCTAGGATTTTCGGCCCAGGCACAATTAAGGAAAGAAACATGAAGTCCTCTTTCATTAGCACTGATGGCGGGAGGTTAAGAGGGAAGCTAAAAAAATAGCCAACATGAGTATGAGGCGGCCATCATAATGAAAGGCGTGAAACCATTGGTGGCAAGTGCGAGGCGCACGTTTCTTCGATCTGCTACGAACTCTGGATACACACTATCAAAGTGTTGCCACGCTACTCCATTAGCCGGATGAACCATCACGCCAGGTTTTGTACGCCTACCATTGTTATGCCACCTCATCTGTTGTGCTGTCTCCTCCGACATGAAACACTGTTGCAGTCGTTTATTTAATGGAAAGTAATGCAACACTTTCCTCGCCACCTTCGTTTGTTTCTTTTCTCCAATAACGTCGACGGTCTCGACATATCTTCACTCCTCACAATGATTACACACACTCTTGTTGGCATTTTCCTTATAGTATAACATGCAATGATTCGAACAGTAATCTATCTTCTCGTGCGACATTCCCAAACCAGCAAGTAGTTTCCTACACTCGTACCAGCTGGGGAGCATCTTGTGTCCTTCTGGAAGGGCATCGCCTAAGCATCCCAACAACTCATCAAAACAACTAATGGACAAGTTGTATTTACATTTCAAAGCCATCATCCGTGTGACCATAGAGAGTAGGGTCACGGTGGTTCGATCGTGCAACGGCTATTTGGAGATTCCAGAAGGGTTAAGAATTCGGTCATAGAAGTCGTTGCCTCCTCATCATCAAAATCATGGCCAAAGTCATCCATCATGTCCTGCATCCGTTCAATTTCATCAAATCCTTCATCGGGAGTGGGAGGCGCGGCACGAGCACTCTCACTGTGATAAACCCAACGATGATAACCGGCTTTGAACCCATTCTTACACAAATGCATCCCCATGTCATACCGTGTTCTCTTTCTACTATTCCCACACTCCGTATATGGGCAATGAACGTATTTCGTGTCAGGGTTCGGGGTCGCTGGAAAGCATTATCCATGAATGCAGTGGCCTTCTCATACCATTCATCTGAGTGTTGTCCGTTCGCTCTCCATCCATCGTACATCCACCTCTCTTTTTCCATCGCTCCTGACACGACAAGTTACATGTCAGGGTTTCACAGAAGGCTTCTAAACCCACCCACAAATTACCGCCTAGGTGTGTCTCGTTGTGGCGCCGTTAGGGAACGAGACATAATTTTGGTAGCATAACCCTACAGTTCTCCTAGTGCAACAATGGCTAGAGAACCGAATTCAGCTCAATAGCACTTATGTTATGCACAGGAGAACTACAGGGTAATGCCATCAAAATCTTGTCTCGAACCAACCAGAACCACCGCAAACACCCAAACGGTAATTCGCGAGCTATCCACTGGGATGCCACACACGGCTGACCACTGGACAATTCGGCAACATTTTTCACAACCCGCAATGGAAACGAACGAATCACCGTCCAAATTCCTTACACGTTGTGTTGTTCCCGAACGGGTGACGTATGGCTAGGTGACACTAATTTTTAACGTGATATAAAGTAGATTTTAATTATATTATTCTCAAATTTCCATTTACATTACACCTAACATTATATAGGAAACCATAGCATTAGCCAAATAAACATATGCTATTTTCCATTTTCCCTATTATATTCATAATTTTTTCTAAATTATTAGTTATTACAACTAATTGCATGCCTAGTTACACTTTCGATGGTGATAGGTCGTCGAGACTATGCAACAAGCGAGAAAATGTATCATACCTCCGAGGGAATACTCACGGCGGCTGGAAAGGTATCGACGATTTGGGCGGTGGAGCGGTGGTTTGCGCAGCTGGGCAACGGCTTGTACAGCGGCGTGGCGGCCTAGCGTGGGTGGGGCAATGGCGACGGCCGGGCGGCGACTGGGCGGCAAAAGCGGGGCGGTCTCTAGGGCGTTGAGGCAACTCGCTGTGTGCGCTGTGGGACTTAGGCATGAAATGACTAAGTCCAGAGCCGCAGTTTTCCTCTTAACGAGAAGTCTCGACAGAGACCGTCGAGAAAACTTCCGCAAGTCTAATGATGTCAAGTGGTGGAACCGAACGAGCGGCAGGTAATCTCGACGGCCGCGGGTTGTCGAGAATGTGGACCGTCCATGCGCCATGCACAAGCGCACACAATCTTGACGACCACTAGCTATCGAAATTTATGCCACGTGGCGGAGCACAAATAAGGGTTCGTAATTTTGATGGCAAATGGCCGTCGAGAATGCTTACCGTCCACACACCATGTGGGAGCCCACACAATCTCGACGGTTTCTAGCTGTCGTCAAAGTGGGGGCAGTCGCAGTGGCGATAAATCTTGACGGCTACAAGTCGTCGAGAATACTCTGCACATTAGGCATCAACTGGTTGCTTCCCCCACCATTTCGACGGCTGTGACCTCTTGGCCATCAAAAATAATTTGTCCTGATGGCTTCAGTTGACTACCCTCGAGATAGATCCGTATTCTCGATCGCATTCTTTGTGATCGTCGAGAGAGAGAGTTGTCTCGACGACAGTGACTGTCACCTCCAATGGTGGTCAACAGAGCTTCATTCATTTTTTAAAAAAATCTAAAAAGTTTTCCGTGATGCATATTGGCTAACATGGACCACAATATGAAAATACACCCACATAAATTTTTTATGTTGAAATTATGTCTGCTATAACAGATCCATATGTAGGGGGTCATATCGGCAAAAGTATTAGTCAGCGTTCTAGTGAGTTGTATGAAATAGGGTGAGATGTGCACATCATTTTTCAAGTACAGACCATTCTATCCGAACACCTCTGTATATGGATCATTGCATTGTAATGTTACCAATTACACAAATTTACAATATTTTGTACCCAATTTATTACTTTTGAACATACATATAGTTATTATATGTCACATTATGTACAATAGAAGGTTTTAAAAAAATTAGAAAATAACATGATTTCATGTAGGCAACTTATCTAATCTTTAATTGCAAAATAAAAATAGCAAACGTATCTCGATGGCCATGTTTAGGCCGTCGAGATAGAGTAGGAATATCGTCGGCCGTTTTTAGGCCGTCGAGATTACAGGTGCTTTTGCGACCGCTTATATATGTCCGTCGGGAGTTGCTATGGCCGTCGATATTTCACGCGATTCCTGTAGTGGCATGGCTTCCTCAGACGAGAATGGGCCATCGATCCCCACGACCATCACTACCTCTACTAGTGATTTTGATGGGGACACGGGGGCGGCCCGATCTTCTGGTAAGACTCGAGGGGATAATTTTGATCTGGTCGGAGAGGCGACCTTGACGATCCGGCTACCAACCTCGCAAGGATGACAACCCGGCAATCGCTAAACCACCAAACCTGCTCGTTATCAACCACGCCAAGAACGCGATTGACCTGACCACGAAGGTCGTTTCCTGCAAGCGATCGAAGAACAAGCAAGAAACAAGATAAACACAATCTAAAATTGCAAATATGGATGAAGCACTTGGATAATTTGAGGTTCGATAACTCGACTCGGGTGGTCTAGCGGACACACGCAAATTCGAGAGGGGACGCACACGGGGTCTACCAACACACAACCAAACCTAAGCAAATATGATGGTTGCGGCTAGTTTTTGTGGTGGAGGGAGAGGGAGGACGGCCAAAGGGGTGGAGGCCAAGGTGGAGGGCGTGCTAGGGTTACCTCCCACGTCCACGTCCTTGGCCTGGGCCCTTCCCACAATTTACAAGGCGCACGGCCCAAACAAGGTGACGCAGCACCTGACAGATTGTATCCCGTGAATTGTTCTACAAATATCTAATGAGCCAGGACGAATTTGGCCATGAGATTGGATCCATTGGAAAGATTATCTCCTAACCTTTCCAGAATGTCCTCGTTTGCCTCATTTGGACCTCGTATGTGGCCTGGGCGTCCGTTTAAAGTTAGGGTAGTCGCTGATGGCCGAACCGGGCCTTCGAAAGAGTTGGGCTTGCACTTGGCCTTGCTTGAACGTGGGAGATGCTCTTGGGCCTTGATGATATAGTGTTTAACCTCCCCCATTGATGGCTTGAATAGCTTGGCCAAAGGATTGAAGCCCTCTTGGTGTTCTTCGTCATCATGTCGTCGCAGCGTTTCAGCGCATCGATGTGGCATGGATTTAGACGACATCGGCAGCGTTGTAGTGGTAGAAGAGGGAGGCATCATGTACGCATCCATCCTTGTCATGTCCTCATCATCCTCCCCTTCTTGAATTGGAGTCGTCCTCGACTCCATCATATGCTCCTGCAAAAGGTTAGTAGAGACACAGGGCAAAACATGTACATGCTCCATAATCAAATCAGTGGGATGACGACATATATAATCACGATTGCTCATGTAATCCCCTTTGTCATTATTTTTAGTAATAGCATAAATGATATTTCTTGATAAGCATGAAACTCCAGCATTTTCAAAAAGCATCTCCTTTAAACTTTTTAGATTGCACAGACCATCAAAGTTAATGTAACCCAAAGTATTTGAAGAAGATATCAGTTTCAGCTCATCCTGTTCACTAGCAATGTGGATGATATGTTTATTTTCATTTTCAAAATGGGTGTTTGATTCCAAAACTGAAATTACATGTTCATTCATTAGTTGTGGCATTGATATAAGTGAAGCACTATCGCACAACTCTGCTTTATCACAAGTAAAAGCAAGCAAATCATCTTGTGACAAAGGAAAATCAGATATGGGTTCCACTAATGATTGCTCTAGAATAGCATGGGTAGTGGACAATTTCATATCGTCACAATTATTATCATCACATCGAGTAAGAGCGTCACCTTTTTGATTACCTTGCAAGGTTTAATCAGTTAACCCAGGATTAACTTCAATAGTTTGCTCTCTACTCACGGCAATGATATGTTCTTCTTTCATGTGCTCCTCTTTATCCTCCTCTTCATGACGCTTATCTTCCTGTATAATGTTAGCTACGACAATAGGAGCAACCATGGGTTCATCTAATGAGGCAAGAAATTCATTCAATGATTCAAGAAATTTATGTTCAGCAGTACATGCACATTTATACAATTGGGAGAGAGAACTGTATGTTTCATTGATAAGGATATCACGAATTTCCTCATTTAGTCCTTTCAAGAATCTATTTTCTGTTGCCTCTTCACAATCATTTAGTTCACTTAGTCGTAACAAGGTTTTAATTTTCTTATAGTACTGTTTTACCTTTATTTTACCTTGTCGCAAGTGCTTCAAGTCGAGGTAAGCATCTTCTGCATTATAGTCATCAAATATATATCTAGGAGGAGGTTGAGCAAATATTTCGTGCTTCTTAACATATCGAGGGAAGATGTGACCTGTCATTGTTAGTAGCAAACAAGAAAATACACAAGTAGTATATATTTCCTATGAACCACTAGGTGGCGGAGTCGATCAAGTCACACTCACTCAAACATTTACCTTGCTCTTACAAGTTCTTACCACACAAGCAGGCGGTGCAATCGGTGGCTGGTTCGTGATAATCCAAGGTAGGTGGTGATAAAGTGATAGCAAAGTCTACCCCTTTTTGGCTAGTAGAAAAGTGGAGCTTGGATAGGTCAAATATGTAGCAAAGGAGTACTAAAACCACATTAGTTAAATCAAGTTAAATAAGTGTTCACATGTCGGTACTGTGCCGGTCCTAGGTTAGACCGTGCTAGAGATGCGAGCCTAATCACAGACGTAGTCACAGAACAACTATTGAAACACCACAATGAAGCTCCACAATTTTTATCTCTTTCTTTTCCTTCTCTCACTTTTTTCACTGATTTCTTTGTCTTGGTTTTTTTTTCTATATGGTGCGGCTCTTATCACTTGCACCTTCCTTTTTTTATTTTGTTTGTTTTTTTTTACTTTGCACCCGAGAGAAGGATGGATGGGTGTGGCTTGTGCTACTCAGTTTGGAATGTGTGGGGGCGCAGCTGCAGAAAGGAATCGGACCAGCTTTATGGAAGAAAAATTGTGTGCTGCTGGGTTTGTGCAAGGCACGGCTTGACCAGCAAGGAAACAATGCACGGTGGCTGTTTAATGAAGGAAACAAATCGGTTTAATAGGTGGAGGCAACCACGATCTGTTTTCTTTTTTTTTTGTAACCGCACGTAGGGAAAGGTAGAGTTGGTTCACAGGGATGATGCGCTATTTTTGAAAGGGCTGATTTTTTTTTTATTGGCTAGTATGGCTGGAAGACCAATCGTGGTGCGGCTGGTGAAAGACTAGAGAGAGAGAGAGTAAAACGAGGATTTACTTGGTGAGGACGTGGGCGTGGATTAGCAGAAGAAAACGAGGATTATGAACAGTGGCGATGGAAGGATAAAATTCTGCCGTGCACAAGAACAAACGACGGGGCCCTATGACCATACGTGACTCGAACTCGAAACTCCAGATCAAAACACTAAGACCAGCAACGACACGACGATGCAACACAAATTCAACAAGAATTAAACTAGGTAGCAATTGCAAAGGCTAAACGGGCTCGGATTAAAGGGAAAATTTGTGACCAATATTTTTGTATGGCTATTTTCTGGACTATAGGATGAAAAAAAATTAAACAAAGATAGACGACGATCTCACCAGTCAACCGGAGCTCTGATACCAACTAATGGGGACACGGGGGCGGCCCGATCTTCTGGTGAGAAGCGACCTTGACGATCCGGCTACCAACCTCGCAAGGATAACAACCCGGCAATCGCTAAACCACCAAACCTGCTCGTTATCAACCACGCCAAGAACGCGATTGACCTGACCACGAAGGTCGTTTCCTGCAAGCGATCGAAGAACAAGCAAGAAACAAAATAAACACAATCTAAAATTGCAAATATGGATGAAGCACTTGGATAATTTGAGGTTCGATAACTCGACTTGGGTGGTCTAGCGGACACACGCAAATTCGAGGGGGGACGCACACGGGTCTACCAACACACAATCAAACCTAAGCAAATATGATGGCGGCGGCTAGTTTTTATGGTGGAGGGAGAGGGAGGACGGCCAAAGGGGTGGAGGCCAAGGTGGAGGGCGTGCTAGGGTTACCTCTCACGTCCACGTCCTTGGCCTGGGCCCTTCCCACAATTTACAAGGCGCACGGCCCAAGCAAGGTGACGCAGCACCTGACAGATTGTATCCCGTGAATTGTTCTACAAATATCTGCTGATCCAGGAAGAATTTGGCCATGAGATTGGATCCATTGGAAAGATTATCTCCTAATCTTTCCAGAATGTCCGCGTTTGCCTCATTTGGACCTCGTATGTGGCTTGGGCGTCCGTTTAAAGTCAGGGTAGTCGCTGATGGCCGAACCGGGCCTTCGGAAGAGTTGGTCTTGCACTTGGCCTTGCTTGAACGTGGGAGATGCTCTTGGGCCTTGATGATATAGTGTTTAACCTCCCCCATTGATGGCTTGAATAGCTTGGCCAAAGGATTGAAGCCCTCTTGGTGTTCTTCGTCATCATGTCGTCGCAGCGTTTCAGCGCGTCGATGTGGCATGGATTTAGACGACATCGGCAACGTTGTAGTGGTAGAAGAGGGAGGCATCATGTACACATCCATCCTTGTCATGTCCTCATCATATTTCCCACAAACTACGATGCACATCGGAATCGGTCTCTCCTCAATTGATCCGATCGTCGTCGCCCCTCCTCAGCAACGCATCATACTGGCCGCCTATGTTACGGCCACAAACCGACCGCGACTACATGCGTGCGTACGCTGCTACTTGTTCATTCTAGGTTACACCAGGGGTGCCCACTATTTATACAAAAGCTAGCATAAGAGTCCGAACCTAACACAATTCTTCCCTGCCTATTACAACACAGAGTCCATGTAACCTACTTGTACACATATTCGACACCAACTCAAAAAAACACCTCCTTTGTGAATATAATGTCCACCACCTTGAAGTCGTCGTAACGTCCTTGTGCGAACTCACTTACCGGACTCTGGTTGTTTCTTCCTTTCTCGGCTCAATCCTACCAACCACGGATTGACCAGCTCCACGCCGGTTTCACCATGCGATCCATTTGCCCCCGCTGGCAGTTCAGTTAGCATGTTTGAGCTCTCCGGTCAAACCACCAATAGCCTTCAAGCACGCCTCTCAGAGCGCCATGGTGCGCTCTCCACGCACGGCAACATGCTGCCCCCTAGCTGTATGTCCACGACACGGTAATCATTAGCAGCACCATGATGATGTCCCTGTGCAACATCCGGTAGTATCACTAACGCCGCGATACCGCCGCCACTCTGATCTCTCCGACCGTCTCGCCATGTTTGGTGACTGGTTTGATCTCGATCGAGCACGGAAGCCGCCTCTGCAATGTGTTGGCTTCGTTGGTTACAACATCGACCCAATCACCACGTCTGTCCCGATCCTTGTCAACGGTAACCGTCGGATGACCTAGGCCTCACCCAAAGTTTCCGACACCACCGATCGATTTGTTAATCGCCGACATGCTACACCTTGCACCACTGACGTTTTCCTTCGGCGCATGTGTGTATGCATATATAATACTCGAACCTTGTCTAGATCATCCGCATCACCAACCTCAATTCTGATACTACTTGTTACAAAATCCGGACGTGACACGATCTATAAAAGACATAGGAGACACGATATTTGGTAACGTAGTTCACCTCTTAGCCTACATCTGCGGGACAATGATTATGCACGCTCCAACTCTTAACACTTTTACATACATTCGACACCAACTCTAACACTTTTGATGTTTGCTGGGATAAGACTTTAATTCTGGTTCATAATGTAAACCCGTACTGATTATCAGTATGGGTTCGTATTACGAACCGGTACGCCTGCTGGCATATACCTGCATGCGAAAGGTACCTAAACTATTGCCTCCTTAACCGATACTGAAAGTCTCAAATCACTATTATTGCTACGAACTGGTACTGGTGCACTATCAGTATAAGTTTTAATCCAACCGGTATTAATCGATGTGCTGGTAAATTAGGTTATTTTTGTAGCAGTGGTTATCGCAAATACATGTATACAGCATATATGCTATACATTAAAATATCGACGCATGTATTTATGTGTATACTCGTAGGAGAACTCTATACAATTAAGCATGTACTGCTAATTAATTTACTTAAACAAATGCATATGTCGGTTGAGACTTGATGTCCGATTAGTCGACCTTATACTAGAAAAAATTATATATTATTAGTTGCTAAAATCTCCATTTTTGTTTCCTTACCCTCCAGCTAAAAGGTAGTATATGCTCATTTTCTTCTTCAAAAAATGTATACGTGCTGATAACACACATACCGCTGTCATGCCATAGGATCAACCATGGCGAAAAGTGCACATTTAATTAATTTGTGGTGGAGTTGTGAAGATGCACTTCATCATGATTTTCGGATCTGCATTGTTTTTGTTTAGCCACATTTAGTCCGCTTCACCAATTTTCGTTCAGGTGACAGGAAGGCATGTAGCAAGTGGACAACTTAAATTTGGTCATCGTGTGATATGTCAGACCCATTTTTTTGGGTGTGATTTTAATCCAAATGATCCCGGGGTCTGATAACATAATCGTTAACAACGAATGCTGACAGTGTCGAGGTTTGTCTAACCGGGGTTATCGTCCGCAATGATTTATTTGGGGTTGTACGTTGTATCTCAAACTCGATGGTAACACACTATACCACAGCACGCTATTAGCGACGGACATGTAGCGACTGACTACGCGTCGGTACGAATTAGCGACGGACTGCACGACAGGATTAACGGTATTAGGGTCGGATAGTCTGTCGGTTCTAATAGCTATTTTTAGCATCTGATCTGAAGTCGGTAAATTAATTTTTTTCATCTATATGTCCGTCGGGACTGTTCATGTACACTGTTCACATGTCTATACGCAACCTAAGTCCTGCATGCGCGTGTGCCCCTGCCCTTTCCTGTAGCCGCCGCCCCTCCCCTGCCCAGCTCCACGCCGCCGCCACTCTCCTCCCTGCCGCCGGCCAGCCCCTCCTCCCTGCCCCCGGCCAGCCCCTCCTCCCAGCCGCCCCTCCCCGCTGCCCCTCCCTCCCCACAGCCCTCCACGGCCCCTAGCGAGCCTCTCCTCCCTGCGGCCCTCCTCCCTGCTGCCCCTCCTAGCCGCCCCGGCCAGCCCCTCCTCCCTGCCGCCGCTCCCCGCTGCCCCTCCTCCCTGCCGCCCCTCCCTCCCCCTCCAGGACCCGGCCAGCCCCTCCTCCCTGCCGCCCTCCTCCCTGCCGCCCCTCCCCGCCGCCCCTTCTCCATGACGATGCTTCTACGTGTAGTTGCAGATTGATTCTTCACTGGCCTGGTTATAATTTCATCTGGTTTGCTTGATCGGTACTCAGCTAGCAGATTGATTCTTGTAGATGGAAATTAATATCTTCTGATTGCTCCACTTGCCCTCGATGAAATTTTCTGCTCTTGATTGTTGCTTTTGCCGGGATGTGCAAATGCTTCATAACACCTGTATCAATGTTGTCCTATGTGTTAATAAGGATTTCTATATTAGACCATGACTAGTAAAATTTGCTTCAAATAAACACATGCTAGGTGTCTGCGAGCCTGAAATATGGATGGTGCACATGGACGTTTTGCCTTTACTCATGCAGAAGTAAGGAAAGTTTCTGTATATCTTTTTTCATGCAGAATGCAGGGAAGTTTTGGTATATCTGTAGTTTTAAAATGCATGCATCTCTGCACAGTTTCTGTATGGATGTAGTTTTTAGATATCCAAAGCTCTGCTAAAGCATCTATTGAATGATTCATTCAAACATTCAGATTTGAAATATGGAAGCTTTAATCACACATACATCTGTTTGGAAATAATGGCTAATACACTAAATTGTTTCCTCACTAGATTTGAGTATCCACAGCCCACATTTCAGAAATTAATGAAGGAGCAGTGTATGGAACCATTTTGTGTGTTCCAGGTTAGTCTCTTTCATCTTTGACTTGGTATTACATCATCTTATATGTCTTTTCTGACAGCAAGCTCTTAATTTATAGGTTTTTTGTGTTGGCCTTTGGTCGAAGATAGATCTGTACCAGCAGATATGCTATTGTTGGCCGGATCTACGATGGTAAATGAAGCTATTCTTACAGGAGAATCTACTCCATAGTGGAAGGTTTCCTTCCTCTTCCTTCCTCTTGCATTAATTCTACTATCCTACTTCATCTGGGGAAAAAATTCATTTTAAATCTGTTGTTTGTTTGCACAACAAACATGCATATATCAATTGAAAAATCCCTTTTAAGAATTAAAATTTGGTACAGGAGCTATCCAAGAGTTATCCATTTCACCGATGTGAACAAGTATGAACAATGTGTCTAATGAATAATTTAGTTGGGTTTTCAGCCTACGATTGGAGACAGTATGGTTTATGACTTAATTACTGCAATGGGCATTGTTCACCACCGACTGGAATGAGCTGGTATTTGTGGTGGAGCAGAAAGAAGCTTCTTTTTATTCAATTCTGCTACCGAATACCAAAAATGGAACACCCTTGTTTACCCAACTAGAACCAAATGGAATTAACAATAGACTTTAAGGTCACATTGAGTATTGCGACAACATGTTTGGTCTTACAATATACTTTTATCTGGTGCCAACTTTTTTGAAACTTGGCAATCCCTTGCATATGTATTAGAAGGATAAACGAACCAAAATTACAAGGATTGAAAACACCAAACTAAAACAAAAAAAATGACAAGAAGACCTCCGGTGCCAACATGTCAACATCTCTTCTAATGAGTTCTATTGGCATTAGATTTGAGTGAAATTTCGGCAGCTTGCATGCTTAATTCTAGGCACAAGCATTTGAATGTTGCAATGTTTATTTTCTTTATTATTTGACTTCTATGTTATTCTTTCTTGACAATATGGAATTCACAAGATAATCATTTTCAAAATTTGTTTGGATTATCGGTTTAGGGTTTTAGAAATCATTAGACATGACTGTCAAAATTAAGGTTTTGTAGATAATTAGGTCGTATGATGATTTCTGCTCTCTCCCGTTGCAACGCGCGAGCATATATTTGCTTTAGGTATATATTTGTTTCAAAATAATTTGTAGAAGAGAATTTTTCAATATTCTAGACTATGTATTGTTTATATTTTTAATTACTAACTAGCTACTAATTTATAATTTTTTTGTAATGAATCCTGCAAAGAAGTTATCTTGCTCCCAGACTGGAGGTACATAAACATTCCTTGTATTTTGTGGGGTGATTTATCTATGGTTTCTTTTAACCTTGTAAGGATTGGCCAGCTGATCATTTCTTGATGATCAGAAGGGCTTGGGATGCGAAGAGTCAAGTATGAAATAATATGTTTGGACTTGTGCGTTGATGACTTATATGCACTATTGGAACTTGCTCCACTTACTTTGCAAAATCTGGGTGAATCTTTGAATTTACTAAGCTATCATCTCTATATGCTTTTGTTTTCCTTCAATACGGATTATATGAAAACAAAGTTAAGATGTAATTAGTGTCTAATTAGTTTCTAATAGATGTAATTACTACCATGATTTATTTTTTCATTCCACTAATAAATATTTTTTTAGGTAAAAAGGGAAGGCCATAGTTGAGTGATTCTGAACTTCAATTCATGCATGGAGGCTGGATACTTCTCTCTCATATGGATAAAGCGCGCTTGGATGAAAGATAAATGTTCTTTTGTGTATGCGTGTGCTTGTACAAATGAAAGTGTTTTCTCTTTTGGTGATCAAAACACTTGAAATGGTCTTATAATCTATACTAGCTCTTACATATGCACGCTAGACTGTTTCTATGTCAGTGGGATGATATGCTATATTTTGAACAGACGATATGGTGCAAAGACTATATATGTTAGTTGGATGTGCATATCTTTTGGATAAATGATATTTTGAATAATGTACGCTATCTATTTTTTGGATGTACTATCTATCTTTTGGATGTGCTATCTATCTTTTGGATGATCTATCTATCTTCTAGATGTGCTATATTTATTGCATCATGTCATATATAATGAGAATTGCTATATGGAGAATAATATTTTTTTTAAAATAGGCAAAGAATAGCAACACACCGAGTGTCGGCAAAACTAGGATAGCAACGGACTAAACGTCGGTAAAGTTAACAGTACCGATGGACTGCAAGTCGGTAATTATAGAAATTTCAACGTACTGTCAGTCGGCAATTTGTTTAAGCGCGACGGATTGAAAGTCGGTAAAGACAACACTACCGACGGACTAAACGTCGGTAATATTTAAAAATGCCAACGCACTGTCAGTCGGTAATATGGAAAATTGCCGACTTACAATCACAGGTAATAAGTCCGTCGGTAAAGACTTTTCCCAACGGACTTTAGCCAACACCCCAAGTCAGTCGGTAATACTTTTTGCCAACCGACTGTTCGACGGTATATATGGTATATTCCGACACACAGTTAGACGCTAATAATTTGCAATGGTATAGTGACATGGGACAAAGGATTATACAGATTCAGGCCCTATCGGAGGAGTTAATACTCTAATCCTATGTTCTTGTTATTATGATGATGATCTGATGATCAATGTTGAGGGATGTATCAAACCAGGGTCCCCTGCCCGCCTTATAAAGTGGGGGTGGCAGGGTTACAAGTTAGATTCCTGGCTTGTCACGAGATAAAATTTCTATTTCTATCTTTACATGCCAGTTGCATAGTTACTTGGGATTACAATCACACGTTCCCTGTTCGGGATGGGCACCTATATGTGTCCTACCTTGTCGTGCAAGACAAGGCATGACCTAGGCTATGAGTGTTGATGTTTTGGCTGGCTCGGCCCACCCCCTGTTAGGTGATCTTCACTGCCCATTGAGGATACCCGGGGTCCGTGTATTCCACAGTAGCCCCCGAGTCCGTTGCAGTCGAGTTGTAATCTTCCCTGGTCACGCTCAACTGAGCCATGCTTCATACCGAGTGCTTCCAGTTCTTGACACTGTTTCACAATTGGTTTCTTCATCACGCCAAGTGCTCCGGTGTATGTAAGGAGACTGTGAGAGACTCACTAGATATGAGACCATGTTCGGCATAGATATGACCAAGGCTAATTCATTATCATCGCTTCATCGACCTACACTTCGGCCAGGACGATCACATAGTTGGCTAATGGATTCAACGTCGTCACCTCTAGCAACTTGGCCGCCTCCACATCCCATACATGATGGCATATTAAAGAAACGCTTATCTCCATATCTACTATGTCTACAACTCCTGCATGTCATGTCGGTCAAAGGAAGACATGGTAGGAAACCAAATTACAAGTCCAACTCGAATTCTACTTCGGTTCGGCCATCAACGCGTAGTTGTCATTTAAACAAGCGTCTAGGCTGCATACGAACTCCGTTTTTGACGTTCTTTCTATCCACGAAAAAGCCCATGATGACATCTTTCCAACGGATCCAGTCTCACCTTAAAATTCGTCCGGTGTCAACGGAAATTTGCAAAATAATCTAGGTCACTTTTCCAGTCCGAGGGCCTCGGGCCTTGTAACAAAGTTGTACTCGGTTTTTCGCCACCTTGGCCGACCTCCACCATCCTCTTTCTCATAAATAGGCAGCCGTACCCTCTTTTAGGGGTTGGGTTTGTTTAGTTATATTTTAGCTTTTGCTACATACCGGTAATCACGCGTGTCGGTTAAACCGCCTGTTTTATCGTTACAGAACCTTTCCATATTGTGAGTTGATTGTTTCATCTTGTTTTTGCTAGTTCTTCGATCACTTGCAGGATCAAGGACCTTCGTGGTCAGGTTGATCGCGCTCCGGCGAGGTAAATAATCATCTGGAGATGGTGTACCGGTCGCTAAGGCACGACGTCTTGGACGGTTGTAGTCAGGCCATCAGTATCGACTCCAAGCAGATCGTAGTTATCCTCGTCTCACCAAAAGATTGGGACCCTTGCCCCTATCAAGCAGTTGGCCCATCATGAGGCGTACCATTGTCTAAATTGAGTTTGGCTAAGTAGTACCTGTACCCGAGTGTCGCGGTGTACAGCTGGCGGCTCCTTCTCAAGGCATACCCTCAAGACCTTAATCTGAAATTAGCTCGTGATATCTGGTTCTAGCTTATGCAGTAATCCGACTCGACTATGGAGCATACCGTAAGCTTTTATCTTTTTTTAGTTGGTACTCTAGTCTTGTTTGGCACGGTGACCAGCTGTCAGCCCATCATGGAGCGTAACCTATCTCAACTTATGTTTCGTCAAGTGGTATCCATACCTGTATGTCGCATGTATAGCTGGTGGCTCTTGCTGGAGCATACCCATGGATACCTAATCCCAACTCATGAGTTGGTTTCAGGTTAACTTGGGCAGGTATCTAGGTCCCATTTAATATGGTGACTGGCAGTCGGCCTTCATCGAGGCGTACCTTACACCAAGATAAGTTAAGCCGAGTGACACCCATACTCATCTGTTGTGAAGTACATCGGGCGGCTTACTTATGCGTACCACATATATCTCAGGCTAAAACATTAATTGAATAATATCTACTGTCATTCATCATGGTTCATAGCTGGCGGCCCACTTAAGGCATATTACTCTTTTTAGAAGCTTAGGCATCGTTCCCGCGCATTGTGAAGGATCTCGCCTCTTGGCCTGCACCTTGACCGGTCTTATGCCTCTTCTATTGATTGTGCCCGTCATCAATGCATCTCATCAATGTCGAATCCGACATGATCTCGAATTGTTCCGACGGGAGAAAATCGAAATAAAATCTTAAAGCTACGGTTCACCTACCTTGGCCTATGAAAGCCCTAGGATCCAATCTTCAAACCACTTCGACTCTTCTTCTTTAAGAACTCTCTTCATTACTGTGATATCACTTGGATGATTTAACAGATAGAAATTAATTGTTGTAATTTGAATGCATCTCAGTCCTTTTATCACTTCGATGACTTAACAGCTAGAAATAAATTCCTGCAATTTCCTGTGCATCTTGTCAAGCATGGGATTGGTACATAAAAAAAAGCAAGATCTCATGCCCAACCCTCCTACAATTTTCCCTTTAAACTCAATTTCCTTCCAAATAGTACAGTCAGGTGTTCCCTAAAGTTCAGCTTCTGTACAAGTTGTGAATTTTATAATCCCCTTGTTAACATTGTGTTTGCTGATGATGGTCGATCCACCTTGGGACATCTATTTTCTCTTCTTCTTCTTTTTTTAAAAAAAGAAAGTCTAAGTGAAACATTTTAAGCAGCATTTTCATTTCTTACTGCGATTTGACACCCATGCAATATTGTTTTCTCTAGGGAAAAAAATTGAGATGACATTCTATTTTGTTGTAACAGGGTGCAACAATAGTTGATCTTTCTGTCATCATTATGCCTGCCCCAGAATATAAACCACCCCCTACTGCTTTTGCCCCACCTATGGTACGTGTCACTTCAATGTTCTATGTTTTACATTATAATTTTTTTAGTATTCTGCTTAAGTGGGGTTGTATCCTTAATTGAACATGGCAGGTATGGTAATTCTGCCTGCATGTATGGATCTGGGGAATATGTGTTTTGTTTAATTTAATTGAAGCCATGCTTATTGGAATGTTGTTGAAATCGCCAAGCCCAGGACTCCTCTGTTGATGTTTCCAAGCCTAGGAGGGGCCACCGAGGTCGCCGAGCACGAGGGATGCTGTCTGGCTCACTATCTGAACTCAGGGTGAGCCGTCGCGTGTAGATAATAATATGATATAATTATGTCATTTGTAGGCATACATGTCGCGGCGGTTTGGAGAACCAATGGATCTTCCTCTGTTTCAACCTCCACCTATCTTTGCAGCGCCATCTCCTGATGATGTTGTTGATGGTAGCCAGCAAGCCGTCACTCCGGATGGTGGTGTTGGGGCCAACCATGCTTCGACAAGGACTTCTCCTTCGGTTGCCAGCGTTCCTGCTTCCGAAGGTGATGTTGGTAGTGGCAATCGTTTCTACGGTACTCCTGTCAATTGATATCTGATCATGTCGGCCTTATATCGCTTAGATTTGCATGTGTTAAACTTATATCGCTCCTCTTTGTATGTGATGGACTTGTATGGAAGGTTTATATGTGATGAATTATTTGTATGGATGGTTTTGTTTGTGATGATTATATATATGTGATGTGAATTTGTTGCCATTTACGACGTGTTGAGATGGAATATATTAATTGGATATGCATTTACTGTGATTTAGTATTGTGAAACGTATTCGAATTATGTGCTGTGATTTAGTATTGTGAAATATATTTGAATTGCAAATAAAGCAGCAAAATTGCTAGAAATGTTGTATTTACGTTGGCCAAGGCCCATATTTACGTCAGCCACGGCCCACGTAAATACAGCCATCACCAGCCAATGCTGACGTGGCATATATTTACGTCGGCCTGTGGCTCACGTAAATAAGTGCCGGGTCAGCATTTCATGGCCGGCGGAATACTGCCGTGGCACTTATTTACGTGAGCCGTGGCTCACGTAAATAAGTGCAACGTCAGCATTCCACGGCCGGCGGCGACCGGCAAAAAAATATTGACGTCAGTCTTAAAGTCAACGTAAATACAAGTTATTTACGTCGGCCCCGACGTAAATACTTGTATTAACGTCAACGTAATTACGTGAGCTTATTTACGTCGGCATGCCCACGTAAATAGCTATTTACAACAGCTTTCGGCCTATTTACGACAGCTTGTGGCCCACGTTAATAATCTGGATTCTTGTAGTGGATGGCCTCTCCATCCCACGATGGTGCTCCTCCGGCCATTGAGGCATCGTCCTCGCCACCCCCGGCACCAATGGCACACCCCCTCCTCTTTATCTTCGAAGAAGAGGAGGAAGAGATCGTGCACATGGACGTGGATGACGACGAGGGAGGCTACGACAAGGAGGACGAGGCCGCTGCCACCATCGCCAAAGAAGCTCAGATGGCGGAGCTCTAGAACGAGTTCCATCTGGACATGGTGGAGGTTCACACCCAGGAGAAGGTTGACGCACTGTTGGAGGTGGCTCCCACCCTGGCGGAGGTTGCCGATCTCCTCATCGAGAAGCCGATTCCAATGCTTTTGTGGATATATAGGATCTATTTTTCTCTCTTTTGCAATCTTGCAGTGAGTCCTAGCCCACTATTACTGTCGACTGCAAAACCTTTTTATAATCTAGCCTAAGAACCAAGATATGAATGAAGAAGGCTTTTCTAGAAAATATCCTTACTTGCTATGTGGCAAATTTTATTTCTATTTGATGTATTACCTTTTGATTGTCCTCCCTTGAATCTGTATTCTGATCAATGCGTTTCAAATCTTCATCCCATTGCGTCCAACCAGCAACGTGTTGCAAGGTGTATGCTGATTATAGCCGAGTCATTTACAATTCCGAATGGCTTGATTTTTCTTGGCAAACTGTCTGAAGCACACTCCGCGCATAATCTTGGCTGAGTGGTCTCTATCCCTGAGTGGTTACTGCACCCATTTTCTGAATTCTAGGCCCAACTATGACACTTTGCTGGAATTCTGGCCCAAGCCCAAACTTTCTAAAAAAATTGGAACTGTTCCTGTCTAGGTAAGGAAATTTAGCCCGACGGTTTTTGGAGCCTAAGCCCAAAACAAACTCCGAAAGTTTTGCCTTCATTTTCGCTTTGTGGGTCCTTATCTACCAAGCCTCATTGCCTTCTTTGCTGTTAGGGTTCTTGAACTACCGTGTTCCTGCTCTTGCACCACCGTCGCTTGTTCCAATTGCCTGAGACATGCCACCACCGCAGCTTAGATTTTGCTTCATTCACATGTTTCTCCATCTCCGCAGCCTCCTCTGACGATGTCTTCAGCCAAGGATATTCCGTCGGCCAATCTATCAAAGGAGTGGGTCAGATTGGTAACAACGGAGGAGCGCCTAGGGGAATTGGTCGACACCGGAGTTCTTCCGGTGCAAGAGCTGATCTGCTGGCGCCCAGCTGTGGGTAAGTCTTCTCCTCCTCCTCGAATTGAGGATTGTCATCTTCGAATCCTTCTTCCAGCGCGGCCTTGGTCTTCCTACCAGCGCATTTCTCCGCGGTCTTCTAAATTTCTATAAAATTGAGTCGATCAATTTGAATCCCAACTCTATTTTACAAATTGCCACCTTTCATGCATCTCTGCGAGGCCTTTCTGGAAATTTTTCTCCATTTCAACCTCTTCCGTCATTTGTTCCTTCTAAAGCCTTATCCCAATAAAAACGCTCCCAAATTAATTGGGGGCACCGGCTTCCAGCTCCGAGGTGGGATGAAGAAGCTTTATTTCTCCATCCCATTCCAAACATCCAACAAGGGTTGTCACCAAGAATGGTTCTACTACACCATTCCGATCCTTCTCTCCTTTCTTTCTCTGGGCTTTTGGCCCAATGTTTCCACCTCTCGGTCCTTAGTTCCCTCTGCCGAGGATATGGGGTAGGTTGGCGAGCTTCTTGATTTCTTCAACAAGCGCAAGACAAAGGGCCTGACCGGAATTGGGATTATCCTCAATTTTGCTCGTCGCTGAGTGCAGCCACTGAAAGAGCGTGTACACCCAGGTTTTGAATTCTCGGTGGTCACCGATTCCACCCTGGAGATTCCCGAGCAAGTATCGGAAGATGTGTTGCGAACCTGACTGGCCGAGCTCCTTGCCATAGGCATAGTTATTCAAAACGAGGGCTGCTCTTGGCTCTTCAGTATTACGGAGCACCCACCAGATGTAAATACTAGCCAACCTCCAATGTTTGTAATTCAATATCTTGTTAACTTCTGAATCTGTGAACCTTGTCATCCGTAGGATCGATGCACTTTCTTCTTAGATAGTGCGATGGTGCGCTCCTCGATTTGCCTTAGCACAAAGACTCGAGGCAAAAGAGGCCCAAGAGCGACTCCACTGAGGAGCCCAGTGCGAAAAAGGGGAAAGGTCTTGCCATGAAGAAACCAACGAGCAAGCCCAAGCCTTCTAGTCCCCGACGCGCTTTCGGGGTCCAACGTTCCAGGACTCCATAGCAGAACGACCCGCTCCACCACCGTCGCCAGACACTGCTTCTGCGGCCTCCGAAGGCCAGCGACCAAACTTCAGCCGTAGCCGCTCGAAGAGGTCCCGACATTAAAATAAAGAAGTCCAATAGGTCAGCTTCCCATCGACTTTGTACTTGACTTTACTGTAATTGTGTCTATATAAGTTCTCATCACAAGGACCCTTCTATGGAGGTTCCCATGGACACGTAGCCTGCAGACCCACGGGAAACGGAAGTGCCGAAGGGCACAACCGAGTCAGTCGAGCTGCAAGAGACAGACATGCCGAGGAGTGCAACCGGGCCAGCCGAACCAGCCTCGCCGATTGATCCTAAACCCGGGGACACTAAGGGCACCATCGAATGGATGCCACCTTCTTCACCACCACCCCAGGTTCAGCCTGAGGTGATCTCGGAGACTGCCCCAGCTCTGAAAGATGTGATGCCCGCCTCTAGTGCAGCCCCTACTGCCGGATCAATGAACTCGGGGTCCTCCGACTTCGGAGTAGAGCCCCCTGTGGAAGAGATCCCGTGGGAGCCCTCCACTCTTCCACTTCCCCAAACCACCTTCAAGGCCAAATGGCACAATGAAAATTTGGAATGGGAGGTCATCGATGATGACGAGGAAGAGAAGGAGCGAAGAGAGCTTCTTAATTATTCCCTCAAGTGTGCCGAGTTGATGCACGTAAGCCACTTCTCTGCACTCGTTTCTTTTCTTATATCGAATCTTATGTCAATACCTTCCATCTGTTGAACATGGAGAGGTGTTCCAAAAGGAAGTCTGCCTTCTTCCACGAGATGCTCCCCAAAGTAGAAAAATTCAACAAGCATGTGACCAATGTAGCAGATACCCAAGGAAGGTTCGACACCTTGGTGCGAGAGCTGTGGGCCCGCTCCTCGGTGTTATGGCACGAAGAGATGGATCTGATCGGCCTCGTGGCAGGTTTGCTTTTGAACCGAGCACTTTGAGTGTTTGCATAGTTCTGTTTTTCATCCGTTTATGTTCCTTTTGTCAGCTCGGGATTATGCACTCGCGCAGCTCTAGAGTCAATACTCAGCATTGGAGAAAGAAGAGTTCGAAGCTTAGCCCTAGTTCGACAAGGCGCAGCGAGAATTGGAAGGTACAACGCCTCCCACAAGCTCTCTTTGTTTTTCTATGTTGGATACCTAGTGATGCTATCGTCGATCCCTCCTTAGAGTATAAAAGGAAAACACAGGTATAGTTTGGCGTCCTTAACAGAAAGATCAAGTCTGTAGATGCAGCCTATGAACAATTCCGAGAGGCGTTTGAACCCTTGCAAAAGCTCCTGCTATCGAAAGATGCAGGGTCGAGTGATTCGAGCCATGTCATGGTCCAACTAAAAGAGGCGCCTGAGAGGCTGAAAATCCACTTGAAGGAGACGGTGATCACCAGTGTTTTCCAAGCTTTGGCGATTGTGAAGTCTTTTCTTCATTAGGTATTAAACCCTTTTGGGTGGTTCATGGGGGTTCTCAAGAAATATGTTCGAAACCAAAATCGTCCAAAAGGATGCATGGCCAAAGGTTGGACAACCAAGGAGGTGGTTGAATTCTGCACTGACTACATAATGTAAAACTGATTGGTGTGCTTGTATCCCGTCATGATGGAAGGCTAGAGGGAAATAGGTCAATAGGTGAGAAATCAAATCGTGCTATTGTTTATTGTTACATTAACACAAACACATTTTGCAATTCTACAAGCATCAATTGTAGTGGAGCCATATTTCGATATACACAAGATAAATGTACGCTCAAAAAACCTTGAAAAAACAGCTAATTGGATTGCGAGAGAAGACAAAAAACATTTTGGTGATAGGCTAGGTAGGCACATAATGGGCATGCAGACGGCTTGTTCTCACTTAAAATCGTTGGACCGGGGACCATCAACTACAATTCTAACTTTTTAAGGTTACCACATAAATGGGTACACATTTCATACGAGAGGAGAAGATAACAAGAGCACCAATCAAAATATTAGTGTCCGTATGTAAGCCTACAATGGCAAGGGCATAAAGTAGCCCTTCTATAGGTTCATGGAAGATATTTTGGATCTAGACTATGAAACATTGTTGGTCCCTCTGTTTTAGTGCCAATGGGTCGGACCCTCTACGGTAGTCAACAATGACCAATACGATATGACTACAGTTGACCTGAAACGCGTTGGATACAGAGAAGAACCATTTGTACTTGCTAAGGATGTTACATAAGTCTCCTATGTAATCGAAAAAAGGATCCAATGCTGGTTCTTCAAGGGAAAAAAGGGATCTTCGGAGTTGAAAACGTTCTCGATGAGGAAGACTACAATTAATTTGATGAACTACCACCGTTCGAGGAGAACCTGGAACTACCTCTTATGGAAGAGAGAGATAAAGCTACCTACATTTGTCATGATCACGATGAAGGTCTAATTTTTAGTTCAGTGCAATTTAATTGTATCAATCGATCATGATATATAGCACCGCAAAATCGAATATACATTTCATTTCAAGCTAATACATATAAAGCACATCATAGAATCAAATATTCTTTATTATATTATACCATCAAGCTACTAACTATATAATGAGAAAATTGCACTGTTGCACCCTGAACTTGCAACGATTCTCACTTGAGCCCCTGAACTTGAGTTTTACTTTTTTTCGCCCCCTAAACTTGTCTCTGTTTGTACGGTTGCCCCCAAAACCGTTAGGACAACCGTTAAGTGCTTATGTGGCACTTACGTGGTCGTCAACCGTTGAAGTGGATGCCACATGGCAGCTGAAGTATAACATGACAACCCACGTGGCTAGTTATTGATTAAAAAGTTCAAAACAATCATAAAAAAGCGAGAAAAGCGTACAATTTTATCAAAATAGGAAAATAGAAAAAAGTCATAAAATTCAGAAAAAATAGGAAAAGGTCAAAAAGTCACAAACAATCGGGAAAAAACAAAAAATAGGGGAAATAAAAAATCATAAAAATTAAGAAAAATCATACAAATTCATAATATCTTTTTGTGATTTTCTATTTTCTTATTTTTATGAATTTGTATGTTTTTTCTATTTTTATGATTTCTTGAGTTTTTCATAATTTTTTATGTTTTAATTTTTAATTTTTTTTGAATTTTTAAAATTTTAAAATTTGTACTATTTTGTTTGAATTTGTTTTCTACTTTTTATGATTTTTTCATCAAGAACTTGTTATGTGGGTTGCATGTCATCCTTCAACTACCATGTGGCATCTGTTATAATATACGCGGTAGTCGCACAATCACATAGATCAATCACAGAGATCAACACACAGATCTGAGAGACAAAAGCCAGGCACAATGATCTTTATTGATTCATCTCTCTTGTATACAATGGGGTTCATATATATAGCCTAGTCTATATTTTGTTTTGCCCATAATACCCCTAGGGTTTGGGATGGGCTTCCGACCCATAAATCACCTAGGGTTATAACACTCCCCCTTGGGCTAAACCGCGATATGACAACGCCTCATCAAAAACTCCATCCAAAAACCCAGTGGGAAAAAAGGATTGAAGAAAAGAGTGCATTGCACACGCATGCTGTATTGGAATATTACCTCGTTAAAAACCTTGCTATGAGAAAACCCAATGGGAAAAAATCATATAAGAGAAAAAGAGTACAATATATAACCTTCAGGGTCTAATCTTCAGGATCAATACGGTCTACTGGACCTTTGCGTTTTAAATCTCTTGGATCTATTTTGTGGTGTGGTAAAATACTCTAATTGATCATCATATCAACCAACTGGGTTAGACAAAGTGAAATCTCCAGGGTTTCATATGAACCGAATCAATATTTAGCTTATACTCCCCCTCAAGACGACATCCCAGATGCCTTCCGACGTTCGATGTCTTCCGGACATCCATCACACTGCTTCTGGAAAGTATGAATAAAATAATTTGAAAACAGTATAGCTTAATCATTAAGTACCACTATCCACTTCTGCAATACAAGCAATATTATCCTAATGGATAATTATGGGATATGGATGGTACTCGTGCCACATAACTTCTGGATGCAGTCACCATCCTTTCTAGCCAAACACACACGTGAGGCTTCATTTAAAGCATTAATCTCAAAGCAAAATATGAGATTTAGCGATAAGCGGATTACACATGAATCCCGCATCCATATGACCCAACATGGTCCTCGGTTAATAGGCAACCCGAGGCCTTGCATATCAAGCAGGTCCCTAAAGACAATTTAGTGCCGAAAACTTTTGGTTGCTGCCGCACTAAGCGCTAACAGAGACAAGGAACTTCTGGTCCTCAAACCTCATACTGTCTTAGCTTTAAACAAGTATGTTCTACTTCAGAGAATCACATTAACATGTGGGTAAAGTTAATTGCAACATCATATATCTTCTATATACAACCTATTAGACCAACTGGGTCTAAATATTGCAATTATTCTCAAGTGGCTCAACACAATCAATTAGCCTATTTAGTAGGTCTTACACATATGATTGTACCACAATAATCAGCCTTACTTTGGCATTTAGGGGATCAATCAATTTGCCTTTATCACCAATTTGCATTACACCTTCAGGGTAATAAAGAACACCACCACTCTCCCAACAACTGGTAGGAGATGCACATCATAGTGATCATGTGGTGAACTTTCAGTATCGGGTATCAATGGGTCATCGTCCCCTATCGGGACTATTGGTGTAAAATAAATATCGACTGGTAAATAATCTTCCTTCAGGGAAGTGCTTATGTTTCTTCAGAAAACTCATTTTCTTCAGGAAAGAAACCTTACTTCTGGAAGAGGTTATCAGGTATGAGATTGTTAATGTCGCAATTTTGACATCTTGTGTCACAAGGAACAATGAGTCCTACTAGGATCTCAATAAGGATTTTCACAATCCAACAACTGCATATTTATTTATATCATCTGCCAGAGTTACTATTTAGCGGAACATTTATTACACATAGGAGAGTACGGGTCACATTGGGAACCTTTGAACCAGGGCTTTCACCACCTCATTATTTATAATGACCCAAAGTTAGAGCTACTGGCTCTCAAATTTCGATTAACCTCATGGTTCATCCTTAGTTGCTTGCCATATAACCCGATACAGACACAACAGGCGCCATGCCATGGACTTAGTTCAAGATCCTTACCATAGCAACTTAAGAGAAATAATATGTGTCGATAATTTTCTCTCCATGTCTCATAAATGAGCACTTTCAAATATTAACCAGAATTTCACTATTTCCCAAAACGATAATTCTTGGTCGTCCCGCTTTCCCAGCACTATAACATGCGCGCATTAACTTGCTGGGTGTTCATCTTCAGGATGATCCTCTCCAGGAGGCTCGTTACCATCATGGTAATTTCTCTTTAGGAGAATTTCAGGAGTGATGAGCAATTGTTTGACGAGTGTCATTCGATCTAAGACCCGTAGGCGTCCCCGCAGACTTTTGACCAAGACTCAACAAGTCAATTTTCGCAAAGGTGGATATACTATTCAACCCGGGGTATTCCACTCTCAGCGACTCATTTAAATATCTGGCAGTCTCCTCGCTTCTAGGGAACAAGAGCACTCCTCGCTTCTAGCGAACAGGAGCATTAACTAGTGCGTGAATCGTAAACTCAAGATATCGTAGGCATTTAACACGAAATATGGGCATTTCTCTCTCCCTAATGCCGAGATCCGATTTTGACTACAGCATACTTACACAATCCCCTTTCGTGATCACAAGATTAATGGAACAACAGGTCCAAATTTCCCAACTACAGGTGGGAGCTCATAAGTGTATGCTTGGTGGTGATAATATTTGGAAAAAATCTTGATTCCACGCGTTACCATTGGGGGTTAACAATATATGCAGTGAGCTTAGACTTATATTTATTTGCCACGCGCTTGCTCTGGGCTATCATCCGCCCGCGCTAGGTGGCATGCCCGTGCTACGTTGCCGCACGCCCTATTGGGGCGGCGCACCCGTGCGGGGCCACTGATCATCCAACAATATGTGGGTTGCAAAGTGTAGCTTCTTTATTAATTTTCCAATTACTCATACCATATATCTAATTAAGCATCAGGTTTAATATAAATGCGACAGTATCAATAATTTGCATGGAAACTTTACTATTCTACAGGAACACAATAAATACTATTTGTACGCCAAATAATAGTCACCTTCATGTGACAATAACATTACGGAGGTGTGATTATATTCTAAGGACATATGGCTTCAGGTATGTTGTAGCAACTTCAGGCGCTAGTAACAATATTTGGGATTATTCTGCTTCAGGTAAACTAATGTGACTTCCAGTCATAATGCAATTGCAAAAATAATATGACTACTGGTCATAATTTGCATGCTCACGTCGGATCGCTCACGTCCGTCGGAACCAAATATGTCCCAAATTTAACACAATTTACAATCACCAACCTATCCGTTCGCACTTCTGGTGCATAATCTTGCCTTTACATACACAAGGCCCAATTCTTTCCCCCTTTTCACGTCAACCGAAAACTTACAAGTGATAGCATGTGCTACAGGCATCTGCTTAAATCACTTTATAACTATACTGCTACAGGAGTATAAATTTTGTTGTCGTGAAACCAATATATAGTCTGTAACATCAGGTTACACCTTAGACATCTTGAACAACCGGTCGATAACACCACACCGGAGGAGACTGTAGACTGCTGGTCCAGGCTAAGTTAATTCTTTGGGGATAGACATATAGGCAGAAAATTTTCTCTAGTGCAAATAATGGAAAACATTTGTCTCCGAGACATATGCCAACTATTCATGTCTGCAGGACATATTTTCACAATTCATGTCTTCAGGACCTCTATGCACTTGAGACGGTGTTGAGTAGAAACACTCTTCACCAAGACAAGTTTAACTATATATCTAGTTTTGGCATACGTTAATATGATTTTATTCCACGCAAGATTGCTTACGACAGGTAAGGCATATGCTTAAGGCATCATGTTCTATTTAGCATTTACTCAGATAATTAACTCTACTACAGGAGAGAAGCTAGAAATAGAACAACTCAGACCAATATTATGGCATAAGGGAAATAATCATCTAATGCGAAACAATCAAGCAAAAGATGTAAACTACTCAACATGAGCAAAATCCAAACTCTACAGGAGTCATTAAATTTTCCCATAAATTTCCAAGCAATGTAAGGAGTTTCAAATAATTTAGGGACTGCAGGTTAATAAATTATACTCCAAACATACAGTGACAGGAAAACAAGCCATAAGGTGCCCACAAAGTTTCTAGCATTTTTATAAATTTCTGCTAATTATTTCTGGTTTACTGGCCATATTATAATTATAACAATGCAGAAAACAATAACAACTCTTTGCTAGAAAATAAACCCATTAATATGCAGCTTTCAAAGGTGGGCTAGGTCTAAGATTTGCATAATATGGAAGCTCAAATATTATAATCCAAATCTGAAAGAGAGGATTCCGATGGTTACCTGGAATTGTAAGTACTATAAGGGAATATGCAACGAGAACCGCTCGTGCAAATATTGTGTCCTTCAGGGACTAAAACACAGTTTCCAGGAACCACTTCAGGATCGATCACCGGGTCCATCCAAAATAGTATTGATGAGGGCAGCGACGTCTACAGGGCGGCAGAGCCGAACCCGGCAGTGGCGTGACAGCGTCTACGGGACGACAACACCAAGGCAGGCATCACGACGCGGGGTAACGGTGGAGCCGTGCGGCATGGGGCCGGCAGTGGCACAACCACGCTGGAGCGACTATCGTGTCGACGCAGGGCGCAGAGGACGACGACAATCGAGCCTTCGGGGCGCGACCGTGATCCAGGCCACAACCACAGCGGGAGTGACACAAGATAGCGCAATGCGATCGCAGCGCGCACAACACCGGTGAGGCGGGCAATATCGCACGAGCGGCGGGGGCACGGCGCCGACGAGGCTGCGACCAGCGACGGGTGGCGGCCATGACGTGGCGGCGACGCGAGGCGCGGGCGCAGACCGCACGGCGAGGCGTTGAGTGGCACGGCCGCCGGCGGGCGGCAGCCGTGGTGCGGCGGCGAACGGACAACCTTCGAGGTCTGCGGCCCATATGCGCGCGGCGGCACGGCGAGGTGGCGACGCACGGCGCGGCACTAGACCGTACGGCGCGCTGGCGAACGGTGCAACGCCTTCGTAGCGCCGCAAGCAGAGGGCCGGGCGAGTGGCGAGTGGTGCCGTCGAGGCACGGTTACAGACGGCGCGGGCATGGACGTGGCAAGCATATCGGCGTGGGTAATAATTCACCAATTTGCAATATTAAATAAGACAACAGGTCTAAATAGGATAAATTGCAAAAGGCGAATAAATAATTCACAATTAATTTGCAAATTAAAAGACTACAGGCTTTTAAACAAGATATGGCAAAATAAAGTGAATTAATATTTAATTAATCAACGCAATGAATTAATTCAACAGGATTTAATTCAAAGGAAAAATACCACGAAATCTACGGGATTTCTAAAAATTTGGCCCAAAGAGGTCCAGCCTGCCCTTTTTCTTTGATTTTATTTTCCTGCCCACCTAATTAATTCGGCCCATGTTGGGCCATCCCAACCGCTCGCCACCGCCCAACCGGCTACACAAAGTGGCGGCTAGGGTTTCCCTAGCCTCCGGTCGTGGCGGCGGCGGTACACGTTGGTTGGTGGTGGCGGCGCCTGGCGGATGGCGGCGGCGGCACGGCCGGCGCAGTACGGGCCGACCGGCACGGCGCGCGGGGCATGGTCAGCGCGGGAGCACGGGCGCGTTTACGGGTGGCGCGGCATGACAACACGGCCGTCTGCGGCGGGCGCTGCTGGTGGCGGCATGGCGCGGCGCACGCGGAGGGGCGGAGGTGCGGCGCAGCCTAGAGGGCAGTCTGGCGCTGCCGCCACGGGCGGCGGCGGCGGCGGCGCGCATGACAGGGCGCTGGATGCGCCGGAGCGCTGACGGCGCGCAGCGCGGAGGCGCGCCGTCCGGCGCGAGCGGCACGGCCAGCGTGGAGGCGAGCGCTGCTGCCGGGCGAGGGAGGACGGACGGGCTCGGCGAGGCCCGGCCGGGAGGCGCAGCGCCGCGGACGCTGCCGGGCGGCGCCGCAGCCGACGCCGCCCCAGTACAACAGAGTCGCCGGACCACGCGGCGCTGGCACGGAGGACGGCGGCGGTGAGGTTCCCGGCGAAGGCCCGGAGAGCGAGGAGGTCGTCCGGGTGGCATGGCGGCGCGGAGGCTCCCTCCGCCGGGCAGTGCACTAGAGCGGAGAGCGCGAGGAGCGGGAGCAGGAAGGCGAGAGTAGCATGCTCCAGCTCACGAGCGCTCGCGAGCTACCAACGAGCCGAGCCGAGCCTCGCTTTTAGCTCGCGCACCTTCCCGAGCTCGCCTCGGCTCGGCTCGGTTACGAAGCGAGCCGAGCCGAGCCGGATGCTAGCTCGCTCGAACTCGGCCCGTTTCCACCCCTAGTTATGAGGCATCCGACAGCCAAAAGGCAAACATGCACACATGAACACTAGGAAAATTAAATCAGACACTTTTAATGAGTATTTAAATCAATTGAAGCATTTGAAACCTAGGAAAAATTAATCAGACACTTTTGATGAGTATTTAACCTTGTAAAATTGATTTTTCAACTCTTTGTTAATTAGAGAGAACGCGCACAGGTGGAATGGCCGGGTTGGGCCCAAAATGGTCTGGGCACTTGAGCAACAAATTATTTTAATTTAAACCGACATGAGATAAATCGACCGACCAAATTGATCGGATAGTGATTTGGATAGTTTTATGGATATTCGACTATTTTACAGATAAGGATATGGATAATTTGACGTGTATTGGATAGGAATACGGAACACTGATTATTCGGTGGATAAGGAATATCCGAGTTTTTGTTCGAATAATACCCAAATATAAAATATGGATAACATCTGAATGTATTTCTAAAATTTTTTATTAATAGTTTCCCAACTTTTAAATTTATTTTTTGAATTTTGAAATCTAGACTAATTTAATAATATTCGTGTATAGAATTTCTAATGTTTTGTTTTTTTTTCTAATTTTATAAATTTCCATATTTAAATTTAAATTTTTAGCATTTTTTGTTTAAATTTGGAACGGATTTTTGAAATTGAATTTTAACTATTCGACTAACAATATCCATATCCTTGTCTAAACCGATCTATATTCGCTCCGTATTCGTAATTGGATGTTATCCAATATTATTCGAATTTGTATCCATATTGAACACATTTGTATTAGAATCTATATCCGATTAAAAAATACGGATAGGATATGGATAGAACGATTTCTGACCATATCCGATCCGATCACATCCCTAGTCATCGGCGTGTCCAAAAATAAAAGACATCAAATAAAAAACGAAGGTAGTATTTTTTACAAAAAGGTAGCTCTTGAGGTCAACCGTACGACGTAAATTAAAGAAAACACAGAAGGGCATCATATACTTTCACATGAATCGGAAGCATTACATTTAAATCAACGAGACGATAAACAATCACACAAATTTGAGGGATACATAACTCCATCCGAGACGCGCAGTACAACGCCTCCAACAATGACAGTGGCCACGATGGCAACAATTATCGAGTAAAGTTATGGAGTGTCAGCGATGCATCGATCCATGCAACCCCGATAAATATATGTGCGGAGAGGCATGAGTGCATGCTTCATCATACTCCTTATTTATCACACACACATAGATATAGCTCGGGAGCGACAACACCAACACGCGTACTTGTAGTTTTCAATTTCATGGCTGGTGGGTCCCGCGACGAACTTGCGGAAATTTGGCCCGGCAGCCCGCATAGCAGGGGGCGCCGCATGCAGCCATGTCAACGGTCTCGCAGTTGTCGGTCTGACCGAGTGTGGTGCTCACATCGCCCTTGCATCCCGCTTTCGCTGCCTCAATGCACGGCGTGCCCACACTCGTACAGACAATCTTCCAGTGACTGTGAGGCCATCGCCGGCTTCACCATGGACGACGACAGGAGCAGCACAGCGAAAATGGTGACGGCGGCGGCCAACTTAAGTGAGGAAGCCATTGGTCGTATGCCTAGGCTGCTAGCTATACAGCGGACGATGTGTATTGAGAAGCTGATGGACTTGCTCTTCTTTATGCTCTGGGGTGTGCTCAAGTTATGGAGCGGGCGATGCTATTTATAGGCATATATGCAGCCAACATGTAAGACGATTGCAAAATTGATAAATACACCGATCGATCGAAGCACTACCGAGAAAAAATGGACCAATATTGTTGCACGCACGTCTTCTGGCTATAACTGTGAACACCACAATCCCCAGCTCAGCGCCTACATGAGAAAGGAAAAATAAGCATGCAGGCAAGGAAGGAAGAGCTACAGGAGTACAGGACTACATGATATTTTAGGGTCGTTAATTCATTATCGCATAATATATATGTATGTCACCGTGCGCTAGGAAAAGATATTAGTCTGCCGAACGTCTTTGTTATCGCAAATACGTGTATATATGCTATACATTAAAATATCGACACATGTATGAGAACTCCATACAATTAATCATGTACTGCTATATTAATTTACTTAAACAAATGCATATGTCGTTGAGACTTGATGTCCGAAATCGACCTAGAAAAAAGATTTTCTAGTTAATTTATTTAGTTGCTAAAATCTCCATTTCTGTTTCCTTACCGTCCGGCCAGTTAAGGTAGTCTATGCGCATTTTCTTCTTCAAAAAATGTATACGTGCTGATAACACAGAGATACTGCCAGCATGCCACACGATCAACCATGGCGACAAGTGCACGTATAATTAATTTGTGGTGGCTTTGTGGAGATGCACTTCATCGAGATTTTCAGATCTGCATTGGTTTTGTTCAACCACAGTTTAGTCCGCTTCACCAATTTCCATTCAGGTGACAGGAATGCACGTAGCAAGTGGGGGGATATAATTTGGTCATTGTGTTATATGTCAGACCATTCTTTTCTGTCACCTAGACCATTCTTTTTACTAAGTGCCTCCAGTGCAACATCCGGTCGCATCACTGCTCCAGCCATTCCGATCTATCCGGCATCCTTCCGCACCTGCCGGTCTGATCGCTCACGCCAAGGTTGTCGCCGTCGTCTATCGACCACGCCGGCTACTTTGTCGACCCTTGATCACCTGGTCTTGGTAGATCCCCGCCAACAGTAGCCCATCAAACGGTTCGAGCCTTCTACCCGAGGCGTCTAACACCACTGATCGAATCATCGATCGCCGTCATGCTCCACCTTGCGCCGATAGGGCGTTTTTCGTGACGTCCGTGTATGCATAAACCTCATATCTCCCCCTAGATCTTCCGCATGGCCAACCTCGCCAGCCAAGCTCTGATACCACTTATTAGGATTTACACACCAATGCAAGATCACGAACGACATAAGGAGACACGATGTTTGATAACGCAGTTCAGCTTTCGCCTACATCTGCAGGGCGCTAACTATGGGTGCTCCTCCCCAAACCATAATACCGCAGCACACTGGCTAACTGGGTCACGACCACATACCGGCCGCTGACCTCCTCTTGCCTATGCTTCTATTATTAGTCGTTCTCCTTATTACACCAGGGCTGCCTCCCATTATATAGTGGAGGCCTGGTTAGAGTCCAACTCTAACTCTAAACTAATCCTGCCTATTACAACACAGAGTCCATGTAACCTACTTGTACATATATTCGACACAAAACCAAACAGAGCTTCAATTCTATTTATCGGATCTTCTCTTCCTAACCACTTCATATGTGGCTGCAATATAATCAAGCGGGCTTGTTTTAAGGTGTCTCTGCATGAGTATCCTTTTCTATGTGGCCATCCTTGCTATGAATGGCGAGGTAAGCCTCTTCAATTGATTCATACATGGCTCTGATTAGCCGCAATTTCATAAATAGGTTGCAGCAAATCTTTCACCAGTGCCCCTAAGTGCCATATGTTGGAAAAATTAGCACTTTCAGATTTATTTTAATCAAGAGATATAACATGCACAACGTCTGAGAGATAGATAAAACAGGTTGAATCCACAGAAGCATAACTTAGATACACATGCAGAAAACTACACGTATATCTTTCTGGTGTACTCACGAAGGAGATGACTTACTGGACGTGGTCGTCGTCGCCGTACGGTACGAGTTACGGCGAGGTTTGGTTCTGGTTCTCCGAATCTGACGCCGTGTTGGAGAAGGTGGTGCTAACGCCGCGACGGCGTAGTGGAAGAAGTCCTCGCGAAGCGGAAGAAGGAAGCAGTGAGCAGTCACGCCGAGCGCTTCCCAAAAACCTGATTCGTCCTACCCGGTGCAGGATCTCAAGGGCGATCGGTTCCGGAGACTTGCTCTCTCGAACGTCGGTGCACGCCGGCGCACTGGATGGGGAAGAACCGAAGCGGTGGCGCAGCAGAGGGAGGTGGCAAAACCCTAGGTCAATCTGATCTGATCTCTCTGGACGGCGCGGCGGCAGATTTATATAGCAAAACACGTGAGGCAAACGGATCGCGAAACGGGCCGCGACCGAGTCCAACACGATTTGCATATTCCATATCTGACCCGCAAAATCCGGAGAGCAAAAGAAATAAAACTGCAAAAGGAGACTGCGTCTGCGCAAGCACGAAGGTCCGGTTTCGGCGGACCATTCACACAGGTGCCGTGCGCACGCGCCGCCCCGCCCCGAGCCCGAGCCAGGCGAGGCGAGGCGAGGCGAGCGAGCGCGCGTGCGATTCTCTATTTCTCTCTTCCATCACATTCTCTAGTGGGAGGGAGCAAGCTCCACTATTTAAGCATGTCCTCCACTCCTCCCGCTAGCAATATGGTACTAAAGAAATTTCACATGCCTCATGCATACATGGGCCTTTGAGATTTTTCAAGAATTATTTAGATATTAAATGGGCCAGGCCCAACAATTCTAACAATCCCCCACCAGATCTCATAGTCCCATCAAGTTTGCCTGTTCCTAAAGCTGTTTATATACCAGTGTTTCGGTGACAATGGACTATGCCTTGAATTGCACCTAGGCATTTAAGCTATACTCCTTCACAACTTGGACAATGGACTATGCCTTGAATTGCAAGTTTTGTGTGAACAAGTTTCACTCAAAGCCAACTGATACTTGGCTGCCAATAGGCTACCCCGCGAGTGGAGCATATAAGTCGTAGTCCATGGTCTCTTCATGAGCTTACTAGAGATTACCCAAGTTTCATAGACTGCGACTTCCAACAGTCGGGCTCATATAGGTGTGTTCTTTCAAGATGCTCTGTAGGATGACATCTTCGCTAATTAAAGCCAACAGAACAACATTAAGGCAAATGCCAACCTCCATACAGATTTCGAGAGTATTACATCTCACATGGAATGGGTTAGGGTATACTCTCATCCAGCTAACCAATAGCTTGTTTTTCCCAGGACCTAATTCACGGGATCTCCAATCACATAGGCTGGGTTACCGCTACGGTGTAACTCACGTCGGTCTCATACCTAGTTCCCTCGATGCATTGTCTATCACATACCGTGATAAATCCTTTGTAAAAGGATCTGCCAGGTTTTTAGCCGTTTGGATATAATCCAACGCTATCACTCCGGAGTTTCTCAATTTCCTGACAGACTTCAGTCGTCTTTTCATATGTCTTGAGGACTTCATATTGTCCTTAGAATTGTTCACCTTGACAATCACTGTTTGATTATCACAGTTCATAAGGATAGCTGGAATCGGCTTTTCAACCACCGGAAGATCCATCAAGAGTTCACGCAACCACTCTGCTTCAACAGTGGCCGTGTCCAAAGCGATCAATTTCGCCCATTGTTGAGCGTGTCAAGATAGTCTGCTTGCAAGACCTCCATGAGATCGCCCGCCACCATGAGTGAACACATATCCACTTGTGGCCTTTATCTCATCAGCGTCAGATATCCAATTGGAATCACTATACCCTTCCAGCGCCGTTGGGTAACCCGTATAGTGCAAGCCAAAATTTGTAGTACCTCTCAAGTAGCGCATTACCCTTTCGAGTGCTCGCCAATAATCATCTCCCGGATTAGAAGTAAACCGGCTCAACTTGCTAACAGCAAACGAGATGTCTGGCCTTGTAGCGCTAGCTAGGTACATGAGTGATCCGATGATTTGAGAATAAGTCAACCGATCTCTAGCAATTCTCTTGTTCTTTCGAAGCACAATGCTAGGATCATAGGGTGTTGGAGAAGTTTTGCAATCAGTAAAGCCAAAGCGATTCAAAACCTTTTTCATATAATGGGACTGTGACAAAGTGATCCCATCCTCACCCTTCAGTAGCTTGATGTTTAAGATTACATCAGCCTCTCCTAAATCTTTCATATCAAAATTTTAAGACAAGAAAGACTTGACCTCGTGAACCACATCAAGATTTGTCCCAAAAATTAATATGTCATCCACGTAGAGACACAAAATAACGCCCTGGCCCCCATCATACCGATAATATATACATTTATCGGCCACATTCACGACAAAGCCCCTCAGAAGTTAAAGTTCTGTCGAACTTCTCATGCCATTGCTTAGGACTTGTTTCAGGCCATACAGAGATTTCAATAACATACACACCTTGCCTTCTTGACCTTCTACTACAAATCCATCAGGCTGATCCATATAGATCTCCTCGTCCAACTTTCCATTTAGAAAAGCTGTCTTAACGTCCATTTGATGAACAATAAGACCATGTGAGGTAGCCAAGGAAAGTAGTACACGAATTGTAGTCAATCTAGCCACAGGTGAATGTGTATCAAAGAAATCTTCGCCTTCTTTTTGGGTATAACCCTTGGCCACAAGCCGAGCCTTAAACTTTTCAATAGTTCCATCAGGCCTAAGCTTCTTCTTAAATATCCATTTACACCCTACAGGTTTGCAACCATAAGGTAGTTTTGTGAGTTCCCAAGTCTGATTCACAAGAATGGAATTCATCTCGCTACGAACCGCCTCTTTCCAGTAGTCTGCATCAGGGGATGCAAACGCTTTCTGAAATCGACGTGGGAGTATCATCCACGAGGTACACAGTAAAATCATCACCAAAAAATTTTGCAATCCTCTGTCTCTTGCTCCTCCTCGGAACGTCACCGTCATCATCCTCAGGATTTTCCTCAGGTGTTGGTTCAGGATATTCAATTTAAGTAGTAGGTTCGGGAATTATCTCACTAGTTTTACCAGAACTGCTATGCTCAATTTTCATAGGAAAGATGTTCTCAAAGAAAGTAGCATCATTAGACTCCATGATCGTGCCAACAGACATGTCAGGCGAGCTCCAAACCTTCACACGGAAGCGAGTTCTCTCACACGCGAGAGGTCTCACACCCCACCGGCACCGACACACGGCACCGACCACCGACACACGGTGGATTTCACCTCAACACATGAGGTACCCCCAACACATGGAGGATTTGGCTCCGACACACGGACACCTTGGCACCACCGACACACGGCGGACTTGTGGCTCCAACGGATGGAGAGGATGCACCCCTACACAAGGCGGTGACCACCAACGGATAGTGGGTTTGCGGCACGGTTGATGTAGTTGTTCGGTTGACGAAGCTCGTGGCGTGATGACGATCTCTCCGGCGGCGAAGTCCCAAGAGCACAAGATCGGAGACCGTCTCTCACCACTACCCCTTCTCTCCCAACATGGAAACTAGGGCAAGAGCACCATGGGAGAAGGGGCAAAACTTGGGGATGGATGAGAGGAGGTGGGGCGCACCTTCTTCTTCCTCTTCCTCTTCCTCTCTTCTTCTCCCTCTCTGTCCCCTTCAATCTCTCGAGCACATGGAACCCTTGGTGGAGATGGGAACCATGGGAGGAGCTCTCTTGGTGGCTAGGGCAAAGGGTGGCTGCTAGATTAGGCTCTCTCAAGTTTCTCCCGTGTTCCAAGCCCCTATTTATAGGCACAAGGTGAAACCCTAACAATGGACGGCTCGGATTTGTTTTCCCGAGTTTCGGATCAATCCGTCGGACCCCGTCCGGTGCTCATCGGACGCCGTCCGATTAGATTTGGTCCCAAATTCGTACACTGTCGGACGCCGTCCGGTGTATTATCGGACCCCGTCCGACCAGGTTTTAGGCCAAAATTTGTGCTTTGTCGGACGCCGTCCGATGGTTTATCGGACCCCGTCCGACCAGGTTTTAGGCCAAAATTTATGCTCTGTCGGACGCCGTCCGATGGTTTATCGGACCCCGTCCGACCAGGTTTTGGCCAAATTTGTACTTCATCGGACGCCATCATGTAAGTTATCGGACGCCGTCCTATGAGGTTCAAAATTTCAGAGTTTGCCAAAAAATTCATATCTTTTGCTCCCGAACTCCGTTTTTTATGATCTTGGGCATTCCGGAACGCTAAGAGAAAGGGCTATCCAACTAACTAAGTTTCACCACCTATTTCTAAATGGATAGACCATAAATTCTATAGAAACCACTCTCCGGCACCCTCGGACACGTCTCTCTCTCGACTCAGGCGTGGGCTCGACTTTTAGCATTCTTAATGACTTGCGGACTCGGCGGGAACTTAGAATGGCTTAGGCGGGAACCCAGGTGCCTTAGGCACCAAGAAACCCTTGGACAACTGGAAAGTGGCTTCCGGAGACTTCCTGACACTTTCGAAGACTTAGGCGCTAAGAAACCTAAATCTTGGACTGTTATCCCACTCAGGAACTCTCTCGAACCATGGACACCTGGCATCTCTAGAACCCGCTCGAACTCACTCAGATGAACTGGAACTTGTGCTCAGTGGGACCTACAACCAGAGAGATGAGCTTGCAGACATCAATGGGCCGGATGGGCCAGAAGCAGACACGCACACAAGAAAAATAGAAGAACTAGCAAATAACATCCTTAGCCTTGATGCAATCCGTCGAGGCCCAGTTGGCATCAATTACCAAAACATTAAGCCCATGGGAGGCTTGATCTTACAATCTCCCCCTTTTTGGTAATTGATGACAACACCTGCAAATCCAACATGACAAAACCAAAATACTATCTCTGGTGCAATGGGTTAGCTCAAAAACATTGCATGCCAACATAGCACAAGTATAAGAGACTAGGCCATTGAATAGAGTGCAATATATGTATAGACACGAGCTCCCCCTAAATCAATGCATACCACTTGAGAATACTATCACATCACAACATGGAGCAAAGCATCTCCATCCTAATCTCCAGCCTAGGAGCAAAGCATCTCCTAAGATATCACTTGTAACCCAAAGTCAATTCTCCCCCCTTTGCATTCCAAAACATGACAATGCCCAATGTGTTTCCAAAGCATGGATTTGCAATTATTTCTCCCCCTTTGGCATCAATGACCACAAAGTAGCAAAACATGGGTTTAACAGCAAATTAAGAGCTTTGGAAGTTATACTAGTGCAAGCACACCCACAAATCCACCACACTCAAACTCTAGCCATCTCAAGGTCACAATGTCACAAGATCAACTAGAGCACAGTTGTTAGATGTGTAATTCAAGTTATTATGACCTAAAGCAAGTATAGGATGAACAATAGCTAGAAGTACCAAGAGTTGCTCCAAAACTCAAAGGGGACGCATGATACACCATAGCACTAGAAGATGCACTCCAAGCTACACATGCTATCACAAAGCCTATTTGAGACTAAAACATTTTGGTTGAGCTCATTTTAAAGTATTTCACATTTTGCACTTTGAATTTTCTCAAATTTGCCATGTCTCAAACCATAGACGACGCCACCCAGCATGACACTGAAAATAAACGTCTCGGTCATCCAAAGCTCCCCCTAAGTTCATGCCCAGTGTCATGGCAAGCTATCTCATCGAGGAGGCATTGGTGAGACAAATATGACCAACTGTGGACTTATTCACATTTTAGCACATTTTGCAAATTTGGCTCAACATTTTCTCAAAATTGCTCAATTTAGCGAGGTAAAGACATGTGCAAAATGGAAGAACACAATCTAGATTTAGAAACACATGATCCACCAAAGAGTTTAGAGCAATCAAATGAGACTAGAAACTATAGTCCTCCTAACACATGCTCATGGCTTCCAATTGCATGATATATTGAGTTAAGCACAAGTTGAGCTAGTGACAAGGTAAACACATGCTATAGTTATCAGAATCATGTGATAAACATCTAGGCAATGACTGACATCAAGTATAACATGCAAAGCACCTAAATGCTTAAGACGGCTTCAAAAGATTTGCAATGAATGGATATAGCCTCACGACCGACTCAGGCAATGTTTGACTTGTCTAAAATGTTCAATTCATTTCTCAATTGACAAAATCGTGCCTCATCGAGTGGCTTGGTAAAGATGTCGGCAAGCTGGTCCTCCGTCCGCACGTGTTCAAGCACAATGTCGCCTTTCGCCACATGGTCTCGAAGAAAGTGGTGACGAACATCAATGTGCTTGGTCCGTGAGTGTTGGACCGGGTTGCACGCTATCCTCACTGCGCTTTCGTTGTCGCATAGGAGAGGCACATGGTCAAGTTTAAGCCCAAAGTCAAACAGTGATTGTGTCAAGTAAAGAAGTTGTGCACAGCAACTCCCTGCCGCTATATACTCAGCCTCAGCAGTAGAGAGCGCCACGGAGTTCTGTTTCTTTGACGCCCATGACACAAGACACCTACCCAAAAAGTGACAACCCCCGAAAGTGCTCTTGCGATCAATCTTGCACCCGGCATAATCTGAGTCAGAATAGCCTAGGAGCTCAAACCGCGCATCCTTCGGAAACCAAAGGCCTATGCTAGGTGTGTGTTTTAGGTATCGAAAGATTCTTTTCACAGCAGTTAAATGCATTTCTCTAGGGGAGGCTTGAAACCTAGCGCACATGCACACACTAAACATGATGTCCGGCCTAGATGCAGTCAAATATAGCAAAGCACCAATCATAGAACGATAAAGCTTTTGGTCGACATGTTTACCTTTTTCATTGAGGTCGAGGTGGCAGTTCGTCCCCATTGGTGTCCGGATTGGCTTGTAGTCACTCATGTTGAAGCGCTTGAGGAGATCGTGAATATACTTCTCTTGGCACATAAAAGTCCCAGTCTTGAGTTGCTTGATTTGAAAACCCAAGAAGAAATTCAGCTCACCCATCATTGACATTTCGAACTCCTTACTCATCATCTCACTGAAATCTGCGACTAAAGACACATTGGAGCTTCCGAAGATGATGTCATCCACATAGACCTGGCAGAGGAACAGGTCTCCATTCACCACCTTGGTGAATAGAGTCGTGTCGATCCTTCCAACCGTGAATCCCTTAGAGATGAGGAAATCCCTTAACCTTTCATACCATGCCTTGGGAGCTTGCTTGAGGCCATACAGAGCCTTCGACAGTTTGAACACATGATCTGGGTGCTGAGGATCTTCAAACCTCGGAGGCTGCTCCACATATACTAGCTCTCCAATGTATCCATTGAGGAAGGCACTCTTCACATCCATCTGCTTGAGAACGATGTTGTGGCATGTAGAGAATGCCACAAGCAGTCTGATAGCATCCAGACGGGCCACGAGAGCATAGGTATCACCGCAGTCAACTCCCTCAATCTGTGTGAAGCCCTGAGCGACCAGCCTAGCCTTGTTGCGCACCACCAAGCCAAACTCATCTTGCTTGTTCTTGAATACCCACTTGGTGTCAATCACGTTGTAGTCGCTTGGCCTTTTCACCAAGGTCCAGACTTTGTTCCTCTCAAAGTTGTTCAGCTCCTCGTGCATCGCATTGATCCAGTCTGGGTCACCCAGTGCCTCCTCCACTTTTTTTGGCTCAAGCTCAGACACAAACGCTGTGTGCTCACAGAAGCTTGCCGTCCTAGATCTGGTCTGTACTCCTCGAGTTGGGTCACCGATCACTTGATCAACTGGATGATCACGAGCAATGGTGTGATGGGACCTTATCAACTGAGGTGGTGGCTCATCTGATTCTGCTTCTACATCTGGCTCACAAGCTGTCTCTGCCTCTGGAGCCTGATCAAGACTTGAGCTGTCCGCCTGAGGTGAGGCTCCCCTGACTCTGGCACTGGTTCAGGTGTGAGAGGTGGTGGAACAGTCTCGGTCTCCCTCTGAGCCTCTACTGGCCTCACATCACCAACTGGCATCTCCTCCACCGCTCTAGCCAACTGCTCACCATCCACATCATCCAGGTTTTCATGCTCCCCTTGGCTCCCATTTGACTCATCGAACTTCACATCGTAGGACTCCTCAATCTGATCACTGCTTTCATTGTACACTCTGAAGGAAGACCCTCTGGCTGAGTACCCCAAGAAGACTCCCGTGTCCACTCTGCTCTGGAACTTGCCCAAGTGCTCCTGCTTCTTCTTGATGTAAACCTTGCAGCCAAAAACTCTGAAGTAGGAGACATTGGGTCGTCTTCCCACAAGCAGCTCATAGGACGTCTTCTTCAGGAGCTTGTGAAAATACAGCCTGTTGATGCAGTGACAGGCTGTGTTGACTGCTTCAGCCCAGAACAGATGTGAAGTCTTGTATTCATCTAACATTGTCCTCGCAGTCTCAATGAGCGTCTTGTTTTTCCTCTCAACCACCCCATTTTGCTGAGGAGTGTAGGTGGCTGAGAACTGGTGATCAATCCCTAGCTCATCACAGAACAGCTCAACAGAAGTGTTAGTGAACTTCGTTCCACTGTCACTTCTCACCTTCTTGAGGGTACAATCAAAAGCATTTTGGGATTTCTTTACAAACTTTTTGAAAACATCTTCAGTTGGAGTTTTGTCAGGTAGAAAGAAAACCCAAGTGTATCGGGAGAAGTCATCAACAATGACTAAACAATAGAGATTTTCCCCGATACTCACATAGCTTGTTGGCCCGAAAAGATCCATGTGTATAAGCTCGAGAGGTCGAGATGTAGACATGACATTCTTGGCAGGATTTGAGCTTGCCACTTGCTTGCCGGCCTGACAGGCACTGCAAAGCTTGTCTTTTTCGAATGTCACATCTTGCACCCCAAGGACCAACTCGTTTTTGAAAATTTTCTTCAAATTTGCCATGCCGACATGTCCAAGACGCCTATGCCAAAGCCAACCAAGAGAGACTTTGACGACAAGGCAAGTCGAGATAGATGCAGTGGGCTCATTAAAGTTCACAAGAAACAAGTTTTCAAAACGAAAACCTTTGAACACAAGTTTTTCATTTTTGTCCAAAACCAACAATCCCTCAGGTAAGAAATTACAATGGAACCCCAAATCACATATTTGGGCAACAGAGAGAAGATTATAGCTCAAAGTTTTCACTAGCAACACATTGTCAATTGAAAGATCTGAAGAGATTGCTACCTTTCCAACTCCAAGTACCTTGCTTTTGCTTTCATCTCTAAAAGTGACCTTGGGGGAAATCTTGCCTTCCTCCCCTATTGAGGTGAACAACTGGGGGTTGCCGGTCATGTGTTGGGTGCACCCGCTGTCGATGATCCAATGGCACCCTCCACTCCGGTAGTTCACTTGTCATGAGAAAAGATCACTTATGTGACTCAGGGACCCACACAGGAGGTCCCCGAGGGTTAGCCTTCAAACTAGAAGCAACAGGAGCAAATCGATCAATCAAAGATTTAGGCACCCAAACATGTGCCTTATGCTCATTCTCAGCCCTCAAGCCAGCATGTCTAGCAACTACCTTACCCTTGTCATTCATCCTAAGCAAGTAGTGGTCATACAACTCAGCATGAGCTCTTGGAAGCTTGGGTTTGGAGTGCTTGGGAGTGTTCCTAGCTTGGTTCCTAGGTGGAGCTTGCCTAGCAAAGTTTTGCCTAGGAGGGCCATTCCAGAAGCTAGGTGGAGGAGCTTGCCAAGTGTTGTATGGCATAGGAGGAGGACCATTCCAATTGTTGTACCTAGAAGCATATTGCCAAGCATATTGATTTCTAGGTTGCCATGTCGTGGAAGTATAGTGCCTAGGAGGTCCTTGCTAAGTGTTGAAGTGTCCAAAGTGTTGCATAGAGTTCAAGTTGCTAGTGTGCAAGTTGATAGGCCCAGAGTTGCTTCTCTTCTTGGGATGAGCATGATAGCAACCTTGCCTACTAGTAGATGCTCGTGGAACACTTGATTTCTTCCTCCCCTTTGGCTTCTCAGGGGTAAAACCCAAGCCACCCTTTTGGAAAGGTTTTCTTTGTTCCTTGAGCATCTTATCCAAGGTTAGGCTACCCTCATAGCACTTACCAAGTCCTTTATCAAATTTCTCAAGTTTAGATCTAAGTTCACCATTCTCGATAGCTAGTTCTCTAGCAGCTAAAGCAAATTTGCAATTATCAGAAGTACAATCATGAGCATTGCTAGAGGAACCACTAGAGTTAGAAGCAATCAGGGTCAAGTCAATCAAATCATCATAGGAAGTAGAGCAATCAACTCTAGGTGGTGCAACAATTATGGCACAAGCAGGAGCATCATCAACAACATCACTAGGAACAGACAAGGTAGCAGGTAAAGCATCAACCAAAGCATGACAGTCAGAAACATCGACAGATTGAGCGACAGGCAAAACAATCATGGAAGCATTGTCGGCTACAAGCCGCTCATTAGTAGCCCTAAGCTCATGAATTGTAGCAAGAAGATGTTCTACCGACTCATTCATAGCCCTATTTTCTTTTTCAAGCACACTTGACTTCTTAGTCATAGCATTATTAGTGCCTATCATGATGTCATGTTCAGTTTCTAGTGATTCATGCTTAGACACAAGATCATTGAATCTAGCATCCAAATTGTTAAGACGCTCCTAAAGTCTCATGCTTCTTGACCTTTTCTTTTCAAGAAATTCAGGTGCTTGTGCAAGATAAACTTGAGCAGTTTCCTCCTCAACATCGGGATCAGAGTCAGAGTCACAAACCTCATTGGTAGTTGGCTTGGCCATCAAGCACTTGGCGATATCAGTCGGAGTCGATATCGCCTTTGATGTAGTGGAAGTAGAAGAGAAGACTCATCATCATCGGAGTACCATACTTGAGACTCGGTGATGGCCGTGAGGCATCTTGGCGGGAAGGCTGGCGGTGGTGGTGGCACAGCCTGAGTGATTGCCATGCCGGCCAACCCTTGGCCACTTGATTCCTCCTCGTCATCAGAAGCTGGAGAGTCACTAGAGCTGTCGTCTGTGACCCACTCTCCCACAAAAACCAGCCTCTTGCCTTGCTTGGAGAAGCCCTTGAAGCCTGACTTTTGGAAACTCTTCCTACTATTTTTCTCCTTGTGCTTCAGCTTCTCACCATCACCCTTGTCCTTTCCCTTCTCCTTATACTTGATGTTTCCTTTCTGAGAGCACATTGAAGCTATGTGGCCCTTTTCTTGACACTCATAGCATCGGAGTGATGCATATGAGTTTCTCCCGGACCTCCTCTTGTCCCCATATCCATTGTTACTCATGAACTTTCCAGCATTCTTCATGAACAACCCTAGTTGCTCAAATCCAGTTTCGAACTGACTTAGGGTCATCTCTCCACCATCTTCAGCTGAGCTTGTCTTAGTGCCACTCTGCTTGGATCCACTCGCCTTGAGGGCAACGACCTTGTTCTTCTCAGATGCAGGTGGTGCCCCATACTCAATGATGAGCATCTCATGAGACGTGAGCTTGCTCAGGAGAACTGTGGGAGCAAGCTTCTCGACTTCGCCACTGTTGGAGAGATACGTGATGATATCACGGTACTCTTGTCTTGGCAAAGACTCGATCATCTTCCTGCACACATCAACATCTGACAGAGAAGAACCGAGCCCCTTGAGCTCGTTGATTATGGGGTTAAGCCTAGAAAACATCTCATTAACATTCTGTCGACGGTTGAGATATCGATCTCAAGTCGCTAAGGTTCTTTAAGATTGAGATAGGAGACACGCCGAACAACCACGAACAACAAATGAATAGGAGACGTAGTTTTTACCTCGTTCAGCCTCTCTCGAGAGATAATAGCCCTACGTCCAGCCTTTCTTATATATCACAGATGAATACAAGAGATGGCTCGACGAGACGAACAAGTCTCGGCGAGATTATGGGTGTACAAGCGAAGGTCAGGTGTCTAGCAGATACAAAAAGCCAGATCCAGTCCCCTCTACACGCCGTAGGGGCCTTGTTTATATAGTGCAGAGCAAACCGACCTACCGAGGGAATATCGGGCCGGGCTAACTACGAGATCGTAACGAACTCAGTACATGCCAAATATATCCCGAGGCAGATAAGGTATACTCCAAGTCTTGAGGATCACGACTCCTAATCCAATCCGGGAAACCAACGTCCGGGTCTTCACGTAGCCGTGCAGGACTCTTGTTCGAGACGGACTCAAACACGATTCCTTGGCCACTACGCACCACGCCAGGCAGGAAGCTGTTCGGCAGGATGCACATGGGCCAGATAGAACCTCCTAAGGAGCTGGGCCTTGGTAGGCTATTCGATTGGGCCGTCAGGGAGTGGGCCATGACAATGGGCCGTATTTTAATCCCCGACAGCTAGCCCCCGAGACTCAAGTGGAAGGACTTACTAGAGTGGGGTCTTCCTCTTGAGACTCCAAGTCACGAAGAGGGAAACTTTGTTGCTACAAAGACGTGTAACAATCGACCGAACAGGTTAGAGTTCACCCGAACAGAACTTGTTCGGGACCGAGCAAACCCGACCGGCGCCGAGCAACTCTGTTGCGTCGAACAGGGAACGACATCTGTCCGAGCAGAGTACCCAGCCCTCGATACAGAAATCGGAAGAAGTGAGGTGATTCATCTCCTTGAGGCTGAACGTCATCAAGGAGGGATTGAATTCTTAGTAGTGAAGAGCGTACCACCGCATCCGGTAAGATCAGATCTTCCAGGAGAATGAACATAGCAAGTCGCGAGACGGACTCGTGCTGCTGCATCCAGGCATTCAGATGCCTAGGAAAAGATAGGGGAGCCACCTCTCGGGCTAGAGCTTGCGCGAGGAAATAGAGATTGCGCTTTCGAGCAAACGTTATGCTCAGGAGCGAAGGTGATGTGCCTCCAGACGTAGATCGTGTGCTTGGAGCAGACAATACATACGAATGGGAAAGGTGACCCAGTCCCAGAGCGTAGAGCTCGCCAAAGGAACCAAGTAAGGAGATCTAGTCCCCGAGCACGGAGCTCGTTAAAGGAACCAGAAAGTGCGACCAGGCGAAGACGTACCCGGTAGGAGCCCGCGCTCCGGGCGAAGAGCTGCCCGGTGCGAGGTGATCCAGCCCCCGAGCACGGAGCTCGTCGCGGGGACCAGATGCGCGCTCCGGGCGAAGAACTGCCCGGTGCGAGGTGAATCACAACCCGATGCAGTCAGAGCCGCAAGAGAACGTGTGAAATCAACGCTTTACCCATGACGTATTCCTTGCGACAGTGTTAGCGTTGTCTTGGCAAGTGCAGAACCGACGCTTGGAGTGCCCGCTGCGATGAGAATCGGCTTACGATGGGCTTGCCCGTTGCGATAAGAATCGACTACGGTGGGCAGGACTCACAGGTGGCGCACTACCTTGACTTAGCCGAACCGTGAAGGTCGAGACGGCAAAGGCAAGAAATCATACGCGGTAAAGTGACCGGGTCTCACGGGCATGCGTGGAGCAAACCCAGAAGAGAGGGATGCAGACATCGGCTTTGGTGGGGAAGCCTGGAACCTCGCCACGACCATCACCGGAGTCTGATGTTCCCCGTTCCTGTATTCCCTGCAGAAGACAAACAAGAAACGAGCCGCAAGGGGAAAAAGAGAGCAAGAACAGTTCTAAGAAGAGCAAAGCGAAGTTTTAGAAAACACGCAAAGACGACCTACCCGCACAAGACATAATTTTTTCCGCACGCTCTCCCAATAGCGCTTAGTGTCACCTCGGCGAATGCGAACCGACGCCAGAGTGCCCGCTATGGCGAGAATCGACTTACGGTGGGCGTAACTCCGCTGGTGGTGCATTGCTCGGATTACCGTGCTGTGAAGGACGAGTATGGATAAAAAGACGCGTGTGCGGGCAAGTGCAGCCCAGCGTAGCTAAGACCGATAACCGTGGAAGGCGATCGACCTTAGCCGCAGCAAGACGGCGAGGCGAAATCTTATCCGCACGAACTCGCAGCGGCGTTGGGTCGCCTCGGCGGTGCGGAACCAGTGCCGAGTGCCCGCTATGGCGAGAATCGGCTACGGTGGGCATGCCCGCTGCGATGAGAATCGCTTACGGTGGGCGTAACTCCATCGGTGGTGCACCGCCGTTAACCGGAGCCGCATGGTCGCTGCGGATAAAAGACATGCTCAGACGCTGGGAGCGCCACGGAGCGAAGACCAACGGGTTGCCGAATTCAGCTCGAGTCCCAACCGACCGAGGAGAGGCGATCCTCAGGAGTTGGCCGAGCACTCAAGACCGCCGAAAAGGCGCTTGAATCAGAGCGAGAGTCGACCGAGCAGCTTTTCCTGCAAAAAGAGCAAAGAAAAGACAAGGACGAACAGAAACCAAGAGCAAGGCGAATAGCGCTAGAAAGTTTTAAGAAAACCGTAGAACGCTTAGCCTAACTCCTAGCCCCGTTGTGCAGTACCGTCAAGACCCGAGTTTGCGAACTCGAACAGTGCACAAGAGAAAGAGCGACGCCCTAGCCCTTGCACGACGATGCATGAAGACCTAAGCTTGCGACTTCAAGCACGTCGTAGAGAGTTAGAGCGACACCGTATCCTGATCGACTTGTTCCAGAACCGCCGTTAACGTAAGTTAGGCGATTCAAAGTAACCGAACAAAGAAAGTGTCTCGCCATGAGGGCTTACGAGCGAGCTTTACCAAGTGGTTGTGCCGTGAGCGGTAAGTGCCTCTGCCGCGGAGGGCTTACGAGAGCAGGCTTAGCCGCGAGGCTGGATGCCGTGTTACGCAACTCTGAGTTTAGGAACTTGTCGAAACAAGATACGGGCAGGGAAAACCCTTAAGATTGCGGAGCCAAGAGTTCGCAAGACCGGGCTGCCATCAAGTGTTACCAGAGAGAAAGAGTAGTCTGAGAAGACAAGTGGTGAGGAGGACCGCAGGGGGCCGCGAGCATTCACCGCTCAATGGGTTAAACTTTACATGGCAGCCCGAGAGACTTGGACGAACTAAGGCGCGAAATTTGAGAAAAAGCGCGAAGCTAGGAAACGAAAGACCTACACGAGGAACTTACGAAGCTGGTCGATGTTCCAAGTGCTGGTCAGCTCTCTCCCGTCATCCACAGCCAGGCGAACAGCCCCGGGATCCGGAAGGAATTTTGATCCAGTCCCCGAGCACGGAGCTCGTCGCGGAGACCAGACGCGCGCCCCGGGCGAAGAGCTGCCCGGCGCGAGGTTGATCCGGTCCCCGAGCACAGAGCTCGTCACGGGGACCAGACTTGCGCTGCGGGCGAAGAGCTGCCCGGCGCGAGGAGATCCAGCCCCCGAGCACGGAGCTCGTCGCGGGGACCAGACTTGCGCTGCGGGCGAAGAGCTGCCCGGCGCGAGGAGATCCAGCCCCCGAGCACGGAGCTCGTCGCGGGGACCAGACTTGCGCTGCGGGCGAAGAGCTGCCCGGCGCGAAGAGATCCAGCCCCCGAGCACGAAGCTCGTGGCGGGGACTAGACTTGCGCCCCGGGCGAATGGAGCTGGGGACCAGATCTGAAAGGCGATCAAGATCGAAGGGATCGATCCGATCTGGCAGGGGAAGAGACATCCCGCCTTCCGAAGTCGAGTCCTCGTGGAGAATCTCCGTCACCGATAGAGTTCGACATGTTCGACCATGAGTCCCCACGGACGGCGCCACTGCCGACGGTTGAGATATCGATCTCAAGTCGCTAAGGTTCTTTAAGATTGAGATAGAGACACGCCGAACAACCACGAACAACGTGACAGGAGATGAGTTTTACCTCGGTTCAGCCTCTCGAGAGATAATAGCCCTACGTCCGGCCTTTCTTATATATCACAGATGAATACAGAGATGGCTCGACGAGACGAACAAGTCTCGGCGAGATTATGGGTGTACAAGCGAAGGTCGTGTCTAGCAGATACAAAAGCGATCCATCCCTCTACACGCCGTAGGGCCTTGTTTATATAGTGCGAGCAAACCGACCTACCGAGGGAATATCGGGCCGGCTAACTACGAGATCGTGAACGAACTCAAGACATGCCAAATATATCCCGAGGCGATAAGGTATACTCCAAGTCTTGGGGATCACGACTCCTAATCCAATCCGGAAACCAACGTCCGGTCTTCACGTAGCCGTCAGCAGGACTCTTGTTCGAGACGGACTCAAACACGATTCCTTGGCCACTACGCACCACGCCAGTGTGAAGTCGTTCGGCAGGATGCACATGGGCCAGATAGAACCTCCTAGGGAGCTGGGCCCTGGTAGGCTATTCGATTGGGCCGTCAGGGAGTGGGCCATGACAATGGGCCGTATTTTAATCCCCGACACATTCTCAGTAGGAAGCATCCTAAATTGATCAAATTTTTCCTTAACCACCACCAATTTGCCCTCTTTGACAGAAGCTGTTCCCTCATGGATTTCTATAAGTGATGTCCAAACATCGTGTGCAGTGGGAAGGTTGCTAACTCTATCGAACATATCCATGCTCAAACCACATAACAGTGCATTCATAGGTTTAGCATCTAGTTCAAGCAATCTAGTTTGCTCAGGTGTGGGAGCTGTGTCATTCGCAAGTGTGATGCCTAGAGGAGACTCTACAACCTTCCAAATATCTAAGCCCATAGATTGGAGATAAACAGCCATGCGTCTTTTCCAGAAAGCAAAGTGGGATCCATTGAACAGAGGTGTTCGATTACTAGCGACACTACCCCCGTCGGCCATCTCTAATGCGGTTAAGCACAAATAGAGAACCCTGGCTCTGATACCACTTGTTAGGATCCTAGGCCGAGAGGGGGGTGAATCGGCTCTTTTCAAATTTTACTTCTCTCAATTCGCTTGCTTAGTTAGTCAAATTAAGAACACAAGCTATCAATGGATTTAGAGTCTAGCTGCGGAAGCGATCACAATTAGGCACAAGCGACTACTAGGAGGCTCGATGGCACTCACATGCAAACGATCAAATCAATATGCGGAAGTAAATGAGTGAGACAAGAAGACACAAACCGAGTTGTTTCCCGAAGTTCGGTGCTCAACACATGAACACCTACGTCTCCGTTGAGGAAACTTCTCACACAAAGAAGTCGGGACTCTCTCGTCCCTAGCCCTCAATCCACTCGTGGTAGCTCTTCACCAACACATGGTAGGCGAGCTCCAAACCTTCAAACGAAAGCGAGTTCTCTCACACGCGAGAGGTCTCACACCCCACCGGCACCGACACACGGCACCGACCACCGACACACGGTGGATTTCACCTCAACACATGAGGTACCCCCAACACATGGAGGATTTGGCTCCGACACACGGACACCTTGGCACCACTGACACACGGAGGTGGCCGCCGACACACGGCGGACTTGTGGCTCCAACGGATGGAGAGGATGCACCTCTACACAAGGCGGTGACCACCAACGGATGGTGGGTTTGCGGCACGGTTGATGTAGTTGTTCGGTTGACGAAGCTCGTGGCGTGACGACGATCTCTCCGGCGACGAAGTCCCAAGAGCACAAGATCGGAGACCGTCTCTCACCACTACCCCTTCTCTCCCAACATGGAAACTAGGGCAAGAGCACCATGGGAGAAGGGGCAAAAGTTGGGGATGGATGAGAGGAGGTAGGGGGCACCTTCTTCTTCCTCTTCCTCTTCCTCTCTTCTTCTCCCTCTCTCTCCCCTTCAATCTCTCAAGCACATGGAACCCTCGGTGGAGATGGGAACCATGGGAGGAGCTCTCTTGGTGGCTAGGGCAAAGGGTGGCTGCTAGATTAGGCTCTCTCAAGTTTCTCCCGTGCTCCAAGCCCCTATTTATAGGCACAAGGTGAAACCCTAACAATGGACGGCTCGGATTTGTTTTCCCGAGTTTCGGATCAATCCGTCGGACTCCGTCCAGTGCCCATCTGACGCCGTCCGATTAGATTTGGTCCCAAATTCGTACACTGTCGGACGCCGTCCGGTGGATTATCGGACCCCGTCCGACCAGGTTTTAGGCCAAAATTTGTGCTCTGTCGGACGCCGTCCGATGGTTTATCGGACCCCGTCCGACCAGGTTTTAGGCCAAAATTTATGCTCTGTCGGACGCCGTCCGATGGTTTATCGGACCCCGTCCGACCAGTGTTTTGGCCAAATTTGTACTTCATCGGACGCCGTCCTGTAAGTTATCGGACGCCGTCCTATGAGGTTCAAAATTCAAGAGTTTGCCAAAAAATTCATATTTTTTGCTCCCGAACTCCGTTTTTTTATGATCTTGGGCATTCCGGAAAGCTAAGAGAATGGGCTATCCAACTAACTAAGTTTCACCACCTATTTCTAAATGGATAGACCATAAATTCTATAGAAACCACTCTCCGGCACCCTCGGACACCTCTCTCTCTCGGCTCAGGCGTGGGCTCGACTTTTAGCATTCTTTATGACTTGCGGACTCGACGGGAACTTAGAATGGCTTAGGCCAGAACCCAGGTGACTTAGGCGCCAAGAAACCCTTGGACAACTGGAAAGTGGCTTCCGGAGACTTCCTGACACTTTCGAAGACTTAGGCGCTAAGAAACCCGAATCTTGGACAGCTATCCCACTCACGAACTCTCTCGAACCATTGACACCTGGCATCTCTAGAACCCGCTCGAACTCACTCAGATGAACTGGAACTTGTGCTCAGTGGGACCTACAACCAGAGAGATGAGCTTGCAGACATCAATGGGCCGGATGGGCCAGAAGCAGACACGCACACAAGGAAAATAGAAGAACTAGCAAATAACATCCTTAGCCTTGATGCGATCCGTCGAGGCCCAGTTGGCATCAATTACCAAAACATTAAGCCCATGGGAGGCTTGATCTTACAATCTGCCCACACCCTTTTAGCAGCATTTTCATGCCTCGCATTTGCAGCCAGCTTGTAATGCTCCCACTTGGTAGTTGGCGTAGATACCCCATTGATCTCGACTAAACCAGGATAATGGTAACGCAAGATAGATCCAAGCGTACCATTCACCTATCTTAGCCGTTCTTTCCCTGTCCAAGCTACATCAATCCACTGCCTGCAAACAATATTTATTAGTTGATCTATAGAAGTGAACTTTTATATAGACTGTTTGTACGTACCAATCACCAAGTGGCTTGATTACTCTACGTGCATTCAAAGGTACAGCTGGTGGAATCTGATTAGCTCCTTTGTACCTACAAAAGAAATAGAATGTTCATCACACATGAATAACTAATACATGCTACTAATTGGTTCATGATCGTAATATCTAAAAATATCTCCATCTCCCTCGGCATCTTATGGTTTTCGGGAAGGACATCAGAAATGAGGTTGACTAACTCATTAAAGCAGCCTTGTGAGAAACCATATTTTGATTTAATAGTCATAAGACGTGTCAGGAATGAAAGGACAGAAACCTTAGTAAGCTCATGCAAGGGCTTATCGGAAGCATCTAGGAGCCTATAGAATTCCTCAATTCCAGGGTTTGGTTGATCCTCTCGATCTTCTGGGGCATTATCAAATTCTCGACCCAAGTCCTCTACCATCTCATCCAACCTATCAATCTCTACATCGGCATCTTCATGTTGATCAAATATCTCTTCTTGGTGCCTCACCATGTTCATACCATGTATGATAGTTTGGCATGAAGCCAAATTTACATAGGTGGCCGGTCATCACGGACTTCCCCACTCAAGTGAAAAGACGGCACTTAGAACATGGGCACTCCACTACCCCTCCCGTAGGAGTTGGGGAGAAAACCCGATCTAGAAAAGCCTGTGTATTGGTTTGCCATTCTTGCGAGTGACTCATATCAGTAGCCCAACCATCATACATCCATGCACAATCATTTGCCATATTAAAAACAGTGGCTGAATGAAAAAATAAAAGTTAAGGCGGGTTTGTAGTTCAATCCTAATAGAGTTCTAGGCAAGGATAGGTCCTAAACCCACCCATCGATGGACGGCTTAGCGTGGTTTGTCCTGAATGTTGTATGATTCGAACGAAATTTCGACAGCATAACCCCGCTGTTCTCCGAACGCACACCTGATACTTGTGCATCGGAGAACAACAGAGTTATGCAACCAAATTCGCTCAATCATACAACATCCAGACAAACCACGCTTAAGTCGCTCCATCGCTAAACCAAAAACGTGGACAATTCAGGAGCGATACATCTCATAATTTAATATGAATTATATCGCTCCCAAACGGGTGACGTATAGGTTAGGTTGATGCGTGTTTTTAAAAATGTAAGTCACGACATTAAGGTCAATTAACATGTAAACACAAGATTAATATTCTTACACAAATATTGCAAACAACATTGCTAAAATATTGCAAACAACATTCAATCATTGCTATTGTAACATTGCAAAATTAATCATTCTTACACAAATATTGCAAACAACATTCACAAATTAAATATTGACAATTTCAATCATTGCTAAACCCAAATCAAACACCCTAAACGTCACGACAATCGCATTTACTAGCACAAAGCGGCTCTCCATTAACAACCCCTTAGATGTATGCATCAACATAGTTCTCCCCGTGCCACCAAAAATATTACCTCGGCTATGACGCGGTGCGGGGTGGCGACACGGAGCGTGACGGTGGCTGATGGGGGGGTAAGGTGTGGCGGCGCGGGTGGCGGCACGGGAGGCGGCGAAGCGCAAAGGAGCGCGTGGTGGCGGAGAGGCAGGGCGGTTAGGCTGGCGGGCGAGGTGGCGCGAGGCGGGCGGCTGGAGGGGCGGCGCTGGGCGGGCGAGGGGCGAGGCGGCGGGGCGGGCGAGGCGGCGGCGCTGGGCGCTATGTCGGGCGGCGAGGGGCGAGGCGAGGCATGGCGCCTGGGCGCTACGTGGGCGGCGGCGCGGCGCGGGCGGCGCTGGCGGCGGGCGGGCGGCGAGGAGTTGGGTGAGCGGGCGGGCGCGGCGGCACGGGCGAGCGGGCGGGCGGGCGCGCGCGCGCAGGGGAGGCGGCGGCGACGGCGCAGGAGGGCGGGCGGTGGCGGGGGTGGGAACCCTAAGTGTGCTCTGTTTTGGAACGATAAGTTGCTGGAAAGTATAAGTTATGCAAATCTATTTACATCAGCCTTTTTACATCAGCTAGGCTGATGTCAATAGTCCATTTACATCAGCTTGGCTGATGTAAATAGTACGTGAAAATATTCAAATATTATCGTGGGCCTGCTTGGTGTATTTACATCAGCCTGGCTGATGTAAATAACCTTATTTACATCAGCTATGTATTTACATCAGCCTGGCTGACGTAAATAGCTTTATTTACATCAGCCTGAAGAAACTGATGTAAATAGGATCGTATTTACATCCGCTCTGCGTAAGCTGATGTAAATATTTTTGGCTGATGAAAATAATCTAGATTCTTCTAGTGATATTCCTTAGAAAGTATATTATATGAATAGGTGCCTAAATAAATCTATGAAATTGCAAAATAACTGTCCCACTTATATACATATATGTAATTATGTATGCATTTATAGGAATACTTTAATTTAGACACCCACCATAAACTAGGACCTTCCTTATTATTTTTAAGAAACTGGCTTCAGAAAAATAGGTTAATAATGATTATAACCTAGGTTTATCTCTGTATTCATAAACATTTAGTATATTGTGAACTCTGATAAACCCTACCTCGTGCGTAGGTTGATTTTTGAATATTCGTTGTGAGCATGTCACCTTAAAAAACCTAATCACTATTTGACGATCTAGTGTACGAAATCGTAATTTGGGGTTTAGGAGAATATTATTATTATTATTATTATTATTATTATTATTATTATTATTATTATTATTATTATTATTATTATTATTATTATGTATTTACTAATTATTAATGCATTAGGTCATACATAGCATATCATGTGCAAAGTAGGTTTGCTAATCAACCTTAGTAGTTATGACAAGGGTTAAACCAAGATCGTGCATGTATCATGCTTTCCATTGCATTAGTGAGTAATTATTGGTTGTTGGTATGATTAGACGTAAGCAATCCCGAGGGAAGATTTGGGAACGCCGAAGAGGACCACCTACCGGATCAAGGCGAGTTAACACTTACTCTTTAGATGTGATCCGTATTAGGGAGAGACAGCGACTTTCCTTAGTGCGGATTAACATCGCTAATATCATGTTCATTACCTAGTTTTTCTGAAACTATGTTGTTTAATTACTAAAGATGCATGCTTATTAGATCGCCTAATTGTTAATCATCTTATAATTATACATGCCTGCCTTGAAATGTTTAGCCTTAATGACTGTCTTGATTGTCATTGCTCTTGTTAGCCTATGATTAGTCTGGTAACCACTTTAACCCAACCTAATTGGTAAAACTTCTTAGACCGGCTTAGTGTTAACAAATCTTCTAGCCAATCGCCACGGAACGGTGAACCGATATTCACCGGACATTCATGATTCTCATTCAATATGATTTGACATGTGACAGTTAGGGCTGGTAGATGCATGTTGGGCTGCTTGTGCTTGTGGGAATGGATATGTGGGGACTTGGTCGGTTTGGGTCGGTCGGTTGGGAAAGTCCATGTGTGTGGTGTGGTGTGGTCGATGACCGTGGAAGTAGAGAAAGGTTGGTGGGTTGCCCCTAGATGGATTTGGACATCCTGATGGATGATTAAGGCATGAGATGCCTAGTGCTGGGTTTAGCCAGGGCTTACCCAGGAGGAGCGCGGACGCACACGCGTAGCTGAAAGATCGCTGCCCAGGTTGGTTCCAACACAACGCGTGGCCATCGCGCGAAGCACGGGACGTGGATCGCCTATTGTGAGCACTCCACAGAGGCCCTCTGGGACCAGTCTTGTTAGGGGCAGGTATTGGCCCTCACTGGATAGTGGTAAAGGCCACACATCCCCAGGGTGAAGGTCGGCTAGGGAGGGCCGGCAACCCTACTAGGCCGGGGTGATCACGCCAAGGCATGTGTGGTCTGTAACAGGATTCGCCAAATCCTGGAAGGATGGCATAACTAGGATTGGTTGGGGGAAACCAAGAGAAAATACTATAAAGTATTGGCTGGTATGGTGATTGTGTAAGCTGGTTGGGTTTATGATCGAGGGTTGGACAATTTGTGTGTTAATTGAGTTTAAGCTGCTATGGATTGAGGTGATTTGGGTAAGCTGGTTGGATTTATGGTCTATGGTTGGTCGATTGTGGGTTGAGTTATGGAAAGCGTTGGTCGATTTGTGTGATGATTGTCGTGATTGGCTGATATTTGGGGCTGGGATGCATGGTTAGGAAGGAAACCCTGATTATTATACATAACAAGACAAAATTCTAGATAATGCTAATTAGGTTGTTTCCAAATGTCTTATAAACTTGGCTTTACGCAAAATAAAATAACCCCTTTCCTCCAAATAAAGCCTTCTACACTAAATGCATTAAGGGATCAGTGTTAACTAGCCAGCGTTTGGATGACGCTGACCTCGCCTACTTACCTTCCTTAGACGATGAAGTCGAAGACGACCCTTTCTCGTGTCTCGAAGACGACGGACAGGACCATGGTGCACCCGAGGAGTCTTAGGGGTCGCTTCAGTCGCTGATGGACCGTAGTCGATAGGAATTCTTTTGGGTAGATATTTTGGGACCGCTGTAAACTCTGAATCTATTCTTTGTATCTAAGGCGTGTATGGGCCGCCTTGCTAAAGTCGCCTATGGGCGCAATACTGTGATGTAATATTCAGGAATTTATTCGATCGGTGTATGCTTGTATCGGCTACTTGGTCTTCCGCGCTAGCGTACTGATCTAGGGGCTAGTGCATGGGATTGTCGTCCCTCGAGGTAAGTAAAAATTGAGGGGTGATAGGCGTGCCAAGTGCGGCACGCCATGAGGCGGGACGCTCGTTCGTTGTCCATGCAATCTGATGATTAATCCCCAATTCTTCTTAGGAGATTCAATTCTCTTTTCTTCAAATTACCAACTCACGAATTCTAGTTCAATTCAAATTAAATCTATTATATATCTTCGATATTCTTGAACGAGATGGGGATGACGGCGATTGTCGCGTAGGACAAATCGATGGGTCCTAGACTTGATGCTGTGACGATGGTGCGATACTGATTGTACAATCGATGTAGTCGTACAGCCGGTGTCGTTGATCGATCTCCTTTGGTCTTGCGGTTCCTCCTTTAAGAGCCCGTCGTGCTGATAACGTGTTAAGCAACCACGCTATCGGGTGTAATCCGAGATTATTGATGCACACACAAGACGTAGTTAATGAACAGCAACAATCACAGAAGTAGACAAAACACTTGCGTAGGGGGAGAGACAATGCTTTATTGCGTCATAATAATTTTTATAGCTTCGCACGGTTTCCTATATGAATATATATTCTGTGAATATATGCCATATCATTTGCCCATACAGTTTGGTCAGTGGACTATATCAGGCAAGTAGTTTCACCGAGTGATACATGATGAATTGATGATTATATACACCATGCATACATGGTAACCAAATCAATTTTGCATCCGACTCGTTATCCCCATCTCAGCCCAGGCTAACGGAGCCTATAAGACAAGGAGAGTTCTGAAGAATGTCCAAAGAGAGTAGTCCCTCCATCCCAAAATATAAGACATATTTTGACTTCAAAAAAGTTTTTCAAGATTGATTTTAACCGTTAAATTTCAATATTATATATTATGACTTTCTACGAAGAGGATATTGTATCAAAACCACTTTGAAATATGAACATATTGGTTTGTATACTAAATCCTAGCGATGTATATAATTTGATTAATTTATAGTCAAAGTTTACTAAGTTTGACTTTTTTGAAGTCAAACTAACCCTTATATTTTGGGATGGAAGGAGTAATAAATTGTTTAAACTATAGACAAAAGGGATGGCTCTTGAGATGCTACTTGATGCTACTTTCTTCTTTATTTGTAGGCTTTGTAGGTTTGCCAACTTAGGGCATGTACAAAGCCATTATATAGGTGGTCTCTATGAGTGGAGTGGTTTTGCTGATGTGGAGGAGAGAGGGGGAGGAGAGAGAAGAGTCGACTCTTCACGAAGAGACGTCTCTAGCACAAGCTCCTAGGCACCATTAGAGAGAAATGATATTAGATGACATACTGTCTCTTATTTATGTCTGCTGTATATAGCAGTTTTTAAGTGGACTCTTACTGTCGGGGGTAAAATTACAGCCCATTGCCATGACCCACTCCTTGACGGCTTAATCGAATAGCCTCCTAGGGCCTAGCTCCCTAGAAGGTTCTATCAGGCCCATGAGCATCCTGCCGAACAGCTTTCTGGCTGGCACGGTGCGTAACGGCCTAGGATTCATGTTCGAATCTGACTCGAACAAGAGTTCTGCACGGCTACGTGAAGACCCGGACGTGGTTTTTCTGATTGGAACAGACGTCGTGATCCCCAAGAATTGGAGTATACCTTATCTACCTCGGGATGTATTTGGCATGTATCGAGTTCGCTACGGACTCGTGGTCAGCCCGGCTTGATTATCCCTCGGTAGGTCGGTTGTTCAACACTATATAAACAGGGCCCCTACGGCGTGTATAGGGCACGAGAAGATCGCGTATTACTTCTTGTACACCCACAAGCTCGTCGAGACTTGTTCATCTCGCCGAGTTCCTCTTTGTAATCCTTTCTCATATAAAGAAGCGTTGGACGTAGGGTTGTTATCTCTCCGGAGAGGCCCGAACCAGGATAAAAACCCTGTGTCTCCCTGTTGCTCGTTGATTGCTGTTTGCCTTGCTCGGCAAGTCTTCTATCTCCCTTTCTCAAGAACCTTTGTTGACTTGGGACCGATATCCCAACCGTCGACAATTGGCGCCGTCCGTGGGGACATAGTGGATCAAACCTGTTCGAGCATGTCGAACTCTTTCAGCGACCAGAAAAATCTTCCTGAATGGTATGACTCAGAAGGACAGGATGTAACTTCCCCTGTCAGATCGGATCGATCTCTTCGATCTCTATCACCTTTCAGATTTGAGACAGAGCTCTCCGGCTACGTTCCGGAGATGGTCTTAGATCAACCTCCCGTCATTGACGATGATTACGGAACCGACGATCTTTACGTTGGTTTAGATCTTTCAGATTCCAAGGCTATGTCGGTCGATTCCTTCTGTGGCGACACAGTGATGACGCCGTCTAGCGTGCCAGCACACGGCCGTCGCAGTGTCAACATGGCCGGCGCAGAGACTTCAGAGCCTCACGCGCGGGCCGCGGTGGCCAATGACATGGGGCAGTCCAATTCTGCTTAGCATCAAGATGGGGCTACGCTGGCTGTTCGCGAATAAGAATTTGTTCGCCGCAGCCTGGATGCCTCAATCAATCAGACCTTGGCACAGATCCGCGACCAGCGCAAACGATAACGACGCGACCTGCCTCGCGTATCTCCGCCAAGTCCCCCGGCAGAAGTTTCGCCTGCTCGGGACGAATCCCCACGTAATCAGACTCCGGTCGGATAAAACGTGGATGCTTTAGGGATCACAGGACCCCTAGATCAGAGTCGGGAACGACTCCAGGCCATGGCAACGGTGATCAGATCCACCAACTAGGCCGACCTCGCCCGCATGGGCGACGCTGTTGCCTCTCACCTAGAGCGACTGGCTGAAGGCCTTAAGTCCATAGGTGAGGTTAACACTTCCTCCGGACAATGCAATACCGTCCGGAAAGACTCGACAATGCGGCGTTCAATCGGTAGCGCGGATCGCTGCCACCGCAAAGGACGATTCGCAACGAGCAAGATACCCGTGGTCGGCGACGCTCGCCAAGTCCCCGTGGTCACTGCGACCACAGGAGCAAGCGGACGCGCAGTGATCGCGGACGATCCCCTCGGGAGGAGCGCATCATGGCGACCACGAGGAAGGAGCGTGGAGGATTGTCTCGGAGGGAATTCCACCAGGTAGAATCTTCTCGTTCAACTAGAGTATCTCCGAGCAACAGGACTAGGTTCTGCTGGAGAAGGTGGCCGGGCGTATGCCTTGGGTTGTAAGGTTTTCTCTGACGAGCTCCGCACTGTCACGTGGCCTTCCAAGTTCAAACCTGGCCACGTGGAGAGGTACAATGGGACTCAGAACCCAGAGGAATTTCTTTCCATCTACGCTACAGCCATCATGGCAGCCGGAGGTGACGAGCTAGTCATGGCTAACTACCTTCCGACTATCCTTGAAGGTGATGCTCGGACATGGCTGTTTAATCAGCAGAAAGGTTCTATCCACTCTTGGGACCAGCTTTGTGACGCTCTGATCGTCAATTTCCAGAGCTGTTACGTGCGTCTGGGCAAGGAGGATGATCTGCACCAGATGATTCAGATGAACGGGGAGACCCTTCGCAACTTTGTGAAGCGTTTCATTAAGATCCGCAACACGATCCCGAACATCTCAGATGAATTGTTGTCCGCGCCTTTAAAAACGGAGTGCGCGACGAGCGGCTCACCCAGGATCTCGAGATCAATGAGATCTGGGCCGCCAATGACCTGTTCAAGGCCGCTGACCGCTATGCCAACGCGGCAGAGCGTGTTCAGTAAAAGAAGGCGTTTGACAAGGGCGAGCTGCCCGCCCAGCCTGGTGTAGATGAGAAAAGAAGAGCAGCAACAATCCTGGTGACAAGAAGTCTCAGAAGAAAAAGAACAAAGGTGCGCAGGATAACACGGTCGCCGGTATAGATCGCGCACCTCCTTCCAAGGACGGACAGAAGAAGCTCAACAATAACTACAAGGGCAAGAACCCCGCCCAGGGAGGCAATCAAGGCAAGAAAGGTCCGAGTGATCGATATTGCAAGTTCCACCAAAACTACGGGCACGACATACGCCATTGCAGAACTTGGGCTGCAAAGCTCGAGGAGTTCTACAACGGCAAAGGTCCCAAGCGCCAAACCGATGATGGTGATCGGGACGATGAGGATGACTATCAGGAGCCCGTGAACCATATAGCCGTTATCTTTGGCGGCTCCTCGGCTTATCCTTCTCGGCGCAGCCTCAAGGACGCTGCCCGGGACGTCCACAACGTTGAGAAGGGCAAACCACTGCCCGAGTAGATGAAGTGGACCGAGGTCTCTATCTCCTTCTCTAAGGAGGATTGCCCCACTGGGACCAAGCCTCAGCGGCTTCCGCTGGTGGTCGCTCCGACCATCAGCAACGCCAGAGTCGGGCATGTCCTGATTGACGGCGGGAGTGCTTTGGACTTTCTTTCTGCAAAAGTCTTGGACGAGATGCAGATTCCTCGCTCCAAGCTCAAAGAGGTCGCGATGCCCTTCTATGGGATTGTGCCGGGAGAAGCAGTGCGGCCGCTGGGGCAGATCATTCTGCCCGTTATCTTTGGCAGCCCTAGCAACTTTCGGACAGAGTTGATCACGTTTGATGTGGTTGACTTCCCATCTGCCTACAACGCGATCTTGGGCTGGCCATCTCTTGGCAAGTTCATGGCCGTATCCCACCATGCATACCATTGCGTGAAGATTCCGGGCCCTAGCGGCGTGATCACGGTCAAGGGCAACTACAAGGCTGAAAGGATCGCTATGCCGCCTAGAGGGGGTGAATAGGCGAATAAAACGAAATTGCGGAATTAATAAACTTGAACAGTGACCAGCCCGTCAGATGTTCCGATGCAGATCGAATGTTTCGACCTGGTCCAGAAACCTCTACGTCGGATGTTCTGATCTGGATCGGATGTTCTGACGGCGTCGGATGTTCGCGTCGGATGTTCCGATCCTGGGTATTCTGGATTTGTCTAAAACCTGCAGTAAACTGATTTCTCGCAAAGCCAAGATTAGATCTACTCAAGAATACTCAGAACAAGCCAAAGCAATAGTAAAAACAACCAAACAAGATGAAGACAAAAACACAGCGATTTTTGTTTACCGATGTTCGGATCTATGAAGGGAGATCCTACTCACCGTTAGGGAAGGCACAAAGCCCGGATCACCAAGACCCTAGTCCCCTTACCGATGAAGCACACAGCACTCACCGGCGATCACTAGTTGAATCCTTTTCCTTGCGAAGGTAGATTCTGAAAGAGGACGCGGTGCTACACTAGCCGGAAAACAAAATTTTCTACCACGACCACCTAGGAAGCAAGCAAGTCAGGGATCACTGATCGTTACCCTTGCAGCACGTTAGCAACAGAAGAAGAGTGGGTGAAGCCTCCCCGCGTGCTGCAAAGCACTGTACGTAGTCGAACTCAACGCGGTACAATTCCTCCTTGTCGCGGATGTAGCCGATCCTCTCGATCAGCGCCGGCGCAGGAGCGACGACGCCTCTACGGTATCCACACGTCCAGGGAAGGAACGCTGCGTGTTGGTGTGCTAGCACCCGTGCGCGCGGCGGCTAGGGTTTAGAGGAGTGGGACGTGGTGGCGGCCAGGGTTTCGTGGTGGAAGACTCGCCCACCCCGCGACCCACCTCTCTAATTTATAGACTGCTCTAACGGGCTTTCTACGAGAAACTCATTATGACTCACGCTAATGGATCTTCTACAATAGAAACCCATTAGTGCGCAGTGGATCTAAATCCGCACAAACCCAATAATGGATCGAATCCATTAGTAATGTTCCAACCCGTTAAGTGTGTGACCCATTAGGCTCATGTACAAGTCGGCCGCGGTCCCGGAGAAATCTTTCTCCAGACCACAACTCAATAGCAGTACCTAGCAGCACATAGTGACCCCCGAATGCACACGATGATCGAATTAGCTGAATCTCGATATACTCATATAGGATCTTTTTGCCACACGACATCAGTCAAGCTCAAGGCAAGAAGCGTGCCACCCTTGTGATAGCTCGATCCATTCACTCGTCAATGTAATGGATATAATTGTGATTAACTCTTTACTCACTTTGGCTGTTTGGCATGGCCATGCACTTTTCTTATCCATCCACACCGAGGGGCCCAGAGATTTCTCTCCTGTTACCAAGGAGGGGCAAATTCCATCTTGATCTCTTACACCTCACGTCATGTTTCATAGCATACCCGTAAGCAACCTTTATAGCTTCCCTGTTACGGTGAAGCGTTTGATAGCCCCAAAGTATACGACTACGCATGCTGAGAATCAATAAGGATCTCAGGTCGAAGGACCGTATAGTTAATCACGCGTCAGATGTTCAAACCCCGTCGGATGTTCCGACCCGCGTCGGATGTTTCGACCGAAGTTCCGATGGACCCCTTACTGGATGGCATGAAAAACTAGCAGACTGGATTATCATCGGATGTTCCGACCCTCGTCGGAGTTCTGATGATGAAGGTTCTGTATAGAGTGTATTTTGAGTGGAAAAATCACATGAACTTCGAGATACCTATTTTGAGCACTTAGGAACCTTTATAAGCTTCTCCATTTCATTCCTCTTTATAGTACGGCATCCCTAGGACTCAATAAATAAAGATTTACAAATAAATACTAGTCTTGACGCCTTCTTGCAACATATCCAATTTTGAGGGGTACAGCATCACATGTAAACATGTAGCTCATGGAATTAACCTGTGTAACATCTGTGCACAATTCTCCAATAGAAATATTCGCTCTATAATTGTTACTCATTAATCACCAAAATCACTAAAGGGCCTAGATGCACTTTCAATCTCCCCCTTTTTGGTGTATTGATGACAACAATTATAGCTCACAAATAAATTATAAACAAGAATATATGAAAGAGCTCCCCCTGAAACTATGACAATTAGAAGAACAAGAACCCCCCCTATATCCTTGGCAAATTTGAATCTAAATGCAATATGACAGGATAAATCACACAATGCGAAAGAACTTAAATTACTAGCAATTCACCATTACATCATCATCACAGAATAATTAAAGTCTTACAACCACAGCGTACCACATAAACATCGAGTTTAGAACATAGTTTTGCACTTAAACATTCAAGTTTCAAACAAGGAATCTAAGATAGAAATAAGATAACTTTTCTCCCCCAGATAAATGATAGCTTTTCTCCCCATTTGGCATCAAGGCGCCAAAAAGAGAAAAACTGAAAGTGGACTACTCAATCCACTCTGGATCGCTGCTGCTAGAACCACCACGACCACTACCACCATCACCACCACCACCACCGGTGACCTCATCATCATCGTCGTTGTTGCCGCCACCAGAAGGAGGAATCCTAAACAATCCTCGAGTATAGGTGTCAATTGTGGAGTAGGAGGACTCGGAATCATCAGAAGAAAGAGGCATACCAAGGTGCTTCTTGATATCTTGAATCTGCTTTTGATTATCGCGAAGACGCACAATGGATTCCTGAACCCCGATCATTTGTCTTGCGACACATGCAGAAGATAGATTTCAGTATTTTCTTGATAGAGCCTCCAGGAGATGATGGGCTAGACTGAGCTGAAGACGGTCCTGCCGTAGAAGAGGGACCCGCGCTATCACGAGTAGCGGAACTCCTCCTGGGTGGAGTTGCCGAAGTCCCACCAGGAGAAGCCAGTCCACGGGTGGTCACAAGGTATGGGGTATGCTTCACATCCAGCACAAACTTGAGACCAGTAACATTGATGATCATGCTCATCAGATAAGGAGCATAAGGACAGCTCCTCTTTGGATCACAAGAACTGATCTTGATCTCACACCAGATGAAGTCCAGAATATCAAAGGGATGTTCTCGCAGACCAATCTTCATCAGAAGGTTGCGAGAATAGGATAGAACACGAGAAGCGTCACCTTCTTTGGGACACAGGGTCTTGCGGAGGATGCGATTCAGCACTTGGTAGAATGGCTTCATGGTATCAGTAGCTCCAGCCTTAGTAGGGATAGACCCATCATACAAGAAATTCAGCTCATGATTCTTTAGGGCATCCATATCATCGATTTGCTCCATGTTCCCTCTGGTGGAGAGCTTCCGATGCTGGCCAAACTCCCTCTTCGCGAAGTTGTAGAAAACTCCATCGCACATAAACCAGAAGAAGTCGCCTGGGGCACCTCCAGCAACATACAATGAAGCATAAAACTGACAGACAACTTCATCGTTCCAATCATGCTGAAAGCTCAAGATATCAGTCAATCCCATGGTGTCACAAGCAGAAATGACCTCATTGATGACTGGATTGATTGTCAAAGCCATGCCTTCCCAATCAATAAATTGCATGCGCATGACTGGGCTCTTCTTCTTAACAAAGGCATCATCATAGAAATCTTGATGGAAGAAGTTCCAGAATCTTTCATCGGTCCCTTCTTCCTTCTCATACTTCAGAGGATCCTCAAATCTGCGGAATTGAATCTCCTTGGCATCCGCGACATAATAGCCGGGGATTTTGGGAGTGACATTATGAGCGAAGGTTGTGGACAACATAGACCCCGGGTATCCACACGGCGGGCCTAAGAGACCGCCCGATAGGGGATGAATCAAGTCGGGTGGATAAGGACGGGTACCATCCGGACTCTAGAAGACTTGCTCGGCAAGAAAAGACATGAAGATAGAAGCCAATCCCTAATTAATAGGGAAGGTATACTTGTAATCCAAGATAACTACTAGAGGATAGAAATAGGAATCCTACCTCAGAATCGACTAGGACTCTTCTTGAACCCCACCCCCTCCACTATATAAAGGGGGTAGGGGGCCATAGTTCGGCAGGACAGATCCCATGAGGCCATCTACAGCATCCCACATCTAAGAGAATTACACATCTACAGCTTGATCATCTCCCAGGTTGATCATCATCTTGTACACATATACCCCATATAATCCCAGAGCACATGACGTACGGTATTACCTCCGCCATGAGGGCCTGAACCTGTATAAATCCTTGTCTTGTGCTACCATCGAGTTTGGATCTTGCATGCATCGCCCCATATATAATCATTGCCGACGGTGACCCCCCAGTTAGTCACCTATCGACAGTTGGCGCGCCAGGTAGGGGCAGCGTCAAGATCATCTTCATCAAGCCCGATGGCATCGATCAGCGGTGTCGCCATCGTCTCCGCCCTCGGCGCCGACTGCGTCATCAACGGCTTCGGCAACTCCACTTCCCTTATTTGGATCAGATCCAATCTGGGGAGAACTACAACAACGCCTCCCGCTCGGATTGGGAATCGCCACGGCCATCTACTCATGAGTAGTACGCCAACGGCTCAATTCCCGACTCGGATACGGCGACGGCTCGAAGACAGATTCCGTACGTAATCTTGTTTCTGTAATTCCCATTGATCCAGAAGGAATTTTGGGATGAGACTGGATGCGTTGGAAAGATAATTTCGTCATCTTTCTGTGAAGCCCAAGAACACCCAAAACGGAGTCCGGATCTGTCCGGGACATCCGTTTGAAGGCAGGCTGCACGGGATGGTCGCGAATCTCAGCAAGCTCGTAAAACCCATCTTGTTTCTGTAATTCCCTTAGATCCAGAAGGAATTTCGGGATGAGACTGGATGCGTTGGAAAGATAATTTCGTCATCGTTCCGTGAAGCCCAAGAACACCCAAAACGGAGTCCGGATCTGTCCGGGACATCCGTTTGAAGGCAGGCTGCACGGGATGGTCGCGAATCTCAGCAAACTCGTAAAACCCATCTGCGGAGGATGCGGCACGCGGGTATGCCGTGATACACCTCCAAGGACATCGAGGATCAGCAAGGAGCTACTCAAGACAATCGACGACCAACACTTCTTCCGGATTTGGATCCGATCTAATCCGAGGAGAACGTCGACATCGCTTCGTCTGGACTCCCGTTCGGGTCGAGGAATGCCGTCGCCATCTACTCCCGAGTGGTGCGCCGGGGCCTCGATTCTCGACTCGGATACGGTGAGAACTCAACCAAGGACTTCAACAACGCTTTTTCGGACTCGGACAAGATCCGATCCGGGATGGAATTCAATAGCGCTTCACTCGACTCCCGACCGTGTTGGGGAACGCCACCGCCGCCACCGACGAGTAGTGCGCCGGGGCTTAATTTCGACTCGGATACGGGCGAGGTCCCGGCGAAGAACGAATCTCGGTGGTGACCGCCATCAGCAGCAAATCACTCGGACTCGACGACCATGGCGTCCATCGGGCGACACCGGCTTCATTAACCGCGAGACCAACATGAGGAGAAGATGCGATCTGTTCCCATTCAGATTCTGGACAGAATTTGTATCGCTATTTCCCGCTGACTCAGTAAGAGTTTCGGGGTGAAATAAGATGCGTTGGAAAGCTTATCTCGTTATCTTTCCAACGAATCCAAGAACGCCTAATTCCGACTTCGGATGCGACCGTGGCGTCTTTTTGAAGACAGCCTGCGCAGAGAGGTCACGAATTTCGGCGAGCTCGTAAAGCTCGTCGGTGCCGGCACGGCGTGAGGATTGTTCGTGCCACATCTCGTGGGACGTTGAAGACCAGCGAGGACTTCCATCGATATTCATCAAGCTACACCAACCGCATGGAGATCATTTACGACTACGGCCAACTCCGTCGACGACTGGCGAGACCTCGGCGAGCACGTGCTATTCGTCGCCGACCACGACGTGCGCCACTCGGTGTTGATCGAGATCTGAACGACTACTTCCTCTACTCGGCTACGTGCCAACGCCTCCAAGTTTACAGCTCGGCTGTACGCCATCGCGCGCCACGAGCGTCCGGTACGGCTGCACGCCTAGAGCTTCAAATCTACGGCACGGCGACACGCCACTCGGCGACACGCCTACGCCCGCGCCACGAGCGCCCAAGTACTTAGCTCGGCTGTACGCCATCGCGCGCCACGAGCGCCCGGTACGGCTGCACGCCTCGAGCTTTGAATCTACGGCTCGGCGACAAGCCACTCGGCTACACGCCTACGCCAGCGCCACGAGCGCCCAAGTCTACGGCACGGCGACACGCTACTCAGCGACATCGCTTACGCCAGCGCACGAAGCGCCTAAGTTTATAGCTCGGTCAGACGCCATCGCGCGCCACGAAGCGCCGGTACGGCTGGGCGCCGAAGCTTCAAATCACGGCACGGCGACACGCCACTCGGCGACACGCCACGCCAGCGCACGAGCGCCAAGTACTTAGCTGATGTACGCTATCGCGCGCCACGAAGCGCCGTGCGGCCGACGCTTAGAGCTTCAAATCACGGCACGGCGACACGCCACTGGCGACACGCCACGCCGCGCCACGAGCGCCAAGTACTTAGCTTCGGTTGTACGCTATCGCGCCCACGAAGCGCCCGTACGGCTGCACGCCTCGAGCTTTGAATCTACGGCTCGGCGACAAGCCACTCGGCTACACGCCTACGCCAGCGCCACGAGCGCCCAAGTCTACGGCACGGCGACACGCTACTCAGCGACACGCCTACGCCCACGCCACGAGCGCCCAAGTTTATAGCTCGGCTATACGCCATCGCGCGCCACGAGCGCCCGGTACGGCTGGACGCCTAGAGCTTCAAATCTACGGCATGGCGACACGCCACTCGGCGACACGCCTACGCCCGCGCCACGAGCGCCCAAGTACTCAGCGCGGCTGTACGCCATCACGCGCCATGAGCGCCCGGCTCGGCTACACGCCTGCGTCTACAAATCTACGGCACGGCGACACGCTACTCCGCGACACGCCTACGCCCGCACCACGAGCGCCCAAGTTTATAGCTCGGCTGTACGCCATCGCGCGCCACGAGCGCCCGGTACGGTTGCACGCCTAGAGCTTCAAATCTACGGCTCGGCGATAAGCCACTCGGCTACACGCCTACGCCAGCGCCACGAGCGCCCAAGTCTACGGCACGCCGACACGCTACTCAGCGGCACGCCTACGCCCGCGCCACGAGCGCCCAAGTTTATAGCTCGGCTGTAAGCCATCGCGCGCCACAAGCGCCCGGTACGGCTGCACGCCTACAGCTCCAAATCTACGGCTCGGCGATAAGCCACTCGGCTACACGCCTACGCCAGCGCCACGAGCGTCCAAGTTTATGGCTCGGCGACACGCTACTCGGCGACACGCCTACGCCCGAGCCACGAGCAGCCAAGTCTACGGCTCGGCTACACGCCTACGCCTACATCAGAGCTAAGTTCTCATTACCATAATCTTTTTTTTCTCATATTAATCTTAGTTGTTTCTCGACTTGCTACTTAGTCGGTCTCCAACTAAGCAGTAAGTCGGGGGCTACACCTAATAGGTGCACTTGCGTGCACTTTTTTGTTGCTTTCTCTTGATGATTGCAAATGAATCTGAGTGGTTTTTCCGAGTAGTGAAGCTCTGACCCACCAACGGCGAACTCTAGTCACTCGATACGCGTACCTGGGAAAGAGCCATGAGCCAATTCCCGATACCCGGGGGCTAGACTAGTCGGGCTGAGTGGTTAACAAAAGGAAGATTACTCGGAGGAATTTAATATCAAAAAGGAAAAGAAGCAAAAGTATAAAAATTATATGAATAAAGCAGTCGGACCTTACATCCGAATGATTGTTTTTCATCCACATACTGCCTAAATCCTACATGTACATGCTACAGGGGTTCATGGTTTTTACCTCATCAAGTACCTTCTATGACTCCGTACACAAGCAAGAAGGACTTGCGCCATGAGCGACAACTACGGCTCGGCGAAGCTTTGGCACGGCTACACGCCACGCCGCCTCGACCGTCCAAATCTATAGCTCGGCGAGCACCCGGCATGGCTACAAGCCTACGTCCGCGCCTCGAGTGTTCAAGTCTATGGCACAGCTATATGCCCACGCCAACTTCGGTACAGCTATACGCCTATACCAACCCTGGTACGGCTATACGCTTACGCCTCTGGCCATGAGCCATCCTGCGCCCTGAGCGCTAACTACGGCCTTCCATTGCACACAACAACAAGGGCTACAAGCGCGCAATTGGCTAAGCCACATGCCTCGGTACACCCCATGTTGGGCGATTACCGGCAGAGCTATAAAATTACCCGTCAATCGGTATACCCCATGTTGGGTCACTAGTTGGTCACTGCATGTTAGGCCAGATACCAGTGACGTCGGGATTGAGTTTCGATGGTACGCTCCAATTGGGGCCAATGCTGTACACCGCAACCCAGGTATGGATACCATATGGCTAAACTCTATTCTTAAGGTACGCCTGTATGGGCCTCACCAGATCCTACTACGGTCGGGTACAAGTACCGCTATCGACAACAATGGTATGCCCCATGTTGGGACACTAGTCGTGTTATCAAGACTAGCCGGATATGGTATCATTGGGCCAAACCCTATCCAGATGGTATGCTCCATGTTGGGCCAAGCTTTACTCAACGAGTACAGGTGCCAGATGGTAAAATATACGGTATGTCCTCTGGGGCCACCAAATCAGATCCTACTCCGTTGGGTACAGTACCGCCGGCTCTTCACCAAAACCAAAGGTATGCCCCATGTTGTCGCCAACAGACATCGCAAGATCTAGTACAGTATCACTCGGCTCTTCACCAAAACCAGTGGTACGCCCCATGTTGGGTCGCCAGCTGTGCATCGCAAGACAAGTACAGGTATCACCCGGCTCTTCAGCCAAAACTAAAGGTAAGCCCCATGCTGGGTCGCCAGCTGTACATAGCAAGACGAGTACAGGTACCATTTCATCAAAATTACAGGATGCGCCTTACAAAGAGCCTACCGTAACTCCGCAATCCCGGCCGGGTGTCACTAACAACTCTCTATGAGCCCTTCACGCCTCCTTGCGATAACAGCGGCGGTCGGGAAGGAGCAAAGAATAATCTACAAGCACTCGGCATGAAGCATGACTCATCCAAGGTGTGACAAAGAAGAGCAGCAACTCGACTATGAAGCACTCAGGGGCTACTGTGGACAACATAGACCCCGGGTATCCACACGGCGGGCCTAAGAGACCGCCCGACAGGGGATGGATCAAGTCGGGTGGATAAGGACGGGTACCATCCGGACTCTAGAAGACTTGCTCGGCAAGAAAAGACATGAAGATAGAAGCCAATCCCTAATTAATAGGGAAGGTATACTTGTAATCCAAGATAACTACTAGAGGATAGAAATAGGAATCCTACCTCGTAACCGACTAGGACTCTTCCTTGTAACCCCACCCCCTCCACTATATAAAGGGGGTAGGGGGCCATAGTTCGGCAGGACAGATCCCATGATGCCATCTACAGCATCCCACATCAAAGAGAATTACACATCTATAGCTTGATCATCTCCCAGGTTGATCATCATCAACACATATACCCCATATAATCCCAGAGCACAGGACGTAGGGTATTACCTCCGCCATGAGGGCCTGAACCTGTATAAATCCTTGTCTTGTGCTACCATCGAGTTTGGATCTTGCATGCATCGCCCCATATATAATCATTGCCGGCGGTGACCCCCCAGTTAGTCACCTGTCGACAAAGGTCCTTGTTGTTCTCTTGATCATCAAAGGACCAATAGGATCACGGATGTTTGCTCGCTTCCATTGAGCCAACCTCTCGTGATAGATAGATGGATCCTCATTGGGCTCGGCTGAAGGAGGACCGACAATCGAACTTGAGGTTCGTTGCCGCTTAGAAGAAGACATCTGCAAGATATATATATATATGATGGAATCAAAGAGTTGAGAGAGTATTCCCAAATCCGACCTGGTCAGTGAGTACCCCGTCGGAACATCCGACGGTGTACAGCACCTGCCCTAAATAGGATTTTTTACAACTCGCACGAAAACGATGAATCCGAGGCATCAAAAGGTGGGTAACACTTCTATGAACGATATAGAAGCAAATTTAGCCTCAAACTCGAACTAAAACGGCGCACATTGCTCGTTCTAGAGGATTTCAAGATCTGGGGCTATTACCTTCAATGGAGGAGGGAGACGAGCAAGGAGGAGACGGAGGCAGTGGAGAGGCGTGCAGGTCGTAAGATCCGCCGCCGTACAGTCCGCCGCCGTCGGAGCTCCCTGTGCAGTCGCCGGTCAAGAGGAGAGAGAGAGAGAGGTAAAAACTTACGGTAAAACCATGGGGTAAAAAGAACAGGGACCCATGCGGTGAGAAGATAAATAGGTGGCAAATATGGGCCGAGTCGGAACATCCGACGGACCCCCCTGCTGGACGCCACCGGAAGTTCCGACACCGGTCGGAACATCTGACGGAACCTTCACTGGATGCCATCGGAAGTTCCGATGCCGAGTGGAACATCTGATCCCCCTCTTGCTGGATATGAAAGTTTTGAACTCCAGAGACTTCGAGAATAGATGAGATTGCTCCGGGAGAATAGAGGGGAGTTCTAAGAATTGAATTTACCCAAGAATGACCCGTAAGCATATCAATCAATCAAACTAAGGTCATTCATGAATAAATAGGATATGAATATCCGAAGAGCCAAATCACTCAATTTATTTATATATAGACCTATATAACTATAGTAAAATAGATAACAGGATAAAGAAAAAACTTTTCAATCATCAATCAATGTGTACAATAAGTCAAGCAACATTCCGAGAGTCAAGGATATTCAATTCCCTTCGCAACTCACAAAATTTTCTCTCATCAAGGGGTTTGGTGAAAATATCAGCCAGTTTGTTTTCGGTTCTCACATGGGTAATATCGATATCACCTTTGGTTGAATGGTCTCTTAAGAAGTGGTGGCGAATATCGATATGTTTGGTTCGGGAGTGCTGAATGGGATTGTTGGCTATTTTTATGGCACTCTCATTGTCTCAAAAAAGTGGGATGTGGTTGAGGTTAAAGCCATAATCTCTCAAGGTTTGCCTCATCCAAAGTAGTTGAGCACAACAATGTCCTGCGGCAATATATTCAGCTTCGGCTGTGGATAGGGCTACAGAATGTTGTTTCTTACACGCCCACGAAACGAGCGACCTTCCAAAGAATTGGCAAGTACCGGAGGTACTCTTTCTATCCACTTTACAACCGGCATAATCCGCATCCGAATAGCCGATTAGGTCAAAGTTTGACCCTCTAGGATGCCAAAGGCCAAAGTTGGGAGTGTGTATCAAATATCTCAAGATTCTCTTGGCTGCCACTAAGTGACAATCCTTGGGTGCAGTTTGAAATCTTGCACACATGCACACACTAAGCATAATATCAGGCCTAGATGCACAAAGATAAAGGAGAGAACCAATGATAGAACGATATACCTTTTAATCGACGTCCTTACCATTTACATTTAAATCAAGGTGACCATTTGTTGGCATAGGAGTCTTGATTGGCTTGGCGTCGCTTATCTCAAACTTTTTAAGCATACCTTTCACATACTTTGATTGGCTAATGAAAGTTCCTTCCTTCATTTCTTTCACTTGTAGTCCAAGAAAGAACTTCAACTCTCCCATCATTGACATCTCAAAGCGTTTAGTCATCAAACTACTAAACTCCTCGCAAAAACACTCATTAGTAGATCCAAATATGATATCATCAACGTAAGCTTGACATACAAAGATATCACCATCTACTAGCTTAGTAAAGAGTGTAGGATCAGATTTACCCATTTTAAAACTTTTTCTCACCAAAAATCTTTCAGGCACTCATACCATGCACGAGGTGCTTGTTTCAACCCATAGAGCGCCTTGTTGAGTTTTTAGATATAATTTAGATATTTTGGATCTTCGAAACCTGGTGGTTGCTCAACGTAGACATGCTCGGAAAGTGGACCATTAAGAAAAGCGCTCTTCACATCCATTTGCCACAACTTAAAGCCATGGTGAGTAGCAAAAGCAATTAAAATTCTAATAGCATCTACTCTTGCTACGGGAGCGTAAGTCTCACCACAATCTAAACCTTCGATTTGTATGAAGCCTTGTGCAACCAACCGTGCTTTGTTCCTTGTCACTATACCATGCTCGTCTTGTTTGTTACGGAAGACCCATTTTATACCAATGATATTTTGCTTCGGTCTTTCCACCAACTCCCATACTTCATTCATAGTGAAATTGTTCAATTCCTCTTCCATGGCAATAATCCAATCGGGATCCTTGATTGGTTGATCTATATTTAGTGGTTCAAGAGAGGAGACAAACGAGTAAAATGCACAAAAAATTTGAAAGACGAGATCTAATAGTTACTATGTTGTTTATATCACCAATAATGTTTTCGACGGGATGATCTCGTTGAACACTTTGGCGTACTCTTGGATGTGCATTTGGTGGTGTACTGTCTTCATCATCATGTTCACTTGACTTGTCATTTTCATCATCTTCAACAATTGTTGGAGGTTCGACTTGAATTGATGAAGAAGATAAATCATCGTCTTCAACACCTTCTTATGGTTTGACATCACCGATAACCATTTTCTTGATAGCCTCACTTGGTGGTTCTTCTTGATCTAGCACATGTTGATCAACTTGCTCTATTTGAGAGCCGTTAGTCTCATCAAATGTTACGTCACGCGAGATTTCAACCACACCGAAGGTATTGTTGAAAACTCGGTACCAATAGGCATTTGATCCATACCCAAGCAGAAAACCTTCATCAACCTTAGGAGCAAACTTAGAGCTTCTAGATCTCTTATTCAAAATATAACACTTACGGCCAAAGACTCTGAAGTATGAAATATTTGGCTTGTTACCAGTAAGAAGCTCATACGAAGTTTTCTTCAGTAGCTTGTGTAAATAGAGTCGGTTCATGGCATGGTAGACGGTGTTCGCAGCTTCAGCCCAATATATATACGAAACCTTGTATTGATTCAACATGGTTCTCGCCATCTCGATGAGGGTTCGATTCTTCCTCTCGAGCACCCCGTTTTGTTGAGGGGAATAGGGAGCCGAAAACTCGTGTTTAATACCTTCCTCATCAAGATATTCTTCAACATCGGTGTTTTTGAATTCCTTCCCATTGTCACTTCAAATCTTCTTAATCTTCACTTCATACTCGTTTTGAGATCTTCTCATAAACTTTTTTAAAATTTCTTTTGCCTCCGTCTTATCATGGAAAAAGAATACCCACGTGAAGCGTGAAAAATCATCAACAATAACAAGACCATATTTGTTACCTCCTATACTTATGTATGCAATTGGTCCAAAGAGGTCCATATGAAGTAGCTGTAAAGGTCTTGTTGTGGTCATCAAGTTCTTCGAAGGATGGGGTGCTTCAACTTGTTTTCCCACTTGACATGCGCTACAAGGCCTGTCTTTCTCAAACTTCACATTTGTTAGTCCAATGATGTGATTCCCTTTCGAGAGTTTGTGAAGGTTTCTCATACCAACATGGGCTAGTCGGCGATGCCAAAGCCAACCCATGCTAGATTTAGCCAGTAGGCATATCTCAGGGCTAGGCCTATCCGTGGAGAAATCCACAAGATAAAGCTTTTCCTTTTGATGACCTTTAAAGGCTATTAAACCATCACTCCTTCGAACGGCATTCACACCATCACAAGAAAAGATACAATCGTAACCGATAGCACAAAATTGTTGTACCGATAATAGATTGTATTTCAATGAATTGACAAGTAGTACATTTGTAAGAAAAAGATTTTCAGAAATTGCAATCTTATCAAGACCTAGTACATCACCCTTACTGTTATCCCCAAAAGTAATGCTCTCACTTGGTTGATTGTAGCAATTAATTTGAGAGAACATTCTCTTCTCTCCGGTCATATAATGAGTACAACCGCTGTCGAGTACCCAACTAGGGCCACCGGAGAGATATTCCTACAAAGTTCAAGCTTTGGTCTTAGGTACCCAAATTTGATTGGGTCCTTTGAGGTTAGTCACAAGAGCCTTTGGAACCCAAATGGATCTCACCAAAGATGCAATATTATGCTTTGGTCCAACATGATAAGCAAGCACTCTACCAAAATTATTCTTTCTAACAACGTAAGAGGCATTAAAAGTAGAGTGAGAAACGTGAGCCTTTGAGCTTTGCCCTCTCACAAAATGAATTGGCTTAGTGACCGGAGTCACCACAACATGCGCCTTCTTGCCCTTAGGTGGAACGTAGCTGTCGAGGATAAAAATACGGCCCATTGCCGTGGCCCATTACCTGACGGCCCAATTGAACAAGCCTACTAGGGCCCAGCTCCCTGGAAGGTTCTATCTGGCCCATATGCATCCTGCCGAACAGCTTCCTAGCTAGCGTGGTGCGTAATGGCCAAGGAATCGTGTTTGAGTCCGTCTCGAACAGGAGTTCTGCACGGCTATGTGAAGACCCGGACGTGGTTTCCCGGATTGGATTAGGAGCCGTGATCCTCAAGACTAGGAGTATGCCTTATCTGCCTCGGGATATATTTGGCATGTACTGAGTTCGTTACGATCTCGTAGTTAGCCCGGCCCGATATTCCCTCGGTAGGTCGGTTTGCTCTGTACTATATAAACGGGGCCCCTACGGCGTGTGGAGGGACGAGTTTTTACGACTTGATCTAGCTTTTTGCATCTGGTAGACACCTGATCTTCGCTTGTACACCATAATCTCACCGAGACTTGCTCGTCTCGTCGAGCCACCTCTTGTAATCATCTTTGATATATAAGAAAGGTTGGACGTAGGGCTATTATCTCTCCCGAGAGGCCTGAACCAGGATAAAAACCCCTGTCTCCCTGTTCGTTGCTATTCGCATTGTTTGGCGTGTCTCCTATCTCAATCTTCAAGAACCTTAGCGACTTGAGATCGTTATCTCAACCGTCGACAGTTGGCGCCGTCCGTGGGGATACACAGATCGAGCATGTCGAACTCTATCAGCGATAAGGAGATTCTCCCTGAGTACTACGACTCAGAAGGACAGGACGCCTCATCCCCTGTAAATTCAGATCGATCTATTCGGTCTCGAACACTTTCCGTATCCGAGGCAGAAGTCTCTGCCTATATGGCGGAGATAGCCTCAGATCGCACTCCCGTCATTGACGATGACTACGGGGCTGATAATCTTTACGACGGTTTAGATCTGTCAGACTCCAAGGCTATGTCGGTAGATTCCACCTGTGGCGACACAGCGATGACACCGTCAAGCATACCTTCTCATGGCCCCCGCAGCATCAACATGGCCGATGCAGGAACCTCCGGAGATCCTGCACGGGATGCGGCGGCTGGCGAGATCGAGCAGATTAATTCTGCTCGGCAGCAAGATGAGGTCGCGCTGGCTGCTCATGAGCAGGATATCATTCGCCGCAGCCTCGACAGCTCCATCAATCAGACCGTGGCACGGTTTCGCGACCGGTGTAAGCGACAGCGTCGCGACCCACCTCGCGTGCCGGCGCTAAGTCTCCCGGCAGAAGCTTCCCCTGTTCGGGTCAACTCCCCGCGTGACCGGACCCCAGTCGGGCAGAACGCGGATGGTTCAGGGATCCCGGGACCCATAGATCAGAGTCGGGAACGCCTCAAAGCTATAGCAACGGTCCTCAGGTCCACCAATCAGGTCGATCTCGCCCGTATGGGCGATGCTGTTGCTTCTAACCTAGAGCGATTGGCCGAAGGCCTAAAGTCCCTAGGCGAAGTTAACACCTCCTCCAGGCAGCGCAGTCAACCTGCCCGGCATAACTCGGACAGCTCTGTCCGATCAAGTGACCCTCGTCACCATCGCAGGAACGCTATCCGCGATCAAGCTACCCGTCGTCGCCGTCGCTCGCCAAGTCCCCGTAGTCGTCACGACCACAGGGGAAAGCGTGCACGTGATGATCACGGACGGTCCCCTCGCGAGGAGCGCATAGTCGCGACCACAAGGAAGGAACATGGCGGGTTGTCCCGGAGAGAATTTCTCCAGGCTGAATCTTCCCGTTCAGTAGGAATCCCTCCGCGCAACAGGGCCAATGTCTTCTCGAGACTAGGTTCTGCCGGGAAGGTGGCCGGTCATATGCCTTGGGCTGCAGGGCTTTCTCTGACGAGCTTCGTGCTGTCCGATGGCCCTCAAAGTTCAAACCCGGTCACATGGAGAGGTACAATGGGACACAGAACCCAGAGGAATTCCTTTCCATCTACGCTACAGCCATCATGGCGGCCGGGGGTGACGAGCTTGTTATTGCTAATTACCTCCCGACTGTCCTTGAGGGTGCTGCTCGGACGTGGCTGTTCAATCAGCAGGAGGGTTCCATCAGCTCATGGGACCAGCTTTGTGACGCTCTGATCGCCAACTTCCAGAGCTGTTACGTGCGTCTCGGACGAATCCGTTGTCCGCGCCTTCAAAAACGGAGTCCGCGACGAGCGGCTCACCCAGGATCTCGAGATCAACGAGACCTGGACCGCCAACGACCTGTTCAAGGCGGCTGACCGCTATGCCAACGCGGCAGAGCATGTTCAGTACAAAAAGACGTTTGACAAGGGCGAGCTGCCCGCCCAGCCTGGTGTGGATGAGAAGAAGAAGAGCAGCAGCAACCCTGGTGACAAGAAGTCCCAGAAGAAGAAGAATAAAGGTGATGCGAACAATACCGTCGCTGGTATAGATCGCGCACCTCCTCCCAAGGATGGGCAGAAGAAGCCCAACAATAACTACAAGGGCAAAAAGCCTGCTCAGGGAGGCGGACAAGGCAAGAAAGGTCCAAGCGATCGATTTTGCAAGTTCCACCAGCACTACGGGCACGACATACGCCATTGCAGAACTTGGGCCGCAAAGCTCGAGGATTTCTACAACGGCAAGGGCCCAATGCCCACCCTGCCCGAACAAGGTGATGCCGGCAAGGACAAGCGTCCAGCCGACGGTGGTGATCGGGACGATGATGACGAATATCAAGAGCCCGTGAACCATATCGCCGTTATTTTCGGCGGCTCCTCGGCTTATACCTCTCGGCGCAGCCTCAAGGAAGCTGCTCGGGAGGTCCATAACGTTGAAAAAGGCAAACCACAAATGAATCGATGAAGTGGACCGAGGTCTCTATCTCCTTTTCTAAGGATGATTGCCCCATCGATGACCAAGCCTCGGCGTCTCCCTCCGTGGTCGCCCACCATCGACAACGCCAGAGTTGGCCGCGTCCTGGTCAACGGCGGGAGCGCTTTGGACCTGCTATCAGCAAAGGTCTTGGACGAGATGCAGATTCCTCGCTCCAAGCTTAAAGAAGTCGCAATGCCTTTCTACGACATTGTCCCGGGGGAAGCTGTTCAGCCATTGGGGCATATTGTTCTGCCTGTTACATTCGGCAGTCCAAGCAACTTCCGGACGGAGCTGATCACGTTTGACGTGGTCGAATTCCCTTCCGCGTACAATGCGATCCTCGGCCGGCCATCTCTTGGCAAGTTTATGGCCGTGTCCCACCATGGATACCATTGCGTGAAGATACCGGGCCCTAACGGCGTGATCACGGTCAAGGGCAACTACAAAGCTGCTCTGGATTGCGACGAGCGGTCCCTTGCCCTGGTCGACCAGCTTCCGCCGCGAGGCCCCGACGCCCCGCAGACCAAATCTACACGCCCTAGAGTCTGCCTTCAGCCAGGGGGCGAGACCAAGGAGGTTCCACTGTCTTTGGATGATTCCTCCAAGACAGTTCATCTAGGGGCCAATTTGGACCCCAAATAGGAAAAGGAGCTCATCGCCTTCCTCCGAGCTAACGCAGATGTGTTTGCCTGGGAACCATCTGACATGCCCGAAGTCCCAAGGGAGGTCATCGAGCACAAATCGTCGTCCGTGCCGGACAAAAGCCTGTTTCGCGGAAGCTTCGACGCTTTTCGGACTTTAAGCAGGGGATCATCAAAGATCAGCTTGGCAAGCTGCTCGCTGCTGGTTTCATCCGTGAGGTTGATCACACCGAGTGGTTAGCCAACCCTGTCATTGTAAAGAAGAAAGGCGGCAAGTGGAGGATGTGTGTCGATCACACAGATTTGAACGCTGCTTGTCCTAAGGACAATTTCCCGCTGCCTCGCATAGACCAGCTAGTCGATGCGACTGCGGATGCCCAGCTCTTGAGTTTTTTGGATGCTTACTCCGGTTATCACCAAATAAGCATCTCCCGAGGATGAAGAGAAGATCGCTTTCATCACCCCTTCGCATTTACGTTATCGACCATGTCTTTCGGTCTGCGCAACGCAGGTGCCACGTTCCAGCGCTTAATGGAGAAGACTTTCCCAGAACAGCGTGGAAAAAACCTGGAGGTCTATCTCGACGACATAGTTGTAAAGAGCAAGCATGCTCCAGATCATGTAAAAGACCTGGCCGAGACGTTTCGTAACCTCGCCAGGCATCGAATAAAATTAAATCCAGAGAAGTGTACCTTTGGTGTTCGGTCTGGAATGTTGCTCGGTTATGTGATTGGTTTGCAAGGCATCTCCGCCAACCCCAAAAAATCGAGGCCATTGAAAACATGCGAGCTCCAACTACCGTCAAGGAAGTTCAGAGCCTCACGGACGGATGGTCGCCTCTGGCGATTCATTTCCGTCGGGCGATGCGACGCGGTCGCCTTTCTTTAAGGCCCTGCGCAAGCACAATGGCTTCGAGTGGATAGAGGAAGCTGATCGGTCTTTTCAAGATCTTAAGCAATACCTATCCAACCCACCAGTCTTGACTACCCCGCGTTCTGGCGAAAGCGCCTTTGCTCTACCTTGGCGCATGCATAGCGGTGAGCGGGTCTTGACGGTGGAAAGGGAAGGCATCCAACGGCCAATTTATTACGTGAGCGAGGTGCTTCACGGATCAAAGGAGCGTTACCCTGAGGTCAAGAAGTTGCTCTACGCCTTGCTCATGTCTTCCAGGAAACTTGACCATTATTTCCAGGCGCATCAAATACTGGTCCCGACCAAGTTCCCTCTTGGAGAAATCCTACGGAACAAGGAAGCCGGCGGAAGAATAGCTAAATGGGCAATGGAGTTAGCAGAATTCGATATTCTGTTCGCTGCTCGAACGTCTATCAAATCCCAGGTCCTGGCTAACTTCGTCGCTGAATGGACTTGCCCGCCCAAATCCCAGGAAGCTCCCGAACAACCTGATGAACCCTCTTGGACCATGTTTTTTGATGGCTCGTGCACTGGAAACTCGGGGGCTGGTTTTGTTCTCATCTCCCCTCAAGGAGAGCAACTCCAGTATTCTATCCAACTACACTTCGCGGCGACTAACAACGCTGCGTACGAAACCCTCCTCGCGGGACTAAGAGTGCAAGTCGCTTGGTGTCCAACGACTGACTGTGAAGGGAGATTCACAGCTGGTCATCAATCAGGTTAACAAGGAGTATCAGTGTTGCGATGACTCAATGGCGCGATACCTGGTTGAAGTGAGGAAGTTGGAGCGGCATTTTCGATTTTTCGAGGTGCTCTTCGTGCCCAGGAAGGACAACTTTCTGGCCGACTAGCTATCCAAGTTTGGATCCTCACGCGAACCTGCCCCGGCAGGGGTGCTCGTCGAGTACCTTTACAAGCCCTCAATCACGTCTCCGGACGAGGCAACTGAGACAAGTGGTGCTGTCTCCGTCATTGAGCAGGCTGCGAGCTGGACAACGCCATTTGTCCGGTACCTAGCAGATGGGACCACGCTCAAGACGGCCGAAGCGTTCCCGGCTTACAAGGCGTGCTGGCCCATACAAGCTTGTGGACGGCATCCTTTACCGTCACGGTGCTCTAGGAGTCCTCTCCAAGTGCATCTCTCAGCAGGAGGGTGTGTTCCTTCTTAGGGACATACACGAGGGTGCCTGTGGCAACCACGCCTCCTTCCGAACTCTGGTCGGCAAAGCGTTTCGCATGGGCTGTTACTGGCCAACCGCGTTACAAGATGCCCGGGATATAGTGACTAAGTGCAAGGCTTGCCAATTTCACGCCCGGAAGGCACATAAGCCCGCCCAAGAGCTCCAAACGATCCCCCCATCTTGGCCTTTTTCCACATGGGGTGCGGATCTCGCTGGCCCATTCCTAAGGGTACAAGGGCTACACACACTTGCTCGTCGCCATCGACACTTTTACAAAGTGGATTGAGGCGAGCACGTGTCGTCTCTTCACGCCAAAACGGCTGTCCGCTTTTTCAAAAGCAACGTGGTCACGCGCTTTGGGATCCCCCACAAGTTGATCACCGATAACGGTACCCAGTTCAGAAGCGAGGTATTCTAGGAATACTGCGAACAGCTGGGCACCAATGTCTATTTCGCCTCTGTAGCACATCCACAGAGCAATGGAGCAGTCGAGCGAGCTAACGGACAGATTGTCCAGGGTATTAAACGGCGCGTGTTCGGGCACTCCGCGAAAGCAACAAAGCACGGTCGACGAAGTTCCTTCCGTCCTTCAGGCGATTCGCTTTTCGACCGGTAACCGGGAAACTCCGTTCAATTGGTCTCTGATCGCGAAGCCATCCTGCCCGCCGAAATAGTACTCGGTTCGCCTCGCACGAGCTCGGTCAACTTAGTTGACGACGAGCAAGAGCGCTTACTCGATCTCAACCTCCTCGAAGGCACACGCGACCGGGCACAAGTCAGAATGGAGCGCTATCAGCAAGATCTTCGCAGGCACGCTGCCAAATCGGTTCGACCAAGGGCCTTGAAGGCGGGCGACCTCGTTCTGCGCCGTGTCCAGAACCTGTCCAATGCCAACAAGTTAACTCCCCGTTGGGAGGGTCCGTTCACGGTCGTTTCCACTGCTCGCCCGGGGGCTGTTCGCCTGGCAATGGAGGACGGGAGAGAGCTGACCAGCACTTGGAACATCGACCAGCTTCGTAAGTTCTTTGTGTAGGTCTCTTTGTGTGTTTGCTTAGCCTTGCGCTTTTTGTCAAACTTCGCGCTTAGTTCGTCCAAGTTTCTCGGGCACCATGTAAAGTTCAATCCAATTATTAAGTGAATTCTCGCGGCCTCTGCGCCCTTTTCACTTCTTGTCTTCTGAAGACTACCATTTTTCTCTCTGGTAACACTTGATGGCTGCCCGGTCTTACGTACTCTTGGCTCCGCTATTTTCAGGTTTCCCTGCCCGTATCTTGCTTCAACGAATTCCTGAACTCAGGGTTACGTAACACGGCTTTTTCCACCTTGCGGCTAAGTCTGCTCTCGTAAGCCCTCCGCGGCAGAGGCACTTACCGCTTGGCACGACCACTTGGCAAAGTCCGCTCTCGTATGCCCCCTGTGGCAGAGGCACTTTCCTTATTCGGTTACTCTCGGAACTGTCTAACTTACGTTGACGAGCAGTCCATGGAACGAGTCGATCAGGCTGCGGGTGTCGCTCCATCTCTCTATGCACATGCTCGAGTTCGCAAGCTTAGGTTCTCAAGCATCGTTCGTACCGGCGGCTAGGGTGTCGCTCTTTCTCTTGTGCACCTGTTCGGGTTATAAACTCGTGGTTTCGAGCGATGCACAACGGGCTGGAGTTAGGCTAAGCGCTCTACCGGTTTTCTTAAACTTCCTAGCGCTGTTCTCTTTTCTCTTAGTTTCTGTTTGTTCTTGTCTTTTTGCTGCTCTTTTTTGCCGGAAGAAAGGTAAGCACTTTATTACGTTAATCAAAAGTTTCAGGTACAAGGCGTTTTCGGGTTACAGCCGCGGTGCTACTTAGGAGCAAGCTGCTCCTTTAGCTCCTCAACTTCTAACTTGAGGCGCACGACTTCGCCTTGAGCCTTGATTCCTTCCCGGGCTTCTGCTCGGAGGCGTTCGATCTCCTCCTTGCTTCGCTTGGCCTGTGCCGCAGCTTCTGCCCGGATGGCCTCGACCTCTTCGGTCTTGGCGCGCAGCTGGTCGGTCAGAGCCTCGCTCTGGCTAGCTCGCTGCTCAACGGTCTTGAGCTGCTCGTCCAGCTCCTTGACCTTCTTCTCCGCGGTGATCGCCCTCACCGCCATCCCGCGCAACTCCTCGATTTCTTCCTGTGAAGCCCACAGGGTTGAAATCTTCGCTTGGAGTCCCGCGAGGTCAGCTCCTCTTTGGCAAGCTGGGCCTTGAGCTTCTTGGCGTCGCCGCAAGCGCCTTACGCCTGGGGCCGCGTCTGGCGAGCTGCTCTTCGAGCCACTTCGTGCGGCCCAGCTTCTCTCCCGCGGCGCTAGCCTTCACGACTTGCGCGCGAAGCTCCTCGGCTTCCTTTAAGGGAGCCTCGGAGGAACGCCTCTCTCGGGATAGCTCGGCTTTGAGCTTCTTTGCCTTTGCCTTCAGCCGGCTTCGGCTTTGGGCTAGTGCAGAGGGCTCCGCTTCAGGCTCCCTCGTCTGGAGGTGCTCCCGGAGGGACGCTAGTACGGCGCTCCGCTCGATGGTGACTCTGTCCTCGAGCTCCTCCATGGTGTCCTTGAAGACCTGAGAGGGAAGAACAAGTTAACCGCTTTGCAATGATGTAGCTAAGCCGAGCAATATTTGGTCTTGGAATTTACCTTGCCAAGCCGGTGCTTCAGCCCCCGGCGTAAGCGGTCTTCGAGACCGTGCGTTACGAAGCCCTACTCGTGCGGGATGAGACGGGCACGTTCTTCCCGTCGCTGCCTTGCTCGCTCCTCCTTCTTGCGGGAGCGCGTCTGCTCGGGAGCAGGAGCAGCGGGCGAAGCACTTTCGTCTCCGCGCTCCTTCCCCTCTTCCTCCCCTTCTTCCGCCCGAGCGACTTCGGGCGAGATCGGAGCCACTCCGCTGGTTGGCGCCCGTACTTCCACGGGCAGGACGACTTGCGCGACCTGCTCGGGGGCTTCTTCTTGCCCCCTGGCGGCGGGGATTTCACCCTGCTCGCCAGAGAATCCCGTCGCCTCAGGGGTGAGCTGCCCCTGCGACGAACTGCCAGGCAGGACCGGCTGCTCGGTCCCGCCCTGAGCAACTTCCGGAGCCATCGTCTTGGTCCCGCTCGCCGCCTCTTCTGCCTCCAGCCGTTCCACCGCGCCCTTCAGCGCGTCGAGTTGCTCGCTGGAGCTGGCGGGCAGCAGCTCCACGTTACCGGCTTGTCCTTGAGGTCGTTAACTCATCGCTCGCCATGACGCACCGCAGGTGCTCTCGGCAGCGAGATCGCTTCGGTTGCCGCGGCAATGTCGTCCGTGGCAATCTCCTCTTGGGCAGCTGATGAAAAGGAGATGATCGTTAAGTTTAACGCGGTTAGGAATTTGAAAGATCAAAGATCGATCTCTACATACCTGTCGTGAGAGGCTTGATTCTGATCTTCTTCGCCGGAACTTTCCGCCTCTTCGTCGGGGGCTCCTTAGCGGCTTGTCCGCCTTGGCCCCTGGGTGTTCGGGGCGATGAGCTCAGCTCCCGGCTGATCTGAGCACTCTTCTCGTGCAGCACAAGAAGCTTTTCCTTGCGCGCGACTTCTTCCTCGAGCCTCCTCTGCTCGGCGACCTGTTGCAGCCGTCCCATGCGGCCGGGGTGAGCTTGCGTGTAACGCCTAAGCCAGAGGGCCATGGTCCTTACCTCTTCGTCGCTCTGCTCGGCGAGGAGGGAGGGGCTTGGTCTCTTCCCGCTGGGCTGACCGCGAGCCCGCTTGGTCTGTTCGGCGCCCTCCGTCGTCGTGAGTGCTCTTTTCGATGTCTGGCGGCCGCCGTGTCGCGGCGAGCTCCGTGTAGGCTCGGCCGCCACCTTGGGCTTTGTGGCCACCTTGGCCTTGCTCTTCTTCGCCTTCTCCTTCTCAGAACCAGAGAGTTCTTCCATGATCCCGCCGAGGATCAACTCATTTTCCTGTGTGTTTGAGAAGCAAAGGTTAGCGTGAATAAGTGATGCAAGTCCTGCGACGCAGACGAGGGTTCGAGCAACTCACCTCGGCTGTGCGGACAAGTACGTTCCTCGGACAGGTATATGCCACCTCGCCGGTGACCTCGCTGTCCTTCTTCGCCGCCTTCAGCATGGCGTCGACCCGCTCGGTCACCCATGCGTCGGTGGGTTTCTCTGCCCAATGAAGGATCTTGAGCCCTGTTCGGATGGAAATCATCGAAGTAAAGGTTGAGTCTTAAAGGCACTTACCCGTGCTCTCCCTGGAGATGTCTTCCCATCCCTCTATCTTGTAGAAGGGATAGGGCCTTCTCCGCAGCGGACAAATTCTGTTCGCTGTGAAGTCCCGGATGATCTCCCTGTCCGCGAGCCCGAGGCTCACGAGGGAGGCTATCTTCCTCGTCAAAATCCAATCCTCGGCGGTCATCTCTGGCCGAGGCATTGGTGTCCCCTCCGCCGGTGCCTTCCCGGTGAAGACGAGCTTGTCATCATTTCGCTTGTCAGAACCACCTCACCCACCACGCGCCCATCGAGTCGGCGGTGGTGGGCGAGGGTCTGGCGCGTCGTCGGCAGCGGGTGGCGGAGCTTGAGGTAGTAGCACCCGGCGCCCAAGCGGGAGCTGCTCCTCACATCAGATAATAGTGGAGGAACAATTTCACAGGTGGATCGATTCTCAGATAGCCCTCGCAAAAGTGTGCGAGACGCCATCCGAGGATGCTGCTCGGATTGAGGTTCGCCACCTCCAATCCGCTGATGTTCAAGAAGGCTCGACGGTCGCTTGGAGACCTCAACCCGAGCAGGCGAACTGCTCAAGTCGATGAACTCTCCTTCAAGCGGCTCCGGAGTTTCCTCCTCCCCGGGCAGCCTCCAGCTACCAGTGTCAATGTGGCCCTCCTCCTCCCAAACCTTCAGGTCCTCCTCGGTTAGGCTAGTGCCAGTGAACTTTGCTATGGCGGTTCCCAGGTTTGGACAAGTAGGTTTGGTGGTGGGAGTTCGGCTCTTTGGTGCTGAGCGTGGTTGGAGTTGGGGCTCGGGGAGGAAAGGCGTGAGAGCAGAAGTGGCTGACCACGGGCGGCTTGGGTGCTTTTATAGTCCCGTATAAGCAGCTCCGCAACGGTTTTGCCCCAAAACGGCTAGTTTTTACCACAACGGCTAGGTAAAACGGTCACTTTGTTTTCATTCTTGGCAATGATAGGAATTTACCGTTGGAATCTGCCAACGGTTATTTTTCCAGTGTCATCCGCTGAAGGCCGAGTGTTCTCGCCGGTAGATGTGATTTCTGCTTTCGGCGCCTTGAGTTGCTCAAGATCTTTGTCTTGAGTTTGTTCGGTCCCGAGCAAGTCTTGTTCGGTTGAACCTTAACCTGTTCGGTTGATTGACAAGTGCGAAATTTCCCTCTTCGTGACTTGGAGTCTCAAGAGGAAGACCCCACTCTAGTGAGTCCTTCCACTTGAGTCTCGGGGGCTAGCTGTCGGGGATAAAAATACGGCCTATTGCCATGGCCCATTACCTGACGGCCCAATTGAACAAGCCTACTAGGGCCCAGCTCCCTGGAAGGTTCTATCTGGCCCATATGCATCCTGCGAACAGCTTCCTAGCTGGCGTGGTGCGTAATGGCCAAGGAATCGTGTTTGAGTCCGTCTCGAACAGGAGTTCTGCACGGCTATGTGAAGACCCGGACGTGGTTTCCCGGATTGGATTAGGAGCCGTGATCCTCAAGACTAGGAGTATGCCTTATCTGCCTCGGGATATATTTGGCATGTACTGAGTTCGTTACGATCTCGTAGTTAGCCCGGCCCGATATTCCCTCGGTAGGTCGGTTTGCTCTGTTCTATATAAACGAGGCCCCTACGGCGTGTAGAGGGACGAGTTTTTACGACTTGATCTAGCTTTTTGCATCTGGTAGACAGCTGATCTTCGCTTGTACACCATAATCTCGCCGAGACTTGCTCGTCTCGTCGAGCCACCTCTTGTAATCATCTTTGATATATAAGAAAGGCTGGACGTAGGGCTATTACCTCTCCCGAGAGGCCTGAACCAGGATAAAAACCCCTGTCTCCCTGTTCGTTGCTGTTCGCATTGTTTGGCGTGTCTCCTATCTCAATCTTCAAGAACCTTAGCGACTTGAGATCGTTATCTCAACCGTCGACAGTAGCCAAGTCCGGTCTTCTTGAAATTTTCTCTTCTCTTGTCTAGTATCTCATCAAGTCCCTTACTCGACTTGTAAGATCTTTGAATACCATCTTCAAGCAGACCCTTCAACTTCTCATTCTCACTAGCAAGATCTTACAAAGTGGCAAAATTTGTTGCACAAGAATTCACATCCACATTATAGCACCTTGCACAACCATTGCTCGTGGATGGAGGTGAATCACAAGTTGTATTTGAAAGAGTAGTGGTGCTCTTCAAAAGATATCAAACTTCACTCTAAGAGTCTCACATGCTTCCTTTGCATAAATGAGTTCTTCTTTGAGTAAAGAGTTGTTGATCTCAAGAGAGCTTGTTTTGGATTTAACCTCAGAAAATTCTTTGGTCATCTCCTGAACCCTCTTCTTTTTCAATGCAAGTTACTTCTTAAATTGGAGGTTTCTCTCATTTTCAAGGATGAGCAAATTTTCTCTTTTCTCAAGAAGGTCCTCTTGTTGCTCAAATCTCTCCATGAGCTCGGTCAACTTACCCATATCAAACTTTCTCATAATCTTGACCAAGCTAGCATGACTCATATCATCCTCATCATCATTAGAGTTGTTAGTATAAGAATTGACTAAAGATTTAGAGGATCTTGATGATACCTTAGGGCCCTTGGCCATAAAGCACATTGAAGGTTCATCATCGTCATCCGTCAATTCACCAAATAGAGATGAGGTCGTTTTTGGAAGAGCCATCCCAATGCAAGCAACACTCTCATCATCGGACTCGGAGTCGGATTCGAAATCTCACTCCTCACCAATGTGGGCTTCACCTCTTAAACTTTTCTTGTGTCTCTTACTCTTTTCTTTATCCTTCTTGTAACTCTTTTCTTTCTTCTTTTTTTCCTTGTCCTTATCCTTCTTATGTGGGCAATCGGCAATGAAATGTCCGGTTTCACCACATTCATAGCACTTTCTCCTTGAACTTCTTGAAGATTTGGATTTGCCGGAGTCTTTCCTGCCTTTACTATTGTATCCATTCTTCTTGAGAAATTTATTGAATCTTCTCACAAAGAACGCCATCTCTTCCATGTTCATTGGCCCATCTTCATCACTGCTTGAGCTATTATCCTTTGTCTTTGACACTTTGCTCGCCTTCAATGCAATGCTCTTCTTCTTTGATGATTGAGCCATCTCTTTGATATTCGATGCCTTTTGGTCCATCAACTCATCACTAAGAATTCTTCCAAGCACTTCATGCGGTGTAATATAGTAATAGTTATCTCTATCTCGGATCATTTGCACCAAGTGGCGATTGGTTGGAGTGATAGCCCGGAGTAGAATTTTAACCACCTCATGATCAGTGAGAGACTTGCATCCAAGTCCCTTGGCCTCATTTACCAATACCATGAGTCGATCAAACATTGTCTTGTAGTCTTCTCCTTCCTCTAGGATGAACCTTCCTAACTTGCCATTGATAAGCTCGATCTTGGTTTCCCTCACACTTGATGTGTCTTCGTGAACAACCTTGAGGGTATCCCAAATTGTTTTCGCTTCTTCAAGTCCGTCAACTCGGTTGAATTCACTTGGATTCAAAGCACCAAATAATGCATTGACGGCTTGATAGTTGAGGAAGGAGTCTCTTTCCTCATCGACAGTGAGGTTCTCCGGTTCCTTGGGCTTGAAACCTGTTTCTACAATTCTCCAAATAGAAGGATGAATAGACATTAGATACATCTTCATCTTATGCCTCCATTACGGGTAGTATGTGCCATCAAAATGTGGCGCACGCCTCGTTGGAACAGAGACATGAGATGAGGATGTTGCATCATTATAAACATAAGAAATAGCAGCCTTTTTGTTGCCCTAGCGGCGTGATGACGGTTAAGGGCAACTACAAGGCTGAAAGGATCGCTATGCCGCCTAGAGGGGGTGAATAGGCGAATAAAACGAAATTACGGAATTAATAAACTTGAATAGTGACCAGCCCGTCGGATATTCCGATGCAGATCGGATGTTCCGAGCTGGTCCAGAAACACCTGCGTCGGATGTTCTGACGGCGTCGGATGTTCGCGTCGGAAGTTCCGATGAAGACAAAAACACAGCGATTTTTGTTTACCGATGTTCGGATCTTTGAAGGGAGATCCTACTCACTGTTAGGGAAGGCACAAAGCCTGCATCACCAAGACCCTAGTCCCCTTACCGATGAAGCACACAGCACTCACCGGCGATCACTAGTTGAATCCTTTTCCTTACTGAGGTAGATTCGCACCTTCACAAACTCTGGAGGCACGCCACACAAAGATCGGCGACTCACCGGCGACACCTAGCCGTCTGGGAGCCCTTCAAGCCTCCAAGAGTAACAAATGCGATGAAGACAAATAGGAATCGCTAAGTGCTCAAGAATTGGATCTCTGATTCGCGGAGCACTTTGGTGCCTTATCTCTCTAGATCTAGATCTCACAAGATGAACAAGAGAGAGAGACAAAGGCTAGGGTTCTTGAGAGCGATGATGAACAGGAAGTATTAGGTTCAAATCAGGGTGTAATCAGAGTGAGTAACCTTTTGGCAGGTATTAGAGAAGGTCTTAAATAGGGATTCTCAAAAACTAGCCGTTGCAGCAGTTAATAACGCGTCAGATGTTCAGACCCCGTCGGATGTTCCGACCCGCGTCGGATGTTCCGACCGAAGTTCGGATGGACCCCTTACTGGATGGCATGAAAAACTGGCAGACTGGATTATCATCGGATGTTCCGACCCTCGTCGGATGTTCTGATGATGAAGGTTCTGTATAGAGTGTATTTTGAGTGGAAAAATCACACGAACTTCGAGATACATATTTTGAGCACTTAGGAACCTTTATAAGCTTCTCCATTGCATCCCTCTTTATAGTACGGCATCCCTAGGACTCAATAAATAAAGATTTACAAATAAATACTAGTCTTGATGCCTTCTTGCAAAATATCCACTTTTAAGGGGTACATCATCACATGTAAACATGTCCCTCATGGAATTAAGCTGTGTAACATCTGTGCACAATTCTCTAATAGAAATATTAGCTCTATAATTGTTACTCATTAATCACCAAAATCACTAAAGGGCCTAGATGCACTTTCAAAGGCTGCTCTAGATTGCGACGAGCAATCCCTTGCCCTAGTCGACCAGCTTCCACCGCGTGGTCCCGAAGTTCCGCAGACCAAGTCTGCACGACCCAAGGTTTCTGTCCAGCCATGGGGAGAGACCAAGGAAGTTCTGCTGTCTCTTGACGATCCTTCCAAGACAGTTCACTTAGGGGCCAATCTGGACCCCAAATAGGAAATCGAGCTCATTGCCTTCCTCCGAGCTAATGCAAACGTGTTTGCCTAGGAGCCGTCTGACATGCCCGGGGTCCCAAGGGAGGTTATCGAGCACAAACTGGTAGTCCTACCAACAAAAGCCTATTCGCCAAGCTTCGCTGTTTTGGTTTCAAGTAGGGATCATCAAGGATCGCTTGGAAAGTCGTCACGCTAGTTTCAACCGCGAGGTTGATCACACCGAGTGGCTGGCCAACCCTGTGATTGTAAAGAAGAAAGGCGGCAAGTGGAGGATGTGTGTCGACCACACAGATTTGAACGCGGCTTGTTCTAAGGACAATTTCCCGCTGCCTCGCATATACCAGCTGGTCGACACAACTGCGGATGCCCAGCTGTTGAGTTTTTTGGATGCTTACTCCGGTTATCGCCAAATAAGCATCTCCCACGAGGATGAAGAGAAGACTGCCTTCATCATCCCCTTCGGCACTTTCTGCTATACGACCATGTCTTTTGGTCTACGCAATGCTGGTGCCACCTTTCAACGCTTAATGGAGAAGACTTTCCCAGAACAGCGCGAAAGGAACATGGAGGTCTATGTTGACGACATAGTTGTAAAGAGCAAGTATGCTCCAGATCATGTAAAAGACCTGGCCGAGACTTTTCGTAATCTCAACAGACATAGAATTAAATTAAATCCAGAGAAGTGTACCTTTGGTGTTCGATCTAGAATGTTGCTCGGCTACGTTATAGGTTCGCAAGGAATTTCTGCTAACCCTGAAAAAATCGAGGCCATTGAAAACATGATGCCTCCGACCACCATTAAGGAGGTCCAGAGCCTCACAGGGCGGATGGCTGCTTTAAGCAGGTTTATTTTCTGTCAAGGCGAATGCGGGTTGCCCTTCTTCAAAGCCCTGCGCAAGCAAAATGGCTTCGAGTGGACAGAAGAGGCCTATAGATCTTTTCAAGATCTAAAGCAATATCTGTCCAACCCACCTGTCTTGACTACCCCGCGGCATGGTGAGTAACTTTTGCTGTACCTTGGCTACACGCCACAAGCGGTGAGTGCGGTCTTGACAGTGGAGAGGGAAGGCATCTAGCGGCCAATCTATTACGTGAGCGAGGTGCTTCATGGATCAAAGGAGCGTTACCCTGAAGTCCAAAAGTTGCTCTACGCCTTACTCATGTTCTCTAGGAAGCTTCGGCATTACTTCCAGGCGTATAAAATACTGGTCCCGACCAAGTTCCCTCAAGGAAGCTGGCATACGTATAGCTAAGTGGGCAATGGAGCTTGCAGAGTTCGATATTCTGTTTGCTGCCCGAACTGCTATCAAATCACAGGTCCTGGCTGACTTTGTCACTGAATGGACCTGCCCGCCCAAATCCCAGGAAGCTCTCGAGCAACCTGAAGAAGCCCCTTGGACCATGTTTTTTGACGGCTCGCGCACTGGAAACTCGGGGGCTGGTTTTGTTCTCATTTCCCCTCAAGAAGAGCAACTCCAATATTCTATCCAGCTACACTTTGCGGCAACTAGCAACGCCGCGGAGTACAAGGCCCTTCTCGCGGGACTAAGAGTGTGCAAGTCGCTCGGCCCCAACGGCTAACTGTGAAGGGAGATTCACGGCTGGTCATCAGTCAGGTAAACAAGGAGTATCAGTGCTGCGATGACTCAATGGCGCGATACCTGATTGAAGTGAGGAAGTTGGAGCGGCACTTTCGATTCTTCGAGGTGCTCTTCGTGCCCATGAAGGACAACTTCTTGGCCGACCAGCTGTCCAAGTTTAGATCCTCACGTGAACCTGCTCTGGCAGGGGTGCTCGTCCAGCATCTTTACAAGCCCTCTATCACGTCTCCGGACGAGGCAACAGAGACAGGTGGTGCTTGCCGACGGTTGAGATATCTATCTCAAGTCAACTAAGGTTCTTGAGAAAAGGGAGATAGAACACCTGCCAAGCTATGCGAACAGCAATCAACAAGCAACAGGGAGACACAGGGTTTTTATCCTGGTTCAGGCCTCTCAGGAGAGATAATAGCCCTACGTCCAGCCTTTCTTTATATCAAAAGGATTACAAGGAGGAGGCTCGACGAGACTAGTAGGTCTCGTCAAGATTATGTGTGTACAAAGAAGCAATACGCGACAATGCGAAGTCTCTTGGCCCCTCTACACCCCGTAGGGGCCCTGTTTATATAGTGTTGAGAAACCGACCTACCGAGAGATAACCGGGCCGGGCTAACTACGAGATCGTAACAAACTCATATACATGCCAAATACATCCCGAGGTAGATAAGGTATACACCAATTCTTGGGGATCACGACGTCTGCTCCAATCCGGGAAACCAACGTCCGGGTCTTCACGTAGCCGTGCAGAACTCTTGTTCGAGTCGGACTCAAACAGGAATCTTTGGCCGTTACGCACCGTGCCAGCTAGGAAGCTGTTCGGCAGGATGCACATGGGCCTGATTGAACCTTCTAGAGAGCTAGGCCCTAGTAGGCTATTTGGTTGGGCCGTCAGGGAGTGGGTCATGGCAATGGGCCGTGGTTTTATCCCCGCCAGTGCTGTCTCTGTCATCAAGTAGGCTGCGGACTGGACAACGCCATTTGTCCGGCATCTTGCAGATGGGACCCTGCCCGACGACGAAGCCGAGCGTTCCCGGCTTATAAGGCGTGCTAGTCCATATAAGCTTGTGGACGGCATCCTTTACCGGCAAGGTGCTCTAGGAGAACTCTCCAAGTGCATCTCACAACAGGAGGGTGTGTTCCTTCTTAGGAACATACACGAGGGTGCCTATGGCAACCACGCCTCCTTCAGGATTCTGGTCGGTAAAGCATTTCGCATGGGTTATTACTGGCCCACAGCGCTGCAGGATGCTCGGGATGTGGTAACTAGGTGCAAGGCATGCCAATTTCACGTCCGGAAGGCCCATAAGCCCGCCCAAAAGCTCCAAACGATCCCCCCATCATGGTCTTTCTCCACATGGGGTCTAAATCTGCTCGGCCCATTCCCCAAGGGGTTCAAGGGCTGCACGCACCTGCTCGTCGCCATCGATACCTTTACGAAGTGCATTGAGGCAGAGCCTGTATCATCTCTTCACGCCAAAACAGCTGTGCGCTTCTTCGAAAGCAATGTGATCACGCGCTTAAGGATTCCCATAAGCTGATCACCGATAACAATCCCTAGTTCAGAAGCGAGCTATTCCAGGAATACTACGAACAGCTGGGCACCAAGGTCTGCTTCGCCTCTATGGCACATCCACAGAGCAATGGAGCAGTCGAGCGAGCTAACGGACAGATAGTCCAGGGTATCAAACGGCACGTGTTCGCAGCTCTCAGCGAGCACAACAAAGCCTGGGTCGACGAAGTTCCTTCCGTCCTCTGGGCCATTCGCACCACAGCCAGCCGGGCAACCAGGGAAACTCCTTTCCAACTGGTCTACGGTGTAGAAGCTATCTTGCTCGCTGAAGTAGTACTCGGCTCGTCTCGCACGAGCTCGGTCAACATGATTGACGCAGAGCAAGAGCGCTTGCTCGAACTCGATCTCCTCGAAGGCACACGCGACCGAGCACAAGTCTTACGGCTAAGTCTGCTCTTGTAAGCCCACCGTGGCAGAGGTACTTACCGCTCTCGGCACAACCACTTGGCAAAGCCTGCTCTCGTAAGCCCCCGCGGCAGAGGCACTTTCTTTGTTCGGCTACCTTTGGAATTACCAAACTTACGTTAGCGAGCAGTTCATGGAACGAGTCGATCAGGATGCGGGTGTTGCTCTATCTCTCTACGCATGTGCTTGAATTCGCAAACGTAGGTCTTCAAGCATCATCCGTACCGGGGGCTAGGGTGTCGCTCTTTTGCTTGTGCACCAGTTCGAATTCGCAAACTCAGGTTCTCGAGTAGATGCACAACGGGGGCTGGGAGTTAGGCTGGCGTTCTACCGTTTTTTTTAAAACTTTCTAGCGTTGTTCTGCCTTGCTCTCGGTTTCCTGTTCCTTCTTGTCTTTTGCTGCTCTTTTTTGCAGGGAAAAGATAAGGCTTTATTTACATTAACAAAGTTTTACAGGTACGAGAGCCCTTTTGGATACTGCCCTACTGCTATTTAGAAGCAAGCTGCTCCTTTAGCTCCTCAATCACTAACTTGAGGCGCAGGACTTCCCCTTGGGTTTTGATCCCTTCTCTGGCTTCAGCTCGGAGACGCTCGGCTTCCTCCTTGCTTCGCTTAGCCTGCTCCGTCGCCTCTGCACGAACGGCTTCGATCTCTTCGGTCTTGGCCCAGAGATCCTCGGTTAGACTTTCTCTCTGACTAAGGCGCTTCTCGGCGGTCTTGAGCTGCTCGGACAGCTCTTTGACCCTTCCTTCTGCGGCATGCGCCCTCGAGGCCAGCTCGCGAAGCTCCTCGGCCTCTCTTTGAGAGAGCCGCTGGGATGGCACCCTCTCCTCGGTCAGCTAGGCCTTGAGCTCCCTCACCTCAGCCGCGAATCGGTTCCAGCTTTCGGCTGCGGCCATGAGCACTTCCTCGAGCCACCTCGTGCGGCGCTGATTCCGGAAAGTTTCGACAATGGCGTCGCGCTCGATCGCGACACCTTTTTGGAGGTCCTCCATGGTGCCCCGCAAGACCTGATTGAGAGAAGAGCAAATCTGTTATACTAGGCTGCTGGAAAACTTAAACGAACAAGCTTTGGTTTGGGGATTACCTCTGGAAGCCTTTGCTTCAAGTTCAGGCGAAGGCGTCTCCCAAGTCCGTGGGTCGCGAAGCCCTGGCTGCTCGAAGCGGCCGCGGCGCGCTGTTCCCTCCGCTGCTTCTTCTCCTCGAGGGAGCGCGTCCGCCTGGGGACAGTGGCGACGAGCGAAGATCTTTCGTCCCCGAGCCCCTGCCCTTCTTCCTGTTCCTCTGCACGATCGCCTTCGGGCAAGATAGGAGTCGCTCTGCTTGGCGATGTCATTGCTGCCGCGGACATGGCAACTTGTGCGCCCTGCTCGTGGCCTTCCCCATGCTCCCTGGCGGCAGGTCCTTCACCCTGCTCGCCAGCAATTTCCGTCGCCACAGGGACGAGTTGCCCCTGCAACGAAGTGCCTAGCAGGACCGCCTGCTCGGTCCCGCCCCGGGCAGCTGGCGGCGCTAATTCCTTGGCCCCGCTCTTCGTGGCTTCGTGCCTTGCCTCTTCAGCTTCGAGCCTCTCCACCGCGCTCTTCAGCGCGTCCATCTGGTCGGTGCAGCCCGGTGGGAGCACGGCTCACGCCGCCAGTTTGTTCTTGAGGGCGAGCAGTCTCGTTGCTCGCGATGCACCGTGTAGGTGCTCAGGCAGCAAAGACCGCTCGATCGCGGCTTCCATGTTGTCTGTGGCGACCTCCTCCTGGGCAGCTGATGAAAAAGAAATGTATTAGGTCCTATGCGGTTTGGTGGAGTGTAAAGGGGAGAGTCTCGCCATTACGTACCTGCCGTAGGGGGCTTAACCTTCTTCTTTGCTCCATGATGGAGCTTGCGTCTCTTGCTCGGTGGATCCTCGGGTCTTGTTTGCCTTGGCCTCCGGGCGCTCGCGGCGACAAACTCAGCTCTTTGCTGAGCTGAGCACTCCGTTCGCGCAATGCAAGGAGCGCCTCCTTGCGTGTGACTTCCTTTTCGAGCCTCCTCTGCTCGGCGATCTGTTGCAGCCGTTCCATATTGCCCGGGTGAGCTTGTGTATAGCGCCTCAGCCAGAGGGTCAGGTTCCGTACCTTCACGTCGCTCTGCTCGGTAAGGAGGGATGGGCTTGGGCGTTCCCCCCTTGGCTGGCCGCGCTCGCGCTTGACTTGCTCGGCGCGCTTCTTCGCCGCAGGGGGCTTCAGTGGCGTTTGGCTCGGTAGCCATCTTCGGCTTCACGGCCACCTTGGCCTTGCCCTTCTTCGCTCCCTCCTTGTCGGACTCAAAGAGCTCCTCAACGATCCCTTCGAGGATCAGCTGCTCGTCCTATGCATTTAGAGATGAATGTTAGCATGCCATGAACCGTGTAAGTCTAGCAACTCAGATGGAGTTTCGCAAGTTACCTCAGATGAGCGGACGAGCACGTTTCTTGGACAAGTGTAGGCCACCTCTCCGGTGACCTCAGAGTCCTTCCTAGCAGCCTTCAGCATGGCGTCGACCTTCTCGGCCACCCATGCGTCTGTCGGTTTCACTGCGCGAACAGAAGATGAGCTTAGTTCCTGTTCGGATGAATCACCAATGAAGGGTTGAGCGTTTAAGGAACTTATCCGTGCTTTTCCTTGTGATGTCTTCCTAATCTACTATCTTGTAGAAGGGGTAGGACCTTTTCCGCAGTGGACAGATCCTGTTCACTACGAAGTCCCGGATGATCTCTCTACCCGTGAGCCCGAGGCCCACAAGGGAAGCGATCTTCCGGGTAAGATACCACTCTTCTCCGGTCGGCTCCGGCCGTGGCATCTGTGTTCCCTTTGCCGGCGTGCTGTCCGGTGAAGACGAGCTTGCTGTCGTCGCTCCTCCTGGTGTAGAACCACCTCATCCACCACGGCCCCATCGAGTTGAGCAGCGGTGGAAGAGGGTATGGCGCGTCGTCGGCGGTGGCCCAGAGCTTGAGGTAGTAGCACCCGAGCCCAGAAGCGGCGGAGCTGCTCCTCGTCAATGTGTAGAAGTGAAGGAACAGCCCCACCGACGGATCGACTCTCAGATAGCCCTCGCACAGGTGTGCGAAGATGGCCATCTGGAGGAACAAGTTGGGGTTGAAGTTTGCAACCTCCAACCCGCTGATGTTCATAAGGGCCTCCACGAAATCGCTTTCGAGAGACCTCAACCCAAATATGGCGAACTGCTCGAAGTTGACGAACTCGTCCTCGAGCGGCTTCGGTGTTTCCTCCTCCCCGGGCAGCCTCCAGCTTCCAGCGTCGATGTGTCCCTCCGACTCTAAAGTCCTCAAGTCTTCCTCGGTCATGCTAGTGCATGAGAATTTGGCCATAGCAATCCCATGGATGGACGAGCAGCTTTGGAGGTGGGTTGTGGCTATTTGATGCTAAGCGCTGTTGGAAAAGGGCTTGGGAAGGAAAGGCACACGAGAGCGGAAGTGGTAAGCCGCGAGCGGCTTGGGTGCTCTTTATAGCCCCAGACGAGCAGCTCTGCAACGGTTTTCTGCCACCAAACGGCTAGTTTTTTATTGCAACGGCTAAGTAAAAACGGACCATGGGGCAGATCTGGCTGAGGAGCATAGGAGTGTGGATGTGCTGTCGCAGCAAGGGTAGGCGACGATGGAGGAAGGAGATACAGCGATAGCAAGGAACGGCAACTATGATACGGGGAAGGCTCACCGCTGGTTGAAGAGGGGAGGTCGAACTGTCAGCGGGAGGCGTTAGGGTTTGGGAAGGAGGAAGAGAATGGTCAGCCTACGGCGAGGAGGCGACGCACCGCTGTAGGGGCGGCGGATACATGCGGAGGGGCTCGCCATTGCCGAATCTGGCCATCTCAAGACCCATCGGCGGCAGACCGGGCCACTCCAAAGCGCGCCAACATTGGATTCGGCGACCCTGACGGGAGAAGGGGCAGGGCGGTACTGGTGGAAAAAGCCGGTGTGGCGCTAGGAAGGGGAGCTAATAGGAGCCACCACTTCTACACGGGATGGGATGTAGGCACGACAGGGACAAGGTAGGGTTTTATTGAACGTGGGAGGTTTCAGACATAAAATAAGAAAGGCAAGGGGTGTTTCCAAAAACGCATTTGAGTGTGGCCTCTACAGCTATTTGGAGTGCGGGTTGATTACTGGAAAATCGAACATTTTTTTTTTTTGCAAAAAACGTCTGCACTGAGCCCGCTAAGTCGAAGATCACGGTTCGGACAACCCTTGAGGGCGCGGGCCTGGGAGGGGTGCCACATGCTGAGCCCAGGTGCCTCCAACCAGGCTTTGTATAGTTGTTGATTAATATATCCTCAATTACTCACTTTTGGTTGTTTGTTTCTTCAGAATTACTCCCTCTCAGGCCACTGAAATAATCCGTAATCTCAGTCAACTACCTCTTACAGTTCATTTGCATACATTTTATAGAAATATAATATATGTAAATTTATTCATATATACATGTAAAAAACGATAATCATGTATTTTTTACTTAATTCTTAAGTTTGCTCATATATGAAGTCTATACCAAAATTATATGATAACAAAGTTGAAAATTATAGTTTGGGTGTGTATTAAAAATATATATTCTTGTATGAATAGGATGAAGATTTTGCATGTACATCCTTCCTATTCTTGCTGCCATGATTTATGTCCCCAAACTTGAGGAGAGCATGATGACCTTCCTAGTGAGTTATTGTCGGGGATTAGATCACGGCCCATAGCCATGGCCCACTCCCTGACGGCCCAATCGAACAGCCTACCAGGGCCCAGCTCCCTGGAAGGTTCTATCAGGCCCATGTGCATCCTGCTGAACAGCTTCTTGGTCGGCACGGTGCGTAACGGCCTAAGATTCGTGTTTGAGTCCTACTCGAACAAGAGTTCTGCACGGCTACGTGAAGACCCGGACGTGGTTTCCCGGATTGGAATAGGAGTCGTGATCCCCAAGACTAGGAGTATTTCTTATCTACCGTGGGATGTATTTGGCATGTATGAGTTCGTTACGTACTCGTAGTTAGCCCGGCCCGATATTCCTTCGGTAGGTCGGTTTGCTCACCACTATATAAACAGAGCCCCTACGGCGTGTTAAAGGGGTCTAGTCATCATCTTATAGCTTATCGCGTACTTGTACTCGCATAATCTCGCCGAGACTTGTTCGTCTCACCGAGCCACCTCTTGTATTCATCCCTGATATATAAGAAAGGCCGGCGTAGGGCTATTATCTCTCCGAGAGGCTGAACCAGATAAAACCCCGCCTCCTGCTCGTTGTTGTTCGTGGTTGTTCGGCGGTCTCCTATCTCAATCTTAAAGAACCTTAGCGACTTGAGATCGATATCTCAACCGTCGACAGCTGGGCGCCGACCGTGGGGACACGCAGACGAGCATGTCGAACTCCGTCAGCGATCTAAGAGATACTTCCTGAGGGCTACGACTCGGAAGACGGGATGTCTCATCCTGTCGGGCTCAGATCGATCCGTTCGCCTCGAACGCTTTCATGGTAGAGATAGCCTCGGATCGCACTCCGTCATCGACGCATTTACTACGGAACTGATGATCTTTACGACGGTTTAGATTTATCAGATTCCAAGGCTATGTCGGTAGATTCCACCTGTGGAGACACAGCGATGACACCGTCTAGCATACCTTCGCATGGCCCCCGCAGCATTAACATGGCCGATGTAGGAACCTCTGAGGATCCTGCACGGGCTGTGGCGGCTGGCGAGGTCGGGCAGATTAACTCTGCTCGGCATCAAGACGAGGTCAAGCAGTCGCCGCGAAAGCAAGACGTCATTCGCCGCAGCCTCGACGATTCCATCAATCAGACCTTAGCACGGTTTCGCGACCGTGTAAGCGACAGCGTCGCGACCCACCTCGCGTCGGGCGCTAAAGTCTCCGGCGAAGCTTCCTGTTCGGTCAATTCCGCGTGATCGGACTCGATCGCAGTAACGCGGATGGTTCAGTGATCCCGGACCCATAGATCAAAGTCGGAACGGCTCGGCTATAGCAACGGTCCTTAGATCCACCAATCGTTGATCTCGCCAAGCATGGGCGTGCTGTTATGCGTCTAACCTAGAGCGACCGGGTCAAGGCCTAAAGTCTCTAGGAGAAGTCAACAACTCCTCCAGCAGCGGCAGCAGCCAAACTGCCGGAATGATTCGGACAGCTCGATCGATCGCGGACCCCGTCACCATCGGCGATCACCGTCCATGAGCAGGCTACCCGTGGTCGCCGCCGCCGCCAAGTCCTCGTAGTCATCGCGACCACGGGGGCAAGCGCCAAGACGCGATGATCACGGACGGTCCCCTCGTGAGGCGCGCTGTCGCCACCACGACGAAGAGCGTGGTGGATTGTCCCGAGAGAGTTTCTCCAGCCGAGTCATCCTGCTCAGCGGAGTTCCTCCGCGCCGCGGGACCAACGCCTTCTCAAGACTAGGTTCTCGCCGGGAAGGTGGTCGGTCATATGCTCTGGGTGCAGGGCTTTCTCGACGAAGCTTGAGCTGTCCGGTGGCCCTCAAAGGTCAAGCCCGGTCACATGGAGAGGTACAATGGGACTCGTAACCCAGAGGAATTCCTTTCCATCTACGCCACGGCCATCATGGCGCCGGGGTGACGAGCTCGTTATGGCTAATTACCTCCGGATCGTCCTTGAGGGTGCCGCTCGGGCGTGGTACATTCAATCGCCAGGAGGGTTCCATCACCATGGAACCAGCTTTGTGACGCCCGATCGCTAATTTCCAGAGCTGTTATGTACGTCTGGGTAACGAGGATGATCTGCACCAGATGATCCAGATGAACGGGGAGACCCTCCGCAACTTCGTGAAGCGTTTCATTAAGATCCGCAACACGATCCCGAACATCTCGGATGAATCTGTTGTCCACGCATTCAAAAACGGAGTCCGCGACGAAGCGGCTCACCCAGATCTCGAGATCAACGAGACTGGACCGCCAACGACTGTTCAAGGCGGTGATCATATGCCAACGCGGCAGAGCGCTGCTCAAGACAAAAAGGCGTTTGACAAGGGCGAGCCGCCCGCCCGACTGGTGTGGATGAGAAGAAGAAGAGCAAGAAGAATGTTCCCGGTGACAAGAAGTCCCGGAAGAAGAAGAACAAAGGTGATGCACGAACAATACCGTCAGCGGTATGGATCGCGCACCTCCTCCAAGGATGGGCGTAAGAGCCCAACAATAATTACAAGGGCAAAAAGCTCGCTCAGGAGGCGGACAAGGCAAGAAAGGTCCGGCGACCGATTTTGCAAGTTCCACCAAAGACTACGGGCATGATATACGCCCATCAGAGAACTTGGGCTGCAAAGCTCGAAGATTTCTACAACGGCAAGGGCCCAATGCCCACCCCGCCTCAACAAGGTGATGCCGGTAAGGCTAAGCGCCAAACCGACGATGGTGATCGGGAAGATGATGATGAATATCAAGAGCAGTGAACCATATCGCCGTCATTTTCGGGGCTCCTCGGCTTACACCTCTCGGCGCAGCCTCAAGGAAGCTGCTCGAGGTCCATTAACGTCGAAAAGGCAAAACCTCACCTGAATCGATGAAGTGGACGAGGTCCCCATCTCCTTCTCTCGTGAGGATTGCCCCAATAGGATGACCAAGCCTCAGCGGCTCCCACTGGTGGTCGCCCCGACCATCAACAACGCGAGAGTTGGCCGTGTCTTAGTGGACGGCGGAGCGCTTTGGACTTGCTTTACGCTAAAGTCTTGGGCGAGATGCAAATTCCTCGCTCCAAGTCAAGGAAGTCACAATGCCCTTCTCGGAATTGTTTCGGAGAAGCCGTCAAGCCGTTAGGGCAGAGTTGTCCCGCTGTCACCTTCGCAACCCAAGCAACTTCCGGACGAGTTGATCACTTTCGACGTGGTCGACTTCTGTCGACGATACAACGCAATCTTAGGCGTGCCATCTCTCGGTAAGTTTATGGTCGTGTCCCACCACGCTTACCATTGCGTGAGGATACCGGTCCTAACGGTGTGATCACGGTCAAGGGCAACTACAAAGTCTGCTCGATTGCGACGGCGGTCCCTCGCCTCGGGTCGACCAACTTCCGCCAGCGTGGTCACGAAGTTCCGCAGACCAAGTCTGCGCGCCTAGGGTCTCCTTCACCGGGGAGAAACCAGGGAAGTTCCATTGCCGCAGACGATACTTCCAAGATAGCTTCACTTGGGGCCAATCTGGACCCCAAATAGGAAAGCGAGCTCATTGCCTTCCTCCGGCTAATGCAGATGTGTTTGCTCGGGAGCCATCCGACATGCCCGAGTCCCAAGGAGGTTATCGAGCACAAACCGGCTGTCCGGGGACAAAAACCTGTTCGCCGAAGCTTGCTTTTGAATTCAAACAGGATCATCAAAGATCGCTTGCAAGCCGCTTCATTCTTTGGGTTCATCCGCGAGGTTGATCACACCGAGTGGTTAGCCAACCTGTCATTTTAAAGAAGAAAGGCGGCAAGTGGAGGATGTGTCGATCACACAGATCTGAGCCGCTTGTCCTAAGGACAATTTTCAGCAGCCTCGATTGACCAAATGGTCGATGCGATCATGACGCCAGCCTCTGAGTTTTTAGATGCTTACTCCTGTTACCACCAAATAAGCATCTCCCGAGGATGAAGAGAAGATCGCCTTCATCACCCCTTTCGGCACTTTCGCTATCGACCATGTCTTTCGGTCTCACGCAATGTCGGGTGCCACGTTCAGTAACTTAATGGAGAAGACCTTCCTGCACAAGCGGAAAAAACTCGGGAGGTCTATGTCGGCGACATAGTTGTAAAGAGCAAGTATGCTCCAGATCATGTAAAAGACCGGCAGAGACTTTTCATAATCTCACCAGCATCGAATAAAATTAAATCCAGAGAAGTGTACCTTTGGTGTTCGATCCGAATGTTGCTCGGTTATGTTATTGGCTCGCAAGGTATTTCGCCAACCCCGAAAAAATCGAGGCCATTGAAAATATGCGTGCTCCAACTACCATAAAGGAAGTACAGAGCCTCATCATGGCGGATGGTCGCCTAAGCGTGTTTATTTCCGTCAAAGCGAACGCTGGCTGCCCTTCTTTAAGGCCTGCGCAAGCACAATGGTTTCGAGTGGGCGGAAGAAGCCGATAGATCCTTCCAGGATCTGAAGCGATACCTGTCCAATCCTCCCGTCTTGACTACCCCGCGGCATGGCGAGCAGCTCCTACTGTACCTAGGTTGCACGCCACAAGCGGTGAGCACGGTCTTGACGGTCGAAAGGGAAGGCATACAGCGACCAATCTATTACGTGAGCGAGGTACTTCACGGATCAAAGGAGCATCAAATACTGGTCCCGACCACGTTCCCTCTGGGAGAAATCCTACGGAACAAGGAATCTAGCGGACGTATAGCTAAGTGGGCAATGGAACTAGCAGAGTTTGATCTGTTATTTGCTGCCCGAACTGCTATTAAGTCACAGGTCCTAGCTGACTTTGTCGCTGAATGGACTTGCCCGCCCAAATCCTAGGGAGCTCCCGAGCAACCTGATGAACCTTCTTGGACCATGTTTTTCGATGGCTCGCGCACTGGAAACTCGGGGGCTGGTTTTGTTCTCATCTCCCCTCAAGGAGAGCAACTCCAGTATTCTATCCAACTACACTTTGCGGCGACTAACAACGCTGCAGAGTACGAGGCCCTCCTCGCGGGACTAAGGGTGTGCAAGTCGCTTGGTGTCCAACGGCTAACTGTGAAGGGAGATTCACAGCTGGTCATCAATCAGGTTAACAAGGAGTATCAGTGTTGCGATACCTCAATGGCGCGATACCTGGTTGAAGTGAGGAAGTTGGAGAGGCATTTTCGATTCTTCGAAGTGCTCTTCGTGCCAAGGAAGGACAACTTCCTGGCCGACCAGCTATCCAAGTTCGGATCCTCACGCGAACCTGCTCCGGCAGGGGTGCTCGTCGAGCACCTTTACAAGCCCTCAATCACGTCTCCGGACGAGGCGACAGAGACAGGTGGTGCTGTCTCCGTTATCGAAGGCGGGCGGCGGATGGGACAACGCCATTTGTCCGGTACCTTGCGATAGGACCACGCCTGACGAAGCCGGCGTTCCCTTACATAAGGCGTGCTGCTCCATACAAGCTTATGGATGGCACCCTTTACCGCCAAGGTGCTCTGGGAGTTCTCTCCAAGTGCATCTCGCAATGTGAGGGTGTCTTCCTTCTTAGGGACATACACTAGGGTGCTGTGGCAGCCACGCCTCCTCGTAACTCGGTCGGCAAAGCGTTTCGCATGGGCTATTATTGGCCCACTGCGTTACAAGATGCCCGGGACATCGTGACTAAGTGCAAGGCTTGCCAATTTCACGCCCGAAAGGCACACAAGCCCGCCCAAGAGCTCCAAACAATCCCCCCATCCTGGCCCTTTTCCACATGGGGTCTGGATCTGCTCGGCCCATTCCCTAAGGGGTACAAGGGCTATACACACCTGCTCGTCGCCATAGACACTTTTACAAAGTGGATTGAGGCAGAGCCTGTGTCGTCTCTTCACGCCAAAACGGCTGTTCGCTTTTTCAAAAGCAACGTGGTCACGCGCTTTGGGATTCCCCATAAGCTGATCACGGATAACGGTACCCAGTTCCGAAGCGGGCTATTCCAAGAATATCGCGAGCACCGGGTACCAAGGTTCTGTTTCGCCTCGTGGCACATCCACGAGCAATGGAGCGATCGGCGAGCTAACGGACAGATAGTCCAGGGTATTAAACGGCGGGTATTTGCTGCTCTCGGCGAACACAAGAAGGCTGGGGTTGACGGTTCCTTCCGTCCTCTGGGCGATTCGCAGACTACGGCCACCGGCGCATCGAGGAAACTCCTTTCCAAGCTGGTCTATAGTGCGAAGCCATCTTGCCCGCCAAATCATACTCGGTTCGCTTCGCACGAGCTCGGTCAATTTAGTTGACGGCGAGCAAGAGCGCCTCGATCTCGACCTCCTCGAAGGCACACGCGACCGGGCACAAGTCGAGAATGGCGCTACCAAAGAAGATCTTCGGCGCACGCAGCTGCCAAGTCGGGCTCGACCAAGGGCTTTGAAGGCGGGCGACCTTGTTCTCGCTGCCGTGTCGAAACTTGTCCAATGCCAACAAGTTAACTCCTCGTTGGGAGGGCCCATTTACGGTCGTTTCTTCTGCTCGCCCGGGGGCTGTTCGCCTGGCTATGGAGGACGGGAGAGAGCTGACCAGCACTTGGAACATCGACCAGCTTCGTAAGTTCTTTGTGTAGGTCTTTTCTGTTTTCTTAGCCCTGCGCTTTTTGTAAACTTCGCGCCTTAGTTCGTCCAAGTCTCTCGGGCACCATGTAAAGTCCAATCCAACAATTAAGTGAATTCTCGCGGCCTCTGCGCCTTTTTCACTTCTTGTCTTTTGAAGACTACCTCTTTCTCTCTGGTAACACTTGATGGCTGCCCGGCCTTGCGAACTCTTGGCTCCGCAATCTTCAGGATTGTTCCCTATCCGTATCTGGTTTCAATAAGTTCCTAAACTCAGGGTTGCGTAACACGGCCTTTCCACCTTGCGGCTAAGTCTACTCTCGTAAGCCCTCCGCGGCAGAGGCACTTACTGCTTGGCGCGACCACTTGGTAAAGCCTGCTCTCGTAAGCCCCCCGTGGCAGAGGCACTTTCCTTGTTCGGTTACTCTCGGAACTGCCTAACTTGCGTCAACGAGCAGACTACGGAACGAATCGAGCAAGGTATGGGTGTCGCTCTTTCTCCCTACGCACGTGCTCGAGTTCGCAAGCTTAGGTTCTCGAGCATCGTCCGTACCGGGGGCTAGGGTGTCGCTCTTTCTCTTGTGCACCTGTTCGGGTTCGCAAACCTAGGTTTCCGAGCAGATGCACAACGGGGGCTGGGAGTTAGGCAGAGCGCTCTACCGGTTTTCTTAAACTTCCTAGCGCTGTTCGCTTTTCTCTTAGTTTCTGTTCGTTCTTGTCTTTTTGCTGCTCTTTTTTGCAGGAATAAAGGTAAGTACTTTATTACATTACTCAAAAGTTTCAGGTACAAGGCCCTTTAAGATTCTGCCATGCGATGCTACTTAGGAGCAAGCTGCTCCTTCACTCCTCAACTTCTAACTTGAGGCGCACGACTTATACTGAGCCTTGATTCCTTCCCGGGCTTCAGCTCGGAGGCGTTCGATCTCCTCCTTGCTCCGCTTGGCTTGCGCCGCAGCCTCTGCCCGGATGGCCTCGACCTCCTCGGTCTTGGCGCGCAGCTGATCGTTCAGAGCCTCGCTCTGGCTGACTCGCTGCTCGGTCGCCTTGAGCTGCTCGTCCAGCTCCTTGACCTTCTTCTCTGCGGTGATCGCCCTCACCGTCATCCCGCGCATCTCCTCGATCTCTTCCTGTGAAGCCCACAGGGTCGAGATCTTTGCCTGGAGACCCGCGGAAGTCTGTTCTTCCTTGGCGAGCTGGGCCTTAAGCCTCTTGGCTTCCGCCGCGAGCTGGTCCCGCCGTTGGGAAACGTCAGCGAGCTGCTCTTCGAGCCACTTCGAGCGGTCCGGCTTCTCCTCCGCGGTGCTCGCCTAAATGGCTTCTTGCTGCTCCTCGGCCTCTCCTAGGAGAGACTCGCGAAACGCCTCTCTTGGCCGAGTTGGACTTTGAGCCTCTTCACCTTCGCCTTGGTAAGGCCGACTTTGGGCTGGTGCAGAGGGCCCCGCTCCGGACTCCCTCGCCCAGAGGTGCTCCCGGAGCGACGCCAGTACGGCACTCCGCTCGATGGTGACGCCGTCCTCGAGCTCCTCCATGGTGTCCCTGAAGACCTGAGAGGGAAGAGCAAGTTAACCGCTTTGCGATGATGTAGCTAAGCTGAACAAGATTTGGTCCTGGTGCTTACCTTGCCAAGTCGGCGTTTCAGTCCGCGGCGCAAGCGGTCCTCGAGGCCATGCGTCACGAAGCCCCGCTCGTGCGGGATGAGACGGGCGCGTTCTTGCCGTCGCCGCCTTGATCGCTCCTTCTTCTTGCGGGAGCGCACCTGCTCGGGAGCGGGAGCGACGGGCGAAGCGCTTTCGTCTCCGCGCTCCCTCTCCTCTTCCTTTTCCTCTTCCGCTCGAACTTCTTCGGGCGAGATCGGAGCCGCTCCGCTTGGTGGCGCCGGTACCTCCACGGCGGGGCGTCTGCGCGACCGCCGAGGCTTCTTCCTGCTCCTCGGCGACCGGGTTTCACCACCGCCGGAGAATCCGTCGCCTCGGGGTGAGTTGCCCTCGCGACGGCGTGCTGGCGGGGCGGTTGCTCGGTCCCACCCTGGGCAACTCCCGGAGCCGTCGTCTTGGCTCCTCTCTCCGTGGCGCCGCGCGCCGCTTCTCCTGCCTCCAGCCGCTCCACCGCGCCTTTGAGCGCATCGAGCTGCTCGCTGGAGCCCGGCGGCAGCAGGCTCCACGCCGCCAGTTTGTCCTTGAGACACGCCAGCCTCACCGCTCGCGATGCGCCGTGCAGATGCTCGGGCAGCAGCGACCGCTCGAGCACCTCTTCGACGTCATCTGTGGCGATCTCTCCTTGGGCAGCTGATGAAAAAGAGATCATCGTTAAGTCTAATACGGTCGGTAGGTGGGAGATCTGAAGTTGGGTTTCTACATACCTGCCGTGAGAGGCTTGATCTTGATCTTTTTTGCCGGAACCTTCCGCCTCTTCCTCGGGGGCTCCTTGGCGGCTTCTCCGCCTTGGCCCTTGGGTGTTCGTGGCGACGAGCTCAGCTGCCTAGTAAGCTGAGCACTCCTCTCGCGCAGCGCAAGAAGTTTTTCCTTGCGCGCGACTTCCTCTTCGAGCCTCCTCTGCTCGGCGATCTGTTGGAGCCGCGCCAAATGGCCCGGGTGAGTCTGCGAGTAACGCCTAAGCCAGAGGGTCATGTTCTTTACCTCTTCGTCGCTTTGCTCGGCGAGGAGGGAGGGGCTTGGTCTCTTCCTCATTGGCTGACCAGCTACTTGCGCTTGGTCCGCTCGATGCGCTCCGTCGCCCTTGTTGGTCTCTTCGACGGTGGCGGCCGCCCGTGTCATGCGAGCTCACGTAGGCTCGGCCGCCACCTTGGGCTTTGTGGCGCTTTGGCCTTGCCCTTCTTCGCCTTCTCCTTCTCGGACCGGAGAGTTCCTCTCGATCCCTCCAAGGATCGGATGGTCCTCCTGCGCATTTCGGGAGTGAGCATTAGCGCTAAACAACATTGTGAGTCAAGCAACACAGACCGGGAGTAAGTAATTTACCTCCGTGCGTGCGGACGAAGCACGCTATGCGGACAGTGTCGCCACCTGCCGGTGACCTCCCGTCCTTTTTCGCCTTGAAGATGGCGTCGACCCGCCGGGTCACCCATGCGTCGGTTGGCTTCTCCGCCCGAAATGTAAGGGATTGTTAGTTCCTGTTCGGAAGAAAGAATGTATTTAGAGGTTGAGTCTTAAAGGCACTTACCCGTGCTCTCCCTTGTGATGTCTTCCCATCCCTCTATCTTGTAGAAGGGATAGGACCTCCTCCGCAGCGGACAAATCCTGTTCGCTGTGAAGTCCCGAATAATCTCCCTGCCCGTGAGCCCAAGGCTCACGAGGGAGGCGATCTTCCTTGTCATGTACCAGTCCTCGGCAGTCATCTCCGCCGAGGCATTGGCGCCCCTTTGCCGGCGCCTTCCCAGGTGAAGACGAAGTTCTTGTCATTGCTCCGCTTGTCAGAACCACCTCACCCACCACGCGCCCATTGAGTCGAGCGAGAGGTGGGCGAGGGTACTGGCGCACATCGGCGGTGGCCCGAGCTTGAGGTAGTAGCACCCAGCTGGAAGGCGGAGGCTGCTCCTCACATCGTGTAGTAATGGAGGGACAGCCCCACCGGCGGTTCGATGCTCAGATAGCCCTCGCCTGCAGTGTGCGAAGACGGCCATCCGGAGGATGGAGTTCGGATTGAGGTTCGCCACCTCCAATCCGCTGATGTTCAAGAAGGCCTCGACGGTCGCCTCAGAGACCTCAACTCAACAATGCAAACTGCTCAAGTCGACGAACTCTCCTCGAGCGGCTCCGAGTATCCTCCTCTCCCGGCAGCCTCCAGCCACGGGTGTCGATGTGGCCCTCCTCCTCCCAGATCCTAAGGTCCTCCTCGGTCAAGCTTAGTGCCCGTGAATTTGGCCATAGCGATTCCTGTATGGACGAGGTGGTCGGTGATGGAGTTTGGGTACTTGATGTCGAAAGCGTGGTTGGAGCTAGGGCTTAGAGAGGAAAGGCGCGAGAGCAGTGGCTGGTCATGGGCGGCTTGGGTACTTTTATAGTCCCGTATAAGCAGCTCGCGAACGGTTTTGTCCCGAGCGGCTAGTTTTTACTACAACGGCTAGGTAAAACGGTCGCTTTGTTTTCACTGCCAGCAATGACGGGAAGTTACCGTTGGAGTTCCGCTAACGGCTATTTTTTCCGTGTTTGCACCAAGGTGAGTGCTCGCTTCGACAGATGTTGTTCCTGCTCGACGAACGGAGTTGCTTCGGATCGATCGGGTTTGTTCGGTCCCGAACAAGTCTTGTTCGGTTGAACCATAACCTGTTCGGTCGCTTGTTACATGCCTTTGTAGCAGGGAAAAATACCCTCTTCGTGACTTTGAGTCTCAAGGGGATGACCCCACTCTAGTAAGTTCTTCCACTTGAGTCTTGGGGGCTAGCTGTCGGGGATTAGATCACGGCCCATAGCCATGGCCCACTCCCTGACGGCCCAATCGAACAGCCTACCAGGGCCCAGCTCCCTGGAAGGTTCTATCAGGCCCATGTGCATCCTGCTGAACAGCTTCTTGGTCGGCACGGTGCGTAACGGCCTAAGATTCGTGTTTGAGTCCTACTCGAACAAGAGTTCTGCACGGCTACGTGAAGACCCGGACGTGGTTTCCCGGATTGGAATAGGAGTCGTGATCCCCAAGACTAGGAGTATTTCTTATCTACCATGGGATATATTTGGCATGTATGAGTTCGTTACGTACTCGTAGTTAGCCCAGCCCGATATTCCTTCGGTAGGTCGGTTTGCTCACCACTATATAAACAGAGCCCCTACGGCGTGTTAAAGGGGTCTAGTCATCATCTTATAGCTTATCGCGTACTTGTACTCGCATAATCTCGCCGAGACTTGTTCGTCTCACCGAGCCACCTCTTGTATTCATCCCTGATATATAAGAAAGGCTGGACGTAGGGCTATTATCTCTCCCGAGAGGCCTGAACCAGGATAAAACCCCCGCCTCTCTGCTCGCTGTCGTCGTGGTTGTTCGGCGTGTCTCCTATCTCAATCTTAAAGAACCTTAGCGACTTGAGATCGATATCTCAACCGTCGACAGTTATAGAAGGGACAAGACCATCCATTCTAGCAACAACTTGAAGCATAAGGCAATCAGCTCATTGAGTCATAAGGCAATCAGCTCATTGACCTTCCTAGTGAGTTATTCCGGGTTTGTTCGGTTCCGAACAAGTCTTGTTCGGCTGAGTCATAACCTGTTCGGTCGTCTGTTGCACGTCTTTGTAGCAGCAAAATTACCCTCTTCGTGACTTGGAGTCTCAAGAAGAAGACCCCACTCTAGTGAGATATTCCACTTTTGTCTCGAGGGCTAGCTGTCGGGGGTAAAATTACGGCCCATTGCCATGGCCCACTCCTTGACGGCTTAATCGAATAGCCTCCTAGGGCCTAGCTCCCTAGAAGGTTCTATCAGGCCCATGTGCATCGTGCCGAACAGCTTTCTGGCTGGCACGATGCGTAACGGCCTAGGATTCATGTTCGACTCTGACTCGAACAAGAGTTCTGCACGGCTACGTGAAGACCCGGACGTGGTTTCCCGGATTGGAACAGACGTCGTGATCCCCAAGAATTGGAGTATACCTTATCTACCTCGGGATGTATTTGGCATGTATCGAGTTCGCTACGGACTCGTGGTCAGCCCGGCCCGATTATCCCTCGGTAGGTCGGTTGTTCAACACTATATAAACCGGGCCCCTACGGCGTGTAGAGGGCACGAGAAGATCGCGTATTACTTCTTGTACACCCATAAGATCGTCGAGACTTGTTCATCTCGCCGAGTTCCTCTTTGTAATCCTTTCTCATATAAAGAAGCGTTGGACGTAGGGTTGTTATCTCCTCGGAGAGGCCCGAACCAGGATAAAAACCCTGTGTCTCCCTGTTGCTCATTGATTGCTGTTTGCCTTGCTCGACAAGTCTTCTATCTCCCTTTCTCAAGAACCTTAGTTGACTTGGGACTGATATCCCAACCGTCGACACTTACTACCTAGAAAACAACATCGGGCTTTAGGGTTGTACATGCCCTTATATGGCGACTATTGTGTTGTTCCCCAAGAGTTCCATTTTCCATGATGCTTAATTATTTCTGTCGGGGATAAAATCACGGCCCATTGCCATGGCCCACTCCCTGACGGCCCAATCGAACAGCCTACCAGGGCCCGGCTCCCTGGAAGGTTCTATTTGGCCCATATGCATCCTGCCGAACAGCTTCCTGGCTGGCATGGTGCGTAACGGCCAAGGAATCGTGTTTGAGTCCGTCTCGAACAGGAGTTCTGCACGGCTACATGAAGACCCGGACGTCGTTTCACGGATTGGAATAGGAGTCGTGATCCCCAAGACTAGGAGTATGCCTTATCTCCCTCGGGATATATTTGGCATGTATGAGTTCGTTACGATCTCATAGTTAGCCCGGCCCGATATTCCCTCGGTAGGTCGGTTTGCTCTGCACTATATAAACGAGGCCCCTACGGCGTGTAGAGGGGACTTGAATCTAGCTTCTAGCATCTGGTAGACACCTGATCTTCGATCGTACGCCCGTAATCTCGCTGAGACTTGTCTGTCTTGCCGAGCCACCTCTTGTATTCATCTTTGATATATAAGAAAGGCTGGACGTAGGGCTATTATCTCTCCCGAGAGGCCTGAACCAGGATAAAAACCCCCGTCTCCCTGTTCGTTGCTATTCATGGTTGTTCGGCGTGTCTCCCATCTCACTTCTAAAGAACCTTAGCGACTTGAGATCGTTATCTCAACCGTCGACAGTTGGCGCCGACCGTGGGGATACACAGATCGAGCATGTCGAACTCTATCAGCGACCAGGAGATTCTCCCTGAGGACTAGGACTCAGAAGGGCAGGATGTTTCTTCCCCTGCCAGCTCGAATCGGTCTTATCGCCCTAGATCGATGTCAGTGTCCGAAACAGAGGTCTCTGGATACGCCCCAGAGATGATCTCTGGTCGAGCTCCCGTCATTGACGATGAATACGGAACCGACGATCTTTACGCCGGTTTAGATCTATCGGATTCCAGGGATATGTCGGTCGATTCTTCCTGTGGTGACACAGCGATGACGCCGTCTAGCGCACAGACGCACGGCCACCACGTCGTCTATATGGCTGGTGCAGGGACCTCAGGGGATCCTGCACGGGTCACGGTGGCCGAAGAGATCGAGCGAGTCAATTCCGCTCGGCACCAAGATGGAGCCGCACAATCTACTCGCGAGCAAGACATTGTTCGCCGCACTTTCGATGAATCCATCGACCAAACTTTGGCGCAGATCCACGATCAACATAAGCGCCGGCCGACGCGATCCGCCTCGCAAGGCCACGCCAAGACCCCCGTAGAAGTTCAGCTCGCCGGGTAGAATCCCGTGCGCCTGACATCTATTCGGACAAGACGCTGATGCTTGGGATCCCAGACCAATTGAGCAGAGCGGGAACGGCTCCGTGCCTGGCGACTATATCAGATCCGCCACCAGACAATCTCGTCCTCGTGAGCGGCGAAGTGGCCACTCACCTTGAGAAATTGGCCGAGGGCCTTAAGACTATAGGTGAGGCATCATCCGGCAGCGCGTGAGCTGTCCGTAGATTCGGACGATGAGCGATTCGACGATCGCGGATCGCTGCCACCGCCGGCGACCACCTCCCACGAACAAGCTGCCCGTAGTCGCCACCGCTCGCCAAGTCCCCGCAGTCATTGCGACCACAGGGGCAAACGTGCGCGCGACGATCACGGACGATACCCTCGTGAGGAGCGCGTCGTCGTGACCACGAGGAAGGAGCGCGGGGGCTTATCACGGAGAGAGTTCCTCCAAGCAGAGACCTCCCGCTCAGCAAGAGTTCCCCCGACCAACAGGACCAATGTCTTCTCAAGGCTAGGTTCTGTCGGGGAAGGTGGCCGGTCTTACGCCTTGGGCTGCAGGTCCTTTTCCGATGAGCTTCGCTCTGTTCGGTGGCCCTCAAAGTTCAAGCCCGGACACATGGAGAGGTACAACGGGGCCCAGAACCCAGAGGAGTTCCTTTCCATCTACGCTACGGCCATCATGGCGGCTGGGGGTGACGAGCTTGTCATGGCTAATTACCTCCCGACTGTCCTTGAGGGTGCTACTCGGACGTGGCTGTTCAATCAGCAGGAAGGTTCCATCTCTTCTTGGAACCAACTTTGTGACGCTCTGATTGCTAATTTCCAGAGCTGTTACGTGCGTCTGGGCAAGGAGGATGATCTACACCAGATGACCGGTATTGCAAGTTCCACCAGCATCACGGGCATGACACGCGCCACTGTAGGACCTGGGCGGCAAAGCTCGAGGATTTCTACAATGGCAAGGGCCCAATGCCCACCCTGCCCGAAAAAGGTGAAGCCGGTAAGGCCAAACGCCAAACCGATGATGGTGATCGGGACGACGACGAGTATCAGGAGCCCGTGAACCATATCGCCGTCATCTTCGGCGGCTCATCGGCATATACCTCTCAACACAGCCTCAAGAAAGCTGCTCGGGAGGTCCACAACATTGAAAAGGGCAAGTCTCAGCCCGAATCGATGAAGTGGACCGAGGTTTCCATCTCCTTCTCTCAGGAGGATTGCCCCACTGGGATGACCAAGCCACAGAGGCTCCCACTGGTGGTCGCTCCGACCATCAGCAATGCGAGAGTTGGCCATGTTCTTATAGACGGCGGGAGTGCTTTGGACTTGCTCTCTGCTAAGGTCTTGGAAGAGATGCAAATCCCCCGCTCCAAGCTTAAAGAGGTCGCAATGCCCTTCTACGGCATTGTTCCCGGCGAAGCTGTTCAGCCGTTGGGGCAGATCGTTCTGCCCGTTACCTTCGGCAGTCCAAGCAACTTCCGGACAGAGTTGATCACATTCGATGTGGTCGACTTTCCATCCGCGTACAATGCTATCCTGGGCCGGCCATCTCTTGGCAAATTCATGGCCGTGTCCCATCACGGATATCATTGCGTGAAGATAACGGGTCCCAACGGTGTGATCACGGTCAAGGGCAACTATAAGGCCGCTCTTGATTGCGACGAGCAGTCCCTCGCCCTGGTCGACCAGCTTCCACCTCGAGGTCCCGGCTTCATGGACTAAGTCTCAGACGCTTTAGAGTCTCCTTCACCAGAGGAGAGACCAAGGAAGTTCCATTGCCTTTGGATGATTCCTCCAAGATACCCACACAGGGCCAATCTGACCCCAAATAGGAAAGCGAGCTCATTGCCTTCCTCCGAGCTAACGCAGACGTGTTTGCTCGGGAACCGCCGACAAGCCCGGAGTCCCAAGGGAGGTTATCGAGCACAAACTGGCTGTCCGGCCGGACAAAAGCCTGTTTCGCCGTAAACTTCGCCGCTGGACTTCAAGCGGGGATCATCAAGGATCGGCAGGTAAGTCGTCACGCTGGTTTCATCCGCGAGGTTGATCACACCGAGTGGTGGCCAACCCTGCTATTGTAAAGAAGAAAGGCGGCAAGTGGAGGATGTGTGTCGATCACACGATCTCAACACCGCTTGTCCTAAGGACAATTTCCTCACGCCTCGTAGACCAGGTTGGTCGACGCGACCGTGGATGCCCAGCTCTTGAGTTTTTTGGATGCTTACTCGGTTATCACCAAATAAGCATCTCCCGAGGATGAAGAGAAGATCGCATTCATCACCCCTTCGCACTTTCGCTATACGACCATGTCTTTCGGTCTCAAGAATGTTTGGTGCCACGCCCAGTAGCTTAATGGAGAAGACTTTCCCGTGCAACATGCGGAAGAAACACGAGGTCTATGTCGATGACATAGTTGTAAAGAGCAAGTATGCTCCAGATCATGTAAAAGACCTAACCGAGACTTTTCGAAATCTCAACAGGCATCGAATAAAGTTAAATCCAGAGAAGTGTACCTTTGGTGTTCGATCTGAAATGTTGCTCGGTTATGTAATTGGTTCGCAAGGCATATCTGCCAACCCCGAAAAAATCGAGGCCATTGAAAACATGAAGGCTCCAACTACCGTCAAGGAAGTTCAGAGCCTCATCGGACGGATGGCTGCTCTAAGCAGGTTATTTCCCGTCAGGGCGAACGCGGGCTGCCCTTCTTTAAGGCTCCATGTCAAGTTCAATCCATTTATAGTGAAATTTTCACGGCCCCCTGCGGCCTTTTCACACCTCTGTCTTGTCAAGACTACCCTCTCTCTGGTAATACTTGATGGCTGCCCGGCCTTGCGAACACTTGGCTCCGCAATCTTAAGGATTTTTTCCTGCTCGTATCCAGTTTCAACAAGTCTCTCAACTCAAGGTTGCGTAAACAGGCTTTCTCGCCTCGCGGCTAAGTCTGCTCTCGTAAGCCCTCTGCGGCAGAGGCACTTACCGCTCATGGCACGACCACCTGGCAAAGTCTGCTCTCGTAAGCCCTCCGCGGCAGAGGCACTTTCCTTATTCGGTCACCTTCGTAATCGCCTAACTTACGTCGCCGAGCAGTTTTTAGGATAAGTCGATAAGGATACGGGTGTCGCTCTAACTCTCTACGCACGTGCTCGAATTCGCAAACTCAGGTTTTCGAGCACCGTTCGTACCGGGGGCTAGGGTGTTGCTCTTTCTCTTGTGCACCCGTTCGAATTCGCAAACTCAGGTTTTCGAGCAGCTGCACAACGGGGGCTGGGAGTTAGGCTAAGCGTTCTACCGGTTTTTCTAAACTTTCTAGCGCTTTCGTGCCTTGCACTTGGTTTCCTGTTCGTTCTTGTCTTTTGCTGTTCTTTTTTGCAGAAAAAAGATAAGTTCTTTATTAACAAAATTTGCAGGTACAAAAGTCTCTGTCGGGTTACAGCCCTACAGCTACTTAGAAGCGAGTTGCTCCTTGAGCTCCTCGACCACTTCCTTGAGGCGCAGGACTTCCCCTTGGGCTTTAAAACCCTCTCTGGCCTCAGCTCGGAGACGGTCGGATTCCTCCTTGCTGCTCTTGGCCTGCTCCGTTGCCTTCATGCGGAGAGCCTCGACCTCTTTGGTCTTGGCCCGCAGCTGCTCGGCCAGATCTTCACTCTGACTGGCTCGCTGCTCGGCGGTCTTGAGCTTCTCGTCCAGCTCCTCGACCCTCTTCTCCGCGGTGCTCGCCCTGCGGCTAACCCACAGATCTCCTCGGCCTCCTCCTGTGACGCCCACAGGGTCGAGACTTTCTCCTGGAGTGCCGCAGAAGTTGACTTCTCTTCGACGAGCTGGGCCTCGAGCTGCTTCACCTGATTCACGAGCAGCTTCCGCCATTCGGACACGTCGTGGAGCTGCTCTTCCAGCCACTTCGTGCGGCCTAGCTCTCCTCGGTCAACCGAGCCTTGAGCTTCTTTATTTTCGCCGCCGACTTGCTCCGGCTCTTGGCTGGCGCGGAAGGCTCCCCTTCGAGCCCCCTCATTCGGAGCTGCTCTCGGAAACCCGCCAGAACGGCGCTGCGTTCGACAGAGACTCCATCCTCGAGCTCCTCCATGGTATCTTTAAGGACCTGAGAGAGAAGACAAGTTAACCACTTTGCTCTGATGTTGCTCGACTGGACCAGGTTGGTTTTGGAACTTACCTTGCCGAGTCGGCGCTTCAGTCCCCGGCGTAAGCGATCTTCGAAACCATGCGTCACGAATCCTCGCTCGTGCGGGATGAGACCGGCGCGTCGCCCTCGTCGCCGTCTTTTTTGCTCCTTCTTCCTGCGGGAGCGCGTTTGTGCAGGAGCAGGAGCGGCGGGCGAAGAACTTTCATCCCCGCCTCTCGCCCGTCTTCTGTTCGCCTGATCGGCTGGGCAGTCGAGCTGCCCCACCGGGCGGCATCAGAAGCTTCCATCGGCGGGGCAACTTGTGCCACCTCGCGTGGGTTTTTCTGCACCTTGGCGACGGGGCTTTTGCCCTGCTCGCCGGTAGCCTCCGTCGCCTCAGGGACGAGCTGCCCCTGCGATGAAGTGCCCGGTAGGACCGCCTGCTCGGTCCCACTGGCAGCGACTTCGCGAGCCAACGCTTTATCGCTGTCCGTGGCGCCAGGCGCCGCCTCTTCCGCCTCCGGCCGCTTCCATCGCGCTTCTTCAACAGCATCAAGCTGGTCGTTGGAGCCTGGCGGGAGCACGCTCCACGCTGCCAGCTTATCCTTGAGGCTGGCCAACCTCACCGCCTGTGGACGCTACCGTGAAGATGCTCGGGCAAGATCGCCGATTGCCTCGCCGACGTTGTCCGTGGCAATCTCCTCTTAGACAGCTGATGAAAAAGGGAATGGTTGAGCCCGATGCTGTTAGGGAAATTGTAAAAGACGAAAGTTTCATTACAACATACCTGCCGTGGAGGGCTTGATCTTGATCTTCTTCGCCAAAACTTTCCGCCTCTTCCTCGAGGGCTCCTTGACGCCTTGTTCGTCTCGGCCCTCGGATGCTCGTGGCGACGAGCTCAGCTCCCTGCTGAGCTGAGCACTTTTCTCGCGCAGCGCAAGAAGCTTTTCCTTGCGCGACTTCCTCCTCGAGCCTTCTCTGCTCGGGCGACTGATGCGGCCGTGCTAAATGGCCCGGTGAGCTGCTGCGTATTGCTTAAGCCGAGGGTCGTTGTCTTTACCTCTTCGTCGCTCTGCTTTCGGCGAGGAGGAGGAGCTTGGTCGCTTCCGCTTGGCGGCCTTGGCTTGGTTTGCTTCGACGCTCCGTTGCCGCAGCGAGCTTCTTCGAGGGTAGGCGGCACTGGCGCCGGCGAGCTCGCGCTAGCTCGGCCACGCCTTGGGCTTTGTGGCCACCTTGGCCTTGCCCTTCTTCGCTCTCTCCTTCTCCGAACCGAGAGCTCCTCCACGATCCCTCCAAGGATCACCGGTCCTCCAGATGTTCGAATGGGAATGTTAGCATTTACGACGGTGCGAATCCAGCTACACGCATTTAGGTTCGACCAACTTACCTCGGTATGCGGACAAGCACGCTCATGGACAGTGTAGGCCACCTCGCCGGTGATCTCGCCGTCCTTCCTGGCTGCCTTCAGCATGGCGTCGACCCGCTCGGTCACCCATGCGTCGGTTGGTTTTTCTGCCCGAGCAGGAAGTCCTCTCAGTTTCTGTTCGGAAGAAGCATCAAAGAAAGGTTGAGTCATAAAGGCACTTACCCGTGCTCTCCCTGGAGATGTCTTCCCATCCCTCTATCTTCTAGAAGGGATAGGGTCTTCTCCGCAGCGGACAGATCCTGTTCGCAGTGAAGTCCCGGATGATCTCCCTGCTCGTGAGCCCAGGCTCACGAGGGAGGCGATGTTCCTCGTCAAGTACCAATCCTCGGCGGACATCTCCGGCCGAGGCATCGGTGATCCCTTCGCCGGCGCCTTCCCGGTGAAGATGAGCTTGCTGTCGTCGCTCACCGGTGTAGAACCACCTCGCCCACCACGCGCCATTGAGTCAAGCAACGGCGACGGGTACGGGCGTCGTTGGCGGTGGCCCTGAGCTTGAGGTAGTAGCACCTCAGCGCTGAAAGCGGCGGAGCTGCCTCGTTCTCGTAGTAATGGAGGAACAAATTTCCACCGGCGGATCAATGCCTGAAAGCCCTCACACAAAAAGCGAAGACGGCCATCCGAGGATGCTATTCGGATTGAGGTTCGCCACCTCCAATCCGCTAATGTTCAAGAAGGCCTCGACGAAGTCGCTCTCGGGAGATCTCAACCCGAACAGTGCGAACTGTTCGAAGTTTAAAAACTCTCCCTCAAGCGGCTTCGGAGCTTCCTCCTCCCCGGGCAACCTCCAGCTACCGGCGTCGATGTGGCCCTCTTCCTCCCAAACTCTCAAGTCCTCCTCGGATGCGCTAGAGCTTACGAACTTGGCCATAGCGGTTCCCAAAGTAGGACGAGCAAGTTTGGCGGTGGAGTTTTGGTGCTCGGTGCTGAGTGTGGTTGGAATTAGGGCTTGGGAAGGAAAGGCGCGAGAGCAGAAGTGGCTAGCCGCGAGCGGCTTGGGAGCTTTCACAGTCCCATATGCTCAGCTCTGCAACGGTTTGTCACAAAACGGCTAGTTTTTACTGTAACGGCTAGGTAAAACGGTCGCATGTTTTCGCTGCACAGCGACAGTAAGTTACCGTTGAGCTCTGCCAACGGTTACTTTTTTCCAGCGTTTGCTCTGAGGGCTGAGTGCTCTGCTCGAGCGGATGTGATTCCCTGTTCGGTGCAACGGAGTTGCTCGGCACTGATCGGGTTTGTTCGCTCCCGAACAAGTTCTGTTCGGTTGAACCCTAACCTGTTCGGTCGATTGTTGCAAGTCTTTGTAGCAGCAAATTTTCCCTCTTCATGACTTGGAGTCTCAAGAGGAAGACCCCACTCTAGTGAGTCCTTCCACTTGAGTCTCGGGGGCTAGCTGTCGGGGATAAAATCACGGCCCATTGCCATGGCCCACTCCCTGACGGCCCATTGCCATGGCCCACTCCCTGACGGCCCAATCGAACAGCCAACCAGGGCCCAGCTCCCTGGAAGGTTCTATTTGGCCCATATGCATCCTGCCAAACAGCCTCCTGGCTGGCATGGTGCGTAACGGCCAAAGAATCGTGTTTGAGTCCGTCTCGAACAGGAGTTCTGCATGGCTACGTGAAGACCCGGACGTCGTTTCCCGGATTGGAATAGGAGTCGTGATCCCCAAGACTAGGAGTATGCCTTATCTCCCTCGGGATATATTTGGCATGTATGAGTTCGTTACGATCTCATAGTTAGCCCGGCCCGATATTCCCTCGATAGGTCGGTTTGCTCTGCACTATATAAACGAGGCCCATACGGCGTGTAGAGGGGACTTGAATCTAGCTTTTAGCATCTGGTAGACACCTGATCTTTGATCGTACGCCCGTAATCTCGCCGAGACTTGTCTGTCTCGCCGAGCCACCTCTTGTATTCATCTTTGATATATAAGAAAGGCTGGACGTAGGGCTATTATCTCTCCGAGAGGCTCGAACCAGATAAAACCCCGCCTCCCCTGCTCGTTGTTTGTCAGGTTGTTGTTGCGTGTCTCCCATCTCACTTCTAAAGAACCTTAGCAACTTGAGATCGTTATCTCAACCGTCGACAATTTCGCTCCAGACCACACCCAAGTCACCGATGTGAACAACCAAGAAGAAGAGGCTACTTGCTTGATGGCGGTTGCCCTGTACATGGGGCAATGGAGGAGGCTGTCACCGGCACGGGGCGGCGCAACGGTGAGCCGGCCTTGAGGCGCACGAAGGCCAAGTGGGAGAGAGGGAGGAGGCGTTGATCGGTGGGACCATGGGGTAGATCTGGCTGAGGAGCACAAGAGTGTGGATGTGCTGTCGCAGCAAGGGCAGGCGACGATGGAGGAAGGAGATACAGCGATAGCAAGGGACGACAACTATGATACGGGGAAGGCTCACCGCTGGTTGAAGGGGGGAGGTCGAACTGTCAGCGGGAGGCGTTAGGGTTTGGGAAGGAGGAAGAGAATGGTCGGCCTACGGCGAGGAGGCGACGCACCGCTGTAGGGGCGGCGGATACATGCGGAGGGGCTCGCCATTGCCGAATCTGGCCATCTCAAGACCCATCGGCGGCAGACCCGGCCACTCCAAAGCACGCCAACATTGGATTCGGTGACCCTGACGGGAGAAGGGGCAGGGCGGTACTGGTGGAAAAAGCCGGTGTGGCGCTAGGAAGGGGAGCAAGTAGGAGTCGCCACTTCTACACGGGATGGGATGCGGGCACGACAGGGACAAGGTACGGTTTTATTGAACGCGGGAGGTTTCAGACATAAAATAAGAAAGGCAAGGGGTGTTTCCAAAAATGCATTTGAGTGTGGCCTCTACAGCTATTTGGAGTGCGGGTTGATTACTGGAAAATTGAACATTTTTTTTTTTTGCAAAAAACGTCTGCACTGAGCCCGCTAAGTCGAAGATCACTGTTCGGACAACCCTTGAGGGCGAGGCCTGGGAGGGGTGCCACATGCTGAGCCCAGGTGCCTCCAACCAGGCTTTGTATAGTTGTTGATTAATATATCCTCAATTACTCACTTTTGGTTGTTTGTTTCTTCAGAATTACTCCCTCTCACGCGACTGAAATAATCCGTAATCTCAGTCAACTACCTCTTACGGTTCATTTGCATACATTTTATAGAAATATAATATATGTAAATTTAATCATATATACATGTAAAAAACGATAATCATGTATTTTTTACTTAATTCTTAATTTTGCTCATATATGAAGTCTATACCAAAATTATATGGTAACTAAGTTGAAAATTATAGTTTGGGTGTGTATTAAAAATATATATTCTTGTATGAATAGGATGAAGATTTTGCATGTACATCCTTCCTATTCTTGTTGCCATGATTTATGTCCCCAAACTTGAGGAGAGCATGATGACCTTCCTAGTGAGTTATAGAAGGGACAAAACCATCCATTCTAGCAACAACTTGAAGCATAAGGCAATCAGCTCATTGAGGAGGAGAAGAGCAGCAGATTCAATCTCCACGCCAGTTTCCATTGCGGACCTCCACACCTGCTGCCGCCACCACCATGCCGACCACAAGGGTGCCACGAATTTTTGGGCTTTATGGCAGAGCAGCACCACTACCGTCGTTGATCAACGTCGGCATTCAGCGCCGGCCTCATCCACCGGACATCATCGCGGACCTCCACAAGATCTTCGAGAAGTTTTCTGTCTCGTTCGATTGACCCAAATGTTGGTGTCATGTTTGGTTCGGTAGGTGGCAGGACCGGATCATTTGCAGGCTGCGAGTCGACAGTGATATGACTCAGCGATCTTCAGCTAGAGGTGGTCTCGCGAACAAGTTGGTAATCCTGACTAGGTGGCTCTAGGGCGAGGATGCTTTGGTTTAAAGCCTTTCCTTTGGACACATTTGGCGTCGTTTTCCTCTTTGAAGGCATCGTCGTTATGCTCCTCTTCCCCATAGTTAGGAGCAAAAAACCAGTCTACTTTGTTGATAGGAGATGGCGGTGGTTGGTTTGGTCATCGTTTTCTTATTGACGACATCATCATTCTCTTGGTTAGATGTTACCGTTCTGTTGCGGGGCTTTCGATACTGCATGATTGTCGTGGCTGGATTAGTGGTTTTGGCGAAGGACCACTCTTGTTGTTCTCACCTCTTGGCGACGTGGTTGGCTTAGGCCGACATGGCATGCGTGTGGTCGGCGTTAACCAAAGGTGGCACGAGTGGTGGCAGTGCTCGCACTGCGGATGGTGTTGGCGCTTGCGCTGGGTTGTTGCTCCCCCATCCTGTTTCTCTCTCTTGTGCATTGTACTTTCTTTTCTTCTAGAATGGAATAGCTAAGCTTCTGTCTTTTGCATTCAAAATAAAAACATGCTTACTAATCAATTCTAGATGGACATCCTAAAATCATGAAATTTGAATTTTATCCATGTGAATTAGTTGCCATTGTCCCCTCCTTCGCATATAATTGTATCTTGTCCATATAAGGGATTTTGCCATTCTCAAAAGTGATGATTAGGTATCAGCTTAGGGTGGACTAGTATTTTGGAAGTACCTATTTTTCATATCTCTCTAAATCCCTAATTGTCGTCGCTCGAGTTTATGCCGTCGCCTCCATCGTGCCATTGTTGATGTCATGGGCCAGGCTCGGCCGAACAATGATGCGGGCTAGAATAGTATCAGGTCTAGGTATAGTGGGCGAGATAGGGAGAAAGAGAGGAGAGAAAAGAAATGCGACCTTTGTCCATGGTTGCACTAGGAGGTATACTGAGAAAAGAAGAAGGAATGTATTAAGAGCTAGGTACCACTTAGGACATGTACAATGCTCCAACTCAGTTGTCTTTGGGCTGTCTCTAAAAGATGACATGTCACATTTTTGTTTAGGTGAATGACAGAGAAATAGGAGAGAGAAGAGAGCCAGTGCCTCACCTAGTGAGGCGCCCACAAGCTTCTCCCAACTTTTATTGCTACCACATGCATGAAAGCACACACATTCATGTCATTTTCTAATTCATTTTTTGCTATATCTTTTAGTTAGTATTACCGATTGCCGAATCAATTTTAAAAATGGGTTCCTGATTTTTTTTGAACAAAATTAGACCACACTTGCCATATAATTTTTAAATTTTTAAATTTTTTATTTTAAATTTTTTGATTATCTATCGTTTGTTTTTAGTTTTAAAATTTTTGTTTTAAATCTATAGCCCCTTGATAATCACAGTTTTTAAACTTGCAGACAGCTTTAGAGACAATCCATTTTATGCATTGTTTATAGAGTTGTCTTAGGTGACATGGCAATGATTTAAAAACAACAGTTGTCTCTATTATTGTACATGCCCTTATTAAGTCGTTGGATCTGATGTGATTTAGGAGTATAATGACTGATGAGAGACATATAGCAAGAGGTAGCGGGAGATACCAGATTGTAAAATTTCTCTACCCATCTTTTCTGATGTCGGATTCGCACATCAGATTTTTAGTGAGCCATGCATATCGATTGCACATTGCTCGGAACAACACAATAGAGTGTCCCACTCCCACCATAGTAGACCTAATCATTGGCAGTCCGGCCCGGCCGACCGATGGACCAGGCCTTAATCTAAAGCCCGGCGTCAGGACGGGCTCGGGGCCGAGGATTGTGTAATTTTAGCCATGATTGGGTTGGGCTCCCGGGCTTCAAACTAGGTTTTCGAGCTTTGGGCCAGGCTCGGGCCCAATTTTTAGGCCCGAAGCACCTAGTCAGGCCAGGCTCGGGCCTGGTTCCGCGGCCCGAAGCCAACCCGATGTTTGAACAGGCCTGCATCATGGTTCTCTGTGTTGCAATACGGCTAGCGCATTCAATATATATTGGTAGAGGCAAAGTATCCCAATTAATCCGGCCGAGCACTCCTTCCTGACATGTACTACCTCCGCTCATAAAAACTTACATAGTTGACTTTTGAATACACGTTTAACCAATCAGTTTATTTAAAAAATTCAGTGTAGACATACAAAAATATAAATCATGGTTAAAGTATCTTTAATAATAAAACAAATCATAACAAAATAAGTGAGAACTTAAATATTTTTTAAATAAGATTAATGGTCAAAGGCGTATCATAAAGTCAATTGGTTCAAGCTTTTTTATGACCGAAGGAAGTATGCACTTGAAATAGGATATATAGTCATAGCAATGGCAGATGGATGCATGGTTGCGAATGGAAAGAAGACGATGAACCTTGTCTAGCCTGTACCTCCATCTCCATTAGCACGGTGTATTCTGCCTTGCATTGCATTGCATGGGTGCATACTATGGCGCTACTTGAAGATGAGTACAGCAAGCAAGTGGAGAGCAGATAAATCCATGCATGCAGGTGTGTCGTCGTAGCTCGCACGGGCGGGTCTTGTCACGTTGAACGAACCCGTGAGGCTCAGACAGTAGCGTAGGGACGTCGATCGCCATTTCCCAACATGAGAAGGGAAGTGCACAGAAGAGAGATCATAAGTTACGGGAATTACAAAGCAACGTTACTGTACAATGTTTCTGCAGGTGCCATGTCAAAACCATGCAAGAGACAGAGGCTACACTGCAATGTATCTCCAAAGTTAGGGTGCAAACGGATCGAATACGTATCGGAGCATAGCGTCATTACCATATCCGTATCCATATTTTTATCGGGATATGAATACGAATCAGATAGCACTGCAAATACGAATACGAACCGATATCTACTCAACTCGGCCGGATAAGAATATCCTACAATTTCAGCACATCAGCAAAAAAATAAACCAATATGGCAATATCTATTCCTTAGACCTTACATTTGTTTCAAGTCACTGAGATGATAATGCCATGCTTGTCTAGGTATTCATTAGAATGTTAAGTTGCTAAACATCAAAAAATGATTAGTACAATTCTTTATTAATTAAAAGGATTTTTTTCATGTATGCCATTATAAAGATCCGATTCTTCAGTTTTGCCATTATAAATTGAATATTATTATAGATGCCATTCTTTTTGCAACCTAATTTTACCCATGCCATTCTCGGGACTTTTTCGCATTTTTCAGTATATACGAGAATTAAATACGATACGAAATACCATTTAACGGTGGGACCCGCATGTCATAGGCTTAACATCTTCTTCCTCCTCTCCCCATCTCCACCAACTCCGACGTGCAGCACGCCGCCACCGCAGCCGCCGCCGCCACCCATCACAGAAGCTCACACTGCCGCCGCTTCGCTGCCTTCGTCGTGCCGCTTCATTGTGCCGCCTCCACCGCCGCCGTGCCACTTGCTTAAGCAGCCGCTTGCTTGCCGCCGCCGCCCGTCGACGTCGCCACCTCCTCCGCCGCCCGCGCCTGTCAGTGCTGCTCGCCGCTGCCCCCTGCTTGCCTCGCCGGCCATGGAGAAGAAAGAGAAGAGAAGGGGAGAGGTAGACGAAGGAGGAAGAAGAAGATGACGAGAGGATGACATGCGGGCCCGCCTGTCAGAAACATATTTTAATCATATTTGATTTTGTGTACGTAGTAAATCCTCCGAAATGCCCGAAAATGGCATGGGCGAAATTAGATTGAAGAATAATGGCATCAATAACAATATCGACTTTGTAATGGCAAAACTGAAGAATCAGATCTTTACAATGGAACACATGAAAAAATCCTAATTAAAAAGGTGTTGATTTTAGACAATGCATTAATGTAACTTATAACTTAGAGTTACACCATATATTTAGGAAAAACCTAGAGGAAGCCAACACGATAAGCTTAACTCCGTATGTATGCCGTATTTCGACGTGCCGTCATCATATGTCGTTTTAAAACCTTAAATACTCCATTACTACTATATCGTACGAAAGCGTATTATGGGGTATAGCTAGACTATTATATAATAATAGTTGTTACTTAATAGTGCATTAGGGCATGCATGTCATATCATACGAGATTTAGAATCATTAACCGATCGTATATAATAGTGTCGAGGGAAAGCCTAGGTCATGCGCATGCATCATGCTTCCTGATTTGCATCTGTGAGTAATTATTGGATTATATGTGTGTGCTTAGATGTAGTCGATACCGAGGGAAGGTTCGGAGACGCCGAGGAGGACCTTCCACCTGAGCAAGGTGAGTTAACACTTACTCTTGTATATGTTTATCCGTATTAGGAAAGGATTGCGACTTTCCCTAGTGTGGATTAACACCGCTATATTCATGGTCTATTATCTAGTTTTTCCCAAATTAAATTGTTTAATATTTAAAATGCATGCTTGCATACCTGCCCAATTGTTATTCATGTAATACTTATACATGCCTATCCTTAGATTATTTAGCCGTTATGACTGTCTTGATTGTCATACTCCTTGTTAGCCTAAGATTAGTTTGGTAACAACTTTTACCCTACATAATGGGTAAATCCTGCTTAGACTTAAATAAATCTTCTGGCAATTAGCCATGGAATGGTGAACCGATATTCACCGGTCATTCATTATTTCATTAAATATGTTATGACATCTGACAGTTAGGGCTAGTAGATGCATGATGGGCTGTATGTGGTTGTGGGCATGGATATGTGGGGTGTCGGTCTGGTTTGGTCGGTAGGGCGGGATAGACCGGTTGAATTATAGCTGGGAGTACAGTGGTGGAGACTAGATGGTTGGAAGGTTGCCTCTAGATGACATCCTGATGGATGATTAAGGCATTGTGGTGTCAGTGTCGGGTTTAGCTGTGGCTTACCCAGAGGAGCGCGAAGAACACGCAGAAGGGTTTTGGATCGCCAGCCAGATCGCTTCTCGGAGGTCCTCTAGGACCACTCCTGATAGGGACCAGCATGGGTCGTCACCGGAGGTGATGAAGGCCACACTTTCCCAGGATAACGCTAGGCTAGCGCGGGCTGGCAACCCCCTAGGCCGAGGTGGGCAGTCTATGCCAAATGTGGTCCATATCAGGATTGCCAAATCCTGAAAGGATGGCGGATCTAGAAAATGTTGGGGGCAACAAGAAGTTTGGTGTGGAGAAGTATAAAATCGAGTGTATGTTGGTCAGGAGTTGATCTACGTAGGATTGGTCTATTTAGGGTTGGTCGAAAGGATCGGCTGTTCAGTTGGGACTTGGGATGTATTGTTGATGTTGAACCCTTGAGTTATACAATCTACTAATATCTGATGCTAGAGGGTAACTTTAATCTCATTTGAAAACTGGCTTTACGCAAATAAAATAACCCTTACCCCAAATAAAGCCTTCTATACACTAAGTGCATTAAGGGAAGTGTTATCTAGCCAGCGCTTGGATGACGCTAACCTCGCCTACTTAGAACATCCCCATCTCACCCCCTATCAGGCTGGCCTCCAAATTACTGTAGCAGCGATTTTTCCCGCCCAGAGCACACCCAGTGTCTTGCATGCTCAATTACCGGCCAGCGAAATTCAAAAATTTTTGAAATAGAGGCCTGTTTGATGAGCCTGTTGTACATGCTCTTATACTCTTTTAAATCTCTCAGCCAAGGCAAACAAAAAAAGTTATTAATCGTGTGTCTACATTAGTATGTACACCGAATGGATCCTATGTCTACATTAGTTGCTCTTCTTATTGGTTGGTGGATAGAATGCCAGGCATTTCCTAGCCTTCCATCCTCTCATATAAAAGAATGTAAGCCTCCACATCAGCTGATCAATATGTTTGTGGTCAATTTGAAGATGCTGTATTGGCAGAAATATCTCCGGTTGTGGTCACCGTGAAGTACTGTTTAGTTTACGGCCAATGTGTGCCGGTGCTTATCATGCCAATGTTGATAGTTTTGATCAAATTTGGCTTGTGTTTGAATTAAAACCATTGAATGGCAAGATTCCCTCCTTCCATTGGCAACTTTTGTCACCCTAGTTCATTTTTGCGACATTGGCTAGCCTATTTTTGGCAAAACCTAGGGGTGTCTTATAAATGTTGCACCCTTCGTTTGCTGTGCACGACAGGCAATTAATGCAAAATCTAGGGGGGCCTTATATTTTGGAATAGCATGAAAAAAACTAAGCACCCTACATAACGGAATGGAGGTAGTAATAGTGATTTTATAACGACCGTTGTGATACCCCAACACTTCCAATAGCGCACATGATTAAAATCCAAACCTAAATGGTGTGTAGCAGGCACGACATACCGCGCGGCCATGTCACCATAAAAACAAGCACTACAGTCATGTCACCCGAAAAATGAGGACCTTGTGATCATGTTTTCTAATGAGATCCAGCCGTCCATCTGAACAAAACATATAAAAAACTTTCACAGCCTATGATCAGAGTGGGCGACTTGGCCGGTTTGCCAATCGCGCTTGACGTCACCTACGCGGCCCGGGTCCCCCCTTTTCCCCATGGCTGCCCATTTGTTTCCCCTTCCTATTTCCCTTTTGAAGGTTGAATAGCATACGAAATATCCAGAAAAGGTTGTATAAATCCAAAAAAAACAGAGAATGCGGACATAATTAGAGGACAATTCTAATGATGGGAAAAAAATTAAAAATGAATGATTTAAAAATTCTCAAGATTTTAGATTTGAAGACCAATTGGATTCCTTTTAGAAAATGGCACTTTCAAAGATTTTTTGAATTCCAAATCACCAATTTTACTGCATACTCACCAAAACGATTAAACCATTTCACAACTAAAAAAGTTACAAAGTTTTTTATCTGAAAAAATAGAAATTCCATGATAAATTCCTCTAGATTTTGAATTACAAATCATGAGCGTGAGAAATTAAAAAACCATGTTAAAAAAGGAATGCTGCCTTCATGTTGGTTCCATGGAAATAATGAGAAAAATGCAGAGCTTTCTAAATTTTAGAATATTCTAAAATTTTCAATTTATTTTGTTCTTTCCTTTTTATCATGCCACTGGAGTATTTCTTAAAAAAAGAAACATCAATAGACTAACGGAAAAATTAGCTTTAAAGATTTTTTCCATGTGCCCTTTCTGAAAATCTAATGGGGCAACGGTGCATTCCTTCCACTCGCGTTTTTTGTATGTTCAACATGGTTTTTTTAAAATTTCTGTTCATTCCTGACATATCGGCTAGCTAAATTCATCTGCTTACATAGCTGAATTTTAGTGGCCGAATCGATATAGCTATTAACATAGCCAACCTAACTCGTGCAAGAGCGTTCTTGCCTCTAGTTACTACATACATCGTGACCACAGCAGTCAATCACCGCCCTCTCCTTCTATGATGCTACCCGTGGCCCCAGATCGAGAATCATTTTGACCACCCAAAGCTAATAAACAAAATTTGGCTAATCGGTGACATAAGTAGTACAAAACAGCAATTAGCCAAGGCATCAACAAGTCGCTTAGGGCTTAATCAATATGATTAGGATTCGGATTAGGACTAAGACCGCTCTGATGCCAAATGTTAGATCTAATACTAATGAGGAATCAATTAGGATTAACACTTAGCCAAATACCGAACCACTAAACAGAGTCATTAGGGGATCTTACATGAGTTTGATGATGCCATTTATGCAATGGAGAGGATTAGACCATAGGGGCCAGCCTGTTTGACGATGAGCTAGTGCAGAGAGCCGAAGGGGACGCAGGGAGAGACGATCTCGTTGATGTAGACACGGCTCTGGCGATGGCCTTCCCAACTCCTCAGTGCCTCTACTTAGATCGGCTAGAGGAGAGAAGTGTTGGGAGCGAGAGCAGAACCCCGTAGCGTTGGCTACAGAGGGCTGCCGGTGCTCACTATTTATATGGCGCTAGGTGAGGGGAGCTGTAACCACGATTTGGAGAAGCGCCCCCGATCAGGACTCTAATTAGGGGAGTAATTAATACTTTGATTAGCTTAACTAATTACCCCAAGACTCGGTCTTAGGCAACGGTTAGCCCATACGATCAAAGAGCCATCCGCCCCATCAGCCACCACATGCTAAGTAAAAAATCCCCTCCTCCCCATCGCCTCCCACCGCAAGCAGACGAAAAAAATCCCCGCCTCGCAGTCTCCTCTCGAGCTCGCCTCCACTGATCCCTTTATGCTCAGTCGGTCCCCTCCTCGCAGTCTCCTCCCGGGCACACCGCCTTCAAACCCCCCACCAAATCGCTCCCCTCGTCGCTCCCATCACCGGGCATGCCACCACCGATCCCCTCCTCTCCTATCGCTCCTCTCGTCGCTGCCGTCACAGATCACCTCCTCCCAAATCGTTGGATCTCATCGAGGAGATCAGTGAAGCCTGGCATGGAGCTCGGCGACGGTGGCACCGGAGACCCCTTTGCCGCCTCCGACTACTTCGCCGACCCCGCCTCCGCCTTGGAGGGGCTCCGCTGCCAGCCTGCAGTATATCCTAGAGCATATAGCAGCCACAGCTCATGCAAGGGCAATTAACTTTAGTAATTGGATGATCAAACAAGAACTAGATGGGCACATAAAGAAAGGAATAACCTACCATATATATGCATGTTTGCCTCAAAGGAGAAGCGCTAGCCAATGGGTAGCTAGCCAAGCCATGGTGTTCCACCAGCAAGAGGGCCCAAGGAAACAAAAGCACAAGGTACGTACAAACGAGCACGACGAAAAGGTAGCGCGATGGAGGTGGAGTGAACTTTGAAGCATTCCTGACAAGTATATCCGAGGAAGATGTAGTGGCAGGCTGCCAGCAAATGCACCGTCGTTTCTTTGTCCCTATCCCGTCCACAAGAACTCAGCTTCCATATCCCTATAAATCTAGACCAAAGATTAATTGAATCACGAATGCTACCGTGAGATAGCAAGATCCAGATGGCAATCATATGAAACTCCAGTTTTGAGCTTATAGCCGTATAGTAATAGGACGGCTTCACCAGTCAGCATGGATGCATGGTCGACATACGGCATCGTAGGCGGAATGCTTCGGTGTTCGGCGGCAGCGGCAGGGCGGGGAAGCTCGAGTGTGTTGCGTTGCGTGTAGGGGGGAAGGAGCATATGAGCTAGCTGTGATGTCCCAGGTTCTTGCTGGGCAAGCCGTGTACTTTGGCATGTATATATATGTTGGTCAGATAAGCCAGTAACACTCAGTTTTACCCTCAACCTAGCTTGCAGGGTTGCCAAGATACATTGTTTCTCCATGTATTTTGAGCTCCTAATGCCGTTCCTTCGACCCGGATCCAAAAGCCACCGCATAAGATTTGAGGGGAATCACCACGCGTTCTTTGCACAAAGCCTGGGAAGGCCCCTCCTTGTCTCCTTGATGCTCCGCGTTCCTCCCGCCTTTGTTTTCGCTTTGGATCCGGCGACCGTCTTGCACCCGAGACCATGTGAACCTTCCACGATACGCTCTGCCAAGAACGCGGCCTCCTTGGCCCCAGCCTCTGCCATCTCTACCAAATCCATGCCCTGCTCCGCCATAGCCACGCCCCGCCATAGGAGCCGTGTCCGCCGCCACCCCAGCCTCTCCCCAAGCATGGATCCCCCCTGCTCTCTTTTGTCATCCATGGATATGGCTACTCTCTTCCCTCATAGGCTTGGATGATGAGATCTCCTCTCACCACATCCGCGTATGTGCGATTCGTCAAAGCCCCACACTCGAGGACCCTAACCTTAGAATCGCCAGTGGCAGAAACCCAAATATGGTCAAGCAAACAGTGAAGATCGGGGCAGAAGCAGATCCCGCCTACCTTCTTCGCCGTCTCAAGGAGGGGTATAAATGGAAATACCCCCATGGATGTGGTTTCTCCAACGGACCACCACCACCGAGACCTCTCACCTCATGCCCTGTCCATGCGCCGCCACCTGTCTTCCACCCATGGCGATCATGTGGTGGCCATCTCTGAACCCCCGCACTATTCCTTCCCGCCATGTATCCTCTCCCACGATCGCTACTCCCCATCGGCATCTTCCACTACTGCGGATCGGGGTAGGCCAAGCGGCTCAGAAGGCTCGTGTAAGCGGTTTTAGAACCGCTTGTGCAATCATGATCGATGCCCGACGGGCATCACAAGCGGCTCCTGAGCCGCTAGTGAAGCCCCTCTCGCAAGCGGTTCATGGGCGATGGCTCGGCGGGCGTGGAAGCCACGTGGGCTCTCTCGCAAGCGTTGGATCCATGAACCGCTTGCGAGAGCATCTCCGCAGCGGTTCAAGAATCGCTTGCATGAACGTCTTGATTAATGGCCACTGGTTATTTCATTTCGGGCAAATAAATAGATATTTAAATATATATTTCGGCAGAGATTTTTTATTTGTCGTTTAAATTTAAATACATATAGGATGAGCATATAATTAGCGATCAAACAAGCTTAAATATATTAGATAATACATGTAATAATGTACACTTTATATGCACCGGCCAAATTTACAAAGTTTATAATTAATATACATTGTGCAAAATGGACAAAACAGTTCATTTTTCTTGCGGTACTCTTCTTGACGCTTCTTTGACGACGAGAAGTCGCCCCTAGTTCGTTCGTGTTCTAATATGGATCTCGATAATGGAACTCGCCCCGGGGGTTAATGACCTCATCGAGAATGAAGCCGAACAGTTGTTCTCGTAATACGAGCACCCGATGATGTGGTAACACTTTAGTATGTTTATCCATGTCGGGCTGCCAATTCAATTAAAGTGAAAAATAAATAAATACGTGCACCCATAATGTAAATTAATAGAGCACATAAGAACGTTATTAAGTTGTTGCTAGATGCATGGTTGCGTGCATATATATATACGAACCTCTTCAGGAGTTTGAGGCTCAAGCTCGCCGTGGCACATCATTTGGATATAGTGGAACACATAGTAGCCACATAGGTTGTTTCCCGCAGATTGTTGTTTTACCTATGGTCGATGCGGGGCAATTACAGATCAGTAATAACAAAAAATATTAATTGACAAAGGGCAATTACGCTGCTTTAGCTGCACTCACGCTTAGCTTGATATCGAATTCCATCTTAAAACGCCCTTTCAATCTCTTGAAAGCTCAGAACGCCTTGTTAAGGAGGTCAATTATCCACCGTATTCCTTTTGCGGTTTTCTCCGTGAGTCTTGGACGATGATCATGCTTTTGTCAAGCCTTATGATTATAAGGATCCAAAGGAACCTATTTATATATTGCAACAGTTATGACATGTAATTAAACAATATATAGTGTGCCATCAGTGCCTTAAGCAATATAAGAACGAGATGTTAGTGAGAACATCAAAGACGCATTTAAAGTTGAATGGCGTAAGTATGTATTGCTTGTAGTGTTGTTGTACTAGTGCATGTACAACGTAGTTGTGGATTTCCTTTGGTTTTCCGGTATTGCCCGACTTCCTCGTTGACCAACCAGGGTCAAGGAAGCCAATCGAGTTCGGCTTCGCTTTCTAAGTCTTTGTATCTCCATTCTACGTAAAATGGGTTAATTGAGTTAATTAATTAGGGTTCTCGGCAAGCAAAGATGTATAGATATATATACATCTTGTGGAGTCGACACTCACAGCACCAAAGCAGTCATGAAGGACACGTTCTGCGTCTTCCCGGTACACATTGTACCGATCTTCAAAATCAAGATTTATCAATTGATCATTCCTCGAAACAAATGTTCTTCTTGAAACGAGACGCAACAATGAGCATATCCTCGGCGGACTTGTGTTCGCATCATTCATGGGTGCGTCGATCTTGACCGGTAGTTTCCGTATGTCCTTAGGGTTCAGCAACTACCGCCCAAATTTTAAATGGCCACCGACTTGTGCCGTTGGAAGATCATCGCTATTCCACGGCGGCATCTATGTTATCAAGGCCGCCTTCCTCATGAAGTCATACTCCATCGTAGACGTTTTGCCTCCTCCCGTTCTTCCTTGCTCATGTATGTGCCCGGAGGTTGTTTACTCTTGAAGACGTGCTTTCGATAGTTCTTTGGTACTGCATGCAGAGGCGGTCGGTCTTGACTAGTTGTCGCGAAGAAGTCCGCGATCTTTGAATCAATTCGTTCCTTTGGCGGTGGATTTGTTTTAGCTTTATACCCCTCTATCCATGCGCCCACACTTTCTTCGACTCGCTCTTTAGCTCCTCAGATGTCATCTCATAAGGTGTTTTTTCAGGTTCCTTCATTCTCTCGTCTGAATGGGAAACCGGCGCCTCGCTGCTTGTTGTCGTTCTAGCCGCAGAATGCTCCTTTGCTATTAAGCTTCTTCGGGGAGATGCTGGCTCGTTATTTCTCCTGAGGTCTGCTTCCTTTGCTTTGAGGGGTCAAGGCGGCGTTAGTTTCACAAGCATAGCGCTAGCGGGTGGTGGAGTGCTTTGTCTCACCGGCGAGGCGCTGCGTGGTGGCGTGGCCTGTCTTGGTGGAGGAGGTGAGCTCCGTCTCGGTGGAGTGTTCTGTCTCGGTATAGATGTCACCTCCGCACCATCAGGAAACACGATGTATTTCTTCCGCCAGAGGATGATGTTATGTACGGCCTCTCCAAGCTTGGTCACATCGCCTCCTCCAAAGCAATATCGAGCTCCATATCCTCAAATCCGCCACCACCTCGCCCACCGTGACCTTGGGTATCCCGCGGTATAGGGTTACAGATGGAATGTCCGCCCGACTCCACGGGTAGGCCAAAGCGTAAGCCACCTTGAGGGTGAGGTTGTGCGCTGGACGCCGAGCTCACATTGGCGGGCACGATGATGTCGCCCACGGATAACGGGCTCGCAATTCATCGGCCAAGACGTTGTTTGACGCAGAGTCGCTTCGCCGATCGGAGCCCGGGACTAACCACATCTACTTCCGGAGGCATGACGATAACCCCACCGGTCTTTGAAGATCGGCGATTGCAGCTTGCACTTCCCGCTTTAGCATTTCGCCATGTTTTCCTTATGCCCTTGAGCTCCCGCTCGATTTTGGCCGACTCTGTGTGTTCTCTTACTTTTCTTCTTTCCGGCCCGATGTGGCTTGATCACTTGAGAAGCCAGCCATCCACGGCACTTGCTTGCCAAGTCCTCGTGTCCTTTCTGGATGCTCTGCGTTCCCGAGTGCGTACGTAAGCTCGTCATTCTCCCTGTCTACCACCAAGGAACCTGCACGTTGCTTCTCGATGGCTTCCACAATCCTTTCTTTCACGGGTTGCACTTGTGGTGCCATCTCCAGCTTGCCATCATCCTTCAGCCTCCCTCCGTGGCGCAAGGTCCATTATGCATGAGCTCCCGATCTTCTGCTTCGTGTACTATACCCTTTTTTCTAAGCTCTTCTTCCTGCTTCTCCCATTTTGGCATAGCCTTGATGTAACCATCGGACCCGAGATGGTGGTGGTATTTTTTCTTCTGTGCATTGGCCTTGTTCTGCTCACTTGCGGCCTTGCCTTCAGCCGACAGCTTGTACTCCTCGAATGCTTGCCGCTGATCCGCTAGCTTCGGATACTTATTGAAGTCCGGGTTGTTCCGTCTCCACGCATTTTCTCGAGCTCGCTCTTCCACGATCGAAAGCATAATGCCATCTTGCTCAGAGTAAATTTCTTGCACTTGTTTTCGTAAGCCGTCGGAATCGTGAAGTTTTCTTTTATATCCTTCCAGAGCAGCTCTTTCGTAGCCATAGGAACCTTGGGCCATGTCTTGATGCTAATAGGGACATGATCCCTCATAATGACTCCGTAGGCGTTGTTGAAGGGGGCAAGTGCCGACATAGGGGCTTCGGGCTTTCCAGTGGCCGAAACTTGAGTAATCACGTACTTTGTCGACGGCTTTTTGTTAGGCCCTCGTATTTGTTTGGATTGGCTGTTGGACGCTTCCGCTTAAAAAAACAGAACACGTGTCGAGGCTTATTGCTATGAGACGGTAAGAAACGGTCATTTTAGTGTTCAAAGCTATATATACCTCACATACCGTCGACATTAGTTTCACCGGCCGGTTGGATCACCGGCTTGAGCATGGATTATGCGTGATCACCGGCTTGAGCCGAGGCACTGGTCACCGGCTTGAACCGGGCAGCCTGATCACCCATTGATCTACCGGTTGGCCTCATCGTAGCTTATGAGAGTGCCCATCGCGATTTCGTTAAGTAGAAAATCATTTCCCGCATCGAAATCGAGATCATCGTGTCTGGCGTGCGCCATCTATCACTGTGCATGCACGCGAAATAATACTAGATTTAATACAACATATATATCTCTTTTTATTTGAAAACAACATTTCAATACAATATTTGAATACAACATATACATCTCTTAGATGTCATCCATCTCGACACCCATCAAAACGTACAATATTTGAATACAATATTTCTCGACACATGACATGAAAGAATTTGGGTCGTGCCGGCCTGAATACAATATTTAAATACAATATTTGAATACAATATTTCTCGACACCTAATTAGGTCAAACGGCCTCTAGCTCAAGGCTAGTCCCCAAATCGGTCCACTAGACGAAGGTCGTCGTTGTCGCGAGTCTCGCAGTGATCGATTTACGGCGAGGTGGAGTGTCAGAGGCGGCCGCCGCGCGTGCTCGACGACGGCGAGGTACGGCCGTCTTGGTACTAGACGGCGGCGAGGGGCGGCGGTGGGCGCGCGAGATTGCGACGGAACGGTTGAGGGAGACAGGGCAAAGGACTTAGAAAATTTCGCCGCGAACCCTCTACCTTATATAGGAAGGGCTCTACAAGCGTTAATATTACAAACCGCTAGAAAACACTCTACAAGCGGTTCGTAATTTTAACCTTTGAGAACACTTTTACAAGCGGTTTGTAGAACGAACCGCTTGTAGCTTCTGTAGCGACATTTAAAATTTCGAATTTCGCCTCCTCGAACAAGAAGGGGCATCTTCAAGCGGTTGGTGATTAAAACCGCTAGAGGAATCATTTCTACAAGCGTTCATAGGACAAACCGCTTGTAGAAGTGGGTCCATAACACATGCCGAGGCTTGGGACGTACCATCTATTGATAACGCTTAAAAAGTATTGCCTTCTCTCGTTGAAATGAAAATTCCTCTCACTTGGCTAGCGCGTGGCGCTTAAGTCGGGCTCCCGTCTGGTCGCTGGTTCGAGACCGCCATGCCCTTGCCTTTTATTTTTCCCTTGCCTTTTATTTTTTAGAAATATTTATCGAGCCCATTATTTTGTTCCAAAAATACTAAAACTATTTTTTATATTACTTTCATTTCTAAATATGTGATTAACCCATTATTCTTTACAAAAATACTAAAACTATTTTTTAGTATTACTTTCATTTCTAAATATGTGATTACCACATTATTCTTTACAAAAATACTAAAAATCTTTTTTGGCATTACTTTCATTTCTAATATGTACTTAGCCCATTATTTTTCCAAAAACTAAAAATCTTTTTTACATTACTTTCATTTCTAATATTTACTTAGGCCATTATTCTTTCCAAAAATATTGCTTCCACCTTATAAATTCTTAAAATGCAATTACATGATAACATAGTTGAATCTACCACATAATATATTTAATATGACCACATAATAAGGGTCATCCTAATCATTTACATTTTTGTCTTTACAATTCTTCCTTCATCGTGATCGCGGCGATAAAGCGGAGCATCCATGCTCGTGTCATCCAGATGCTTATGTCGACATCTATCGCAAATGGAGGGATCTCATCGAACCGATCGTATTCTTCCTCTTCAAGAACGCCCTCTACTCCGACAATCCTTCGCTTGCCATGGAGAACCACGGTCGCTTATTGCTCCTTCTTCTTGTCTTTGATTTGATTCTTCTTGGTCCGCTTGACATGTCCAATACGTAGAAGACCTGTCTCACCTCGTCATGAGAACAAATGGTTCTCTCAAGTAGCCGACTTCTTGGAGGTCGATGGTAGTCATGTCGTGTTTGTTTACATTCACGCCGCTCTGCGCTTAGTTTTACCCATTGGCACTTAAACAATGGGACCTTCAAAGGCCCATAGTCGAGCTCCCATATCTCTTCTATGAATCCATAATATGTGTCCACCCCGCTTCTATTGTCGGGCGGCTTCTATACGGACACCGCTGTTCGGTTTGTGCTATTGTTATCTTGTGATCTCGTAGAATGTGTAACCATTTATCTCGCACTCTGCCATCTCACTATTTCAACGGATGGTCCCGAGCCAGCGCTGTAACCTGCTCATTGTTGGACTTGCTCTTGAGGATATAGTTTTGTAACCATGCGCCGAAAGAATCCATGTGTCTCGTGTTATCCACGACGCCTTCTCTCGAACCGAGACGAGAGCATTCTTGTGTTGGAGGACATACGGGCGGCCACGCCGATTGCTTCAACACAGTGTAATGTGCTTGCTTAAATGTCTGAAGATCGTTGCATGCAAGTACTTTTCTTCCAAGTGTCCCTTTACCTCGTAGCCTGCCCTCATGGCGTGATATAGGGACGCCGATGGGGTCTAGATCATCAATGTAGTCCACACGTAACTCGACCACCTCCTCAGGACATAACCCTCAAGAATGCATGCTTCGCCGAGAACGGTTACGTACATACTTCTTTAGTACGCCATGTACCTCTCAAAAGGGAACATGTGTGGAGATAAACGGCCCAAGAATACCTATCTCTTTGCTTAGATGAACAAAGTGAGATGAACCATGATATCAAAAAGGCGGAGGAAAGATCATCTCGAGGCTAACCACACTTTGTACCACGTCACCGCAGCTCACCTAGTTTTTTGGATCGATGACCTTCGAGAAATAGCGTTGAAAAACGAACACGCTTTGTGATTGTCCCCTTACCCACTCGGGCAAGACACCTCTTAAAACCACCGGAGCAACTGTGTCATCAAGACAAGACAGGTCATGGGATTTTATATGTAGAATTTTATTCTCTTTCATATTTACTGAATCTTTACGCTCGACGAGTATCCGGAAGGGACCTTCACACCGCTAAGACACTCTATCACGCTTTTTTTCTTCTTTGCTTGGAGTATAACTCACGGCCGTAGGTACAGCTTGTTCCGCACTCTTTTTTCGTGGTGTAGGTCCTTCCCGATGCCCAGACTTTAAGGTCGCTCCGAGCACTCACCGTATCTTCGATTTCCGCAGATCTATATATCCTAGGAAGCTCACACAGACGTTCTTCATGATGTGCATGAAGTCCAGTGAGTGGCGAACATCCAAATCTTCCCAGTAAGGCAAGTCCCAAAATATTGACTTCTTCTTTCATATGGGTGCATGGCCATCCTCATCATTTGGCATAGATTTGCTTACCGGACCCTTTCCAAAAACTACCTTCAGATCCTTCACCATAGCAAACACCTGCTTGCCACTTCGATGCCTCGGCTGGGAACGATGTTCTTCCTCCCCGTTAAATTCCTGCTTTCTTCCGCAACGCGTGGGTTCAACAAGAAACCTGCGATGCCCCATGTACACCATCTTTCGAGAGCCTTTTATGTACGTGCCATCGGTTTGATCCAAACACTGCACACACGCTTTGAAGCCTTTGCCCGTTAGGCCAGACAGGTTACCAAGCGCCGGCGACCGTTAATTGTTACAAATAACATTGCACGCAGTTGAAATACTCCTTTTGTATTCGTCCCGCACCTTTACACCGCTCCATAACGCTTGAAGATCTTCTACCAAAAGTTTGAGGTAGACATCGATATCATTTCCGGGTTGCTTGGGGCCTTGGATCAACAACGGCATCATTATGTACTTTCTCTTCATGCATAACCATGGAGGAATATTATACACACAGCAGTGATCGCCAGTGCTATGGTCGCTGCTCATGTCTCCGAAAGGATTCATCCCATCGGTACTCAAACCGAACCTTATGTTTCGACCTCGTCACAAGTCTTTGTACTTCCGATCGACCATCCTCCACATGCGAGCCATCCGCCGGATGCCTAAGCATTCCGTCGACCTTACGCTCTTCTTTGTGCTAACGCATCATCTACGCATGCGCTTTGTTTGCAAACATACGCCCAAATTTGGAATCGAGGAAAATACCACAACGCTTTTGCGGTGCTCTCTTCTTCACACGCACCCCATCTACTTCACCGGATCGTCATGCTTCGTCTTATACCGGGTTCCTTGCACACCGGACATGCATCCAAGTCGGCATATTCACCGCGATATAGGACACGACCATTGCGACATGCATGTATCTTTCAGACTTTCAATCCTAAGGGACACAGGACCGCTTTGGCTTGATACGTGGATTCCGGCAGGTGTTATCTTCCGAGCAACTTCTTTATGAGCGACAAAGAACTCATCGAAACCCTTATCCGACACACCATTCACAGCCTTCCATTGCATGAGTTCCAGTGTGGTGCGTAGCTTCTTGTGCCCCTTACCATAATTTGGGTACAAAAGAGTTCTCTGTCCTCCAACAATCCTCGGTACTTCCTATATTGTTTGTCCTCTGTGATATCTCCTCTCGCCACGCAAAGATCTAGTCCAAGTCATCATCCACACCAAACTGATCACCTTGTGTATCCTCTACGTCCTCGTATGTCGTTGTGTCCGGCATACCATCATATGTCACTTCGTCTTCATCGGCTTCTTCGTCGTCTTCTATGCTTGTATGCTCTACTTCGTCGTGGTGAGTCCAACATGTATAGTTCGGCATGAAACCTCTCATCAACAAGTGGCCCTGTATCCGTCCTCGCATTGAGTGCTCTTTCTCGTTCCTGCAATCTACGCACGGACACCGTACGAAGCTTCCTAGAGGCAAGCCTCGAAATACGACATCAAGAAAAGCATTCACACCATCGATGAACTCCCTTGTCCGACGATCCGCATACATCCATTGCCGGTTCATCTGCACCAATTAAATTAATAAGAACACTTATTATATTTTTTAAATTAAAATATTTAACTCGAAATAACTAATTGTTATATTTTTTAATTACCTCTAAACTTTCTTGATTTTTATAGCTAAACCAACTAAATCTCACAAATTAAAAAACTTTTTTCAAAAATATTTTTAATTACATTTCATACACAAAAAAATTATTACCAACCTAGCAAAAAACCTACATCTATTTAGCTCTATAGCAATTGAAATAATCACCCTACCTACTATTTTAAACTAATGTGAAACTAAAATCATCCAATATATCACCACATTGCCTCAAAAGATCTAGAAGGGAGAGCTAGCTAAGGCACCAAGAGCTAGATCTTGCTCTCTAAAACAAATAATCACCCCTACCAACTAATTTCAACATCTTATACATCATCAAAAAAAGGATACAAAACTAATATGAGACTTAAAACCCCCAATAGATCTACATCTTACCTCAAATTATCAAGAGAGAGAGAGCTATAGCAAAACAAACACCCTTCAATTCAAACAAGATTATTTAATATTTCTCCACATCCAATGCAAAAAGATAAGCAATGTCCATATGAAAATGATGTTGAGACCATGTTTACTTACCTTGAAACCTTAATTTGGAGCTATTAGCCTCAATTAAAATTTTGGCAAAGACCTCCTCGCATGAACATTTCGGCCACATCGATCTACATGAAGCTCGCCGGGAGGAAGAAGGGGTTAAATGCACTAGGCGGGAAGGAAAAAGCATATGCAAGCGGTTTGTCATACAAGCCGCTTGCAGATATAGCACACTGTAAGCGGTTCATATCACCAACCGCTTACAGATTATTTCAAGCGGTTGGTGATACGAACCGCTTACATCGTTCTATCTCGCAAGCGGTTTGTATCACGAACCGCTTGCATATGCCCTTTCCCGCCACCTCCCACCATATTACGAACCGCTTGTGGCGATCGGGTCGCAAGCGGGTTAAAGCCAGCCGCTTGTGATGGGCCGCTTGTGAAGCCCCGATCCGCAGTAGTGTTCCCTCCTCTGCCTGGTGACGAGATCTCCGGGAAGGCTAGCAGCCGCCACTGCATCTCGACCCAAACGGGAGGTGAGATCTCGATGGGAGCCATCATCTATCCTGTTCGGAAGGAACGAGCCGGAGCCAGAGCGGGTGGAATCCAGTGACAAGGCTATTGCGTATACGTTAATGCGTTATGGTTTGTACAGATACATTGGTCCAAGTATTAAAGGTGAAAACTCAAAGATGGATAGCATCTGGTAAAACAATGAAATACAATGTTAATGATATAGCCCTTGTGCATGAATCATAAGTTTCTGACAGAGCAACTAATCGGCTCATACTAGGCAACCATAGTTCCTCATTCCAATTTAATCCATATTTCCTCATTCCAATTTTATCTTGAACACGCTCTATATATGGATGGCAGCCACTACAGGAGACAGCAACTCTATCGACGGTTTTAGCCGTCGAGAACAATAGCAAAACCGTCGATATTAATTAGTCTCGACGGCCGGCCGTCGAGAAACAGCCGTCGAGTAAACGTCGTCGAGAGAGCGAAGTAGTCTCGACGGCCTGACCGTCGACACTATTATTCTCGACGGCTGACGCTACAGCAGTCGACACAGAAGGCCAAGACGCCGTTTGCCGTCATGGCGCGGTAGTCTCGACGGCTACCTTAAGCCGTCGATAAAAAGGAAGGTGGGTCCCACAACAGGCCAGGCCCTGGTGTCGAGGCACGGGCCTACCAGTGTCGACGGCCGCTTCCTGGCCGTCGATATAGGGGCTGTAGTATCGACGGCCCATATTCGACCGTCGGCACTGCACTCGCTGAGACAGTATCGACGACCATATATAGGCCGTCGACACTGCACCAGAACAGAAAAAAATAATTTTTAAAACCACAAAAAAACACAAATTTATGTGGTCATGGTCCCCCCAAAGAAGAACAGAACTTAACCAAGCACTCGCAAACCCAAACACCCCGATATTCCCCGACATTTCAATATACCCCTCGTTGCATAAAAGCGACCACAATTCATCAAAAGCACATATAACACATCGAAATTAATCAACATACAAATATATCACATCCAAATTCATCGAGCACATATAACACATCCAAATTCAACACATAACACATCCAAAAGTTCAGTTTCAAAATAAATGCAATAAACCTAGCGATCTATTGATCCGGATCGCTCGGCCGGGGCTCGCTTGACGGGGGTGGATTGGACGGATGGGTAAACATCGGCGGGGCGCTCGCGAAGAGGTCGGTAACCCAGGTGGGACCCTCCTGACTCGCAGATGTGTCTCCTTCCTCCGTGCCGTGAAGTTCACCGATAGCCGCTGAACCGGAACCCTACATATGTAGCACATAAAAACGCTTTACAAGATTTATAAAAGTTTTTTCAGCATAAATTAATGTGAGTTAATAACTTACCGTCGATGTCACATACGGCAAGTCACCCTGTGGGCGAGGTGGGCCCACGTAGTCACCTGGTGGAGCGTGTGCGCCGTAGGTCATATAGGGAGCCGGTGTCCCATATCCACCTCGATACGGTGGCGGACCCCCATAGAAGACCGAACCACTAACGGTACCAATCGGGCCAGCCTAAAATTTTATTTACGACTTACTTATGCATTTAATTGCAATAAACGATATGTGAATGGATAGTAGAGGTGTAAGGACATTACCCCGCCCAGTCGAGAGAGAGAGACTCCAGATAGGCGAACCTTTGCTCGAACTCCGCTCGCTGCCTCGCCATCTCCGCCTCCTGCCTCTGCCTTGCTTCCTCTTGGCTCCTCAGGCTGTCCCTCATCGCCTGCATGAGTTGCCTATTCTCTTCCCTCTCTCGGTCCCTCTCCTCCCTCTCCCGCTGCCTCTCCCTCTCCATCCGAGCCTCGAAGGCGCGCCGGCTCTCCGTTTGCGAGTGCGAAGCTCGCACCTTTAGCATATAATCCTCCGACCTGCAAAAAGCGGTGTCACTAGTTACAAAATATCACCTGAACTAACTCGTACATAAAGACAATATGCTACCTGAGGTGGTCCTGTCCGAGCGCTAGCCTCCCATGCGCCTTCCCACCCATAGCCTGGTGTATGACTACTGGGTCAAGTGGCTCCTCCTCTGGGTCCTTATCTTGCCCATGCTTCTCAGCGTAAGCCTCTTTGTAGCGTGCCTGCATTGAAGTAAAGATGAATTAGATTGTATTAATGTGTAAGAACTTGAAGTTGATGAACAAGTGCGTACCTCTTGTTGTGCAGCTACCTGGTCCACAGGCCCAAATGAGCCATCTTTGTTCTGGGAGGTGTGGCCCCTCCGGAAAACTGATAGCCAAGATGGAAGCTGGCCGGTCGTGGCGCCCTGCATCATACAAGGAGTGTTGACATATTTGTGATCACGAAAAGTTAAGTTCAAAATAGAAAAAGGTACATTACCATCCTTTTCCTCAGCTGTGCAAACGACGACTTCCCTGTCGTAGTCTTGCTCGTCATAGCTGCCCGATTCTTCTTAGCCTTCATGGACTTTTCCATGAACGCCTCGCTGGCCCGAGGTTTGCATGACAGGGCCTCCTGTGCATCCGGAGTTCGACACCCGATCCGGTCGAACTCGCGTACATTTTGAGCATGCAGTACAGCTTATGCCAAGATCGGATCGGGTAATCTTATCGCCCTTGAGAATCCTGACCAGACAAAACAAAAACGAGGCAAACGTTAGTACTAATTTGCCTCGAAAACCTCAGATGGAATTAGTGTATACCTGTGGAAATCTTGCACAGCGGTGACCCGTGCACTGGACATCAGATCCTGCACCTTTTGCTTTGCGTTCCTGTCCATGACAGAATCGATGTCAGCCTCCTCTAAGCCTGGACGAGGGCGGTACCTAAGATGAAAACAAATGAAACAAGAGTAAGCGGCGGCGGTGCTAGCACAAATGGAAAATAGAAAAGTTATCACGCACCTAGAACTCCCGTCGTATCTGCTCGGCGGCGGAGCTATCACCGTGCGGCGCCACCTTGTAGTCATCTCAAGAATATGCGGGATGCTGTGCCCCCTCCTCACCGACCATACCATGGTAGTACTAGCGGACGAGGATGCCTAGTGCGTTACCTGGCTGGGTATCGTACTTATTGTGGTGGACATTGGAAAAGTTGCTATAAAGAACAAAAGATAGTTAGTTAATTTAATTGACAGTGAATTAAAGAATTACAATAAAATCTTTGAAATTACCTGTCGCCATCCGGCTCAATCACAATACGCTGATGCGCATGTCTCGCCGCCTTGGGCAACTTGTTGTGCCCCCCTCCAACCGCCTCTTGAGCTCCCAACAAGCTAGAGCCCTCTCTGCCTAGACTCTGTAGGTGCGCGATCATCCTGATCCGGCGTTCTCCTATCCAGACTGAGTGCCCTCCTGGCCCCCCTCGAGATCACGGTCGTCCACCTCGTCCTGCGATGCGCTCCTCCTGAACTGTCGTCGTGGCATACTGCATTTAAAAGTAAATGTTAGTCCATATTTTATTAAAAATTTAAAAAGAAATTAAAAGGACAATATTAAACATTTGGAATACCATTGAATTAGAAGTATGTATCATCTACATCGAGAGGATCATCGATAACCCCTTCTTGTTATGCTTGCGGTACTTGTGGTGCTTGCTGATTAGGTGGATTTATTTCTTCATTCACATCGTCATCTATTGTGGCTACTAGGTTATCTAGTCCATTACCAACATCAATCACGACATTCCCATTCAAACGTTGTTCTTGTGTTGGTTGATGGTAATCATCGGACGTCGGTGTAGCCAACCTTCCAGGTCTTCGAACTTTGTAAACTTTGTACACAACCCACGATGACCGAAGATCTTCCTCGTGGCGTTTAGTACTACCTTTCATAGCTTTGCGACATGGATAAGACAGATAGTACACTTGCTCCGCCTGGTTGGGTAGTATGAACAGATCATACCCTTGTAATCTTGACGTGTGATTAACCTCCACCAAACCTAACTCAGGTCGAAGTCTAACCCCTTTGAAAGGATCGAACCAAATGCAACGAAAGAGAACAACCGATAGTTCCTTACTTCCTTCGAAAACTAGTTCAATTATTTCCTCTATAATACCGTAGTACTCCATACCATCTTCTCCGTAACAAAGTACACAACTGTTGATTGATTTTAAATTAGGTTTTGTTCTTTCATTCGATGCCGATCTGAAACGAAATCCATTGACATCATAAGTTCCATGCACCTTTACGCTTGATCTGGGTCCACGCGATAAAATACGGAGATCGTTGTGTACACTGGAATGAGTCGTGCACTGTTTTATACAAAAGAATAAAAGTTAAACACTTATGTGTTACAAAGGTTATGAAGTTATTAAAATAAGCAAACTTACATATTTTCAAAACCAAACGAGGAAGTTAGAACGTCCAGGACTAGCACCCTCCTTCATCAGAAGTGTTCTTTCCTCCGAATTGGGGTCATTCAACCCTGTCCATTCTCTTTGTATAAACTGATTTTGCATGTCCCCTACTTCTTCCATATTGTCGAACACATATAAGAGTGCAACTAATCTTTCTTCTTGTGATAACTCTCGTCTTGTACTTCTTCCCACATGATTGCCTTTCCCATGAAACAGCTTATGTCAGATTGGGGTTTGTTACAAACTGTGTTGTATCTTGATAATTGAATGTTGACATTGTGCTCTCTCGCCAAATATTTGTTTGAAAAATTGGTTATCTCTTGCATGTAATACGATTCTGCTATGGAACCTTCAACACGAGCCTTGTTTTTAACGTTTGCCCTGACCCCTTTAAGACGACACTCCACTGGATACATCCACCTGTACTGAACAGGACCTCCCAATCTAGCTTCGGCAGGCAAATGAACCAATAGATGCTCCATTGGGTTAAAAAACCCAAGAACATAAATCTTCTCAAGTTTACACACAAGCACGACAATATCCTCTTCGAGCTTAACCATCTCAGACCGTTTTATCTCTTTAGCACACAGTTTTCTATAGAAAAAACTCAATTTCGAAAGGGCTCTCCATACGTCTTCGGGTCCATACCCATGAAACACGACAGGCATGAGATCACGAATGAAAATGTGATAGTCGTGACTTTTCATTTCGTGTATCTTACCTTGAGCAATGTTCACACCACGACCAATATTAGCTGCGTACCCGTCGGGGAACTTTAACTGTCCCTCGAACCACTTGAGAACTTCTTTCCTCTGAGCGACTGTCAGGCAATACGGAGTCTTGGGCTTTTTTGACCTTCCTTCTATCATATTCATTAATGGTCGATTACATATTTCAGCGCAATCGAGGCGTGCCTTAACATTATCCTTGGTCTTGTCAGGAATGTCAAAATTGCTCCCAAAGATTACTTGTGCCACATTCATCTCTTGATGCATAACATCAAAATTATGGGGTAATAGCAAATCGTTGAAATAAGGAAGTGAGTATAAACTACACTTTTGTGTCCAATGGTGTGACACGCGGTAGCCCTCGTAAACACCATTTCTCCCTTCGACCAACTTGGATTGCAAAGCTTTGATGGCAGCCATGCTCATCCGTCCACGTTTTTGTCCTTTGATAATGGTATTTTTGCGAAAAGCATTTCTCTGTTTCCTGAAAGGATGATCTGGCTTAAGAAAAGCACGATGACAGTCAAACCAACATAACTTCCCCCCGTGTGTTAACTAGAACGCGCCTGTGTCATCTATACAAACAGGGCATGCTAGCTTGCCATGCGTACTCCATCCAGAAAACATTCCGTAAGCCGGGAAATCATGAATAGACCACAAAAAGGCAGCCCTCATGGAAAAGTTGGTATTGGTCTTCCTATCATATGTTATTGCTCCATTCTCCCATAACCCCTTCAACTCTTCGACCAAAGGTCTCATGAAAAAATCCAGATTCTTTCCTGGATTCTTTGGATTACAACGAATCACCGTCCATGTTTCCTACGAGATGTGCTGTTTCCGAACGGGTGACGTACGGCTAGGTCACATCTACTAATTCACGTACACTACCTAATCACATGATAAATAATATGAATCACCATCAACAGTCATAATAAATAAATTAATAACAGATAACAACAACCCTAAATTATAAACTACATATTCTATTTTTTTATTTTTTTATTTCTTTGTTTAATTTATCCTAATCATGACTAATAAATAATTACTCTCGACGGAATATTAGTTGCCGTCAACACTACACTACCAACATTTTAAAAAAAAGGCGGGAAATACCTCGATGTAGGTCACGGAGGCAGCAAGACAGTGGCGCGGCGTACGTGCGGCCATGCAGGTGCAGCAGGGAGGCGACGACGACGTCGGGGACAGGCGGCAGGGACGAGACGGCGGCGGCGGGGCGGCCCTTCAGACGGAGGTGGCGACGGTTCTTCGACGCAGGGCGCGGCGCGGCGCGCCGCTGGCGGCGCTGCTACGGCTGCTGGCCGGGCGCGCTGGGAGCGGCGCGGCTGGCCGGGCGGCGTCGAGGCAAGGAGGCGGCGGTAACGTCGCGGACGGGAGGAAGGGAGGCGGCGGCGTCGATGCAGGAGGCGGCGGCGGCGGCGGCGAGGCGGAGGCGGCGGCGGCGCGGAGGCAGGAGCGGCGCCGGCGACGGCGGGGCGGCGGCGGCGCGCGACGGAGAGAAGGGTTTCGGACTTGGCAAAATGCCAAGTCCCGAGCCCTAGGGCGTATCTAATACGGCATGCGATGTCGACGCCCATGACTTAGCCATCGACATCGCATTTTAATCGCTTTCGTTAGTCTCGACGGCATTGTCCCAGCCGTCGACACTGCCATTGTCTCAGGTTAGTGTCGACGGCATTCTACAGGCCGTCGATACTGCTTCTTTCGGCCACTGTCGACGGTATTAAGTCAAACCGTCGAAACTGTCGTCGGGAGAGATAGTATCGACGGCTACAAATAAAGCCGTCGAGAAGAGCTGTGCCGAGGGTATCTGTTGTCTACCGTCAAGGTAACTGACCTGTATCGACTGCCTAGGAGGAGGCCGTTAAGAGAGCTATTAGTCTCGAGGGCAGCAACCCCCCCAAGGGCTTATTCAGTCAAACTACTCTATTTCAATTTTAAAAAATTAAATAAAATATTTTCAAATATCAGACAACTCCATGCTGTTTCATACATAAAATTACACGTATACGAAAATATTCAAATTTTTTAAAGCTCGCCGTGCGGTAACTCCTTTGTAAACGGAAGCTTTCCGAAAAACTTGAGGTAAACGTTTACTATTTCATGCGTTTCGATCATCACTAAAAATGCGTTCGAATTTAACTTATTTTTATTAATAAGGTTAAATTTATATATGGCGTAGTACATTAATCGATAACCTCATCCGATAAAAATTTAAACATTTAGCTTTTCAAAATTAAATTTTATTTTTTTAAAATTATTTTAAAACAACGTTATCGACGTATATTATTCAATGGTAACATAACAAAACACATAGCAACATACATTTAATCAACGGGACATTTGTATCATTCAACTAGATATCATAAGAACCTAATAGAATTTGAAATTAACTTTATGACACAAAAAATTTAAGAAAAAATAGGAACAAAAGTATTTCAATCAATTGTTGTTTCGACGGCTACTATTTGGCCGCCGACATCGCCTTTCCGCTATGGGTCAGACGACGGCTTAACGCCTAGCCGCCGACATCAGACGACGCCATTATCTCCTTCCGCTACCAGCTGCTTTGTTGACTGCTGGATGTGGGGCCGTCGATATTGTGCCAACGTTATCGACGGTTTCATCTTGGCCGTCGATACTACTTCATTTGTGTCGACGGCTGCTTTGTGGCTGTCGATACTGTATCTGGCAGTCGAATCTGCTGCCGATTCCTGTAGTGAGCTGGTACATACTAGAAAGGAAAAGGCATCTTACATGAGTTAGATACCTAACACATGAATTTTGGCAAACTTACATTATTAGGGTAATGCATGTTAAATACAATCTTGACATTAGATTGCAGAATGAGTAACTAGTTGGTAGCTGCACAAAGATGCTTGCAGCATCTAGGACATTCCGTTCTACTACTGAACTTGATATTAGATACTAGAAGCATCTAGCTGTTACTAGAATTCGAATATTAATAGCTAGCTACATAATGTTTTCTATAAATAGGACATGCAAGTGCACTTGTAAGTAAGAATGATAAGACTAATGCAATGCAGAAATATGAAAAATAGTTTGCTTGCTGCATTTTGTTTCTTGCGTTCTTGTGTTAGCTCCAGCTTGTGAGATTAGTTGTTAAGTTGTGAGTGGCCGTGATCTCCAGGGCTAAAGCCAACAATGCCAACATGTTATCTTTAGCAAATACAGCTAAAGCAATCAAAATCAAATGGCTCAGTCACTGATTGTGCACCCCTATGGATTCAGTGAAACTAAGATTTTCTATTTCCAACAATAAAATAATAGGTGTAAACTGTATAGATTTAAATTTATCATATTTATAATAGTGTCGACGGATGACTAACTGGGGGGTCACCGCCGGCAATGAATTTGTACGAGGGGACGCTAATCAAGAACTAGGTTAGATGGCTAGCACAAGACAGGGTTATACAGGTTCAGGCCCTCAACGGAGGAGGTAATACCCTACTTCCTGTGCTCTGGGATTATTTGGTGGATCGGGATGCAAGATGATGCTCCTAACCCTTTAATTAGATGGCCTCCGTCCCCTCCCTTTATATAGTACAGGGGGGATAGAATTTACAGTAAGTCGCGGGGTATATGGCAACTATTTCCGTTATGATGTTACATGGAACGTATGCATTGATCTGCTAATTTCATGGGGATGTCCCGTAAACTCGAACCCTTTCTTGCGGCTTAAGTTCCGCCCGATCCGAGTGCTTTCCATCTTCGGCCAACCGACCTGGGTCGCCCCCTATCTGCTCCCTTATGGGCCTTCTAGAGGATACCCGGGGCCCATGCAGTCCACAAATAGCATGAATGTCGTATCACAGTGATTAATGAGGGTGAATTTTGTAGATGAAAATAATAAAAGCTTTAGTGCTTCAAATAACACAAGAGATGCTTCTGTCAGATATGTGCGAAGGAAAAACATAAGCAACATACATTGGCTGAGGATGAGGAGCGAACCTGAAGAACATGAAGAGGTTCTTGCGTGACTCCACAAGGTTGTGTGGATGCCCCTTTCTTCTGCAATATGATCCACAAGAAGACATCCATTGGAACCGATCCATATGATCCATTTCTAAAAAAAGGGTTAATGGATCGACCCATTGGATTATGCTTCTGACCTAATGGGTCAAAAGGGTCGACCCACTTTCAAGAATTCAATAATTGAATTTTATTACTAAATTTCTTCCTAAACCATATTAAAACATGAATTTATGCTCATGATGGATTGGTCTGCTCAAACAAAACAAAAATTACATCACAGTATCAAAAACGCCCAATGATCGCCAGGCATGAGGCATCACAATATTTAGTTTGTGCTCGTACATCACATAAATTCAATTGTCAAACATTCGATAAGTTCATTGACATTATAGAAGATCACATCACAAAAGCATCAAAGTAACAAAAGCTCCTCTTATGTTCATGAACAGTGTCATGGTAAAATATCCACAAACCAGTAACAAAAGCTACAAGCATCAGGATGAATTTCATTATGGCTGGATCAGCAAAGTCCAACAAGAACCGTTCATGGTGCATCTAAACTGGCTCGAGGATTGCCCCTAGGAGGATTGCCCTCAGCAAGCACAAGAGTTTCTCTTCTCATTCAGGTTGATGGCTACACAGCGTTGTTCAAACTTGATGGGCAAAATGGGGTTCTGGAGATACCTGTGAGAGATCATATGAACTTATGTTGATTGCTGAACTCAGAAAATGGTTACGCTGATTGCTGAACTCAATTATGGCTAGAATTATCCCTTTGATGTATTTTGCTATCTATTTTATCAGTGTATATGATATATGTATGCCGATTAGAGTTATGTCCTGATATATTATGCTATCAGTTATGTTGGTGTTCATATATGCCAGTCAGCTGTAACCTAGTCAAAACCATATGGCAACTCTGATATTTGTCAACTACCATGTTGCACGAGAGTGAACTGCTCATCATTAGGAATTTAGGATGCCTTCTTTTTCAACTTATTCATTTATTTGCTGATCTTCTTATAAAAGACAACCGGTTTAGTTTTCGGTAACCGCTAGTGGGTCAATATTATCATTAATCATATCCTCATCAATATCTCCTAGTTGAATAGACTGTGAGCTAGAGACATCTTGGTGAACATATTCATCGAACAGACCTCTGAATACTTCCTTTACTTTGGCAAGCTTAGATCCTACTCCCGAAAACTGGGCCAAAATGAAACTCGAGGTATGAGAACTTGAATCTTGGATCTAGAACAACCAGGATGGAGTGTGATATCCATGAAAGTTTCCAATATTTCTTAAATTTATCTTGCATGTATGTCACCATACTATGAATATCTGGATCTATCTCAGGGTTCAGCTCAGGATCCATCTCAGATGCCTCTTTCTCCAAAGCCATCTTGACTTGCCACATCTCTTGAAAATGAAGATGGACAGTAGGGTATTTTGTTCCAGAAACAACTTTTGTTGCATTGTAGAACTCCTTCAGAAGCCTACACACAACCTTAGCTCTTTCCCAGTCGTCAGATGTAGGTGCACAAGTGAAGCATGGATCTTGCAGCTCTAAAGAATCAAAAGCTTTTCTAAAAGGCACAGCAGTAGTGATCATATCAAATGTTGACTTCCATCTAGTAGAAACATCAAAACAAGGACGTCTTGGCATCTCAAATTTTACGCTCCGAGTTTGAGATACATGAACATATTTTACGCTCTCCCTTATTTTGCTGACAATAGGGTTTAGATAGCTCAATCCAGCTTGGCATATCAAATTAAGAACATGAGCTGCTCAACGCTGATGAAGAAATTGACCTTTCCCAAACAACATGTTCTTGGCCAATAAATTTTCCTTCAGCAATTTCACAATTGCACTATTGCTGCTTGCATTATCCAATGTGATCGTAAGCAACTTATTCTCACAACTCCATTCTTGGATTGCCTCAAAGATCACATTGAACATTGCTACACCAGTATGTGGTGTTTCCATGGCAGAGAATCTGATTATGCGCTTTTGCAGCTTCCAGTTGTCATCGATAAAATGGCATGTTAAGCACATGTACCCCACAGGCTGACTAGATGTCCACAGATCCATAGTCAACGAAATTCAGGATTTTGAAGCACTAAGGACCTCCCTCAGAACTTTCTTCTGCCCCTGAAATGCTTTAAGGCAATCATTTCGTAATGTCTTCCTCGATAACATCTTGAAGGCTGGGTTCAGGCTGGACAAAAATTTATGAAATCCATCATCCTCAACAATTGAGAATGGTAGTTCATGTAGGACTACCATCCTAACTAGCTCTCTATGTGATACATCGGGATCGAAATTCCAATCCACCAACCTGACTCCTTCAGGAGACATAATTGTTGTATTCAATTGGCCTACAACACGTCTTGCCTTCTTCCTTTCTTTACATCTCTTCAAATGCGTACTCAGAGCTGTCGGTGTCTGGGGAACGCGCCTCGAAGGGTAGCGGGTCCACGGACCCACAGACGAATTTGTAGTTGGAGTGAGGCCCAACGACAACCCGTCCCAGTAGCCCGGGGCGGCGGCCGAGCTCACGGGGGCTCTGGCCACGCGGTCTTTCCGGACTACGCCTAGTGCGACTTGGCGATCCAAGTACAAATCCTTCGTACGGTGAGAAAGAGAGGGAGAGAGAGAAAGCAATACAAACCGTGAAGACACAAGCGATTTTACCCTGATTCGAGCCCCACTGTCGGGTAATAGCACTACTCCAGCCTTCGTTGATTATGTGGTGGAAAATTGCACAAGGGCGCCGAGACTGGGCTTGAAGACGCTGATCTCGAGCTTACAAGGAGGTATCGAACACTCAGGTGACTAAGGACTACACCTGCTGCTAAGGAAGCTTCGGATGCTGGTGCTCTCTTAGGCTCTGTTCGCTTCTCTAGGCTTGGCCCTCTTCGAAGGTTCAGTGGATCTCCTTTTATAGGCACGGCGGGTCGCCAGGAGCTGATACGGTGGGCCCCGCGTCCATCTCTGCTTTGTCCATCTTTACTGGCGGCGCCCTTGTCTCATTCCGAGGCTCCGTCCTGTCTGTGGCCTGCAGAGAGAAGCTGGTCTGGTCAGTACTTGACACGTGTTCGTCTTAGAATACCAATACGGGGAAGCGGGCTGTGCAGGGAGAAAACACTTTCCCTTTTTCCCCAATATAGCATTGACTAGCAAAAATACCCGTGCGTTGCAACGGGAGAAATTAAAATAATAATTGATTTATGCATCTTTGTTTTACAAACAAAGAACAGATTACAAAAGATCTTTTCCTTAAATGAAGTAGGATCGTAATATTAAGTGGTGTCAAAATCGAAAGGGTTCGTGCTTACATGCAGCCTAATTTGATTTATGTTTATATTATAGATTATAGATGATTGAGGGCGTGCATAGGAGACATTCGTCGGGGAACAAAGTCGTGCTAGCAACTTAGCCTCATGTTCAGTGTGGTCTACATTGTGTCCTGAAAACTAACTTAATGCCATGGCACAATGGGGATTATTGTTGAGTGTTTTAAGTTCAGACTTGAAAGGCCTGGAAGATAAGCCTCCCCTCTAAAATCATTAAAAAACCGCAAAACAAAATTTCAAATTACAGCCAAATATAGAGAACGGCACCGTACAACACAATTTGAACAGGCTAAAAGAATGTGCTGAACACACTACATTACATTTCAGTTCTATTTACATCAACACACCAAAGTCACTTGTACAAAGGATTATCCTATTCCTATTTTGTAACTGTTTAGAAGTTTTTTTTTTTTTGAAAGGTCATGAGATCCATCTTCTATCATATCCGTGCATGTCTTGTATTAAAGAAAACATACCAGAAACTAACCAATCTGTTGTGTGTGTGTGTGTGTGTGAGAGAGAGAGAGAAGTATGGTATCCATAAGATAATATATTTGACAAGACATTTGCGAGCATTGCCATCTGGATTATACATCAAATACACTTGCACGTCAACAGAATATTTTGGAGGAAAGCTGGAACAGAACAAAAGGATATCCTTAGAACACATGATGGTTATCCTTAGAACACATCTGACCTGCCACAGATGAGCTTGATTCTTCGCTGCAATTTGGAATGGTCAGCATGACAATTCCCAATAATTTTGCATGATATAAGGACATTTTTAGAAGCATTGAACCCAGTGAGACAAAACAATCGAACTTAATCCTCTATTACCTCAATGGGCTCCTCCTTTTTTCTGAATCATCTGCCATGTCAAAAGACCAAACTGAAGAATCAAAAGAGCTCTTTGAGTTGGACATTTTCTTAACTGCTGGGTGCCTAGCCAGAATGATAACAAGGTCAGAATTTGTTGTGTTAATATAATTTCCAGGAGACTCTGATGTCCTTACTTTTCCCAGTCAAAATGTACCATATCCTCATCACTGTCCATCAATGAACGGTCAGAAAAGAGGTCATGTGATGATGGAATTCCTTCAAGAAAAGGATCCATTAGGAAACAGGAAAAATCTCACAATATGAAAGGAGCTGCACTATAGCAGTATGACAAGTATGCAATGCAAGCTTCCTGGTGGGGTTGAAACTTATTAGGAGAAACTAAAAGAGTATATCAGAAATTAAAGCATCTCCATCTCCTATCATAGAAATGCAGAAATAACGTGAGTACGAACAAAGTTTTTTCAAGTGTACTTTTAACCATGCAAGGTGGTTGATGAGTAAGAAAATGTCAAAGAAATTGTAAAACCAGATAGGCAATTTACCAAGCTACATATTACCAATACTTGAACTCTTACCGCAAGAGTGAATCCGGTTGGGAGTTTCCAAGCGCGAAGCAACGTTGAAGCAGAGTACTTCTCTTGCACCACAAGAACCTTACCAATTGTTCCACAGTGCAAAATTGTTACCACGAAATTCAGAGTCAAATATTACCCAAACTTATCTTCTCGGTGGTAGCCATCAATGAGAAATAAGAACATTAGCACGATCGAGACGCACCTCCATCTGATCGTTGATCACAAAACCCCCAAAACCAACCTGGTGAGATGCATTTGCCGGGAGCATACACGGTTCGTCAGGGATCCAGTATGTCAGCATCACATACGACTCCTCTGCGTGGTGGTACCTGAAGCCCTCCTGCGCATAGCCAAGTAACTGGCTAACACCATACATTATAGCCAGGAGCTCATACCACATAGCCTTTGGCTGCTTATTTTAAAATCCAAATGTGTCATTGATCAGGGGGAAAAATCAACAATTCAGGAGGATGGGAGGATGGGTCACTGATGATTGATGCAGTAAATGCTAATTGGTTTAATTCTTAAGTGTCTCAGCAAATATCCAAAATCTGGATGTTAGTTTCGATGGCAAACAAGCCCATATATTGTTCTGAGTACTACTTTAATCAGTACTAATTTGCCCACAAAACATTTAGCAAAATTCATCGATGCTCGCCTTAATCCACTAAACCCACACCTTCACTGCTAATGGAACATACTCGGATCGATCCAGCGGCAGGTTCAGCCACACTCCCTTTTCCCCTGTGGCACAGCAATGGTGATCAAGCAACCATGAGCAATCTCACTCGCATTACAGAGCTTTCGCCTGCAGTTAAAGCAGGCGTTTCGCCGCACAGGCACAGCACACATACCACCGACTTCCAGTAGGAGAGCGACAGCGCCAGGGCGTGGGCGAACGCGGCCTTGTCGGACGGCAGCCGGTCGACGTCGACGACCACCCCGCCGTACTCATCCTCGCGGGCCCCGAGGACGAATCTGCTCTCCAGCGCCGTCCACCGATGGCCACCTCCATTGCCGCCGCCGCCTCTCCACCCGTCCACGCCCGCGAAGCCCGGCGGCCTGCGCTCCACGGACGTACTCGCCGTCGCCTCCCTCGGCATCCTACCATGGCCCCCGCGGAGATCGCCCGAACGCTGCGCCGGAGGAGCGGGGAGTGGTGGTGGTGGTGCCGGCGGCGGCGGGGAGGGCGCGGCGCGGCGCGGCGAGGAGCGGCCGTGACGGGGAGGGGGTGGCGACGGCGGGAGGAGGTCGTGGCGGTAGGGAGGAGACGGCGGCGGCGGGGAGGGGGCATCGTAGGGAGGAGGAGGCGGCGGCGCCGACGGGAGGAGGCCGCAGCGGTGGGGGGAGGCCGCGGCGGCAGGGAGGGCGCAGCGTCGTGGGGAGGGCGCGGAGAAGATTCGAGGAGGGGAGGGGGAACCGACGGCGTCGTGGGTAGGGCGCGGAGAAGATTTGAGGAGGGGAGGGGGAACCGACGTGGGGAGGTGGGCTCAGGGGCGGGCGGCTCAACGGCTCGGGGAGCCGACGCACGAACTACTCCCTCTTTAAAGAAGTAGAAAATGGACCGAGCCAGCCTCGCATCACCCGTTGGGGGCGTCGCGTGGCAGCTGTTACCATCTGCCCAAAGGACAAACGACAAGGCAGGCTGCCCGCACACCTCTCTCCGGGCTATGGATCCCTCGGGGAGATACAGTTCCTCCCGGTCAAGGCCGGGACAAGTGTGGTGGGACATGATAGCTGTCGCCACCTACCCAGAAACAGGCAGACTGTCCGTCGGACCCTCTCCCGGGCTAAAGAGGTGCGCCACGCTCCTGGCTAGAATCTAGGAGGCGCGGTTGACTTGATCAAACCTGGGGATGACCTCGGCGGGCTAGACGTTTTCTTTAGTACGGCCAAGGGCGGCCTTTCGAACCCTTTGTACGCGCGGTGGGCCGATACGGAATCGGTCCAAGGCCCATCTCGGAGTGGACCGCTCATGAATCACCAACAAGAGCACTTGCGCCAATACCACGCCTAACTCCAATCTGTTTGTTGCAATACTTGCACCGCCCTACTTCCTCTACTTCGTGCAGAGGATTAGTTTCCATTATTCTTTCTACAATCACCCTAGACACTCACAAGCAGCTGCAAAAAAAAAAATGTGGCTTAGTAGTGAATAATATAAAGAAACTGCCATACACTTTTTTCTTGTAAAAAACTTGAATGTGCAAACTATACAAAGGATACATGTACGCAAGTTAAACATCGATATTTAAGTCTTGAGTAAAACAATTATCCTGATCAGACGCGGAGACTCTGGCTTTTGAGAGGATGTCTTGAGTAAAACAATCATCTAGCAGTACAGTACACAGGCTAAATGACTAGATGTATCAACTCCATTCAAAAGCAGTACACACTTCAAGCTTTCCTTTCTTATTAGTAGCCTTTTATTGAAATATGTGATTATCCAGTTTTTACCCTCAAAGTTGAAAGAAACCAAGCTAGTCAGTAGATACCAAAATCATACTACACAGAATGGAACAGACTGAAAAACATATATAGGTACCAAACTAAACAGTATATGCCAAAAGAGAAATATCAAGTAACCAAGAGAATACTTGACATTACAGAAATCAAGAAATAAAGACCACCACCACCAATGCAGCTGTGAGAAAGTACAACTCAGTAGTACTATCGAACCAGCGTCTCTGCAGAAAATTACACACCTTGCCTTCTCATTCAGTTCCATTGCAGGAAAATTACAGTTTCTTTTCAGCATCTACTCGATTGGGATTGATGGAATAAACGCATGTCATTCGCAAAGGCACCAGCTTTGCACAAGAACGGGTGAAAGACCCAGGACAACGGCGGTGGAGCGGCTTACCTGGAGGAAGATACTGGCGTCCAGTGCGCCGGCCGGCGGGGTCGAGGCATCGAGCCAGAGGGCGAGTGTCCGCCGCCGCTGATCTAGGGCTCGAAGAGCTGGCTAGCCGGGGGCAGGGAGACTGTATGCGATGCCGAAGAGGGGAGGAACTCCGGAGGGGCCGCGCCGGTGGAGATAGGTCGTGGCTGGCGCCTGCACCGACGTGAGGGGTGGACCAGCGGTCGGCGACGGGGGTGACGAGCGAGAGCGGTGGCTATGGGAATGGTTGAGTGATGGATCGGGGATTCGGGGGTACCCTTTGAATTTTTCGGGTCGACCCCGTCAACCAAAATATGCCATTGGGTCTGAGTGCGCGACCCAATATGGTTCGCTTATTTTGGGGTCGGCCCAAGGCCCGTAGGATCAAAACGATCCAGTCCCATCCCTTGGCAATCATAAGAAACTCCAGTTTTGAGCTTATAGCTGTCTAGTAATAGGACGGCTTCAGCAATCAGCATGGATGCATGGTCGGCACTCGGCATACGGCATCGTAGGCGGAATGCTTCGGTGTTCGGCGGCAGCGGCAGGGCGTGGAAGCTTGAGTGTGTTGCGTTGGGTGTAAGGGGGAAAGAGCATATGAGCTAGCTGTCATGTCCTAGGGTCTTGCTGGGCAAGCCATGTACTTTGGCACGTATACATATGTTGGTCAGATAAGCCAGTAACACTCAGTTTTACCCTCAACCTAGCTTGCAGGTTGCCAACATACATTATTTCTCCATGTATTTTGAGCACCTAATGCCCTTCCTTCGACCCAGGGCCAAAAGCCACCGCATAAGATTTGAGGGGAATCACCACGCGTTCTTTGCCCAAAGCCTAGGAAAGCCCCTCCTTGTCTCCTTGATGCTCCGCGTTCCTCCCGCCTTCGTTTTCGCTTTGGATCCGGCGACCGTGTTGCACCCGAGACCATGTGAACCTTCCACGATACGCTTCGCCATGAACGCGGCCTCCTTAGCCCCAGCCTCTGCCACCTCTACCGAATCCACGCCCTGTTCCACCATAGCCACGCCCCACCAGAGGAGCCGTGCCCGCCGCCACCCCAGCCTCTCCCTAAGCATGGATACCCCCTCTGCTCTCTTTTCTCATCCATGGATACGGCTACTCTCTCTCCCATAGAGGCTTGGATGATGAGATCTCCTCTCACCACATCCGCGTATGTGCGATTGGCGTCAAAGCCCCACACTCGAGAACCCTAACCTTAGAATCGCCAGTGGCGGAAACCTAAATATGGTCAAGCAAATAGTGAAGATCGGGGCAGAAGCAGATCCCACCTATCTTCTTCGCCGTCTCAAGGAGGGGTATAAATGGAAATCCCCCACGGATGTGGTTTCTCCAACGGGCCACCACCACCGAGACCTCTCACCTCATGCCCTGTACATGCGCCGCCACCTGTCTTCCACCCATGGCGATCGTGTGGTAGCCATCTCCGAACCCTCGCACTATTCCTTCCCGCCTTGTATCCTCTCCCACGATCGCCACTCCTCATCGGCATCTTTCCTCCTCTGCCTGGCGACGAGATCTCTGGGAAGGCTAACAGCCGCCATTGGATCTCGACCTGAACGGGAGGTGAGAACTTGATGAGAGCCATCATCTATCCCGTTCGAAAGGAAGGAGCCGGAGCCGGAGCGGGTGGAATCCAGTGACAAGGCTATTGCGTATACGTTAATGCGTTATGGTTTGTACAGATACTTTGGTCCAAGTATTAAATGTGAAAACTCAAAGATGGATAGCATCTGGGAAAACAATGAAATACAATGTTAATCATATAGCTCTTGTGCATGAATCATAAGTTCCTGACAGAGCAACTAATCGGCTCATACTAGGCAACCATAGTTCCTCATTCCAATTTAATCCATATTTCCTCATTCCAATTTAACCTTGAACACGCTCTATATATGGATGGTAGCTGGTACATACTAGAAAGGAAAAAGATATCTTACATGAGTTAGATACCTTACACATGAATTTTGGCAAACTTACATTATTAGGGTAATGCCTGTTACATATAATCTTGACATTCTAGAAGATTGCAGAATGAGTAACTAGTTGGTAGCTGCACAGAGATGCTTGCAGCATCTAGGACATTCCGTTCTACTACTGAACTTGATATTAGATACTAGAAGCATCTAGCTGTTACTAGAATTCGAATATTAATAGCTAGCTACAGAATGTTTTCTATAAATAGGACACGCAAGTGCACTTGTAAGTAAGAATGATAAGACTAATGCAATGCAGAAATATAAAAAATAGTTTGCTTGCTGCATTTTGTTTCTTGCGTTCTTGTGTTAGCTCCAGCTTGTGAGATTAGTTGTTAAGTTGTGAGTGGTCGTGATCTCCTGGGCTAAAGCCAACAATGCCAACATGTTATCTTTAGCAATTACAGCTAAAGCAATCAAAATCAAATGGCTCAGTCACTGATTGTGCACCCCTATGGATTCAGTGAAACTAAGATTTTCTATTTCCAACAATAAAATAATAGGTGTAAACTGTATAGATTTAAATTTATCATATTTATAATAGCATGAATGTCGTATCACAGTGATTAATGAGGGTGAATTTTGTAGATGAAAATAATAAAAGTTTTAGTTCTTCAAATAACACAAGAGATGCTTCTGTCAGATATGTGCGAAGGAAAAACATAAGCAACATATATTGGCTTTTCAGACAATTAAACAAATTAGTTGTGTGGATGATGTTATAGAGTGTCCAATTTTCACTGTAGAAATATTACCGTATTTTTTTTAGAAATTAGTGTTTTAACAAACTAATGAAACTATAATGCGTGTCCTTCTTGATATAGGATCAGTTAAAACACAGTTGCTTGTTACAAACTCAAAAGGTTTGAATAAACACTTCAAACAGATAACCAAATAGTAAATAGGCTCCATTAAAACACAAACTCAAAAGGTTTTAATAAACACTCCAGACAGATAACTATATAGTAATTATCTTAGCTGTAGCAGGACAACATCATCAAACATCACACAACTAAATCTAAAGAGAAACCACCAGACAACTAACGCCAAAGAGAATCTGATGCCTTAAAGGAGAAGCCAAACCGTGTGGGAGTAGTTGAATGGGTCTTTCATATAGGGAAAAATTGTCGACTTCTTTAGCTGGTATAGAGCACTTGTCGGAGTCAATGCAGGAGTAACCCCAGGTACTCGGCCACCTTGTAGGATCTTGAGTCGCCTTTCCCAATGAACAAAATCTGGCAATCAGTAATAGCTCATTCTAGAGTATTCATCGGTGTCGCCGTTGTCCACCGGCCTAACTGCCATCTCGAACACAATGACCATCGACGTCGGCTGCGGAGGATGATAATGAGTGAACATGTGCTGAGGATGAGGAGCGAACCTAAAGAACATGAAGAGGTTTCTTGCGTGACTCCACAAGGTAGCATGGATGCCCCTGTCTTCCACAATATGATCCAAAAGAATACTAGGAGGACGTTCCCGCCGGATGCTGCTCCATCCCGTGGGAAGAACCTCCAGGTCGCCACCATCACGGATCTCGACGATAAAACTAACAATGCTTTCACAATCGGTTAGGTAGTAGAATGCTTTTTTGTGATAAATGACATCCTCTAGGTTAAAATCCAATGGAAAAATTGGTAGTCACTGAGCCGGATGCCTGATGTTCCAAAACAGAAGACGCGCGGGCGGTTGCTGAAGGGGCGGTTGCTAATGGTCCGATAGAGCTGATGGCAACCGCGACGCGGTGTTTATGATGTGGTAGCGAAGAGAGGGTGGCGGCTCGGATCACCATATCGTATTGGAATGGATCGAGGTCGTGGCGGAGAGTGTGGGGGTGCGGATGTTGAGGAGGGTGTGGTCAGTACTGAAATATATATTCGTTTTTCAAATAATAAATCTTTTATATGTTTTTTAGTTGAAATGATCGTGCGAGTTTGCCATATGAATTTGCGAAAAATAAAAGATAATATATTTCTATAATTTAATGCATGCAGGAAGTATTGTAGTATCTGAATTGTAACAAATATCACTGGTTATTTAGTATATTGAATTAAATATGAAAATTTGCTTTATAAGTGGTATCCCCTAAAAAATTATAAAATTATATGGATTTTCAGGGTTTAGGGTAGCATCTGTCACCATGTCTTGTACGATGGTCGTGGTCATAGTTGCCATGCCCATGCGGTAGGTGGCAGGGCGAGTCCAAGCGGGACATGGTGACGACGTCCATCTCCTCCATGGTGAAGACTCCCTTGATCGCGATGCCAGAAACCACAACTCCTCTTGTGCGGCAACGCATGGGGTGGTAGCAGTGTTAGAGCTAGCCATATGGGCCAAAGCATGTGGGTCAAACCAGGTGGCCTGATATAGTGCACCAGGCCGACCCGGTTCGGTTCATTTGCAAAACAAACAGGGCCGCCCGGTACGGGGTCAGCGAACTGTGCCTAGGCCTAGCCTTCTGTTCGCATAGTAACAACCTGGTTCGTTACTAAGCGAACAGGGTCAGCCCGGTTCGGTTGGTTTGGCCCAGTCTACTGTAGCAAATCAAATTCAAATTTCGAGGACCCGCCCTGCCGAGCCCTCTACGCCCGGCTGCCCCGCCGCACCCTCTGAATCCCGCACTCATCCGCACCCTCTGGGCCTAGCCAAGGGCCCCGGCCCAGCCACGTGTCTCGGCCCTGCCACGCGCACTCACTGACGAGCGCGGGCGGCACGGCGCACCTCGGTGACACGCTTTTCCAGCCCAGTCGCCCCTCCGCTCCCGCCTGGCCCTGCCACACATCCCCCATGCCCGCCTTTTCCCGCCATGGACCAGCCTGGCTCTGCCACATATTTCGTTGGCGCGCATTGCGTCCCCGCCATGCCAATCGTGGGCCGATTCGTTTGGTTCGCATTTTTATATCTGTTGTAAATATAGATGTTTATATTCGTTTTAATCTTTAAAAATTCAGAAACATAGCAAAAGAGCCCAAAAAAACTCAAATTGTTATTTTAAATAGGTACCCACCCTCTCATCAGCCAGCCACGCTTCCAACCCCATTCTCTCTTGAGTCTCTTCTGTGCATTGTGAATTTACGATTTGTGAGCTAGAAAAGTGTTGTTATTTGCAAATTTGGGCAATGTTAGAAATTTTCATAAAAAAATATATTTCAAACTTCCAGATTTGTTTGTGTGATTCTTTGAGTAATTTATATTTCCGTATATCATTTTTGTTATGTATTTGATTTTTGTATTATGATTATAAATTGGCTCTTGTTTTTGTATTCATGTGTAGGCAGATCCTCGAAATGGCTTATGGAAGATCTCCGTACAACGAATTTCAACTTAGCTAGTTCGGATTAAGACTGAGGGGATATGAACCAATCGGTCAAAGTGTACTAGAGCTAGTTGAAGAAACGGAAACTCAAGGAACCGAGGATCATCCCTATGGATCCGGATCCGATTCAACTTGTGCTTCTGGCTTCGATGCCGTCGTATCGAAGCGGGCTCGACTGAAGCATTCATATGTGTAGAATGATTACGAGGAGTTGAAACACCTTGTGGACGGTAGGCTAGTGAGGTATGAAGCTAAATGTAAAATTTGTGGACAGAAATTATCGGCGGTGACGAGCTTGGGTACGGGACATCTAAAAAGGCACGCTTCGGCGTGTAAGAAGAATAAAGGTGTTCAAATGAGACAGGAACAGTTGAGCTACAACCCTGATGGTTCAATAACTTGGAATATAATCCTGAGGTACCTAGGGAGGCATTGTGTCATCTCCTGCTTTTTAAGAGTATATTCAAACCAATCATAATCCTAGGTATACTATTGTTTCTCGTCAAACAACGACTAGAGATTTGAAAAAAAATGTATAACACCATTTCAAAGTTAAAAGAACAATTTAAAACCTACACATTTTATGTTTCGTTAACCTCGGACATCTGGGATGGTAGGGATAGAGAAGATTATTTAAGGCCCTATTCTTTTCAGCTTAACAGCTTAACGACTTATCTACGTTTTGAAAAAACATATGCTTTATGTCTTTTGGGTCTGTTTTTTCACTGTTTTGAAGGTGGGTCATAACGCTTTAAAAAGCAAGTCAAACGAAATGGATCCGAATCTCGAGACTACCTCGAGAAGCTCTCAAAATTCAGTCATTTTAGCCATTCAGCTGTTTAGCTGTTCAGATCAGCTCAAAAGAACAGGGCCTAAGTGTTGTTCCTCATTATTTTAACCAAAATTGGCAGATAGAGAAAAAATAATTGCTCTTCAACTTATTGATGTTAATCAAATATGTGAGAATATAAGTGTTTGCACTATGAATGTTGTTCAAGAATTTGAAATAATTGATAAGATTTTTCTATTACCATAGATAATGTATCTGCTAATACTAGTGCCATGAATATTTTGACACCCATGTTATCAACCCGACAAAATAACAGATGATTGAAGGTGTACTCCTGTTTGAAGCTGCTCAGATTGAAGATGTACTCCTGATTGATGTTGTACTCCTGATTGAAGCTGATGACACCAACTTTTCTAGCACCTGGGGGGCTTTGGCAATTGCCAATTCCAATATCACTTGTGGGGAGCTGATGTCAATCATTTTAGAAAGAAGTTTTAATGCTTGTACTGAGATAGTTTGTATACTTGTAAGCTTGTATTGAGATAGCTTGTACACTTGTAACCTTGTACTGAGAGCATGTATTGACTTCAAATTTTGTATGCATATTCTAAATGAAATAGAATACTTAGAGAGCTTGTAATTAATTCAATTTTTGTATGCAAATTCCAAATGGTTTGTATATGGTGTCTCCAGATTTTGTAATGCTAGAGAGTTCTCATCGAGTGACATTGCACTAAAAAAAACAGAGAACTGAAATGTATATTGTTTGTTGCATAGAACTGTCCTCTAAAACAACATAAAGGCATTACATCTGAACATGGTACTAAAACAACATAGAATTGTCATCTAAAAGAACATCTGCAGATAAGTCAAATCTGTAAGATCACAAGGCTCATGTCAGGCTTTTTCACTTGATGGAAAAATAGAGTAGCCTTGTCAGTGCAACGTGCACCGGGGTTCGTTCCCTCCATTTTTCAGCGCTGCCTCAGCGCACGGTGGGCAAGCAAGGCCCTTGGCGCCACGGGTGGGCACTCCATGCGGCGGCTCAGTGCACGGCGGGCAAGCAAGGGATGAGCACGCCGCGCGGCGGCTCGGCGCACGGTCGGCGAGCAAAGCCCCAGACGCCACGGGCGAGCACGCCCACGCGGCAGCTCGGTGTTGATATGGCAACCCCGACGGATGGCGCCCTACCAACGGGTGGGCTTTGGGCCCCACTTGGCAGGTGCGCCCAAGGGAAGGAGGGAGCTTATCATAGAAGGCCCGTCTCCAGGTAGCATATCGGAGGCATTAAATGCGGCGATTCGGCGTGGGAGGCAAAAGATGATGATTGTGGTCACTGTGGTTCTGGCCAAAACACTGTATCAGTCATTCTGTCACTGTGCTGCCGCAGGTCTAACTGGCGTCGGTGTCAGGCGGCTCTTCCATCCCGTCCACAATCGGTGATAGGTGGGAGCAAGTGAAGCAACCGGCGTCAGCAGCGGAGGAAAATGGGATGCATAGTGATATGACCCAATTGATGTACTCTCTCTCGCTCTCTCGGCCATCCCAAGCAGTACAAAAAGGGGATTTGGGTGAAAGAGAGGGGATTAGATCCCTAATACACACAAGCATTGTACGTTCTCCAGCAAGAGCACACACACCTTTTCCTTGCCTCTCTTGATTTTCTTGCTTCTCCCCTTTGAATGAATATCAGTTGGTGGATGATTTTCAATGTCAGCCGAGATATTGCAACCAATGAAAGCGTCATACTCATCTTGTCTAGTTTGTGTCATTTCAGGGACAATTTGATCTAGATGACCCTCCATGCGGTACACACTCGAAACTAAGAAGTCCATACCTTCGTTCGAGTGCTTGGCCTTTTCAATGAAGTCTTCTATTTTGTTTCTCACGCTCGAAATCTTTTTCCTTGTTGCTGCCTCCAAAGGGTCAGTGGGCTTATCATCTAGGAGGTTCTCATCTTCATCGTACACACTTTCTCTATAAAAAAAGTTAAAATAAAATTACTGAATGACAAAAACGATAGGTCAAATAAATTCGTATATTATTTACCTTTTGCATATTTCTCCCATCTTTTCATAATGTACGCCATTGGTAGCTCATATAGTTCTTTACCTCGCAACACTAATATGGAATACCTTTCACCTCGAACAACTTACACAAGCAATTGGCAATCAATTCTGATATGCGCCAAATAACCTCCCTATCTTTGTTGGAATCATTGATGATAGTCACAACTTTTGTTTCCTTAGTTATTATAATTCCCAAAATAGAATAACTATATCTCGTAGCTACCACTTCTCCCTAAGAATTTTTGAACACCTCATTTCTGTACAATACACTACCCTGTTTTTCCACCAACCAAGGAGTCGACAAACTTGGTGTGGTATGTAAATTTGTAGCATCTGCATTTAACTCCTCCTGACGCTGGCATTCCAAGGCCATATCAAACTTCAACCAAAACTTGACAAAAGATAACTTGCGGTGAATAAAACGGTTAAAAAATGAGTTAGCAATCTCTGACCTTGAGGTGGTTCGAAGAATGGCTGCAAGTGATATGTCCATGAAATATGTTGGATTCCATGATTAAGGAATACGATACCATTTGGCCAACCACTCATTCCCACCAAGGTCAAATTCATATATGATAAAAATCCATTATGTCTCTAATTCATCACTAGTCTCCGAGCCCCAAACACATTAGTTTAATATGTCCCAAAAATGAGAGTCCTCTCTAAATGAAGGACTTATCTTAACCTTTTCCATTATATGCCACATGCAAAGTCTATGAATTGTTTCAGGTATAACTTTATTAATGGCAGCTTTCATGCTCACGTCTTCATCAGTAACGATAAGTCTCGGCACTTTGTCTTCCCATTGATGATAAGAAAATTTTAAACAACCACTTATACGACTCAATCTTCTCATTTGCTAAGAATACAGCCCCAAAGAATACACTCTTAAATGATGGTTCACTACCGTAAAAAGTGCAAATATCATGTTATATTGGTTAGTAGTATATGTGGAATCAAATGATAGTACATCACCAAAATGCTTATAATTTTTTCTATAGCTTGTACCATCAACCCAAAACATCTTCATCAACCTACCATGATCATCAATGACAAAGTCACAAAAGAATGCTGAATTAACCTCCTCCTTCCTCTTGAGTTGAGCAATAAACATTTGAGCATCCGCATGCTTGATTCTTAGCCGAAGACCATGATAATAGTTCTGTAAGTCTCTTCTAGTGCATCCAACATTCTCAGACCCACCATCGCTGACATGAAGGAGCCTATATGCATGTGAGGTGCCAATGCTTGCCTTGTGACATGTATGTAGTGTTTGTTTTTATCTCTTGCTAACTGCACGGTTCAACTTAAGAAAATGTACCTTATCCGGCAAGAATAAGCCATGATTATGATGCTCAATCATTGAAGCTATTTTGTATGTGTTATCACTAGTCAACTTAACATAGATATGTGCGTCACACCCATATCTAGTTTCTGCCACTTTCTTCTGATTAGAGGGATCAACATTTACTTCACTTTGTTATCTCTTGTATCCTTCCCTATTGCACAAGAATCACCTACTTTGGATAACTCCATCCTCTTTCTTATGTTGACCAATTTGAATAGAAAAACCAGCTTTATGTGCATATGCCTTGTAGAATTCCAGCACGTCACTGAGACTTTCAAAGGACATGCCAACCACAAGCTTCAAGCTGTCCTCACAATTAGGTTTAACATTGAACACTACAATATCGAACATTTGAAAAATTAATTGGGATTACACAAACATTATGGCAATTATAATTAGATCAGATACTCACCGAAGGAAGATGATATAATTTTCTTCAGAGTGGTCATGCCGATTTCTATGTTAATTGGATATTTCAATGTCTCCTCCTTCATTGAATATGCACCGGTGGCTGAAACAGAGACGGCATGGATTGGCAATACAACGGTATCCCCATGGTTGCCGCCAGTGTTGGACTGAGTGACATAATTGGGTGGCAGCCTCACCGGCACGGCTTCATGGCATACTTGTCGGTGGTGTACTGGTTACCAGCTGCATGCAACAGGAAGTTCAACGACGCAGTGGAGTTTGGCGTCGGCCTTATGGAGGGCAATGGCCTCATGGACAGCGGCCTCATGGCGTAATTGTCAGTGGTGTACCAGTTGTCGGCCACATGCAACAGGGTTTCCAAGCCAATTGAACTTCACCTAGCCTTACACCTCTCTATCTAGAAGAGCATGACTAGGAAAGCTGTGGATCCCTTTCAATTCGGGAGTTCGGCAACGGCATCATGGAGGGTGGCGGCGGCGATCTCATGGGCGGCGGCCTCACGGGCTGCGGCCTCCCCAGCGGCAGCGAAGGCGAGCTCTCTGATGACGGCGGTCTCATTGGCACGGCGTCACGGGCGGAGAGCTCACCTGTGCCGGCGGCAGCGGCGATCTGGAGGACGACGAGTCCACGTAAAGCGACGCAGTAATGGCCAATGGGCTCGGGCTCGCGTCATTAATTCCACAGCACGTGGGGTTCGCGGTGGGAGGCATTGGATGTGAGTTGTATGGCCGCGATACGCGGTTTGCACGGATTGCACGGGTCAAGCAGTTTGAAAAAAAAATTTATTTTTTTTATTCGTTTATATAAAATTATATGGCGGATTGAAATTTAGACACAAATAGGCCTCGGTCGCACTTTGAATTCGCGACAGGGTATCTGTCGCACTTTGGACGCACGATAGCTTGATGAGAAGATGGGCACAGGAGAGCCAGGCAGCGATCGCACCTTCAATTCACGACAGGCAGATCGCACCTTCAATTCGCGACATTACTGTAGCTACAGTACACATGCACTATTTATTGAACTTCTTATACCTATTAACATTTAATATCATATGCAACTTACACGAAACAAATTTTAAAATTCATGTAAAATCCTAAAGAACCCATTTTTGAAACTTTCAATTTTTTAAAATTTTTTTTGAATTTTGAATTTAGACTTGGATTTGTATTTTAAATTTTGAATTTTTGAATTTTAAAAATTCTAAGTTTGAAAAATGGGTTCTTTAGGATTTTACATGAATTTTAAAATTTGTTTTGTGTAAATTGGATATGGTATGAAATATTAAACTTTCAATTTTTGAATTTTGAATTTCGAATTTACACGAAAATTTTAAATTTAATATTTCATACCATATCCAATTTACATGAAACAAACTTTAAAATTCATGTAAAATCCTAAAGAACCCATTTTCAAACTTAGAATTTTCAAAACTCAAAATTCAAAAATTTAAAAATTAAAATAAAAATTCAAGTCTAAATTCAAAATTCAAAAACTTTAAAAAATTAAAAGTTTCAAAAATGGGTTCTTTAGGATTTTACACGAATTTGAAAATTTGTTTCGTGTAAGTTGGATATGATATGAAATGTTAATAGGTATAAGAAGTTCAATGAATAGTGCATGTGTACTGTAGCTATAGTGCTGTCGCGAATTGAAGGTGCGATCACTGCCTGGCTCTCCTACGCCTGTCTTCTCACCAAGCTATCGTGCGTCCAAAGTGTAACAGGTATCCTGTCTCAAATTCAAAGTGCGACCGGGGCCTATTTGTGTCTAAATTTCAATCCGTCATATAATTTTGTATAAACGAATAAAAATAAATATATAAAAATAAATTTTCAGGCAGTGTACACCAGATACGATGCCTTATTAGACTGACTCTGGGCTAAGCCAGGTGTACATTTGGACCCTGTTCTAGGTCATCCATGGGCCTACTGGGCTTCTCCGTCAGTGGTGAGGGGTGAGGGCTGGATCTGTTCGTTTCAGCGAGGACGGGATCGGGATCGGGAGCGGCAGCGGCAGCGGTGGGGGTGGGGCCAGCAGATCCGGTCGCTCCTACGACGGCGACGGGGGTGGTGACCTTGGGACGGCGTGAGCCGAGCAGTCCTCCGCTCGGCCATGGCGTCGACGCTCATGGAGGACCTCGTCGGAGAGATTTTCCTCCGCCTCCCACCGGACGACCCCGCGTCCCTCGCCCGCGCCGCCGCCGTCTGCAAGCCGTGGAGAAGCCTCCTTCGCGACCCGGCCTTCCTCCGCCGCTACAGCTCATTCCACCGAACGCCTCCCATGCTGGGATTCTTCCACAATACCCCTGTCGAGGGAGATTTCATTTTTTGCCCTCCAATTAAGGGGGCAAATACTTCATGCCCCTCAATTGGGTTCTCCTTTATTATTTGCCACCGGTACACCGAATTCTTTTATTTCTTGCCACTCCACCCCTTTTAATGCCTTAAAAAATCATAAAAATTCAAAACAATCTTTAAAAATTCTAAAAATCATAAAAAATCTGAAAAAATTATAAAAATCATAAATATTAAAATTCAGAATAATGTAAATTTTATCAGTATAGCAAGGTTACTGAAAGACTTCTCATTTTTAAGTTTTTTATTTTTATGATTTAAAATAAAAAAACTTAAGAAAATCATAAGCCTTTTGTAACCCTTGCAATACAAGAAAAATTTAAATTTGTAACTCACGATTCTTTAAATTTTACTTTTGAGTAATGGTTACAAATAGTTTTTGGGTTTCTTAAGATTTTTTTTATTATTTTTCTAAGTTATTTTGAATTTTCAATTTTTCCTATTTTTTCATGGTTTTCGGATTTTTACGATTTTTGGTTTTTTAGATTATTCTAAATTTTGAATATTTTTTTGTGATTTTTTAAGATTTATGATTTTTTTATAATTTTTCAGATTTTTTATGATTTTCAGAATTTTTAAAGATTGTTTTGAATTTTTTATGATTTTTTAAGGCATTAAAAGGGGTGGAGTGGCGAAAATAAAAGAATTGATGTATCAAAGAAGAAATAATAAAAGAGAACCTAATTGAGGGGCATGAAATATTTGCCCCCTCAATTGAGGGGCAAAAAATTAAATCTCCCCCTGTCGAAGGCACTGTGCACAATCGCTTCATCCCGACTTCCTCCGTCTGCGCACCCGGGCACACACCCCCCACATGGTACGCGGTCGACTCCCGCCATGGCCGCGTCCTCTTTGACACTCACTTCGGCGACGACGACGACCTCGTCGTCTGGGATCCCATCACCGGCGACCACTGGGCACTGCCCACGACGTATGACGAATCCTGCATCTGTGAAGAATACTCGACTGCCGCAGTGCTCTGTGCCGCAGGTGGCTGCGACCACCTTGACTGCCACGGCGGCCCCTTCTTCGTGGCCCTGGTCACTAACCTGGTGAACGTCGAGGACTTGGAGTCAGTCGGCCGCGCAGCCTGCTTCTACTCATCGGTGACCAATGCTTGGAGTGAGAACATCTTCCTTGAGCACCGTGACATCTTCTTTGACAAGAGGTGCAGCGTGCTTTTGGGAGGCATACTCTATTTCATCTGTACACGAACCTACATTCTCAAGTATAACATGGGCAAACAGGAGCTGGTTCTGTTTGAGGCGCCGCTGCCATTCCTGGATGATGCTGCTATCATGGTTGCGGATGGCGGTGGGCTGGGGTTTGCTGGCATTAAAGGGTCTAGCATTGAGCTGTGGTCCAGGGAAAAAGATGCCAATGGAGTTGCGCAATGGACAAGATGCAGGGTCATTGACCTCAAAAAGATGCTCCCCGTTGATGCCCTCTCAACCCTATATCATTGTCCTGCTGTGATGGCTTTTGCAGAAGGCGTCAGTGTCATTTTTTTGAGGACATACGTTGGCATCTTCACAATTGAGCTCAAGCTAGGTCGAGTCAAGAAAGTATCTAGTAGGCGAGGCAACTACCCTATCGTTCCCTACATGAGCTTCTATACTCCAGGTAGTAGTCCAATGTCCGTAAGTTTCGTCAGTTGTGATTCATGAATATTAAGTGGACACATTCTTATGTTGGCAACTTTAAAATGACGGTATCTCTGCTCAACAAAAATTAATGTACGAAATCGAAAGATCACAGCCTAATGCAATAAGTTGCCCTTTCACTACTTTCGGTTTGGTTAGACTTGTTAAGGTTAGCTCCTGAAATCAGCAAGATATAACTATAAACTTGTTGATTTATCATTCTGATTTCTCCTTAGCAGAAGACTAGGGTATTAGGAAATACCATTTGGTTAACTCAGAAGATAAAAGGGAGCTGGGGTTATGAATTTTATTTCCAGTAAAAGTAATTGAGACAAATGGCAGTTGGAAAATTTCATTTCTAGTAATAGAAGTAATTTATACAAATTGCTATGGCAGTATGCTTTGACAATAAATTCTGAGCAAGTAACTGTATAGCCACATTATGTCACTAGTTATGACAAAAAAAGGGGGTGATTATTACTTCTGAAGTTGTTTGATAGAACTTATAAATTTTTCCAATCATACTGTTACAAAAAAAAAGGCTAATGGGACTAAATACTTGATCCTAGGAAGTTCTTTGGTCTCACCAGTCACCATTCACAATGCAACCCCAGAAAGTATAATTTGACATTATACCAACAAGTGACAATCCAACATGAGGGGTTTTGTATTACTAGATTTGGAATATTGATATTAGGAGGATACTTCTGCTAAGTGGCAGCAATTGCACCACATTTGTGAGGTTTTTTTAACTTGTCCAGTTGCAAAATATGCTTGACTGGTTACAGATTGTGCTTATGTCCTCAAAGACTTTGCTGCACAATTGAGAGGACATCATGGGCCTCTCAGCAGGTGATGAAATTGGTGCTAATGGGCTGTTGTGCAATCTGGTGGATAATATGGGAGAGAAAATGTGCCATGCTTTCAGCTAGAGCAGTTGGATGGCACAACAATGTTCACATAAGATATATTCATGGCTTAACAAATGGGCAATTTTGCAGAAAAAGGAGGTATGCTGCAATTTCCTTGCGCGAAGGAGGGGAGCAGACGAAGCAGGTGGTCAATTAAATGCTCACTGGCGTCGAGAAGAATAGCTTGTTAAAGTGCTGCGGTCCAAAAACTGGACGTGCTTGCTTGTTATTTAGTACTGCATGTGTGCATTGCAGAAATCAGTCCCCTTCTGTTTCAAACAGTCTTTACCTCTTCAGAAACTGTTAGCGTTAAAACTATGTAATGTTTGGTTTACCTGAATGAAACCAGTGTCCTCTTGATTTTGGAAAAGCATATCATGTCCTCGTTAATGTTTTGAATTGTGTTGTGATTATGGCTGGCTTCCGTGCGAAGTTTTCAGTCTGCTTGTATGGGCTCAATTTACGGTTGGCAAGCCCACCATGAGGCTACAATTCGTAAATTGAAATGTACTTTGTAATTTCCTGCAAGTCAACTTCAGCATAATTTGTTGAACGATGTTCAACGGAAAATTGATGTAATTGTGGTTAAAACTGAGTGCAATAGGTTTTTGCTGCCCAATTCCTCACAAACAAAAAAAGTTTCCGCTGCTTTATATCGAGTGCTTGCTGTGGAAGAGCCGGAGAGATGGATGCTTATGTAGCCCACCTGGAATGCTAGAATTTCAAGTATTGAAGTTTCATGGCGCACAACATTACAAAATTTGCTCTGATGGTCGACAGCATTAATTCCTGGAAAATAGGATGTATGACATGCAATTCATGCATCTCGGCTAAAATGATAGTACCTCTGGTCACAAAAAGAAGTCGCCGTTGACTTTTGAACACGTCTTTAACCATTTGTCTTATTCAAAAGTTTAGTTCAAATATATAAAAATATAAACCAAATCATAACAAAGTAAATAATATTTATATAACTTTTTTTAATAAGACGACTGGTCAAAAACGTGTTCAAAAGTCAACAGCGACTTCTTTTTATAACAGGAGGGAGTGCTTATTAAATTGGGTGACTATTAGCACTTTGGATTGGCAGAGGATGAATAGTAACCGTGACTTTATAACTGATGAACAGTACAAAACAGTTAAAAATAAACAGTGTTTAATAAGTGTTTTCTTCTGATATCGAAACGTGTTTTCGACAATGTTTTTCTTCTGATCTCGTGATTTTTGACTGCTTTTCCTCCTCGACTTTAGCACACAACGGCAGAGGATTTGCACCGGACTATTAGATGGATGACACTAGACATGCAAATTTCTCCCATGAATGACTAAGGTGTCCTTTTATCTCTTTGCCCTCTCCCATCGATTCTAGGGCCCACCTAGCTTGTGCTCCCTTCTTTTTCCCCGGCAGCTCGCCATGGTTGCCACCGCACTCCATGGCCATGGCAATGGCTATCTCGGCCCCTACCTGCATGCATCTGGTGAGGGGCGACGCAGCCAGGGGAAGATGGAAGCCGGACTGAATCTCCGCCTCGCCACTCCGCTCTTCGCCTTGGCCCAGTCACCACCGACCCGCTAAACGCCGCTCAACCCCATGCTCCTGCTCGCCGGCAGGAAGGAAAGAGGGGGGCGAAGAAAGTAAGCATTTTTTTTTTGGCCTATTCATCCACAAAATTGAGGAAAATGAATGAGGATCGGGGAAATGCCATGAAATGTTAAGATATTGGCCAAAATGTTATGGGTGGGAAAAATTCATGTGTCTGGTGTCATAAGACGTGGAAATCAAGTATCGTACATCCTATTTTTCAATTAGTTTCTCATCTAATATTGTCTTCTTTTGTACCACGACTAACAGTAATAACAACGTTAACACTGAAACATTTTCCTCCAAACTGTAAATCATCATGAGGAGAGAATGGGAAACATGAATGACAATTGACAATACACGGGAAACAAAAGCACAATACATCATCGAGGCTAAACCTAAGGCCTTCTACACCGGCCAAACACTATAGGACTCTAGGAGTGAAAAATATTGATATCATCCAAATAATAACAGTACATTAATTGGAGCTATGATACTTATCCTTTGGAGAGAAAATATGTTTCCCTTAGGCCCTGCTTGGCATATTAGAAATTTTTACACCTAATAATAATTGCACTTATAAATCCTTGTGAACAAGAAATAACCGGATTTTTTTGGCCTGCTTGGGAGGGATGTAAAATTTACATCTGTAACAAGTTACAGCTTCATAGTCATGAGACAACATTCTGCTCTCAGTAGTCTTGGATATTTCAAAAAAAGATATAAATTCAATCGGTAACTGAACTAAAGAAACAAATAGGCAAATACTAATATCAGAAGAAGACTATAGACCAAAAGCAATAAAAAATTCCAGAAGCAATCAGCCTTTACTCGCACAAGAATCAAAATAACAAGTATTGTTGGAAGAACAAATTGTAGGTCACAGCAGGTCACACGAACTAGAAGGAGCCGTTGGGAGCAGTTGTCTGATGACTAACAAGTTACAAGCTAGAATCAGCAAAATAGATTAAAAATAGTCTCATTCAGAGTACATCATTCAGTGTAATAGTAGAATGGATTGAAAATATCTAAACAGATGGCATACATTGCCATATTAGTTCGATATTAATAGCCTCATTCAGAGTACATCAAAGAAGATTTCAGTCCAATAACCACCATCAGTCCAACTATTTTTTTTTTGCAAATCTCAATCTACAAACGCCCCATGAATGGCTCAGGCTCTGGTGGGCGCTCTTCCTGCTGCTCTGTGTCCTCGCTGTCGGCATCCACGCCGTGGTGAGCCTCGATGGGCTCCCCGTTGTCGCAAGCTCGTGGGCGCTCAACGCCAGTGAGGTCCTCGCAGCCGCCGTGCTAATCCTCGCCAAATTTTTTTGGCAAGAGGGAGGCGGAGGCCGGCGACTCTGCTTCCGAGGAGCCCCTGCTTAATGGTGCCACCGACTCGGCCGACGCGCTGGCTTTCTCAGCTACTCACCTTCTCTTGGATGGGCCCCCAGCTCGTCGTTGGTCGGCACTAGCTTCCTCAGCATCCTCACGCGCCGGCCAACACTGGCGCTAGGGCAAGGCGATGGGACCAGGAGGCAAATCCCGATATCTACCATTTTTTCTCAGGTCAAGGTTGAGTTTTTTATTTTCCCGGGTGGATTGGGCCAAACCGGATGTAAATGTAAATGGATTCAGGTCTACTCAAGTAGCTTCTTTATCAAACTGGTGGAAAACAACTCGAACCCGAATTCGAGCCGTTTTTAGGACGAAAACAGGCCATCCAAGCAGGGCCTTAGTTTTGAAACTTATCACCTACGAGAAACAAAAGCACAATACATCATCGAGGCTAAACCTGAGGCCTTCTGCACCGGCCAAACACAAGGACTCTAGGAGTGAAAAATACTGAAATCATCAAAATAATAACAGCACATTAATTGGAGCTATAATACGTACATATCCTTTGGAGAGAAAGATATGTTTCCCATAGTTTTGAAACTTATCAACTAGTTGGTCAAGTGCCAATATTAGAGGTGGTCAAATGGGCCAGTCTGGCTAAACAAAACCAAACCTGGGCCGGCACCTCGGCCTGTCGGGCCGGCCCGGTTTGATTCACTACTGTAGTATATTAATTTAATTAAATATATGTATTTCTATTAATTTTTCTTATGATAAATAATATATTTATTTAATTTATAATGTATATTTGTGAAATATAATGGTTTTTCTTAATTTTTTATTTTAAAATAAATAAACCCGCTAATAAAAACCGAGTCGATCCTGTTCGGTCGGTTCACTATGCGAACCAAACTTGAACCGAGACCGCAGTCTGTTGGCCCGGTTCACATAGTAACCGAACCAACCGGGGCCGAACCGGATTGTTGGTCAACTCTAGCCAATATTTGTGCATAGCCTCACTTTCTATGTTTTTTTCAAACACACCTTTGGAACTTTGAAAGAAAAGTAATGGCGCCCTTCCTCGTCCTCTCTCCCTCTCCTACATACCCTTTCCTTCATCCCGGTCCTCACTTCAATCCAATCGACTAACAGTTCACTCCACTTGACTAACTCATGTCCTTACTTCCGGTGGTGTCAACCTCTTCACCATAATGGTCCGCTTGATGCCTAAGTCATAGAATATTCCTCATCATGGACACCATCTCAGCTACTACCTCACCCTTTAGTGCCCTAGCAGCAATGCAACCCCCCTCTTCTTCAGACCTATCCTCGTCTTGTTGAGACCCATGTGGAGGGAACCACGGTTTGATGATGAATATATGTGACAAGATAGAATTTGAAGTGTTTTGAATAATGTTAAATAGTGTATTTGTGGAAATTGCCGTGAAATTGGAACCAGACCATTGTACTGAGCTTGGGTTAGGTAATAGTTTTGATCGGACGTGGTCCGGTGGAATTTGTTATGCTGACACGTGGTGTGTTAGGGCTTCCTAATTGTGATGTCACAAAGGGATTATGATGTTGAAAGTTTTAGAACTAACTTTGCAGGTGAGGTAAGGTGTGTTGATTTCTTGTGTGTTCACCTCAGTGATGCAGGTATCGGTGGGTACGTGGCTGACGCTTCGCAGGGACAGCTGGAGGCTGATGCATCCAGAGACGTGCAGGCGACCAGGTTCGATGACCTAGCGGTCACATGAGGTGGTATACTCGAGAAGCTTAGCCATGGCAAGGAATCCGAAGCAGCTGGAGGCTACGGCGTCAGTAACCTGGTGGCGAAGCTGGTTCTGACCGGTGGGCCCAGGCATGGGCTAGCGACCGAGGAAGCTACGAAGATGAGGAATATGTGGAGAATATTCCCTCTCGGGAATGTGTCTTGTAGTGTGTGTTGTACACCACTCATCCTCAAATGAAGGGTGGAGATGGGCTGTAGGGTGTAGGGCATCTCACCCTTGGGCTATAAATAGAGGGGGAGGGAGCACCTCCTCCTCATCCCTCAAAGCTGAAAATTTCAGAATAGGAGAGGGTGAGTGGGGTGTTTTTGGGTGGCACCTAGAGTGCTTGTGGCCACAAGGAGTATGGTTTGTAATCCCCCAACTTCTATGCAATGAAATCATCCTTTTCCATAAACATTTTATGTTGAATTGCTCTTAGTTCTTCTTGTTCTTGTCTTTCCTTTTGAGGCTCTTGTTGGAGAGTGAATCTTGGTGATTTCTTACTGGTTCTTGTTAGTCTATGATGCCTTAAGATTGCTAATATGATTTGACACACTTCTAGCAACCATATGAGAGGTAAGAGATTAAGATCTTGACTAGTTACTATTCTGTCCAGAAACTTTCCTCCACGCAGCAGTCAGTGTTGGATTTTTAGAAAAATCTAGAAACATCATTTTTGAGTGATTCTAGTTGGAAAAGAAGCGTGGCTCATATACCCATCTGTGGTAAACATTTCAAGATGACTAGTTTTCTGGTTTGAGAGCCATGAGGTGAATACCGAGCCCCAAACTTGCAGCCTCGAGTTCCTGACAGTTCTTGGTATATGATTTTTCATGTTTTTTGTAAGGAGTTTTAAGGAGATTTTTAGTGCAGTGCTTCACGACACATTGACACATAGGGAAAAAAAATTTCCATAATTTTTAGAACACCTTAAAGCCACGAACCTCCTGTTCCATGAGAGGACAAGTTCTGAAAAAAAAAAATCTGTTTTTGCTTTTTGAAAGTTGATTTGGGGTTTTGTCATGATCTCTTTTCAAAAGTAAAATTTGAATTGATTCCTCTTGTTTGGACACTTGACAACCAGTATTGTGGCTCTAAAATCCCAACATATTTATATGAATATCATCCATTCAAGTCATGGGTATACATAGTTATCATGTTGTCCATCGCGGTTTGATCTTCGACATGAAGCAGTTTTTACGAAATGCTTAGAGGGGGCTGCATGTGCAAAAAGAAAGCGTCAAAATTGATTAGCGTCTAATCACCCCCCTAGCCGCCTAACTCGGGTCTTCACGTCTCCACCCCTCCCGCTATTCTATGCTTTTTATGAATTTTTAGTTTTTATATTTTCTATGAATTTTAGTATTTTAAAGTTCTATACAAATTTTAGGGTTTTAATGTTTTTTCAAAGTTTTCTTACTTTTTAGAATTCCATATTTTTAAAATTTTGGAAAAACATTTGTGAATTTTGAATATGAATTCATTTTGGGATGACAGGACCATTTGTTTTGCGTGTGGTCTAGGCTAGGGACATCATGTCATTAAATTGCCTTCTCATACAACTTATGACCTAATTGAAACGGTAACCAAACTTCATGTAGTCAAACATCTAGTTTTCGAAGTCTTCAACCAAAGCAAAAATGCAGGCAACTTAAAGAATTTTTTTTTTTTCGAAGAAGGCGAGCAACTTAAAGAATTTGCTATGTAATTTACTCATATGTGCAGGCATTCATGAAGCAAGTTTTTTTTATACATTTAGCAAAGCCCTAACTGATGAAATTGTAACCCAACTTCATGAACCCGACCATCCGGTATTCATAGTTCTGAAGAAAAGTGGAAATCCAAACAACTTTTAAGAATCTGGTATGCAATTTACTCATATAGGCCTAGGCGTTCGTGAAGCAATCCATCTATCACAGCGGCAAACAATTTATACAATTAGCATATCCCTAACTAAACATAAAAAAAACATCCCGATAGCGAAATCTCAACGACGCTCATCGGAGATGATGATATGGAAAAATTGAGAGAGTGAGAACTGCCGACTGCGCATCCTCTTATTTGCGACCTGGGCTTCACTCTGTGTCATGCATCATGTGTGTCCACATCAAGCAAAACGGCAAACACGGACTGCTATGCCAACGAAGATACTCAAAGCTTTCAAGCCACCATTTGATTGGTCATGATATCAAACTAGCACAGCTTAGCTAATTTGCTTCGAACCTCAGGGACTAATTAACCAGTGAAAAACCATAATTTAATTAAGGATGTACTCCTTTTTTATTTTAAGAACAGTGAAGGCTATAAAATAAAAAAGTAAACGGTCAGCTTTCTTAAGAAAAAACCGATGGCTATATGTGTTACCCACCCTTGACCCATGCCCCATGGGCCATGGTCGCCATTTTCCCCAATCTTCGATCCGTTACTGTCATGACCCATTTCGATCGTTTTCGTTTCTCCGGCTCTCCGCAGTCTGCACCTTGAACTGAACAGATAGAAAAGAACCCATGGCCTCCACCGCGATATCCCATTCCCAGCAACCATGGAGCGGCTGGCGGGCGACCTCGTCGGAGCTAACCTCCCCAGCCTCCCGCCGGACGACCCTGCCTTCCGTTAGAAAATCGACGCCGATGGAAGTGTAAGGATTCTAGGCCGAGAGGAAGGGAGGGTGAATCGGCTCTTTTCAAATTTTACTTCTCTCAATTCGTTTGCTTAGTTAATCAAATTAGAAACACAAGCTATCGATTGATCTAGAGTCTAGTTGTGGAAGCGATCACAATGAGACACAAGCGACTATTAGGAAGCTCGATGACGTTCACATGCAAACGATCAAATCAATATGCGGAAGTAAATGAGAGAGAAAAGAAAGCGCAAACCGAGTTGTTTCCCGAAGTTCGGTGCTCAACACATGAACACCTACGTCTCCGTTGAGAAAACTTCTCACACAGAGAAGTTGGGACTCTCTCGTCTCTAGCCCTCAATCCATTCGTGGTGACTCTTCATCAACACATGGTAGGCGAGCCCCACACCTTCACACAAGACGAGTTCTTCCACACGCGGAAACTCCTCCCACCCACGGTACCGACACACGGCACCGACCCCCAACACACGGAGGATTTTGCACACAACCTTCAAGGATGAAGGTCACGCACCTCTGACACACGGAAGTGATCCCCGACACACGGAGGATTTCGGTTGACGTAGTCGTACGGTTGATGAAGCTCGTGGTGTGGTGACGATCTCTCCAGCGTCGAAATCCCAAGAGCACAAGATCGGAGACCGTCTCTCACCACTACCTCTTCTCTCCCACCATGGAAACTAGGACAAGAACACCATGGAGGAAGGGGAAAACCTTGGGGATGGATGAGAGGAGGCTCTTCCTCTTCCTCTCTTCTCCTACCTCTCAATCTCTCAAACACATGGAACTCTAGATGGAGGTGGGTGCCATGGGAGGAGCTCTCTTGGGTGGAAAGGGTAAGGGGTGGCTGCTAATGAGGCTCTCTCAATTTTATCCCATGCTCCAAGCCCCTATTTATAGGCCCAAGGCGAAACCCTAGAGATGGACGGCTCAGATTCATTTTTGCGAGATCCAGCACGATCCATCGGACGCCGTCCGGTTCCCATCGGACGCCGTCCGGTAAGGGTCAGACAGGATTTTGTACTCTATCGGACGCCGTCCGAGGCGTCCGGTAAGTTCATTGGACGCGTCCGATGAGGTGCTGGCGCGCGTGCGAGAAGTGCCCGCCAGGTGTTTGCTTGCGGTTTCAGCCGGTATCGGACGCGTCCGATGGCCTGGTCGGACGCGTCCAACAGTGAGGATGGTTGTGCGTGTCCTCCATCGGACGCCGTCTGACTCACAACCGACACTGTCCGATGATTCTCACTGTCGATTTTCTTCTTCATCGGACGCCGTCCGGTTACTCGTCGGACACCGTCCGAGAGTAACAGTGCAACTTGGGCCGTCTAGAACTTAGTCGTTTCGAGCTCATTCGCTTGGAATTCGGCGCTGTCGGACCCCGTCCGAAGACAGTCGGACGCCGTCTGACAGGGGCGGTGTTTTCGGGACTTAGACAAATTTTGGCTTAGGCTCATCGGACGCCGTCCGACGGTGGTCGGACTCCGTCCGATGGGGCTGAAATTTTTAGCACCACTTGGATTTTGGCTCTATCGACTTCGCCCGACGTCATACCTAGGGTTATGGGCCAACCTTGTCGACTTGTGGACTCGGCGGGAGGTTTAGATAACTTCGGTGGGAAGTTTCGCGTTTGGCTTGGGTTGCTTAGAGGCTACGAAACCCTGTATAACTGAACCCCCGAACCTTCTCGACCCTGAGACAGGTGTACTCGCTCTAGATGGTTCGCTCAAGACTAACACCTGGCACTCCCGGAACACCATAGAACCCACGACTGATGTTGTCTGACCTGTGCTCAGTGGGACCCTGCAACCAGAGAGACGACGATCTACAGGCATGTTGTCCTAGGCTACACACACGCAAGAAATCAAAAGAATTAGGAAACAAATGTCCTTAATCTTGGCGTGATCCAGCTGTACGGCCTAGTTGCCATCAATTACCAAAATCATTCAGCGCATGGGAGGAATGATCTTACAATCTCCCCCTTTTTGGTAATTGATGACAATACCTGCAAATCCCACATGACAAGCACAATACAATCTCTGGTGTAATGGGTTAGCTCAGAAACATTTCAAGAGACTAGGCCAAAGAATAGAATGTAATGATCGTATAGACATTAGCTCCCCCTACATTAATGCATACCACTTGAGAGTACCATCTCATCTCATGGAGCAAATCATCTCCATCCTAGAAGCAAAACATCTCCTTAGCCTACCACTTGTAACTACCACTTGTGACCCAAAGTCATCACTTCTCCCCCCTTTGCATCTAAAACATGACAATGATTCCAAAACATGGATTTGCAATTATTTCTCTCCCTTTGGCATCAATGACCACATAGTAGTAAATCATGGGATAATTTAAGCGCTTTGGAAGTTATACTAGTGCAAACATGCCCACAAATCCACCATACTCAAAATCGAGCCATCTCAAGGTCACAATGTCACAAGATCAACTAGAGCATAATGATAGATGTGTAATTCAAGTTATTATGACTTAGAGCAAATATAAGGTGAACTATAGCTAAAAAGTATCAAGAGTTGCTCCAAAACTCAAAGGGGACACATGATGCACCAAGACACTAGATGATGCACTCCAAGCTACACATGCTATCACCGAGCCTATTTGAGACTAAAACATTATGGTTGAGCTCATTTTGAAGTATTTCACATTTTGCACTTTGCATTTTCTCAAATTTGCCATGTCTCAAAACACAAGCGACGCCACTCAGCATGACACTGAAGATGAACGTCACGGTCATCCAAAGCTCCCCCTAAGTTCATGCCTAGTGTCATGGCAAGCTATCTCATCGAGGAAGCATTGGTGAGACATGTATGACCAATTGTGGCCTTATTCACATTTTAGCACACTTTGCAAATTTGGCTCAATATTTTCTCAAATTTGGCTCAAGTTAGCAAAGTAAAGACATGTGCAAAATGGAAGAACACAATCTAGACTTAGAAGCACATGGTCAACCAAAGAGTTTAGAGCAATCAAATGAGACTAGAAGCTATAGCCCGCCTAACACATACTCATGGATTCCAATTTCATGATATATTGAGTTCAGCACAAGTTGAGCTAATGACAAGGTAAACACATGCTATAGCTATCAAATTCATGTGATGAACATATAGGCAATGAATAACATCAAGTTTAACAGGCAAAGCACCTAAATGTTCAGACTAGCTTCAAAAATTTTTCAATGAATGATATAGTCACACGACCAACTCAGGCAATGTTTGACTTATCTAAAATGTTCAACTCATTTCTCAATTTGCAGAATCGTGCCTCATCGAGTGGCTTAGTGAATATGTCGGCAAGCTGGTCCTCTGTCCGCACGTGCTCAAGCACAATGTCACCCTTCGTCACATGATCCCGAAGAAAATGGTGACCGACATCAATGTGCTTAGTCCGTGAGTATTGGACCGGGTTACACGCTATCTTCACCACGCTCTCGTTGTCGCATAGGAGAGGCACATGGTCAAGTTTAAGCCCAAAGTCAAACAGTGATTGTGTCAAGTAAAGAAGTTGTGCACAGCAACTCCCTGCCGCTATATACTCAGCCTCAGCAGTAGATAGCGCCACAGAGTTCTATTTTTTTGACGCCCATGACACAAGACACCTACCCAAAAAGTGACAAGCCCCGGAAGTGCTTTTACGATCGATCTTGCACCCGGCATAATTTGAGTCAGAATAACCTAGGAGCTCAAACCGCGCACCCTTCGGGAACCAAAGTCCTATGCTAGGTGTGTGTTTTAGGTATCGAAGGATTCGTTTCACAGCAGTCATATGCATTTCTCTAGAGGAGGCTTGAAATCTAGCGCACATGCACACACTAAACATGATGTCCGGCCTAGATGCAGTCAAATAGAGCAAAACACCAATCATTGAACGGTAAAGCTTTTGGTCAACATGTTTACCTTCTTCGTTGTGGTCGATGTGGCAGTTTGTCCCCATTGGTGTCCGGATTGGCTTGCAGTCACTCATGTTGAAGCGTTTGAGGAGGTCGTGGATATACTTCTCTTGGCATATGATTGTCCCGGTCTTGAGTTGCTTGATTTGAAATCCCAAGAAGAAGTTCAATTCGCCCATCATCGACATCTCAAACTCCTAACTTATCATGTCGCTGAACTCTTTGACTAAGGACTCCTTTGTGCTACCGAAGATGATGTCATCCACATAGATCTGGCATAGGAACAGATCTCCATCTACCACTTTAGTGAACAGAGTCGTGTCGACCCTTCCAACCATGAATCCCTTGGAGATGAGGAAATCTCTTAGCCTTTCATACCATGCCGTGGAAGCTTGCTTGAGACCATACAAAGCCTTTGACAGTTTGTACACATGATCTGGGTACTGAGAATCTTCAAACCCCTGAGGCTGCTCCACATACACTAGCTCTCCAATGTACCCGTTGAGAAAAGCATTCTTCACATCCATCTGCCTGAGGACGATGTTGTGGCATGTAGAGAATGCCACAAGGAGTCTGATAGCATCCAGACGGGCCACGGGAGCATAGGTATCACCACAGTCAACTCCCTCGATTTGTGTGAAGCCCTGAGCGACCAGCCTAGCCTTGTTGCGCACCACCAAGCCAAACTCATCTTGCTTGTTCTTGAATACCCACTTGGTGCCAATCACGTTGCAGTCGCTTGGCCTTTTCACCAAGGTCCAGACTTTGTTCCTCTAAAAATTGTTCAGCTCCTCGTGCAACGCATTGATCCAGTCTGGATCACTCAGTGCCTCCTCCACTTTCTTTGGCTCAAGCTCAGACACAAACGCCGTATGCTCACAGAAGCTTGCCGTCCTAGATCTGGTCTGTACTCCTCGAGTCGGGTCACCGATCACTTGATCAACTGGATGATCACGAGCAATGGTGTGATGGGACCTAATCAACTGAGGTGGTGGCTCGACTGACTCTGCATCTGGCTCACATGCTGTCTCTGTCTCTAGAATTGGCTCCACACTTGAGCTATCTTCAGGCAAAGCTCCCCCTGAGTCTGGTACTGGCTCAGGTGTGGAAGGAGGTTGAATTGTCTCACTCTCCTTTGGAACCTCAACAGGCCTCACATCTCCAGCAGGTATCTCCTCCACTGCCCTTACCAACTGCTCACCACCCACATCATCCAAGTTTTCATGCTCTCCTTGGCTCCCATTTGACTCGTCAAACTTGACGTTGCAACTCTCCTCGGTCAAACCACTGGACGCATTGTACACTCTGAAAGATGATCCCCTGGCTGAGTAGCCCAGAAAGATCCCAGTGTCGCATCTGCTCTGGAACTTGCCTAAGTGCTCCCGCTTCTTCTTGATGTAGACCTTGCAGCTAAAAACCCTGAAGTAGGAGACATTGGGTCGTCTTCCCACAAGCCACTCATAGGATGTCTTCTTCAGGAGCTTGTAGAGGTATAGACGGTTGATGCAGTGTTGATGGCTTCTGCCCAGAACAGATCAGAGGTCTTGTACTCGTTCAACATTATCCTTGCCATCTCAATGAGCGTCCTGTTCTTCCTCTCAACCACCCCGTTTTGCTGAGGAGTGTAGGTGGCTGAGAATTGGTGATCAATGCCTAACTCATCACAGAACAGCTCAATAGAAGTATTAGTGAACTCCGTTCCATTGTCACTTCTCACCTTCTTAAGGGTACAATCAAAAACATTTTGGGCTTTCTTCACAAACTTTTTGAAAACATCTACAGTTGGAGTTTTGTCGGGTAGAAAGAAAACCCAAGTGTATCGGGAGAAGTCATCAACAATGACCAAGCAATAGAGATTTCCCCCGATACTCACATAGATTGTTGGCCCAAAAAGATCCATGTGTAAAAGCTCGAGAGGTCGAGATGTAGACATGACATTCTTGGCAGGGTGTGAACTTGCCACTTGCTTGCCGGCCTGACAGGCACTGCAAAACTTGTCTTTCTCGAATGTCACATCTTGCACACCAAGAACCAACTCGTTTTTGAAAAGTTTATTTAGATTCTCCATGCCAACATGCCCAAGACACCTATGCCAAAGCCAACCAAGGGAGACTTTGGCGACAAGGCAAGTCGAGACGGATGCAGCAGGCTCATGAAAGTTCACAAGAAACAAGTTTTCAAAACGGAAGCCTTTGAACACAAGTTTTTCATTTTTGTCCAAAACCAACAAGCCCTCAGGTGAGAAATTACAACGGAACCCCAAATCACATATTTGGACAACAGAGAGAAGATTATAGCTCAAAGTTTTCACTAGTAGCACATTGTCAATTGAAAGATCTGAAGAGATTGCTACCTTTCCAACTCCAAGAACCTTGCTCTTACTTCCATCTCTAAAAGTGACCTTGGGGGAATCTTGCCTTCCTCCCCTATTGAGGTGAACAACCAGGAGTTGCCGGTCATGTGTTGGGTGCACCCACTGTCGATAATCCAATGGCACCCTCTATTCCGGTAGTTCACCTGTCATGAGAAAAGATCACTTATGTGATTCAGGGACCCACATAGGAGGTCCCCGAGGGTTAGCCTTCAAACCAGAAACAACAGGAGCAAAACGATCAATCAATGACTTGGGCACCCAAACATGTGCCTTGTGCTCATTCTCAGACTTGAGCCCAACAAATCTAGCAAATACTCTACCCTGTGAATTTTTCTTTAGCAGGTAGTGCTCATACAGCTCAGCATGTGCTCTTGAGAATCTTGGCTGTGTGTGATTGGGAGTGTTGTGGTTTTGGTTCCTATGATGATTTGTCCTACCATTGTTGTGTTTAGGAGTACCATTCCAGAAATTTTGTCTAGGTGAATGCCAAGTGTTGTACCTAGAAGCATGCCAAATGTTGTAGTGCATTTTAGGTTGCCATGTGGGAGAGTTATAGTGCCTATCATGTCCTTGCCATGTGTTGTGCCAATTGTTCATCCTAAAAGCATTGTTGCTAGTGTGCAAGTTGTTACTATGCCTCTTCTTGGGATATGCATGATAGTAACTTTGCCTTATGGTAGATGCTCGAGGAACACTTGATTTCCTCCTCTCTTTTGGCTTCTCTAGGGTAAAACCCAAGCCACCCTTTTGGGAGGGTTTTCGTTGTTCCTTGAGCATCTTATCCAAGGCCAAGCTACCCTCATAGCACTTCCCAAGCCCCTTATCAAATTTCTCAAGTTTTGACTTCAACTCGGTATTTTCAATAGTAAGCTCCCTAGCAGCTAGTGCAAATTTACAATTATCAGGTGTACACACTAGTGTGTTGCCAAAGGAACCGCTAGAAGTGGAAGCCAACACAGTGCAATCATGGGCAACTTCAGGACAAGCAAGAGTCAAGTCAACAACAGGTGCAATAGCAACAGAAGTAGCAGGCATAGCACAAGCAACATCCACAGCATCAACAGGTGTAGTATCAACTAGTTGAGCAAGAGGCAAAGCAACCAACTCATCATTCTTAGCCAGTAGTGTCTCATGATTCTCCCTAAGTGCATGATAAGTAATCATGAGATCATCTAGGGATTCATTCAAAGCATCGCGCTCTTCTTCTAGCACATTGCACTTAGATAACAGATTTTTGTTGGAGCCTAGCAAAGTGTCATGCTCAGATTCTAAGCTATCACATCTAGTGGCAAGATTTTTGTACTTAGTTTACAATGCAATCAGGGTTTTAGCAAGCTCTAGATTCTTAAGTGTCTCATTCTTATAGCGCTCACAAGCTTCCCTAAGACAATCACGCATGCCTTCAACATCCACATCTGAGTCAGAACCAGAGTCGCTCACCTCGCCACTAGGCCGAGCCATCAAGCACTTGGACGTGCCAGCAGAAGTTGGTGAAGCTTTTGCCGATGTAGAGGAAGTAGTGGAAGAAGACCCATCGTCATCAGAATACTATTCTCGAGACTCAGCAACCACCGTGAGGCATCTTGGTATGAAAACTGGAGGAGGCGGCACAGACTCAGCTATCGCCATAGTGGCCAAACCTTGATCAGCTGACTCCTCCTCATCTCCTGAAGCTGACGCATCGCTGGAGCTGTCATCGGTCACCCATTTTCCTACAAAAGCTAGCCTCTTGCCTTGTGAGGAGCGACCCTTGAACCCTAACTTCTGAGGATTCTTCTTCTTGTTGTCATTCTGCCTCTGCTTCTCGCCATCACCCTTCTCCTTTCCTTTGTCCTTGTACTTGGTATTGCCTTTCTGAGGACACATTGAAGCGATGTGTCCCTTCTCCTGACACTCATAGCATCGGTATGATGCATGGGTGTTTCTGCTCATCATCTTCTTGCCTCCATAGCCATTTCTGCTCATAAACTGACCAGCTTGCTTCATGAACAGGCCGAAGTGTTGGAAGCCGTCTTCGAGCTCGCTCCATGTCATCTCACCCTCATTCTCAGCTTGACTTGACTTGGGAGCACTCTGCCTAGATCCACTGGCCTTAAGGGCGATCACTTGATTCTTTGATGGAGCAGGGGAATCCTCAGGATCATTGAGGAGCATCATCTCATGTGCGGTGATCTTGCTAAGTAAAGCTGTGGGTGCCAGTTTCTCCACATCACCACTGTTGGTGAGATAAGTGATGATGTCCCGGTAGTCCTTCTTGGGGAGGATCCGAAGCATTTTCCTGCACACTTCATCATTTGCAACAGTGTGACCGAGCCCCTTAAGCTCGTTAAGGATGGGGTTAAGCCGAGTAAACATAGCATTGACATTTTTATTTGAAAGCATTCTGAATTGATCATAACGCTTCTTGACAACCACTAGTCTACCCTTCTTAACAGCTAAGATGCCCTTATGAATCTCAATGAGTGTAACCCATATCTTGTGTACACTAGTGAGATTGCTAACTCTATCGAAGACCTCCATGCTCAAACCACAAAACAAAGCGTTCATGGCTTTAGCATCGGTCTCTAGGAGTTTGGTTTGTCCAGGTGTGGGAGGTACATCATCAGTGAGTGTGACACCATGAGGAGACTCTACGACCTTCCAAACATCCATTCCCATAGCCTGGAGAAATATTTTTATGCGTAACTTCCAAAAGCTAAAATTAGTGCCACTAAATAAAGGGATTATATTGGAGGCTACACTACCCCCGTCGGCCATCTCTATACGGTTAAGCAACTAGAGAACCTGGCTCTGATACCACTTGTAAGGATTCTAGGCCGAGAGGGGGGGTGAATCGGTTCTTTTCAAATTTTACTTCTCTCAATTCGTTTGCTTAGTTAATCAAATTAGGAACACAAGCTATCGATTGATCTAGAGTCTAGTTGTGGAAGCGATCACAATGAGACATAAGCGACTACTAGGAGGCTCGATGGCGCTCACATGCAAACGATCAAATCAATATGCGGAAGTAAATGAGAGAGACAAGAAAGCACAAACCGAGTTGTTTCCCGAAGTTCGGTGCTCAACACATGAACACCTACGTCTCCGTTGAGGAAACTTCTCACACAGAGAAGTCGGGACTCTCTCGTCCCTAGCCCTCAATCCATTCGTGGTGACTCTTCACCAACACATGGTAGTGTTGACACCCAAATTTGGCAAGAAAATCGGATGTGATAATGAAGGGTAGAATCGGAATTTCAGGTTGAATCTGGAGTTGGGTCTGATCGGCAAAGAAGGAAAGACTATTGAAGAATACTGACACATAAGATTTCGGAAGGAATACGATCGGAGCACAGACCGAAAAATTAGGTCGTATCGGTATCGGTATTGTAATAGTATAAATAGGACCTTAAGCCTCGTAGGAAAGGGACGATACTAATACACCAAACCCCTTTTTCGAACCCGATCGACATCGTCGAAAGGCTTCAACTCGCAGGTAGAGCTATCTCGATGGGATAATCGATTCTCTCCTTGTAACCCGTATGCATGGCTGTATCAATTTGATCTCATGTATACAAACCATGTTAAACTGTCTCGGGATTTACCGATCTTTGACATGTTTTTGCATATTGTACTGTCTCGATTTAATCGATCTGCAATGTGTATTTATCCTGTAATGCCGATTGTTAAATATTTCATATGCTTTTCCCGAATTTGATATATGCAACTGTCTCGTTCAATCGATCTTGTATATGCCATGTTTAGGATTTTGTTTGTGGGAACATTTACCGATCTGTATTGCATTTACCTTTATCAGTCTTTAGACCTTTAAATCAGTTTATTGGTTTATATCTTAGATTTAGACTTGAACACTGTCTCGGCCTGACCAATCTGTTCAATCTGTTTCTTGGTTAAATCTGATATATTGATATTAGGTTTTATTGCTGATGCTATTATAAAATACCAAAAAAATAAGTGAAAGATTTAGATTTGAATGCCTATTTAAATTTATTTGCTCTATCTGGCATTAAGCCGATAGATCCTGTAATCGGTTAACGAAGAAACCGATTACAGATGACCTGATCTGGCTATTTAAAAAGCCGATTAGGTTTATATTACTGATAATTCTCCCCTTATTGATTCACAGGTCAAATCAATTGGCACGCTTGGTTTGAGTTGCGACGCGATCACTGAATCGACGCTTCTGCACGTGTGTTCGCAAAAACCCTCGTTTTGTGTCAACAGGTAGGCGAGCCCCAAACCTTCACACAAGACGAGTTCTTCCACACGCGGAAGCTCCTAGCACCCGCGGTGCCGACACACGGCACCGACCTCCGACACACGGAGGATTTTGCACACAACCTTCAAGGATGAAGGTCACGCACCTCCGACACACGAAAGTGACCCTCGACACACGGAGGATTTCGGTTGACGTAGTCGTACGATTGATGAAGCTCGTGGTGTGGTGACGATCTCTCCGGCGTCGAAATCCCAAGAGCACAAGATCGGAGACTGTCTCTCACCACTACCCCTTCTCTCCCACCATGGAAACTAGGGCAAGAACACCATGGAGGAAGGGGCAAACCTTGGGGATGGATGAGAGGAGGTAGGGGGCATCTTCTTGTTCCTCTTCCTCTCTTCTCCTCCCTCTCAATCTCTCAAACACATGGAACCCTAGATGGAGGTGGTTGCCATGGGAGGAGCTCTCTTGGGTGGAAAGGGTAAGGGGTGGCTGCTAATGAGGCTCTCTCAATTTTCTCCCGTGCTCCAAGCCCCTATTTATAGGCCCAAGGCGAAACCCTAGAGATGGACGGCTCAGATTCATTTTTGCGAGATCTAGCACGATCCATCGGACGCCGTCCGGTAAGGGTCAGACATGATTTTGTACTCTATCGGACGCCGTCCGATAAGTTCATCGGACGCGTCCGATGAGGTGCTGGCGCGCGTGCGAGAAGTGCCCGCCAGGTGTTTGCTTGCGGTTTCAGCCGGTATCGGACGCGTCCGATGGCCTGGTCGGACGCGTCCGACAGTGAGGATGGCTGTGCGTGTCCTCCATCGGACGCCGTCTGACTCACAACCGACACCGTCCGACGATTCTCACTGTCGATTTTCTTCTTCATCGGACGCCGTCCGGTTACTCGTCGGACACCGTCCGACAGTAACAGTGCAACTTGGGCCGTCTAGGACTTAGTCGTTTCGAGCTCATTCGCTTGGAATTCGGCGCTGTCGGACCCCGCCCGAAGATAGTCAAACGCCGTCCGACAGGGGCGGTGTTTTCGGGACTTAGCCAAATTTTGGCTTGGGCTCATCGGACGCCGTCCGACGGTGGTCGGACTCCGTCCGATGGGGCTGAAATTTTTAGCCCCACTTGGATTTTGGCTCTATCAACTTCGCCCGACGTCATACCTAGGGTTATGGGCCTACCTTGTCGACTTGTGGACTCGGCGGGAGGTTTAGATCACTTCGGTGGGAAGTTTCGCGTTTGGCTTGGGTTGCTTAGAGGCTACGAAACCCTGTATAACTGAACCCCCGAACCTTCTCGACCCTGAGACAGGTGTACTCGCTCTAGATGGTTCGCTCAAGACTAACACCTGGCACTCCCGGAACACCATGGAACCCACGACTGATGTTGTCTGACCTATGCTCAGTGGGACCCTGCAACCAGAGAGACGACGATCTGCAGGCATGTTGTCCTAGGCTACACACACGCAAGAAATCAAAAGAACTAGGAAACAAATGTCCTTAATCTTGGCGTGATCCAGCTGTACGGCCTAGTTGCCATCAATTACCAAAATCATTCAGCGCATGGGAGGAATGATCTTACAGGAAGATCGGGACAACACCGGAGACACAATATTTGGTAACGCAATTTATCTTTCGCCTACTCCGTGGGTCTTTGACTACAGACACTCCAACCCAATATTTAGCACGAGCACACTGGGTAACTTGGGTCACGGCCACAGGCCGACTGTTGACCCTGTCCTCCCTACGCTACAACTATACCGTCTATAGCTATACCGTCACAACGGATTACAGCGGCTTTGCCCCTATTTATAGTGGAGGCCTTGATATAGTGTCCGACTTCAACACAACCTCCCGTGGCTATTATTACAAATCAGAGTCCAACTGTAGTCCTACTCATACACATATTTAACACATATTCTAACAAACACTACCTGGCGAATATGACTTCACCACCCGAATCTTGATATCATCCTGAGCTAAGCACCGTGTACCCTAGGTTTGAGTCGATGCTTCGCAGCTTACGTAGAGCCGCTCAACGAGTTTGACTTGGCCTCAAACCTGTCGTGCTTCTGGAACCAACATTGCCTTTAGTGGACCTTGGCTTCCTCATGACTCCACCTGTAATAGTACTCCCTGCACCGGGAGTACTCAACTCCACTGCAACATGTACAATCTTTGACATTGTCATTTCCCCGATCATTATAGCCTTATCACCTTTTTTATCTCGACGGTCTTTCTTACTTGAAAACCATCACATCATGTAAGGTCTAGAGCAAAATTAGATTCTTCCTTAGTTTGATCAAATGGTTCACATCCTAAAGTATTTCGGTCAACCTCGTCTTGCTGGTTCATACTCCAGTGTGCACGATAATCCGTGTCACCGCTTAAGTAGACCACCAAAATCACCAGCTTTTGTGAAGAAAAACCCACTTTTTATTATATGTCGCATGGAAAAGACCAACCGAATCCAATATCCACGCTCGACTGCATATTTGATTCTTGAGACAATGTCATCACTGTTGCTTTTTGCGTCACTTTTATCCACTTCCACATTGGCACTAGTTCCTTCTCTTTTGTCGATCCAATACTATCGACCACGCTTTGCACCATCTAATCCATCCGCCGTCCAGAATAGAACCCTGGTCTCATCGCCTAATCCATTCTCCACCTTGAGCAGAATACCGACCCGATTGCTTTATCTTTCCACCTCCTGGCAGAGATCAATGTTGACTTCGCCGTTCAGCTAGACAATCTGTGAATGCCTCCTTTTCAAAACCGGCATGACTGCCCTATTCCAAGATCCGCACTCAAACGACTGCTCCTTCAGCCTACAAGTCTGAGTTCTTCCCGGCAACCGAAAAACAATCTTTTGCTTGTCTCTGAGCTCCCATCGGATCTAATCATGATAGTGAGGACCGTCTCCATCTTGAAATTCTAGTCACTACATAACTCCTTTTCGTCTCTATCTCGATTTCCTGCTATTTTTCTCAGTCCGACCCACTGTTCACAGCATATGATTTGGCTACGCCTGCCTCCTACGTAGCCATAGCCCACACAACGTGCGCCTTAGCCATTATGTTGGCGAACTGCTCTGCTTCATCCTCATCCACAAAGCTCTTATCATGAATGAATATAGTACCTTTTTCATTACCTTTGATATTCTCCTAAGATGATGTAGATACATCTTCAGTTGTAGGTGTTGGAAGCATGCGTGAAGCAACAAGAACCTTTGAATTCTTTTTGTTCTCATTCCCCAACAAATCTTGCTTATCCTTATCTTGATTATTCTCATCACCCTGTAAAATGTTAGTCATGAGTGGAGCACAAAAAATAGGTCATTCTTGTAAAGAAATTTGTCTTTCGTATGCAATTTCGATTTCAGTCTTACAAACAAGGTTGAACAAATTAGAGAGAAAATATTCTTTATCGACAAGAACATTATTTTCTTATCCAGTCCTCCTAATAATCTAATTTCCTTAACTTCCTCGTTTACCTCTAGACCACAACGTAACAACAATATCTCAAATTTCTGAAAGTAGGCCTTTACAGTTTTATCACGTTGTTGTAAACATCGCAATTCATTGATTAATTTTTCATAATGATATGTGGGAACAAATTCGTCTCTCAGATATCGTTTCATATCTCTCCATGTTTGTGGTACCGTGATATACGTACAAAAATCATTCCACCAAATTGATGCACAAGTAAAAGCACTGGCAGCAACCTTAATTTTTAATTTGTCACATATTTTATATTGTGAAAATGTTTTATCTAACGCTATTTCCTAATCAATATAAGCATTAGCACCAAATCCGTTATAGGAAGGACCGTTATAGGAAGGAAGTGTCATTAGATTATTACCATGGTCGATGGAAGCAGATGTAGTGTTGGTAGAGTGTCTTTTTTCTGACATCTCTTTTGTGTTCTTAATGTCTCGACCACAATTGTCAATCCTGACTTTCACCTCCTTCGTTATGTTTGCCAGCTCCTTGTGACAAGTAAGATTAGCATCTTCTTGATTTTTTTTATCGATGGCCCTGCCATTGTTAGTAGGAAACAAAAAATAACACATGAGCATTATACCTATCAACTATCAGGTGGTGGAAGGTGGAATCACACGTTCTCAACCGTCTCACCACGTTCTTGCAAAGTTCGTACCAAATCAGTAGGAGGTACAACTGGTGGCTGGATCTTGATACTGAATGAGAATGAGCGTGAGTGGAGCGATTGCATGTTCGAAACAGAACTGATAAGAAGTATGTGGAGTTGGATAGACAATATTTAGTAACAAGGAATACTAGAACCACGCTAGTTAAAACAAGTTGAATAAGTGTTTAAACGACGGTATTGTGCTGATCCTAGGCTAGATCGTGCTAAAGACGCGATACTAGTCGGATATTGCACTGGCGACCGAAATGAAAACGAATTTTTTGAATTCAAAAGATTTGATCAAATTTGATCCTTATACATAAAAAGAAGGCATAATTTAACTCTTAACAACTAGTCTTGTAGCCTAGTCAGTAGTTCTTACTTAAACAAGTTTGAGAGATCCATAGTTCAAATCCTAGGTTTAGCATTTTTTTGAAAAATTCGATTTCTTTATTTTTATTCCACCGAAATTTCGGATATTTCGCTGGGAATCGAAATTTTTCTTCCACCGAAATTTAAAGCCATGGCTGGAAGGTTGAGATGAGCACGGCTCAACTAGATAAGGAATTATGGTCGTTGTTTAGCGATGGAAAGTTTTGAGCGTGTTGGATTATGGCGCGGCGATTGATTTGGATGTAAAACACGGTGGGAAACCCTAAAAACAAGGGCGTGTCTGCACAGCCAGAACTCAAGAAGAACACATCACAGTGTTAAAAATAAAAAAACAAATTCTGTATTTTTATTCCGCCGAAATTTCGGATATTTCTCTGGGATCAAAATTTTTCTTCTACCACCGAAATTTAAATCCATGGCTGGAGCCTGGAAGGTTGAGATGAGCACGGCTCAACTAGATAAGGAATGATGGTCGTTGTTTAGCGATGGAAAGTTTTGAGCGTATTGGATTATGGCGCGGCTGTTGATTTGGATGTAAAACATGGTGGGAAACCCAAAAAACAAGGGCGTGTCTGCACAACCAGAACTCAAGAAGAACACATCACGGTGATAAAAACATGACTTGAACTCAAAACTCTAAAAAAAAACTCTTAGGCTGTCTCCAACAGACTCTTCTAAAGCACCCTCTACTCCAAAATAGGGGATAGATTCTTTCCCTATATACTCCAACAGCATTTCCTATTCCGTTCCCTCAAATAGAGGTTTTCTCTCTATTCCCTTATATTTAGGGGGTTCTCTTTCCTTCCACTATACAATTCTCCATATATGGAACGCTGTTGAAGATGGACGAAATATAAAAAGAGATCATTTTTAAAGGGAGCCTGTATATGAGGCTATAGGGGATCAAATTTACGGATTCCTGTTGGAGAGAGCCTAAAGATCAGCAATGACTCCATGATGCAATAAAAATTCAACAAGTAAATTAACTAATGCAGAAATAGTAATGGCTAAACGTGGCTTGGACAATGAACTTGGCAACGAACAATTCGATATTTTTGTTGGGCAATTTTTTGTAGGACCCTACATAATGGATGAATGACGAACGAGATGGGATACAAAGATACCTAACGGGCTACCGGTGCTCTGGCACCATTTGACAAGGCATGGGTGTCCCGATCTTCCGACAAGCTAGCATCCAATATATCAACTATCACCAGCATCAATCACGTAGGACCAAGCCCGTAGAAATATTAAATATAGATGTTACACAATACCCTGATGCTTAAATGACATATATAATATTGTTTCATTTCCATCATGGACGTGCCTCATACATTTATTCTTTGCTCCTCAAAAACCCATAACAACTGATGTACGTTGGCTACTTAACCTCTCCTCCTTTGATCATCTTCAAGATAAATTCAGGAATCATCCGTACAATGAAACTCTTAATAACCGATATGAAATATAAATGAACAGATGGACGACCGGGAAGAAAAGGAAAAGGTAAGAAAGAGAAGCTGATTAATGATCATTTCTATTGCTTAAGCAAGGATATATATGCATTCCTTTCTTGAGACACATAGGAACAGACACCATGATACAATTACGTCCGTCCGTCCTTCTCCTAGGCCGTCGGATCACGATCGCACGGTCCTGCCTACGCACGCCCGGGCGTGAAACCCTAGGCCGCACGCTCTCCGCCCGCCGCGCATGTCTGCTCACGCACGCTCGCCCTCCCTCTCTCTCCTCCACCACCGCCCTCTCTCTCCTCCTCCACCACCGCCCTCCCTCTCTCTCCTCCACCACCGCCCTCTCTCTCCTCCTCCCCTCCATCTCCTAGCCCTATCCGCCACCGTCGACTCCCCCCGGCCCAGACGCGCCGTCGCCGTCCTCTCCCTTGCCGCCGCCACGTCTCTTCCCCAGTCCTCGCCTTCTCTCGCTCATCTGCACCGCCGTCGCGGTCTGCCTCCTCTCGCTCGGGGTCGCGCACGAGCAAAACAAGAGAGAGAGAGAGAGAGAGAGAGAGAGAGAGAGGAGGCGTTGGAGGAGTTCACGGAAGCAGTTCCTCCTCCTGGAGAGGAGGAGGCTGAATCGCATCTCGAGGGTGGCGATTTCTTCCTGGTTAGAGAGTCCTACTCTCTCTCTCTCTCTCTCTCTCTCTCTCTCTCTCTCTCTCTCTCTCTCTCTCCCCAGTCCAATCTCCAATGGATAATGCCAATGGCGAGCCGCCGCAGGAATGGGGGGAGGGGAAGGAGGCGGCGCCGGCGCCGGCGGAGGGGTCGATCGGAGGGTATGAGTCCCTACACAGGCTCCTCGAGTCCAATCTCTCCCCGCAGCTCTTCAAGGTACTCCCTTTTTCTCTCTGCTCAAATTCAGCCTCTTTCTCTCTCTTGCTCTACTCAAATTCAGGTTCTGGCCTTTGTCCGTGCGCTGATGGTGCCGAAATCTGGTTTGACCTTGAACTCACTAGCTGGTTGGATGAATCTTGTAAATATTTTTAATTTTTTTAAAAAGAGATTGTTAGGTGAACTATCTGCATGTTCTACTGGTCGAGGTCAATGAACGTTATGCACTTTGTGAGCAAATCAGGTGGTTCTTTTCCAAGACGAAACGATCCTATGCCATGTAGTATTTTCATATTAGTTAATTCAGTAAGAGAAATACTCTTGAGTTCATATTCTCATACTGATATTGATTACAATTTACATGTGCTTGAGTGCCTCCCAACTGTATTCGAAATCCGTTGACACCTTTGGATTCGTAAATTTTTGTGCAGCCCTGTTGAGAGTCAAAAGATTTAGTTTCAAGGATCACAACATCAAACTTTATCAGGTTTAGCTATTGTTCCGTCATCTTAGTCAACAACATCAGTGTCTATCAGATTAGCTATGATCTGAATTCTTTACCGTCAGAAGTGCTATCCCTGTTGTGCTCACTTCCCAGTTGAGAACAATAGCTAACCTGATAGACACTTCCATTTAGCCTCCGGGAAGGATAACTTTTACAGATTTATCTGAATTAGACAAATGGGAAGTTGTTTGTCATGGTGTCAATGTTAGGACTTAGGCGACTCACATTCACATTCATAAGTTCTTTCATCCTATGCTGTTGTGTAAGGATATATTTAGTGATATGCATGTTCAATTTGTTGATATCGAGATTTTGCTAACTCATTTTTTGTACTTCTTGACAGGAAGCAAGCCTTTTGCTATTAGGGCTGAATTGTGTACGACCTCTTGAGGCAATCTCTCTGGCTGAGGACACAATCGCTCTTGCAGAAAAGCATAATTTTGATGTGCAGGTTATTTCCAAATAAATTGGCATTGTTGTTTAAATAGCAGTCTATGCATGCAAATTGATTATGTGAATATACGAATTCAAAATCAATCAAAATTAATTGAGGCACACTCTTCGCCAATCACTTCCAGTTGGGGCGCCAGGAAGATGCGCATGAGTTCCTTCGCTTTGTTGTAGACGCTTGTCGCACTGCTGGTCTCCGCATACGCAAATGCCTCCACGACACAAGTGCCAATGGAGAACGTAGCCAGGAGGAGGGCTGGGGGCAGGGGTCCTATATGGTGAAGGAGACATTTGGTGGGGCGCTGCTTAGCCAAGTGAAGTGCATTGTGTGCAAGGGAGAGTCAAACAAGACTGATGATATCATGGACATCAACCTTGACCTACATGGGAGCAGTTCTGTTGGTGAAGCTCTTACTCGTTTCTTTCGACTGAGATATTGGAGGGCGCAAACAAGTATAGTTGTGAAAGGTATGCTTTCTTTCACTAATCATTTGTGGACTAATCATGCAATTTTTAGAGTTTAATGAAGTGCTTGTTTCAATCAAAGAATTTCCAATAGAAAGGACTAGATGCGTGATTCAGAATCTGATAGGAATTTGCACTATTTACTTGCATGTGATGCAATAAATTTCTTTAGAGGGAACACCTGATTCTATATATTTGAAGATGAATATTGAACATCTCAAATATGTAGGAATTTTCACCTTTCATTCAGGTCAGAATGCAAGAATATCTGTTCAAAATACGTATGACCACTTTTCTTCTTTTTCTTTGATTTCACATGAATCTAAGCATTAGTTGAATGTTCAAGCCACTTGGATTTTTATACAAATTTAGGAATTTTTAAGTTTCTTTTTTGTCCTTTTGTCTTCTCTAAGTTTTGTTTAATGATTTAATCTGTTTTTAGTTTTTTAGGAAATGTTTAAGGTTTTGTTTACATATTTTGGGATTTTTATGTTTTATAGGCAACCCAAAAATCCAAATATTTTGTCTGCTCATATATTGTCTTCTAAATTATGCTTTAGGCAAGTCTACTGTTACCGTTATCTCTACTTTCTGTCATTGTTGGCTTAACACTTTCAGCAGTTAAAATGTTTTTTTAAGGTGTGCTGTTGTTTATCTAGAAATGTGAATTTTGTGTTTCTAATTTTTAATGAGATAAATGCCTTACTGTTATTCCCAGGAAATATCAAATAGAGAAAAAGAAGGACAGCTAGACGAGGGATTTCTGTCAGAAATTAATGCTCAGTTGAGGCAAGTAGGTGTTGTTTTCTGCATTTTATGCTGACTATGTTGCATACTATCCTTTCATAGATTTTTCCCCATGTTAATGCATATTGACATGTCTTTAGGCTAAAGAAGATGGTGATAAGCCGGGACTTAAAGGTATGCTTCAAAAGGTGTTATAGATATATGCTTCAAAGTTCCTCCAAAAGCGTAGTTATGCTTACAAAGGTAACCTTTTTTGTGATTTTTTTTTTTGCTGTTCAACTTCAAGTGTTAGAAAAGATTGAAATTTTACTTGATCTTTGGGTTCTTGCCTTGCTTTTTCAGGGGGGAGAAGTTGTAGAGCCTGAAAAGTTTCTTGAATCTGTAATACAGGGTCTGTATCGTAGCTCAAATATATTGTTTTGTTTTGTATATACTAATTACTAAGAGATTGAGAAACCAAAAAAAAGCTCTGCCCTTGCATCTCTTGGATAGATAGAGGGGGTGGGCGGAGGCCTTGGATTCTGATGTTTGGATGACCGAGGGCTCGCACAATCAGACTGCTGCCTAAAAATGTAAATAACATCTGCATTGGCATTATAAATAGGGAATTCCCCTAGGGATGGGAATGGGTCGACCCTTGACCATTAGAACCGACTCATATGACCCATTTTTTTTTATAAAAGGGTCAACGGATCGAGCTTGTAAATTACTCTTTATAATTTTATATATTGATCCATTTATTTTTTCTCTTTGTAGTCCCGTTGCAACGCACGGGTATGTTGAATTTTTTTTTTATTGATATCACATATGTCTAGGTTTTTTTGCAACAATGCTGCTTATGGGGGCAAAAGACTTGCGAGGAATTTTTTTTTTCCCGTTGCAACGCGCGGGCATTTTTGCTAGTATAAATGAACAGATGGATGACCGGGAAGAAAAGGAAAAGGTAAGAAAGAGAAGCTGATTAATGATCATTTCTATTGCTTAAGCAAGGATATATGCATTCCTTTCTTGAGACACGAAGGAACAGACACCATGGTACGATTAATTCTTTCGTGAGCTTCACAAGAGATCCATGGACCATGGAGCATCTGTACGAAACCTATCCGGACCGCATTCTAAGCTGTTGTAATCCTCGAGCAAAGATATTGGAATTAATTCATTGCGTCCCAGGAACATTCTGTTCGTAAGCACGCATGAGTCGTGGGCTGTTGGCAGAAGTGCCAAAAACCAACTGCATATAAGAAATGAACCACGTACGTACCATCAGGCTGATTAGGCTAACCAACCGAGACGACGAGGACTTACGGACGCACGCAGCAATGTCCGGCGAGCAGTACAGCCACGGCCATCGCGAAGAGCACGTCGTCGTGGAGGTGCAGCGTGGCGAGGGACCACCGGAGGAGGAGGAGGAGGCCGCGTCGACGTCGCACAAGGAGTGGCTGAAGCCTGAAGGAGATGCGCGGGTGGCTGATCGTGCTGGCCACCCTGGCGGCGTCGGTGACGTACAGCGCGGGGCTGAACCCTCCCGGCGGGTACTGGCAGGACAGCGTGGGGGCACGGCGCCGGCAACCCGGTGCTGCGCAACGAGGTGAGGAAGCGCTACCTCACCTTCCACTACTACAGATCGGGACTTCCCAAACGGTTCGTGAGACGCATGCGAGCAATCATGATCGATACTCGAGGCGTCACAAGCGGCTCAGAGCCGCTAGTGAAGCCCTCTCGCAAGCGATTCAGCGGGACGATGGCGCGGTGGGGTGGCGAGCCACGTGGACACTCTCTCGCAAGCGGTTGGAGGCACGAACCGCTTGTAAGTGGCATCTCATAGCGGTTCAAAAACGCTTCTTGAGACGTCAAGACGCTTACCACTGGTTAATTCATTTCTGGACGACGCAAATAGATATTTAAATATATATTTCGGCAGGAGATTTTTTTATTTGTCGTTTCAATTTAAATACATATAGGATGAGCATATAATTAGCTATCAAACAAGCTTAAATATATTAGATAATACATGTAATAATGTACACTTTATATGCACCGGCCAAATTTAGAAAGTTTATAATTAATATACATTGTGCAAATGGACAAAACAGTTCATTTCTTTCTTGCAGTACTCTTCTTGACGCTCTTTGACGACGTAGAAGTCGTCCCTAGTTCGTCCGTGTTGGAATATGGATCTCGATAATGGAACTCGCCCTAGGGGTTAATGACCTCATCGAGAATGAATCCGAATAGTTGTTCTCGTAATGCGAGCACCCGATGATGTGGTAACACTTCAGTATGTTTATCCATGTCGGGCTGTCAATTCAATTAAAGTGAAAAATAAATAAATACGTGCACCCATAATGTAAATTAATGGAGCACATAAGAACGTTATTAAGTCGTTGCTAGATGCATGGTTGCGTGCATATATATACGAACCTCTTCAGAGTTTGAGGCTCAAGCTCGTAGTGGCACATCATTTGGATATAGTGGAACACATAGTAGCCACATAGATTGTTTCCATGATTGTTGTTTTACCTATGGTCGATGCGGGCAATTACGATCAATAATAACAAGAAATATTAATTGACAAAGGGCAATTACGCTGCGTTTTAGCGCACCCGAAATCGCTTAGCTTGACATCGAATTCCTTCTTAAAACGTCCTTTCTGAATCTCTTGAAAACTCAGGAACGCCTTGTTAAGGAGGTTAATTATCCACTGGTATTCCTTTTGCGGTTTTCTCCGTGAATCTTGGACGATGATCATGCTTTGGTCAAGCTTTATGATTATAAGGATCCAGTGGAATCTATTTATATATTGCAACAGTTATGACATGTAATTAAACAATATATAGTGTGCCATCAGGTGCCTTAAGCAATGTAAGAACGAGATGTTAGTGAGGACATCAGCACGTACTTAAAGTTGAATGGCAGAAGTATGTATGGTTTGTAGTGTTATTGTACTAGTGCATGTACAACGTAGTCGTGAATTTCCTTTGGTTTTCCAGGGTATTGGCCGACTTCCTCGTTGACCAACCAAGGGTCAAGGAAGCCAATCGAGTTCGGCTTCTGCTTTCTAAGTCTTTGTATCTCCATTTTACAGAAAATGGGTTAATTGAGTTAATTAATTAGGGTTCTCGACACGCAGCATGTATAGATATATATATATACATCTTGTGGAGTCGACACTCCAGCACCAAAGCAGTCATGAAGGACACGTTGACGGCGTCGCATGGTACACATTGTCTTGTCTTCAAATTCAAGATTTATCAATTGATCATTCCTCGATGTAAATGTTCTTCTTGAAGCGAGACGCAACAATGAGCATATCCTGGCGGACTGTGTTCATACCATTCATCTGCGCGTCGCATCTTGACCGATAGTTTCCTTATGTCCTTAGGGTTTAGCAATGGTGACCAGTTTAAATAGCCACGACTTGTGCGTTGGAAGATCATCGGTTAATCCACGGGCGGCTTCTATGTTATCAAGGCCGCTTCCCTCATGAAGTCATACTCCATCTGAGACGTTTTGCCTCCTCCTGTTCTTTCTTGCTCATGTATGTGCCACGAGGTTGGTTACTCTTGAAGATGTGCTTTCGATAGTTCTTTGGTAGTCGATCAGAGAGGCGGTCTTTGAGCGGTTGTCCGTCAAAGAAGTCCGCGATCTTTGGATCAATTCGTTCCTTTGGCGGTGGATTTGTTTTAGCTTTATACCCTGTATCCATCGTCCACGACTTTCTGCGACTCGCTCTTGACTCCTCGGCGTCATCTCATAAGGTGTTTTTCAGGTTCCTTCATTCTCTGTCTGAATGGAAAACCGCCGCCTATTTGCTTGATGTCGTTCTAGTTGTAAAATGCTCTTTTGCTAGCAAGCTTCTTCTTGGGGAGATGCTCGGCTCGTTGTTTCCCTCGGGTCTCTTGCTTCCTTTTGCTTTGAGGGTCAAGCGGTGTTGGGCTTCTGCGCATAGCGCTAGCGAGTGGTGGAGTGCTTTCTCTCCGGCGGCGCGTGCGTGGTGGCGTGGCTTTGTCTTGGTGGAGGAGGTGAGCTCCGTCTTGTGGAGTGTTCTTCCTCGGTATAGAAGTCACCTCCGCACCATCAGAAAACACGATGTACTTCTTCCGCCAGAGGATGATGTTATGGACGGCCTCTCCAAGCTTGGTCACATCGTCTCCTCCAGCAATATCGAGCTCCATATCCTCAAATCCAGCCACCACCTCGTCAACCGTGACCTTGGAGTATCCCGCGGGTATAGAGTTACAGTGGAATGACTGGCCCAACTCCACTGGGAAGGCCAAAGCGTAAGCAACCTTGAGGGTGAGGTTGTGCAGTTGGACGCGTAGCTGCTTCGCCAACCGGAGCCCGGGGGACTAACCACGTTGTCCGGAGGCATAACGATAACCCCACTTGGTTTTTGAAGACTGGCGATTGCAGCATGCACTTCCCGCTTTAGCATTTCTGCCATGTTTTCCTTATGCTCCTTGAGCTCCTGTTCGATTGTGCTGACTCTGTTATGTTCTCTTACTTTCCTTCTTTCCCGGCTCCGGTATGTGGCTTGATCATTTGAGAAGCTAGCCATCCACGGCACCTGCTTGCCAAGTCCTCGTGTCCTTCCTGAATGTTCTGCATTCCCGAGTGCGTACGTAAGCTCGTCATTCTCCCTGTCTACCACCAAGGATCCTGCACGTTGCTTCTCGATGGCTTCCACAATCCTTTCTTTCACGGGTTGCACTTGTGATGCCATCTTCAGCTTGCCATCATCCTTGACCTCCTCCGTGGCCCAAGGTCCAGATTCAGTGGCGAGCTCCCGATCTTCTTTTGTACTATACCCTTTTTCTAAGCTCTTCTTCCTCGCTTCTCCCATTTTGGCATAGCCTTGATGTAACCACCGGACTGAGATGGTTGTGGTATTTTTCTTACGTGCATTGGCCTTGTTACGCTCACTCGCGGCCTTGCCTTGACCGACGGCTTGTACTCCTCAAATGCTTGCCGGTGATCCGCTAGTTTGGATACTTATTGAAGTCTGGGGTTCTTCCGGTCTCCACGTACTTTTCTTGAGCTCGCTCTTCCACGATCGAAAGCATAACGCCATCTTGCTCGAGTAAATTTCTTGCACTTGTTTTCGTGGCCGTCGAATCGTGAAGTTTTCCTTTATATCCTTCGAGTAGCTCTTTCGTAGTCGTAGGAACCTTGGGCCATGTCTTGATGCTAATAGGACGTGATCCTCACAATGACTCATAGCGTTGTTGAAGGGGCAAGTGCCGACATAGGGCTTCGGCTTCCCAAAGGCTGAAACTTGAGTAATGACGTGCTTTGTCGACGGCTTTTTGTTAGGCCCTCGTATTTGCTTGGATTGGTGTTGGGCGTTTCGGCTTAAAAAAACAGAACACGTGTCGAGGCTTATTTCTATGAGACGATAAGAAACGGTTATTTTAGTGTCCGGGCTATATATACCTCACAACCGTCGACATTAGTTTCATCGGCGAGAGCTCGGATGGATGATCACCGTTTCACTGGCGATTGGATCACCGGCTTGAGCCGGGCGGCTGATCATCCATTGGATCTACGGGTTGGCCTCATCGTAGCTTATGAGAGTGCCCATCGCGATTTCGTTAAGTAGAAAATCATTTCCGCGATCGAAATCAAGATCATCGTTTCCGAGTCGCCATCTATCCTTTGTGCATGCACGCGAAATAATAGAACATTTAATACAACATATATATCTCTTTTATTTGAATACAACATTTGAATACTATATTTTAATACAACATATATATCTCTTTTTATTTGAATACAACATTTGAATACAATATTTTAATACAACATATACATCTCTTAGATGTCATCCGTCTCGACACCCATCAAAACATACAATATTTGAATACAATATTTGAATGTACAGCTTTTAAATGTACCCATTTCGACACCCATCAAAACGCACAATATTTGAATACAATATTTGAATGTACAGCTTTTCAATGTACCCATCTCGACACCCTCTAAACTACTAGGTTTTAGCCTTTAGATGCCATCCACAAATGAAAGATGCTCGACTACGAGGTCGATGATTTCCTTGTACCCTCCACGAAATTGGCAAATAAATCTGAACTTGAATATCGGTTGAACATACTTAAGCTATCTATCTCCTCCATTTCAATTTTTCAAGTTTCAAATGTAGCATGTGCATGTCATCTTTAACACACCTTTTAGCCACCAAGTTCACATACACATGCAAATTTCTTTAGTCAGATAAACCCAACTAGGAACCCTAGCTAAGCTTAGATAGGGTGGTTGGCGATTGCCGTCGGGAGCTCCTAGAAAGCCTACTCCGGCTCCTGGCGCCATTTCGATTTCTAGAGTCAGCAACCGAGGCCATCTAGCCCTTACACCCTAGCTAAAACCCCATATCCCAAGCACATTGCAAATCAAGCCAAGCAACCAAGGACAAGCGAACATAGATAAAAGCAAGGGCCATAATTAAACAAATTTTGCTCTCAGATTTATATATTGATGGGTTGCGATAAAACTACCATTCAACATCAATATCTACAATTTATCATAGGCTTTTAAAGATCAGTGACTAGAGAGACCTAAGAGAATCAGTGCTACCCAAAGTTATTATACAATTTCCTACAAAACAAGCATACAGTGCTGCTGTCCAGAAACATAGAGATGCTAATCAGATCAATGAAAAGATCCCAAAGGGAAGAACACAAAGCAGACAAGATGCAAGTGTATCTCAGGATAATAATTTAGGCGACAACACAAATACTCCTAAGGCATCACTAGTTAACGGATCATCATAGCCTCAAAATTAATAAACATCACCGAGCAAAATATTAAAGGGACAAGTGCAGTGGTCCCGGATCAAGATAATAGCCCCTAGCACGAAGGCTAGGTCCCCAAAATATTCTCAATCACCCGGCAAAAGCCCAACAAAGTTCATATGCACATTCCCAAACCCTAAATCCTAAATCACATCACAGGCAAACATCAACAGATCCCCAAACCCTAAATCACATCACAGAGCAACATCACGAGTCCATTAGTGATCCACCAGCTGCATCACGAGAGCAACATCCAGGGAGGGAGGGAGCGAGGCGGTGGGCAATCCGTCGAACAACATGTGTGCATCACGAGGCGGGGTGAGGAGAAGAGGGGCTCGATACCTCGGCCCTTCGTCTTCAAATCGGCGGGAGAATGTCAGCGGAGAACGGGACCGAGGGGCTCGCCCGGCGAAGGGGCTCGGCCGGAGGGTGGGCAGAGCCGGCTGGCGGTGCTCGGCAATGAGTGCGCCGAGCGTTAGGGAGGCGGCAGCGGAGGTGTAAGCGGCGGCGTCGAGGACGACAGCCTTGTGGCGAGGACGGCGAGGTGGCGAGGATGGCACGGTGGGATGGCGAGGTGGCGAGGACGGCGGCGATGGCTTGGGACTTAGAAAAATTTGGGTGGAAAGGAGAGGGCGACGAAGATCAGTTATATAGTAAAGCTCTCTACAAGCGCTTGTGAAAATAACCTCTACAAGCGGTTCGTAGTAATAACCGCTTTTAGAGATATCTTTTACAAGCGGTTTGTAGAAAGAACCGCTTGTAGAACACGGTAGCGCGAAATTAAATTTTCGGAATTTCACCCGCGAAGCAATAAATTACTCTGCAAGCGGTTGGTGATATAAACCACTTGTAGAAGTCGGTTCTACAAGCGGTTGGTAGAACGAACCGCTTGTAGAAGTAGGGCACACGCGCAGGCGCCGGTCTCTCTGTCTAGAGAACGTTTAAGATGGTTTGCGCCCTTCCTTTGTTGAATTGAAATTTACTCTCACTTGGCTAGTTCGTGGCGTTTAAGTGCGGGCTCTCCGTGCTGGTCGCGGGTTCGAGCCCCGCTTGCGCCCCGTTGCTTTTTTTTTATAAATATGTACTGAGCCCATTATTCTTTACAAAAATACTAAAAAATTTGTTTTTGCATTACTTTCATTTCTAAATATGTACTTAATTAGCCCATTATTTTTTTCCAAAAAACTAAAAAATCTTTTTTTACATTACTTTCATTTCTAATATGTACTTAGGCCTAATGGCGTGTTCACCGCTCAACCACTGCGGATCACACCCCTAGTCAGATTTCTATCCTGCTAGCCTATCGGCCGAGCTCAGTTCGATTGAGCGCTGGACGCAACAAGGAGCAACACACGAGGATTACCTAGGTTTGGACCCCCTTGCGGGTAATAGTCCTACTCCTACTGAGCCCTAGCTCTTTTTTGGTTGTGGTTGAATGAGATGTGGTTACAGAATGCTTTTTTACGCAACCTGCTCTCTCGTACCCCTTCCCCTCTCTCTCTTCCCCTTTTATACAAGCCTTGAACTGACGGAGAGAGCCGAAGGGGTAGGCGATCTGATTCTCTCGATACCGACAGACACCTGAAGAGAAGAAAACGTGCGTTGCCTTACGCGCCAAGGCAGCTCGCCTCTCGCGTGCCGCAAGTGGCCTCGACCCGCCTGAACACACCGGTGAGACTGCGGGTGGGGTCCAGCCTGCTCCTCCTGACGCGGACGGCCATCTTAAGCAAACCTTCTCTCTGCCGGTCAATTCCTCTGCGCCCACAAAGGATGTACCGCTCGGACCTGCGAGGATCATCAGAAGCGGTAATCATCTCTTCAGCTGTCTATCCGCGCGTGACGTCGCATTAAATGCGCTCGTCCTGCGCAGCAGGGGGAGCCTTCGCCCAGAAGACTCCATCTGCAACGCTCCCTGCCACGCGGGCCCCACTTGACAGTGGGGGGCCCTAGGCGCGCCGAGGGGCTCGCCCACACGCCCGCCTGACGTATGGGGCCCTCGCCCAGATCGACAGGCTCACCACACGCTGGGCACGATCACCGCTTTGACGTGTGGGGCCCTCGCCCGCCTTCGATCGCCCGCCGACGTGTGGGGCCCTCGCCGGCGCCTCGAGGAGCTTCGCCACGCTGGGGCCTTGTCGCCACGGACGGACGTGGGGCCCTCTTGGCCTTCGTGGACTCTTCATACCACGGTATTTATTACACCGACAGAGTCCCCGGTCCACCATGATACGCGAACCGTCAGCGCGACATCGCTTCCTTTTCTTGTGCGGCGGAGAGGCGAATCGGGGGAGCCCACCTTCGCGGGCGGCCGACGCTGATTCTCCACCTGCGCACGATCTTCCTTGGGGAACCGCGCCGCTTTTCGTGGGAAATCAAAACGCGCAGGGCAATGATAGCGCGCGCGTGCGTGGGGTCGAAATCCAAACCGTTGCCCTCGCTCGCCTTGCTTATAAATACCCCCATTGGCGCCGCGGCTAATCCTTCCGCACGCTTAAGTCCTCAAACTGTCCTTCACCTTCTTCGCCGCTGCCACAGAGCCCTCTTTGCTGCTGCCACCTTCTTTTTTCGCCAACTCCTCCACCGCTTTTCCATGGCGCCCAAACGCAGCAAGGGTCGCCGCGGGGATGCGCCACCGCCCGGGCCAGCTTTGCCTGCCTCTGCTGTCGACGAGGATGTGGCGACGCGGCTCCAAGGGTTCGTGCCGCTTACCTCCGTCCGGTTCCGCGCCGGCACCATAGTGCCAAGCCCCCGCGACGGGGAGATCGTGACCTTCACTTGGGCGATGCTGGCGGGGCTCGTCCCGCCGTACTCGGAGTTCTTCTTGGCGGTGCTCGCCTTCTACGAGATTCAGGCGGCACACCTTCCCCCCAACTCTATCGTGGCCCTGACCATCTTCGTCCACCTCTGCGAGATGTTCGTGGGGACGATGCCAAACCTCCCGCTCTGGCGCCGGCTCTTCACGCTGCATGCGAAGTCACGCCCGAGCGGGGCTGTTGGGAGCTGCTACTTTACGCTCCGCGACGCCGCCGCCTTCCTCCCGGTCACGGTCATGTCCAACTGGAAGGACTGGCACCGCCAATGGCTGTACGTGGAGGACTCCAGCGGTTACGACGATCTTGACCTCCCCGAGGGTCCCGCGGAATCCTTGCCACCGGGGTCCTTGCACGACGACTTCGGCGGAGCCGAGGAGATCTTTGATGGCGTATTCTTGAGCTCCGCCGCAATGGGCTCACCGGAACCCATGTTGCGGCGGATTTTTTGCGGCGCCGCCTTTGCCCGCTCCGCATGAGGGTTCGCCCCGCCTGGCAGTACTATGGCGATGACGACGGAGTCCGCCTCGTCCCCGGAGGTAAATGTTCCTCCAATCTTTTGGGTTTCTTGTCTTCTTGGAATGTCTTTTCTTTTGTCTTCCTGTGACTTATGGCTTCTTCTTCTCTTGTGCCCAAATAGAGAACGCGTCTTGAGAACGTGCTTCGGCGGTGGTGGCGGGGCTCTTGACCGCCCACCGGGCGATATCTCCTTACGGAGACCATCCGCCCTCTGCGGCGGGATCCGCTGGGCGCAATCGATGCTGCGCGCCCCCTATGGAGGTCTCTGGTCCTGCGGTCCAAGTGGCCGGGGGACCACTGCAGATCCGCGAGCCGCCCTCGGCGACCGCCAAAGCTTCATGACTCGCTGCCCTTCTGGCGTGGCGGCCGACTCGACCAGCGCTCTTGGGAAGCGCCGCCGATCCTCGTCGAAGATGATGAGGGCGAGGAGGAGAGGCGAGCCCAAAGAGAGCTTCGCCCGTCAAGTCTGGCGTCCGCCGCCTCCTCCGCCCCTCGGTGGGGGCCTGCTGCTCGCCGCCGCTCCGCCACGGGCGCGAAACGGCGACTCTTCTGAATCGGCGCCGTCTGCGCCGGTTTCTTCCGCTCCTTCTACGCCGACGCTTCTGGCTGCGCTTCTTGCGCTTGCCCGGCCTTTCGCGCAGCCGGTGCTTCTGCGCGGCACCACTTTCGCGCCAATACCCGGCCGACGGCGGTGACGCGATCGCGCCCACACCGCCTCCGCAACCAAAGCGGCTTACGCCCCTTCGACTTTTCGCTTTGGCGCGCCACTTCAGTTGGCTTTCCTGCGCACTTACGTACATTTTGCATTAGGGTTAGCATGCTACACGTTCGCATACCAACCACGCTCTCGCATCTTCGTGGGATAGAGCGGGCGCTGGGCCTCAAGCTTCATCCGCGACTCGCCGACCTCCGGCCGCCGCGCTCCTTGACGGAGGCGAGGCCTCCCGCCGCGAGATCGCGCGGAGACGAGGCTGGAGGAACATTCGGTCGTTACGCGGTAGACGCCAACGCCGTGGTGCCATCGCCGCCGGCGTTGGGCGCTTCTGCTGCGCTCCGCGCCCTCGCCCACACTGGCGACGCGGAAAACGCCTGCCTCGGCGGAGCGGACCGTCGGCAATGCAGGCGCGCTTGAAGAGGCGAAGCCGCGACGGGAGGCGGCGACCATGAGGTCGCGGCGGCGGCGCAAGCCGCCACGCCTCGCCACCAAGGTCGTCGAAGATCTCCGCGCGGAGCACACTGAGCGCCTCCAGGTGCTCGCCGACATGCTGCGCGCCGCCTACCACAGCTTCCGGGACGTCCTGTACCCACTGGGCGTCGCTTTGTATTCTCCGCTGCAGGAGACCGCCGCGCAGTATGCTGGGGCCGTGGGACGCGCCGCCGAGGCCTTGCGTGAGCTGCCGGCGTTGATGCGGGCGCGGTCGATCGAAGACGGTCGCCACGGCGCCCTCGAAGCGGCGCGGTTCATCTTGGGCAACTGCCTTGCTCAGAACGCCGCGTTCGACCTAGGCGCCGCCACCGGAGAGCCTTCGCGCCAGCTGGACCGGATCGAAGAGTCTCGGGTCGAGCTTGCCGCCAGCCGCATCTCTATGATGGGCGGCGCTGCGCCGGCAGAGGGCGATGAAGACGAGGAGTAGGCGAACTCCCATGCTTGTTTTTGTCTTGTACAAATCCTGTTAATGCAAACTTTTTGCCCTTTTGCCATGAGTCTCGATCAAACTTCGCGCAAACTCTCTTTATTTGCGAAAAGAAATGGGGCACCTGAACGCTAAAAAGCTTTAGACAGAACATTCTATTGAAAGTGAGCGCTTTTTCCTTAGGCATCTGGTTACTTCAACCCTTATGGCCTCTTTGCGAACCGACCTTAAACATTGCGTGGCGAGCACTTAGCTTCCGGAAGTGGTCTAGACGCCGGTGCCGCCGTTGGCGCATTGCCCAGACCGAGCCGACACACCAGGCTAGAACCCGCCTTCCATCCGCATCGCCTCGCCCAACCGCAAGCTGTAAGCATTCGTCTTTGCAACTAAGGGGCCATCAGCCTTAAGTACTTTCGCTACCAGCTTTCGATAGAATGCTTTCTAACAGACTTTTTACGGCTAAACAACTGATCGCCAAAAAGCTTTAGACTGAACGTTCTGTTGAAAGTGAGCGCTTTTTCCTTAGGCATCTGGTTACTTCAACCCTTATGCCCTCTTTGTGAACCGACCTTAAACATTGCGTGGCGAGCACTTAGCTTAGGAAGTGGTCTAGACGCCCGGTCGCCGTTGGCGCATTGCCCGAACCGAGCCGACACACGGGCTAGAACCCGCCTTCCATCCGCATCGCCTCGCCCAACCGCAAAAGTCGTAAGCGTTAGTCTTTGCAACTAAGGGCCATCGGCCTTAAGTACTTTTTTCGCAACCACTTTCAATGAATTTTTCTAATGACTTAAGGCGAAAAAACAGATGCCCACAGGAGACGAACTTATCTTTATATTGAAGATGGCTTTGTACAACGCAGCCCCGAGGCGAAGCGGGAAGGAGGAAGACCTCGCCGCTTCGGCTCCAAAGGAAGGCCAAAAAGCTCTTGGGCGCTACCTCGGGTAGAACTTCCTCGCTTGCTCGACGTTCCAAGTGTTCGCCAATTCATGACCATCCTCGAATCTGAGCTTTGGCCGAGCTCAAGGGAGATCAAACCACCTTGAAGAGGCCCTCCCATAGGGGAGACAGTTTGTTGCGGCCCGCCTGCGTCTGAATTCTACGCAAAACGAGGTCGCCCACAGCCAGTGTTCTCACACACACCCGTCTTGCTTCATAACGGCGCGAAGGTTCGCTGATACTGGCGGCCGGATCGCCGCCTGCATCTCGACCTCCTCCAGAGATTTACTTCATTCGATGCGGTCGGGGTCTCCGTCTTCACGAACGCCGCCACCCTTGGGAATCAAGGTGAGCTCCGACGGAGCACCGCTTGAGCCATACACCGAAAGAAGGGGTCTCGTCGGTGGCTCTGTTGGGAGTTGTCCGCGGCGCCCACAACACAATGGGGACTTCTTCCGCCCAGCTTGTCAAGCGCTTCTCGAGCGATCGAACGCCCTTGTTTTGAGCCCTCCGAGTACTTCGCGTTTGCCGCTCCACTTGCCCATTGCTCTTCGGATGCGCAGCGGAGGCGGCACGGCTTGGTACCCACTCTTCGCACAGATCTTGAAATCGGCACTTGAACGGCGCCGTTGTCGGTGATGATCCTGCTGGCGGCGCCGGCGGGCGAAGATGCTCTTCATGAATTTTATGGCGCGGCGGACGTGATCGCCCGCATCGGGCGTGGCTTCAACCCACTTGGTGAACTTGTCGATGGCGACGAACAGATGTGTGTAACCTCCGGTCGCCCGCGGGAACGGGCCCAGGATGTCCAGCCCCCAGACCGCAAATGGCCAGGAGAGCGGAATGGTTTGCAGCGTCTGGGCCGGTCGATGGATCTGCTTAGCATGAAATTGGCACGCTTCGCATCTCCTCACCACTCGAAGGCATCACGGAGGCGAGAGGCCAATAAAGCCGTGGCGGAATGCTTTCCCAACCAACGCCCGGCCTCAATGGCTCCGCGACATGCCTCCATGGATCTCGGAGAAATTGCACTCCCGCTTCCCGAGTGACGACTTCGCGAGAACTCCGTTTGCGCCCTAGCGTCTGAGTCCCCACCTACCGTATGTAGCACTTGGCCTTGCGCTGCTATCTTCTCGGCCGGCGCCGTCATCGGGATCGCTCCATCCCGCAGGTAGGCTAGGATCGGATCCATCCACTGACCTTCCCGGACGAGTGTGACGACGTTATGTACATTGTCGCCGACGTACTACTGCACGGCACGGCATTTACGCCTCAACCGCCTCGGCGCTTCTTCGCCTCCTCCCTCCAACCGGGGAGCTGCAGCAGGATTGGTGACGTCTCCTCCAGATGTGGGAGCTGCGTCAGGGAAAGCGTCGTCCTCGCCAGGATTGGGGGCTGCGACGGACGGCCGCGTAAGTCTCTCTTCAAAGACCCTAGCCGGAACGGGTGCCCTTGACGAGGTAATCTAGGACAGTTCATCCGCCATGTAGTTGTCGCGGCGAGGAACGTGCGTGAAGCCCAAGCCCTCGAAATGCCGCTCCAACCGGCGCACCTCCGCCAGGTAGGCCGCCATGGTGGGATCTGAACAAGTGAAATCCTTCCTCGCCTGGTTGATGACCAGGAGAGAGTCGCCTTTTACTTGTAGCCGCCGGATGCCTAGGGTCGAAGCCACCCCGAGCCCGGCGAGCGATCCTCAGATTCATAACGTTGTTGGTGGCGCGAAGTCCAAAGACCACCAGTGCGGACGACATCGCCGGTGGGAGACACCGAGCGGCGCCAAATGACCCCTCCGGTAGAACGAGCCGTCGAAGAAGAGAGTCCACGGCGAGGTCTTTGGGGTGTCTTCGGCTTCGTGTCCGCCGAGTCCACTTTCGACGAACTCCGCCAAAGCTTGCCCTTTGATGGCCGTTCGGGGAGCGAACTTGAGATCGAATTCCGCCAACTCCATGGCCCACTTGGCGTCTGACCCGTCGCCTCGCGGTTGAAGAGGATCTCCGCAAAGTACTTGGTCGAGACGGGTGACTTCTCGCCTCTGGAAGTAGTGACGCAGCTTCCGGGACGCCGTTAGCACGGCGTAGAGCATCTTCTGGTGTTGTGAATACCTTGTTTCGGCGTCGTGGAGGACTTTGCTGACGTAGTAGATGGGGCGCTGAACGCCTTCTCTTTCCGCCACCGACCGTCTTGACCGCTGGGGTTTGCCGGACGTAAGGATCGTGGCTCGCCCGGTTCGAGGCGACCAAGACAGGCGGGAAGTTAGATACTTTTTCAGCCCGTCGAACGACTCCTGCGCCTCCGCCGTCCACTCGAACTGGTTGGTCTTCTTCAGGAGCTTGAGTAGTGGGAGACTTTTATCCCCAGTAGCTATAAGCGGCCTAGGAAGTCGAGCGACCACCAAAGCACCGCATCCGCCAAGTCGCGTCGGGGGCTTCATGTTCTCGATCGCCGCGATCTTGTCAGGGTTCACCTCAATCCCCCTCTGGGAGACGAGGAATCCCAGCAGTTTGCCCGACGGAACGGCGAACACGCATTTCTCAGGATTAAGCTTGATGCAGTACTTCCACAGGTTGGCGAAGGTTTCTTCCAGGTCGCCGATCAACTCCTCCGCCTTCTTGGACTTCACCACCAGGTCGTCGACATACACCTCAAGGTTTCGGTCTATTTGAGGGCGATGAGCGATGTGCATGGCCCTCTGATAAGTTGGGCCTGCATTTTTCAGTCCGAACACCATCCTCGTGTAGCAGTAGACGCCCATGGGCGTCATGAAGGCGGTCTTGTCTTCATCTTCTTCGGCCATGCTAATGCGGTGGTACCGAGTGCGCATCCGAAGCCTGTTGCTTTCGCACCCGCCGTTGAGTCAACGATGAGATCGATCGCGGGCGGTGAGTCTGGTCCTTTAGGCACGCATACTGTTGAGGTCGGTGAAGTCCACGCACATCCTCCACCGCCTGTTGGATTTCTTGACGAGGACGGGTTCGCGAGCCACAGGATGGGCGACACTGCGAAGACCCCGCCCTTAAGAGCTTGTCCACCTCTGGCGGATAACTTCTCGCCGCTTCCACCGATCGCTTCCGGACCTTCGCATGACCGGTCGGCGCCGGGAACATCGCCAATTTGTGCTCAATCACCTCCACGGGACCCGGCCATGTCGGACGGTTGCCATGCAAACACGTCTGCGTTAGATCGGAGGAATGTGATGAAGCGCCTTCCTATTTGGCGCCGAGAGGCGCCACCCAACGGTCTTGCTGGTCTCGACTCACTCGGAGATCGCCTTAACCTCCGCGGACGAACCGGGAGGCACGTCTTCGCCGAGGAGCTCCCAGATTCAAGCCTCGGCCTTCGGCGCTGTCGCCCATAAGCGAGCGTCCTTGTCGCAGCGGGCGCCTCCGAGCGGTCCACTTTCAAGACGATGGGGCCAGTCGGCCCTGGAATCTTCACCACCATGTACGCATAGTGGCAAGCCGCCATGAACTTGGTTAGCGCCGGCCGAAGAATGGTAGCGCCGGTCGAAGCTCCTGCTGCTGAATCTGGAGCGCCTTGGCGACCCGGGTGGACAGGAGGTTGAGGGAACTCCCTCCGTCTACCAGCACCCGCCCTAGCTTTATATTCCGGACCGTGGGCTCAACCACGATCGGAAGATGTCGAGGTCGGCGATCTTGGTGGGTGATCACCGATCAACGCGATCGTTGCGCGGCGACCACGCCAACGCCTTCTTGACCCAAAGCCGGGCATGGCGGCGCACACCTCCCTCATCGCACGCTTAAAGCTAGCGTGGGACGGACAGGTGGCCGATCCGCCGTGGATGACGGCAACCGGCGCTCCGCTGCTTTGGAAATAAGCGAAGCCGCTTCCTTGCCCTTGCCGCTGCCGGACGCTTGCTGCTGCTCGTGGACGCGCTTGTCCACCAACTTGTTGATGACATGGCAATCCGCCAAGTCATGGGAACTGTTGCGGTGAATGGGGTAGTAAGCCCCGCTCCATTCGCGGGGACGGCGGTCTCACCCGCCGTCGCGGCCCGCGAAGCGCCGTGATCACGGCGGTCGCTTCGCCGACCTGCGAGACCGTCCTGCCGCCCGCCGTCGCCGCCGCCGCGCCCTCCACCATGACCTCCTTTCTTGTGCCGCCGCGCGCTTCGCCAGCGGCCGCCGCCGTCTTTGTCGTCGTCGTCGCTCGGCGGCCATGACTGTCGGTCTCGGCGCTTATGCGCTTCTTCTTGTCCTTCTGCCGGGATTTTTGAGGTCCGGCCTGCGCCTGCAGCCTTGTTGTGCCCGCCCGTGCAGCCGGGCGGACGCGAGCCTCCGCCTGGAGGGCGCACTTGTGCGCTAGGGTGCAGAGCTCTTCCGTCGTATTGATCTTGCGGGTGGCCATCTTCTCCTTGACCCTAGGGTCTCGGGCGCCTCTCTTGAATGCCGTGACAACGGCGTCGATGGAGATGTCAGGGATGGTGTTGCGGACCTGACTGAAGCGCCGGATGTAGTCGCGCAGCGACTCTCCCTTCTTCTGCTCCACGTTATGGAGGTCGTCCTCGACTCCGGGCTGCTCAAACGTGCCCTGAAAGTTGGTGATGAAGAGCTCCGAGAGCTCCTTCCACGACCCCACGGATTCCGGGGGCAGGTTCATGAGCCAAGAGCGGGCTCCGCCGGTGGGAACGGCAGGGAAGTAGTTCACTGAACCTTCCCGACCCTCCACCTAGGCCGCATCACCGTAGTGTAGATCTGCAAGAACTTCGTCGGGGTTGGTGGAGCCGTCATACTTCTCGATGGGGTGGGCGGAACCTCTCCGGCCCTTTGGGCGCGGCGCAGCCTTCAAAAGGCTCGGCGGCGAACTTCGAGCCTCCTGCTCTGGATCGCCTCCGTCCGCCATGCCCGCCCGTCCGGGCGGCGCCCAAGAGGCACCTCCTTCTCCGCGGAGGCGGCGTCGCGGGAACCCTCCTGGTCCCCACGGGCGGCAGCGTCGGCGCGGTCACGCACCCGGTCGTGCCGCCTGCGGAGCTTGTCGCTCAGGTCTTGTCCTTGTTGCAGATGGCGGTCCTCCAAGTGGGACCGGAGATCCCGCCTCCCTTTGTCGCCTACCCGCCGAACCCCGTAAAGGATCGCCTGCTCGACGTCTGGCCCCGCCCCCTCCCGCCTGGAGATCTGCGAGAGGAGTGCGAGGGCAGGAAAGAACGAGAAGAAGCGGAAACGCCGGTTCCCGCCCCTCCCGAGACTTGCAACACCGCCGCGGCGGCATCGACGTAGCGGTCCAAACTGGCCAACCACGGAGCCGCCGGGGAGTCCGGAGTCACCGGAACCGGTGGGTTGTCCAGGAGGGCCCTGGCCGCATGGAGGTTCTGTGCCGGAGTGTACTTCTCCAAGGCCAGGCGCCGCCTAGCTTGGCCGGGGCGACCGTCGCCCGGCGATCCATCCGCCATTGCGCGGCCGACGCCATGCAGCTGCTCTAGCGGCCGCCTCCTGGTCCATCGCGGACTGCTGATCCGTCATTACCGCCTGAAGAGAGGTCGAAGAACTCGAACCGAAGCTAGCGCTCCCCTAGCTGGCGCGCCACTGACGGCGTGTTCACCGCTCAACCACTGCGGATCACACCCCTAGTCAGATTTCTATCCTGCTAGCCTATCGGCCGAGCTCAGTTCGATTGAGCGCTGGACGTAGCAAGGAGCAACACACGAGGATTACCCTGGTTCGGACCCCCTTGCGGGTAATAGTCCTACTCCTGCTGAGCCGTAGCTCTTTTTTGGTTGTGGTTGAATGAGATGTGGTTACAAAATGCTTTTTTACGCAACCTGCTCTCTCGTACCCTCTCCCCTCTCTCTCTTCCCCTTTTATACAAGCCTTGAACTGACGGAGAGAGCCGAAGGGGTAGGCGATCTGATTCTCTCGGTGCAATCGACAGACACGACAGAAGAGACGCAAACGTGCCGCTGCCTTACGCCACAGCATGGCCGCCGCCTCGCGTGCCATAAGTGGCCTCGACCCGCATGAACACTGCTTTGGTGAGGCTGCGGGTGGGGCCCACCTGCTCCTCCCGACGGGCGGCCATCTTAAGCAAACCTTCTCTCTGCGGTCAATTCCTCTGCGCCCACGGTGTGGATACCGCCGGACTGCGGGGATCATCAGAAGCGTAATCATCTCTTGTTTGTCTATCCGCTGCGTGGCGTCGCACAATGCGCTGCTTCTGCAGCAGCGAAGACCTTTGCCCAGAAGACTCCATCTGCAACGCTCCCTGCCACGCGGGCTCCACTTGACAATGGGGGGCCCTAGGCGCGCCGAGGGGCTCGCCCACACGCCCGCCTGACGTATGGGGCCCTCGCCCGCAGACAGACGGCTCTCGCGACACGCTGGGCTCGATCACCCGCTTCGACGTGTGGGGCCCTCGCTGGCCTTCTCGAGGGGCTCGCCCGCACGCTGGGTTTTGTCGCCCGCCCAACACGTGGGGCACGCTTGACCGCCGAGGGGGGCTCGCCCTGCTGGGCTCGACGATCGCCCGCGACGTGTGGGGCCCTCCCCGGCCTGTGGGGCTTCGCCATCGCACTGGGGCCTTGTCGCCCGCTTTGATCGTGGGGCCCGCTTGACCGCCGAGGGGCTCGCCCACGCCTGCTGGGCTGATCGCCCGCTGACGTGTGGGGCCCTCGCCCGGCGCTACTGAGGGGCTCGCCAGCATGGGGCCTTGTCGCCCGCCGGACGCGTGGGGCCCTCTTGGCCTTCTGTGGACTCTTCATACCCTGGTATTTATTACACCGACAAGGCCATTATTCTTTTCAAAAATACTAAAAAAAATTTGTTTTGGCATTACTTTCATTTCTAAGTATGTACTTAGCCCATTATTTTTTTTCCAAAAAACAAAAAAAATATATTTTTACATTACTTTCATTTCTAATATGTAATTAGCCCATTATTCTTTTCAAAATACTAAAAAAAAATTTTTGGCATTACTTTCATTTCTAAATATGTTGCCATTATTCTTTCCAAAATATTGCTTCCATCTTATAAATTCTTCAAAATGCTATTACATGATAACATAGTTCATACAACCACATAGGTCATCCTAATCATTTACATTTTTGTCTTTACAATTCTTCCTTCATCGTGATCGCTACCATGTGTGGGCGACCATGCCTATGTCATCCGGGATGCTTAAGTCAACATCTACGCAAATGGAGGGATCTCATCGAATCGATCGTACTCTTCCTCGTCAATAACGCCCTCTACTCCGACAATCCTTCGTTTGCCATGGAGAACCACGTGTCGCTTTGGTCGCTCCTTCTTCTTGTCTTTGATTTGATTCTTCTTTGATGCGCTTGACATGTCCAATACGTGAAGACCGGTCTCACCTCGTTCATGAGAACAAATGGTTCTCTCAAGTAGCCGACTTCTTGGAGGTCGACGGTAGTCATGCCGTGTTGTCGACATTCACGCCGCTGCGTTTAGTTTTACCCATTGGCACTTAAACAATGGGACCTTCAAAGGCCCATAGTCGAGCTCCCATATCTCTTCTATGAATCCATAATATGTGTCCACCCCTGCACAGATTGTCGGGCGCTTCTATACTGACACCATTGCTCGTTTGTGCTATTGTTATCTTGTGATCTCGTAGAATGTGTAACCATTTATATCGTATCCTGCCATCTCACTATTTCAACGGATGGTCCCGAGGCGAGGCGTGTAAGCTGCTCATTATTAGACTTGCTCTTGAGGATATGATTTTGTAACCATGCTACCAAAGAATCCATGTGTCTCAAGTTATCCACGTGTCGTCTTCTCTCGGGGCCGGAGACGAGAGCATTCTTATGTTGGAGGACATACGGGCTGACTCGCCGATTGCTTCAACACGTTGAAATGTGCTTGCTTAAATGTTCAAGATCGTTGCATGCAACTACTTTTCTTCCAAGTGTCCCTTTACCTCGTAGCTTTGCCTCATGGCGTGATATAGGACGCCGATGGGGTCTAGATCATCAATGTAGTCCACACGAACTCGACCACCTCCTCTGTCACATAACCCTCGGCAATGCATGCTTCTGACCGAGAACGGTTACGTACATACTTCTTTAGTACGCTCATGTACCTCTCGAAAGGGAACATGCTGTGGAGATAAACGGGCCCAAGAATACCTATCTCTTTGCTTAGATAAACAGTGAGATGAACCATGATATCAAAAAAGGCAGGAGGAAAGATCATCTCGAGGCTAACCACACTTTGTACCACGTCAGCCTGCAACTCACCCAGTTTTTTTGGATCGATGACCTCCTGGGAAACAGCGTTGAAAAACGAACACAACTTTATGATTGTTCCCCTTACCCACTCGGGCAGTACACCTCTTAAAACCACGGGGAGCAACTGTGTCATCAGCACAAGACAGTCATGGGATTTTAGATGTACAATTTTGATCTCTTTCATATTAACGAATCTCTTTACGTTCGACGAGTATCCGGAAGGGACCTTCACACTGCTAAGACACTCTATCACGCTTTTTTTCTCTTCTTTGCTTGGAGTATAACTTCACGGCCGTGGGTACAGCTTGTTCCGTACCTCTTTTTTCGTGGTGTAGGTCCTTCCCGATACCCAGACTTCAAGGTCGCTCCGAGCACTCACCGTATCTTCGATTTCCGTCAGATCTATATATCCTAGGAAGCTCACACGACGCTCTGGTGATGTGCATGAAGTCCAAAGGAGTGGCGAACATCCAAATCTTCCCATAGAAGGCAAGTCCCAAAATATTGACTTCTTCTTCCATATGGGTGCATGGCCATCCTCATCATTCGCATGCATTTGCTTCCTGACCCTTTCCAAAACTACCTTCAGATCCTTCACCATAGCAAACACACGATTGCCACTTCGATGCCTCTACCGGGAACGATGTTCTTCCTCCCGTTAAATTCCTGCGTTTCTTCCGCAACGCTGGGGTTCAACAAGAAACCCGCGATGCCCCATGTACACCATCTTTCGAGAGCCTTTCATGTACGTGCCATCGGTTTGATCCAAACATCGCACACACGCATTGAAGCCTTTGCCGCTTAGGCGAACAGTTACCAAGCGGCGGCCATCGTTGATTGTTACAAATAACATTGCACGCAGTTGAAATACTCCCTTTGTATTCGTGAGACCTTTACACCGCTCCATAACGCTTTCAAGATATTCTACCAAAGGTTTCGGTGACATCGATATCATTTCCGGGTTGCTTGGGCCCTTGGATCAACAACGACATCATTATGTACTTTCTCTTCATGCATAACCATGGAGGAATATTATACACACATAGTGTGATCGCCAGTGCTATTGTCGCTTTGCTCATGTCTCCGAAAGGATTCATCCCATCGGTACTCAAACCGAACCTTATGTTTCTCACCTCGTCTGCGAAGTCTTTGTACTTCGATCGACCATCCTCCATCATGAGCCATCTGCGGATGCCTAAACATTCCGTCGACCTTCGCTCTTCTTTGTGCTAACGCATCATCTTCGCATGCGCTTTGTTTGCAAACATACGCTCCAGCCTTGGAATCAGAGGAAAATACCACAACGCTTTTGCCGGTACTCTCTTCTTCACACGCACCCCATCTATTTCACCTGGATCGTCACGCTTCGTCTTATATCGGGGTTCCTTGCACACTGGACAGGCATCCAAGTCGGCATATTCACCGCGATATAGGACACGATCGTTATGACATGCATGTATCTTCCGTACTTTCAATCCTAAGGGACACATAACCAGTTTGGCTTGATACGTGGATTACGGCAGGTGTTATCTTTCGAGCAACTTCTTTATGAGCGACAACAACTCATCGAAACCCTTATCCGACACACTATTCACAGCCTTCCATTGCATGAGCTCCGATTGTAGTCGTAGCTTCTTGTGCCTGACCATAATTTGGGTACAAAAGAGTTCTCTCGTCCTCCAACAATCCTCGGTACTTCCTATATTGTTTGTCCTCTCGTGATATCTCCTCTCACGTCCGCAAAGATCCGTCCAGTCATCATCCACACCAAACCGATCACCTTGTGTATCTTCTACGCCCTCGTATGTCGTCGCGTCGGGCATACCATCATATGTCACTTCCTCTTCATCGGCTTCTTCTTCGTCTTCTATGTTTGGTATGCTCTACTTCGTGGTGGTGAGTCCAACATGTATAGTTCGGCATGAAACCTCTCATCAACAAGTGGCCTCAGATCCGTCCTCGCATTGAGTGCTCTTTCTTGTTGTTTGCAATCTACGCACGGACACCGCATTTAAGCTTCACGGAGGCAAGTCTCAAATACGACTTCAAGAAAAACATTCACGCCATCGATGAACTCCCTTGTCCGACGATCCGCATACATCCATTGCGGTTCATCTGCACCAATTAAATTAATAAGAACACTTATTATATTTTTCAAATTGAAATATTTAACTCGAAATAACTAATTGCTATATTTTTTAATTACCTCTAAATTTTCTTGATTTTTATAGCTAAACCAACTAAATTTCACAAATTAAAAAACTTTTTTCAAAAATATTTTTAATTACATTTCATACCTCCCATAAAGTATTACCTACCTAGCAAAAAACCTACATCTATTTAGCTCTATAGCAATTGAAATAATCACCCTACCTACTATTTTAAACTAATGTGAAACTAAAACCATCCAATAGATTACCACATTGCCTCAAAAGATCTAGAAGGGAGAGCTAACTAAGGCACCAAGTTAGATCTTGCTCTCTAAAACAAATAATCACCCCTACCTTATACATTATTAAAAAAGAATACAAAACTAATATGAGACTTACAACCCCCAATAGATCTACATCTTGCCTCAAATTATGAAGAGAGAGAGAGAGAGCTATAGCAAAACAAACACCCTTCAATTCAAACAAGATTATTCAATATTTCTCCATATCAATGCAAAAAGATAAGCAATGTCTACATGAAAATGATGTTGAGACCATGTTTACTTACCTTGGAAACCTTAATTTAGAGCTATTAGCCAATTAAAATTTTAAAGACTCTCCCTGCATGAACATTTCGGCCGTCGATTATCTCACATGATCTACTTTCGGGGAGGAAGAAAGGGTTAAATGCGCTGGGCGGGAAGAAAAAAGCATATGCAAGCGGTTCGTGATACAAACCGCTTGCACGAGATAGACATTATAAACGGTTCAGACATTACGAACCGCTCTAGAGGATTGCAAGCGCTTGGTGATCTGAACCGCTTATAGTGTGATATCTCGCAAGCGGTTTCTATCACGAACCGCTTGCATATGCCCTTTCCCGCCACCTCCCACCCATGGCCACGAACCGCTTGGCGCGGTCGGTCGCAGCGAGTTAAAGCGAACCGCTTGTGATGGGCCGTTTTGGAAGCCCCGATCCGCAGTAGTGTTCTACTACTTCAACGCGACGGCGTTCGTGACGTCGCTGGTGATGATCATCCTGCTGCTGAACAAGCTGTTCTACCGGTCGGAGGCCAGGGTGGCGGCGCTCACCCTCACCACCATGATCGACCTCATGAGCCTTGTCGGCGCCTCCATCGCCGGCTCCACCCGCGACATGCCCTCCTCCATCTACATCATCGTCCTCACCTGCTTCCTTTTCGTCTGCGTCATCTACCGTCAATTCGTGAGAAGCTAGCTGTTAATTCCGCTCACGTACGGATCACGTCCTTGTGTGTTGTGTTGACGACTTGGTGTAGGATTCTGCCCAACATCTGCTACATCGTCTTTGTTCACGATCTTGTGTTTGATATAAATTTGGCGGAGAAAGTCGGCTTCCGTGACGAGCACATGAAGAACAGGGTGAGGACGGGCAAGAAGAAGGAGGCCGAGGAGGAGAGCAGGAGGGCGGCGGCGCCGACGAGGGCCGCAAGGAAGAACCCGTGCTTCTGCTGCACGTGCTGCAGGGCGTTCAAGTACGATGCCGAGTCAATTCGGGTGGCCCACTAGGTCGAAACGCAGCGTGTATTAAAAATTTCTTACTTTTAATGTGGGAGCTCTCGCGTATGTGCATACGAGGAGAGGTAGAGAGGCAAGAGGGGGAGAGATGACAAGTAGGTTCCACAAAGAGGACCTAATGTGTTTCTCAAAAAAAAAAAAAGAGGACCTAATGTCTTTGCTGCACGCTGCCTAGCTATGAACTACTAATTCATTGGGCTAGCGGGTTGCATGTCCTAAATCATCTTATTATACAAAGCGCTAGCTTTGCCTCCGACCACGCGCCACGTCGCTAGCGTCCCCGCGCGCCACGTCGGTCGGAAAATGGCGGCCATCCGATCGCGGCCGTTCGCGCCATCCAGCCGTTCACCCATACTTTATATATAAAACAATTTTTGCCGGAAAAAAGAAAGCAAGGCGTGGCCTTTGCTTAGTTGGTTTCGGGTGCCGGATCTCGCGCAACAGGCCAGGGTTCGAATCCCACCTCCTCCCCCTTTTAAAGTTTTTTTTGGGACGTCCGATGGGCTTTCGATGGTTGATCAGCGCTGCGGCCGATGAGCACATAGTCCACCTCTCGCGCGTCTCGCGAGCCACAACCCTAGCCGCCGCCTCCCCGCGTCTCCCTTGGTCTCTCCTCCGCGCCCTATCTGCCGCCTCCCCCCAATGCCTCGATTGCCCTCCCCGTCGCCGCCGTTTCTTCCCCAGCACGCCCTGCCCTCCTTCCATCGTCTCCATCCCCTCCCCATGCCTCCTCGGTCGCTGTCCTCTCCCACTGCGGCTGGATCCGGCCTCGCCTCGCTCCGGTGGGAGAAGGGGACGAAGACGGAACCCTAGCGCTGGGGCGGCTTCTCTTCAACCTGGCGTCGAAGGCATCAGCGAAGAGAACTCCGTCGACTGGCTCAGCGGCGCCCTCCAGATCAGGTTAGGGTTCGGGCTCGCCCCTCCACCCGCACCCGCACCGCACTTCCCGTTCCCACTCTGCCTGGGATGATTGTTAAACCAAGCAGCAGTGAATTGTGAACTCTTTCTTCTTCGATTCAGCCGGATCCGTGAGATCCCAGCCTCTAGCGGCTTCAATCTGGTTCATGGTGTATTTTGCTTGGATTTTTTTTATGTGTCTTTTTTTTGGTGGGGATTGGAGCGGGAAGGAGAAGAAGGATTAGTCGACGGCGATCTTCGAGAGGAAGAAGTCGCCGAACCGGCTGGTGGTCGACGAGGCCACCGATGACGACAACTCCGTCGTGGCGTTGCACCGGGACACCATACAGAGGCTCCAGCTCTTCCACGGTGACACTGTCCTGCTCAACGTCTGGGCTGCCTCTATCATATGGTTCTTTTTTTATTTGTCATGAATATGATTATTTCCTGTTTTAATTTATTTCCTACAGAAATGGGCACGGGGGAATTTATTTGTATATGAGAATTATATTTTAATCCACTTGCTGATCAACAAAGGAACCATATTCCTTGTTTTAATACACTTGCTGATCACTGTAATTTAAAATTCATAGAGAATTCGATCTAATTGGTTCCATGCACTCATGTAAATAATAACCATGAGCCTAAAAAAAACTAAACTCTAGAAGAGCAACCATGCTAACAGTATTTCTATTTTTTTCTAATGAAAACTACCTCTAAGCAATCTTGGAACAATTGATATTTTCGTATGTTTACGATTAGTTTCACAAGTACAGAATCAAAAAAGGAAGGTTAAAGTTCAGGAAGGCAAACCAAGTAAGCATAATGCATAGCATAGTGTTCACCATTAATTCTAATGTTATGGAAGGTAACTTTCTATGAGATAGGCATCATGTATGTGTTTTTGTAACTCCTCTTTTTGCAATGCCATATAACTATTATTCTCATAAACAAGTTATGATATAAGAATGTATTTGAAATTTAGAAAAATACAACATACACAGCTTACTGGTTGCTAAATAAAAAATTGAAGGAGTTATTTTTTCCCCCCATTGCCACTTCTATGTGAAATTAGTTTGCAGACTATGTTCTTATGCATCGTACTCAGTCAGTTCAGCTGCTGCTAGAAAAACCAGTTTTTTAAAAAAAATTCCATCTTGTATGGAATCTTATGAAATCTTAGAGTTAAGACTTTTACTATGCCCTACACTTATTTCTGGACATCGTTAGTGCTTACATTGTTGTGTTGTGCATAATATAAAAGAGAGATGTTATTTTCCATTAGGACAGCATAACACCGCCTACAATTAGGTTCGTTGGTGAGAGATAGTGTTTGCCACTGTTGCTCCCTCTTATTGACTCAAATTAGTTTCTTGGCACTAAAAAAAAAGCTGACAGCTCTACCGTTCGTCCTTTTCTGAAAAATATATTGGACACTTATCGTCCATCCGTTTCCAAAAAATCGATGGTCTACCTCCAGTATTAGTATTAGATTGTTCTTTGTTTATCGGTTGTTTTCCATGCTAAACAGAGGTCCTTGGGTTAGAGACATGCTGATTTGATGATAGGAAAATCATACAGTGTAGGACATGCATGTTATATGCAAAATGTAATTAGTGATTTTCTAAGCGTACATTCAGCTATCGTTTTACAAGGCAATTAAATAATTCATGCTTTGTTCTCAAGAATGAATTTTTTTTGCAGATTTATGTGCCATCGCAGCATTCTAAGAAAATATATTGCTTACGAACAAGGATTTAGGCCTGAAGGTAAGCAATTTGCTAATGCACAACTCTTCTAGCACAATTCTGCTATTGACAGAGCACAACTTATTAATTGTACTGCTGACACTTAAAGCCTGACTTATTAAAAGACATATTGTTTTCTGTTGTTAATTCGTAAGGCTCTGCTTTATAAATTACGCTATTGTTGTATGCTATTTGCAGTGAACGTGCAACCATCTGATAGTTAGTAGAACTACCATTTTAGGCTCTCTTTTAGGGGGCAAAGCTCTATTCGTAATATTCTTGTGTAAAGAGCTATGGGTCAAAAGAGTGTTAATATAGATTTCTCTGATTACATTTCGTGTTTTTCTTTGCTTTATTTCATTGCACTCATCTGTTAAAAAAGTTGATTTCTAGAGTTAAATGGTTACTTTCTATAGGTTGGTCATGGTGGCGGTTGTAAAAAAACAAGATTATATTTCCTATTACCCGAAGACAATAGCTTATGTGAGTATGGTGTGCTGTTCTCAGTAAAGTAAAAGAATATATTGGATAATCAGTATTGAAACTTTTGAACATGTCATTGTGGTGTCATGCAGAGGCCAATATTTTGAGGCTTTATAGATATGTAATTGTCTTGTCATGTAGCTGTGTAATTCTATATAATTTTGTTAGAATCATGATGGTTTAGCCTCTAGGCCACGCTGGACCTAATTATACTATCTGCTTGGAAGCACATATATCATCAAATCTGATTTCCCCGCTTGTTTATACTATCACATAAAGCTCAATCATAGCATATACACACCATAATACTTAATCTAAGCTTAATTACCTACGGCGCGCCGCGGGCGCGCTTACCGTCCTAGTACAACATATAGGGGAATAAAAAATTGAAAAGAAATGTGGATTCACGTGATGTATGTAAGTTGCTCGAGAAGCAACAGTGCTTGTATACTCCCTCTAAAATACTATTTATGACATCAGCTCTAAAACTATGGAATAGATACACGTGATGTATATGTAAGTTGCTAGAGAGGAATAAATGACATGCTCTAAACATGAATAGTATGACCCAGGGACATAAAAATAAGAAAGAACAACAAACATGGCAACTACCTCTAAGATGTAGAATTCAATTATTTCAAAATATATTTGTGACTTAAAGTTTAGAATTTTGCTTGGCACATTTCTCAAGCATCAATTATTTATGAATAGAGCAAGTACCAATTAGGTTGGTTTTTTTATTTTTCTTTGAATGCTATTTGTGAATATTTACGGTGTTTACGCGAGGTACTACAGTGTTATTTCAGTAAATATAATATTTTGTATGAACATGCATGGTATGGTATTGACAAATACGAAATTATTTCGGATGGTTTCTATAAATTCGTAACTACAGATATCGATGCAAACAATAGGGCAATATATGTGTGTGTCCCCTATTTGTTGGCTTGTAAATTTAGTGAAGCTTGCAATGTTCCTAAATTCTATGGACTCTGTAAATCTTGATGACTTCATAAAATAATTGTTATTCTTTTCAGTTCGCTATTATTTAAGCTAGCCGCCATGATGAAATTGGTAGGCACACTGCTCTTAGGAAGTAGAGCATTCGACTCTCAATTGCAACATTCTCAAAAAGAATATAATATATTAGAAAATGGGTTAACTTTTTTTCGACAATTAGGAATTAGGCTTCCTGTTGAGCTTACTTTTTGAATGAGGGATCAGAAAGGCCTCTTTCTGCCACGGTGGGGTTTTCCGAGATGTCAAAGAGATCTAGATGTAGAAAGGCAATAAACAATTTAAAGGAAGAACACACAAATATTTTTATCCTAGATCAGCCTTTCACAACAAGGATGATAGCACTACATCTAGTGCTTTGTTCATATGGTGGAAGAAAATGTGTATAATTTGTGTAAGCTTCTCTTAGGCCGCCCATCTCTGATGCCTCACGTAGGAAGTGTATTTATAGTATGTGTCGGGGATAAAATTACGGCCCATTGCCATGGCCCACACTCACTCGACGGCCCAATCGAATGTACCTACCAAGGCCTAGCTCCTGGAAGGTTCTATCCGCCCATGTGTGTCTTCTTGAAACGCCTTCTGGTGGCGAGATGCGTAATGGTCAAGGAATCGTGTTTGAGTCCGACTCGAACAGAGTTCTGCACAGCTACGTGAAGACCGGACGTTGGTTTCTCGGATTGGAGCGGACGTCGTGATCCTCAAGACTAGGAGTATGCCTTATCCGCCTCGGGATATATTTGGCATGTATCGAGTTCGTTCATTTATCTCGTAGTTAGCCCGAATTCGATATTCCTTGGTAGGTCGGTTTGCTTCGCACTATATAAACAGGGCCCTTTGGCGTTTAGGGATCCACGCATCGAAGTTTACATCTTAGCATCTCATAGACACACGATCTTCGCTTGTATTGTCGCCATAATCTCGCCGAGACTGCTTAGTCTCGTCGAGCCACCTCTGTATTCATTTCGATATATAAGAAAGGCCGGGCGTGGGGCTATTATCTCTCCCGAGAGGCTGAACCAGATAAAACCCACATCTCTCTTACGTTCTTTGTTAAGTGGTTGTTCGGCGTGTCTCTATCTCACTTATAAAGAACCTTAGCGACTTGAGATCGTTATCTCAACCGTCGACAACCGGGCGCCGTCCGTGGGAACTCGCAGACGAACATGTCGAACTCTATCGTGACCAGAGATTCTTCCCGAGGACTACGACTCGGCGGCGGGATGTCTCTTCCTCGCCAGATCGATCGATCCTTCGACCTTGATCGCCTTCGGATCTGTTCCTAGCTCCGTGCTCGGGATCGGATCTCTCGCGCGGCGACTCTTCGCCCGAAGCGCGTCTGATCCCAACGAGCTCCATGCTCGGGCCGGATCTCTCCATGGCCGGCGACTCTTCGCCGGGCCTTGTCTGTCTCCCATGACGAAGCTCGCCTTCGAGGCCGGATCTCTTCGCGGCGGCTCTTCGCTCGGCGCGTTCGTCTGATCCCGACGAAGCTCAAGCGCTTCGAGGCCCGGATCTCTTCAGCACGCGGCTCTTTCGCTTTCGGCGACGTCTGTCTCGCGACGAAGCTCCGTGCTTTCGGCTGGATCTCTCGTCTTGGAACGACTCTTCGCCGGGCCTTGTCTGATCCCATGACGAAGCTCCGTGCTTGAAATTTGGATCGCCAAGCCGGCGACTCTTCGCTCGTCGTCGCGTCTGTCCCGCGACGAAGCTCGCGCTCGAGGCCGGATCTCTTCAAGGCGGGCGACTCTTCGCCGGCGTTCGTCTGATCCCATGACGAGCTCCGTGCTCGGGTTTGGATCTCTTCGCAGGGCGACTCTTCGCCGAGGGCGTGTCGTCCCGTGATGAGCTCCGTGCTCGGGATCGATCAAAACTCCTTCCGGATCCCGGTGTTTCTGGCGGTGGATGACGGAGAGAGTGACCAAAGACTTGGAGCGTCGACCCGGCCGTGAGTTCCTCGTGTAGGTCTTCGTTTCCTAACTTCGCGCTTTTTCTCAAACTTCGCGCCTTAGTTCGTCCATGTCTCTCGGGCTGCCATCTAAAGTTCAACCCATTGAACGGTGAATGTTCATGGCCCCCTGCGGCCTTTCTCACCACTCGTCTTCTCAGACTACCTTACTCTCTGGTAACACTTGATGGCTGCCCGGTCTTGTGAACTCTTGGCTCCGCATCTTGTGGTTTCCACTCAGTAGCTAGTTTCAACGAGTTCCTAAACTCAGAGTTGCGTAACACGGCTTCCAGCCTTGCGGCTAAGTCTGCTCTCTTAAGCCCTCCGCGGCAGAGGCACTTACCGCTCACGGCATAACCACTTGGCAAAGCCTGCTCTCGTAAGCCCTCCGCAGCAGAGGCACTTTCCTTGTTCGGTTACCCTCGGAATCGCCTAACTTACGTTAACGAGCAGTTCCTGGAACGAGTCGATCAGGATAGGGTGTCGCTCTATCTCTCTACGCACGTGCTTGAAGTCGCAAACTCAGGTCTTCATGCATCGTCCGTACCGGGGGCTAGGGTGTCGCTCTTTGGCTTGTGCACCTGTTTGAGTTCGCAAAATCAGGTCCTTGATCAGCTGCACAACGGGGGCTGGGAGTTAGACTAAGCGTTCTACCGGTTTTCCTTAAAACTTTCTAGCGCTGTTGGCCTTGCTCTTGGTTTCCTGTTCGTTCTCGTCCTTGTCTTTTCTTTGCTTTTTTGTTTGGAAAAATTGCTCGGTCGAACTCTCGCTCGATTCAAGCTACTTTTTCGGCGGTCTTGAGTTGCTTCGGCTAGCTCCTCGGAGGATCGCTTCTCCTCGGTCGATTGGGACTTGAGCTGAATTTCGGCAACCCCATGACGTTTTGATTTTCGGTTCCTTTCCTTAGCTTTGGTTTTCCAAAACCTCGTTGGTCTTCGCTCCGTGGCGCTCCCCTGTCTTGAGCATGTCTTTTATTTGGCAACGATGCATGCAGCTCCGGTTAACAAAGCGGTGCACCACCGGGGAGTTCTCGCCCGCCTTAAGTCGATTCTCATCGCAACGGGCATGCCCACCGTAAGCTGATTCTCATCGCAACTGGCACTCCTGGCGCCGGTTCTGCACCCTCCGAGGCAACACCGAGGCAACACCAACGCTGCACGGGTCCATGCCCGGATAAGATTTCGCCTCGCACGTCTTGCCTGCGGTTAAGGTCCCGATCGTCTTCCCTGGTTAGCGGTCTTAGCCACGGTGGTTGACTTTACCGCGACACGTATTTTTTATCCATGCTACGTCCTTCCATGCTACGGTAATCCGGAGCAACGCACCACCTACGGAGTCCTGCCCATCGTAAGCCGATTCTCATTGCAACGGGCACTCCTAGCGTCGGTTCCGCATTCGCCGAGGTGACACTAACGCTGTCGAGGGACGTACCCGAAAAAAATTATGTCTTATGCGGGTAGGTCGTTTTTACGTGTTTTCCAAAACTCGCTTTGCTCTTCTTAGAGCCTGTTCTTACTCTTTTTCTTTTTTTCCTTTCTTTGTCGCGTTTCTTGTTAGTTTCTGCGAAATCCAGGGGCGAAACGTCGAGACTCTGGTGACGATCATGGCGAGGTTCGATCTTCCCCACCAAAACCGATGTTCGCATCCTCTCTTTTCGGGTTTGCTCGCGCATGCCTGTGGATCGATTCATTTCACCAAGATATGATTTCGCCTTTGCCGACCTTTGCCTTCACAGGTTCGGCTAAGTCAAGGTAGTCGCCACCAACGGAGTCCGCCCACCATAAGCCGATTCTCATCGCAACGGCATGCCCATCGTAAGTCGATTCTCATCGCAGCGGGCACTCAGCGTCGGTTACGCACTTGCCAAGACAACGCTATCTTGTCGCAAGGAATACGTCATGGGTAAAGCGTTGATTTCACACGTTCTCTTGCGGCTCGATCAGTCGGGTTGTGATTCACCTCGCGGGCGACTCTTGGCCGGGCGCGAGCTCTACCGCACGTCTTCGCTGGTCGTACTACGGTTCCTTTAACGAGCTCCGTGCTCGGGGACTAGATCTCTTTACCTGGTTCCTTCGACGAGCTCTACGCTCTGGGACTGGGTCACCTTTTCCCTCGTATGCATTGTCTGCTCCTAGCACACGATCTACATCTGGGGGCACATCACTTTCGCTCCTGAGCATAACGTTTGCTCGAGAGCGCTATCTCTATTTCCTCGGGCAAGCTCTAGCCCGAGAGATGATTCCTCTATTTTCGTTTATGCTTCCTAGGCATCTGAATGTCTGGAAGCAGCAGCACGAGTCCGTCTCGCGACTTGCTATGTTCATTCTCCCGGAAGATCTGATCTTACCGGATGCGGTGGTACGCTCTTCACTACCAAGAATACAATCCCTCCTTAATGATGTTCAGTCTCAAGGAGATGATTCATCTCACCTAAGGCTCGAGTGCTCTGCTCGGATAGATGTGCTTTCCTGGTCGACGCAACAGAGTTGCTCGGCGCCGGATGTGTTTGTTCGGTCCCGAACGAGTCTTGTTCGGTTGAACCATAACCTATTCGTAGCAGGAAAAATACCCTCTTTGTGACTTAGAGTCTCAAGAGGAAGACCCCACTCTAGTGAGTCCTTCCACTTCAGTCTCGGGGGCTAGCTGTCAGGGATAAAATTACGGCCCATTGCCATGGCCCACTCCCTGACGGCCCAATCGAACAGCCTACCAAGGCCTAGCTCCTTGGAAGGTTCTATCTGGCCCATGTGTGTCTTGCCGAACAGCTTCCTGGCTGGCGAGATGCGTAATGGCCAAGGAATCGTGTTTGAGTCCGACTCGAGCGAGTTACTGCTGCTACGTGAAGGCCGGGGCGTTGGTTTCCGGATTGGAGCGGACGTCGTGATTCTCAAGACTAGGAGTATGCCTTATCTGCCTCGGGATATATTTGGCATGTATCGAGTTTGTTACGATCTCGTAGTTAGCCCGGCCCGATATTCCCTTGGTAGGTCGGTTTGCTTCGCACTATATAAACAGGGGCCCTTTGGCGTTTAGGGGGATCACTGACATCGAGTTTTACATCTTAGAATCTCATAGACACCTGATCTTCGCTTGTATTGCCGCCATAATCTCGCCGAGACCTGTTCGTCTCGTCGAGCCATCTCTTGTATTCATTTCTGATATATAAGAAAGGCTGGACGTAGGGCTATTATCTCTCCTAAGAGGCCCGAACCAGGATAAAACCCCTGTCTCCTATTCGTTGCTGTACGTGGTTGTTCGGCGTGTCTCCTATCTCGCTTCTAAAGAACCTTAGCGACTTGAGATCTTTATCTCAACCGTCGACAGTATGATCCAGGGACATAAAAATAGGAAAGAACAACAAACATGGCAACTACACCTAAGATGGTGCACCGCCTTGTCAGAAATAGTCTTGCCTTGCGAAAGCATGAAAACGTCGTGGTCTGAGTTGACTTGGTAGGTCTATGCCTCAGATGCTAAGTCTTAGATTGCCTTGATAAACAAGGCATCGCTTGCCCAGAGTGTTGTCATTGTCATCTAGGTAACCACTATAAAAAAAGTTTGCAACTTCGAGTGCTTCTGTGCCTCGACAGCCACAACAAAACCGTCGAGCTATATATATTAGTCTCGATGGCTATCCAAAAACCATCGAGACAACAATTCCCATGAGCAAGTCGATGAAGGAAAGTATTTTTCTTGCATGCTATTTTGAGCTTTCTAAAATTCTTGTACACTAATTGCTTAGATTCCATATTTGCATATACCCCAATTGCTACTAAAGAGGGTAGAGGGCATCAACAATGGGTAAACAACTTGAGAAAATGACTAGAACATTGGAAGAAAAGTGTCGGGGATAAAATCACGGTCCATTGCCATGGCCCACTCTCTAACGGCCCAGTTGAATAGCTTACCAGGGCCTAGTCCCCTAGAAAGTTCTATCTGGCCCATATGCATCCTGCCGAACAGCTTTCTGGCTGGCACAGTGCGTAATGGTCTAGGATTCCTGTTTGAGTCCGACTCGAACAAGAGTTCTGCACGGCTACGTGAAGACCCGGACGTTGGTTTCCCGGATTGGAGCGGACGTCGTGATCCCCAAGACTAGGAGTATGTCTTATCTACCTCGGGATATATTTGGCATGTTCTGAGTTCGTTACCATCTCGTAGTTAGCCCGGCCCGATATTCCCTCGGAAGGTCAGTTTGCTCTACACTATATAAACAAGGTCCCTACGGCGTGTAGAGGGGACTTGATCTGAATTCGAGTTTACGCATTAGCATCTCGTAGACACACGATCTTAAACATACACCCATAATCTCGCCGAGACTTGTTCGCCCTCGTCGAGCCACCTCTTGTATTCATCTACGATATATAAGAAAGGGGCGTGGGGCTATTATCTCTCCGAGAGGCTGAACCAAAGATAAAACTACATCTCGCATTACGTTCTTTGTTACGTGGTTGTTGGCGTGTCTCCCGTCTCACTTCTAAAGAACCTTAGCGACTTGAGATCGTTATCTCGGCCGTCGATAGTTAGTCTTAGGCAAGTGGGTGTCGGTGTAATAAATCTTAGGGGTACAAAGAGTCCCGAGAATACCGGCGAGGGCCCACACGTCGGTCGGCGACCAGCCTCGGCGTGTGGGCGAGCCGTCGGCCTTGTGGCGAGGCCCCACATGTCGCGGGCGCGTGGGCGAGCCACCGGCGGCGTAGGGCTCCCACGTCAGCGGGGCCAGCGTGGCGAGGCGTTCGAAAGGAGTCTTACGGCGAAGCTTTCCCTGCTGCGAAGACGGCGCATTCAAAGCGACATTACGGCGGATAGGCAGATGAAGAGATGATTACCGCTACGATGGCCTCTGCGCAGCTCGATCGACTATCACCGTGGCGCAGCCGAGATTGGCCGGCAGAGAGAGTTTGCCATCATCAAGCTCGTCGCCCGCGTCGGAAGAACAAGTCATTCCCTTGCGCATCTCGTTGGAGCGTTCCTCTGGTCGAAGCCACTTGCGAGGCAGCGTGGGTGGCGCCGTCAACAGCGATGGCAACCGCGTTCGTCTCTCGTCGTGTCCTCATGTCTTATCGGTATCTTGTCTTGAAATCTTGTATTGCCCTACCCCACGGCTCTCCACCATTCCGAGGCTTGTATAAAAGGAGGGGTTCAAACGATACTGTAACCACATCTCGTACAACCACAACACTAAAAAGCTAAGGCTCGGCGAAAGGGATTTATTACCGCGAGGGGTCCGAACACAGGTAAACCCCGAGTGTCGCTCCTTGCGCGTCCACGCTCGAATCGAATCGAGCTCGGTGATAGGCTAGCAAGATAGAAATCGACTAGGGTGTGATCGCGATGGTTGAGCGGAGAACACGCCGTCGATGGCGCGCCTGTAGTGGCGCTAGCTTCGTTCGAGTTCTTGACCTCTCTTAGCGGTGATGGCGGATCGGCGATTCACGATGGATCGAGCGGCCGCGCCAGCCGCTGACAGCGGTGTCGGCCATGGCGATGGCGATCGATCGGACCGCGAAGCCGTCCGCCGAGAGTTGGAACTCTGGCGGAAGCGGCCGCCCGGTCAAGCTAAGCGGCGCTGGCCTTGGAATGCACCGGCACAAAACCTCCATGCGGCGAGGCCTGGCTGACAACCAACCGATTCCGGTGACTCGGACTCCGGCGGCGCCGTGGCGCGGTTGGCCCTTACGTTGATCTGCCCTTGGCCAGTGGTGCAAATTCGGGAGGTGCGGAACCGGCGTTTTCGCTTCTTCCGCTCTTTCTTGCCTCGCACCTCGCGAGATCTCTGGCGAGAGGGCGGGCCAGACGGCGAGAGCCAGCGACTCCTGCGGGTTTCGGCAGCGGGCGTCTGGTGAGGCGGGATCTCGGTCCCAGCAGGAGGACCGCCATCTGCGACATGGAAGACTCAGCGACAAGCTCATGGTAACCTGGCCGGTCTTGTGACAGCGTCGGCCTTCACCGCCCGTGGGAAGGAGGTGCCTCTTGGCCGTCCGGACGGCGGCACGGCGGGATTTGAGTGTGCATCCAGGAGCAGAGGCTCAGAAAGTCGGCTAGCGCTTTTTGAAGGAGCTGCGCCGCGTCGATGGCGGGAGAGGTTTCGACCGCCCCATCGAGAAGTACAACGGCTCCATCAACCCCGACGAGTTCTTGCGGTTACACTACGGTGATGCAACCGATCGGAGGGTCGGGAAGGTTACGGCGTATTTCTTCCCAGCATCCTCACCAATGAGCCCGCTCGTGGCTCATGAACCTACCCGGTCGGTGGGGTCGTGGAAGGAGCTTTCCGAGCTCTTCATCACTAACTTCGAGGCACCTTGAGCGGCCGGAGTTGAAGACGATCTCCACAATGTGGAAGCGAGAAGAAGGAGAGTCATTGCGAGATTACATCCGGCGCTTCAGTCAGGTTCGCAATACCATCCCTGACATCTCCATCGACGCCGTTGTCACGGCCATTAGGAGAGGCGCCCGAGACCCCAAGGCCAAGGAGAAGATGGCCACCCGCAAGATCAAGACGACGGAAGAACTCTTCACTCTGTTCCACAAGTGCGCGCTTCAGACGGAGGCTCGCTTCCACATTTGCAAGGCGAGGGGTCGTTCTTGGCGAGGCCGGACCTCGAAGAATCCGTGGCAAGGACAAGAAGAAGCGTAAAGCCGAGACCGGACAGTCTCGCCACGAAGCGCGACGACAACAACAAGACGGCAACGGCAATGCATGAAGCGGGCGAGTAGAAAAAGGAGGAGGTCGCGGTGGCGGCGGCAGAACAGTCCCGCGAAGCGGCGAAGCGACCGCCGTGTACAGCGGCCCCGCTGGCCGTGTGGCGGCGAGACCGCCGTCCGCGAGTGGAGCGGAGGGACTTCTTGTCCCATTCACCGCAAAATTCCTACGACTTGACCGATTGCCATGTCGTCGACAAGTTGGTGGACAAGCGCGTCCACGGCGAAGAGCGTCCGGCGGCAAGGCAAGGGCAAGGAAGCGGCAACAACTTCCGGCAAGTGGAAAGTGGTCATTTGTCATCCACGGCGGATCGGCCATCTATCCGTCCCCACGCTAGCTTTAAGCGTGCGATGAGGAGGTGTCTTGCCGCCGCGCGGCGTTGGGTCGACAAAGCAACAGGTGTGGTCGAAGCAACCGATCGCGTTGATTAGACCGATCACCTCGCCCGGCCTGCCGCCGGCATCTCCCGATCGTGGTTGCGCTCACGGTCCGGAATGTCAAGCTAGGGCGGTCTTTGATCGACGGAGGAGTTCTCTCAACCTTATCCGCCCGTCGCCAAGGTGCTCCAGATCCAAAGAAGGGAGCTTCGACCGGCGCTCCGTTCTTGACATCGGCACGGGCCGAGTCGAATCCTACCGGGCGCGTCGGCCTCCGGTGGCGTTGGGGTTCACAACTTCCGCGGGAGATGCTCGAGTTCGGCGGCGGACTTGACCTCACCTGGCGCCATACTAGGTCGGTGGCGCCGACCAAGTTCATGGCGACTGCCACTATCGTACATGGTGGTGAAGATCCTGAGGCTACCGCCCCATCGTCTTGACGATGGACCGCCGGAGGTGCTCATTGCGACAAGGACGCTCTCGCTTTGGCGAGGGCAATCGGCGTCGAAGTAGGCTGAAGTTTCGACTCTGGAGCTCCTCCGTGAAGATCCGTGCCTCACCCTGTTCGTCAAGTGGAGTCAAGGCGATCTCCTGGCGAAGTCGAGACCGGCGAACCGTTCGGTGGGCGCCTCTCGGCGCCAAATAGGAAGGCACGCCGCGTCTCCTTCCTCCAATCTAACGCAGACGTGTTTGCGTGGCAACCGTCCGACATGGCCGGGTCCCGCGAGGTGATTGAGCACAAGTCGGTAACGCTCTCGGCCATGACGGTTATCTGCGAAGGTCCGAAGCGATCGGTGGAAGCGTCGGGGCGTTATCCGCCAGAGGTGGACAAGCTTTTAAGGCGAAGTCGTTCGAGCGTCGCCCGTCCTGTGGCTCGCGAACCCCGTCCTCGTCAAGAAATCCAACGGGCGATGGAAGATGTGCGTGGACTTCACCGACCTCAACAAGACATGCCCAAAGTGATGGGAACGGGGTCCCGATCTTCAGACAGGTATGGATAAGTCGATTTGGTGGAGAATTCGACGTTGACGATCCGACCTTGATCAAGACCGATCTAGGCTCGCAATCGCTACACCACCGTCTCCATTCGTTATGAACGCGCAAGCGCACGGCCGACCTGCACACGAAGGCTAGTTCTCGCGAGCGAATTGAGAACACAAGCAAGAACGAAGAAGAAGCAATCAAAATTGCGAATATGTATTAAGATCACGAATTGGGGTTCCATAAACCGATGATCGGCGATCTTCGCGATGGCGTAAAATTATCTAAGCAAAACCCGACTCTAACAATGACGACTACCAAGTCTTAATAGGCGGGGGCGGCGGCTAGGGTTTAGGCGACCCACGCGAGATACACGGGCGAAGCTCAAAATCAAGGTGACGCAAAGACCGGGTAGCCCAACGTAAACCGGTCGCCTCTTGTTTCACGATTGTGATCACTTCGTAAGGAATTTGATGTGCGACCGGATCCGTTGGAAAGGTCTCGCCTGTGGCTTCTCCGTAATATACTTGAACGCCCAAACGGAGTTGATATGCATCTGCTTTCGCCTGCTTGAAGACGGATCGCTCCATCGTGACCGAACCGGACTCAACTCGTGGTAGACTTGGTTTCCAACTTGTCTTGGCGTAGAGTTCCATCCTCGCCGATCAACGCCATAATTCCTAAGCACAAGCACAACATTATTAGGTAGTAACTCGCTCTTATGGATATTCTCTTGTGTGGTAAGAAACGAGCCCATCCGGTGATTTAGTTGTCACAAGACGTGTTCTTGTTATTGGTCCTGCACCGTAGATGACTGACTAGAGAGTAGCGGACGACTCGGTAGGGGTGATTCCTCATCATCCTCCCCTCTTGACTTTGAGTCGCCCTCGACTCAAACTCATCTTCTTCTCCCAAATAAGGCCGCAAATCTGAAATGTTAAAATGGGGCTAACCCCAAATCTGCAGTAACTCAAGTTTATAGGCATTATCATTAATTCTCTCTAGCACCTAATTGGGCCATCAAGACGGGCATCAATTTTGATTTTCTTAACTCAGAAAACGCTCCTTGCGCAAGTGTAACCAAACAAGATCTCCAGGAGCAAAAAACAATTTCTTCCTACCATGACTACCAGCAATGCGATATTTGTCATTCATGTGTTTAATATTCTCTTTTCGTGGTCTCATGCAGTTTCAAAATAAATTCAGCATGTTTCTTAGCATCAAGATTGACCTTTTCAGATGATGGTAAAGGCAACAGGTCAATGGGAGCACGAGGGTTGAAACCATACACTACCTAGAAAGGACTTACCTTTGTAGTTGAATGTAGAGCACGGTTGTAAGCAAACTCCACGTGAGGAAGACACTCCTCCCACAACTTTAAATTCTTCTTTAGGACAGCTCGCAACATCGTGGATAAGGTACGATTGACAACTTCCGTTTGACCATCAGTTTGGGGATGACAAGTAGTAGAAAACAGCAGCTTTGTCCCCAATTTATTCCACAATGTTCTCCAAAAATGACTCAGAAACTTTGTATCGCGATCTGAAATAATAGTGGAAGGCATACCATGCAAACGAACAATATCTTTGAGAAATAAATTTGCAATATGAGTGGCATCATCACTTTTATGGCAGGGTATGAAATGTGCCATTTTTGAGAACCGATCCACAACAACAAAGATACTATCCCTCCCATGTTTTGTCCTAGGCAAGCCTAGAACAAAATCCATCGAAATATCCTCCCATGGAACACTAGGAGTGGGGAGAGGCATATATAAACCATGTGGATTTAAGTGTGACTTAGCTTTTTGACATGTAGAGCAGCGCGCCACAAAGCGTTCAACATCACGCCTCATCTTTGGTCAATAGAAGTGGTTGGCCAGAACATCCTCCGTCTTCTTTACACCAAAGTGTCCCATCAGGCCTCCTCCATGAGCCTCCTGCAACAACAAAAGACGAACGGATCCAACTGGAATGCACAGGCGGTTAGCTCTAAACAAAAATCCATCATTGAGTACAATTTTATTCCAAGCCCTCCCGTCCTTGCAATTAATCAAAGTATCCTTAAAATCAGCATTTTGAGCATATAGTTCTTTAATAGTATCAAGTCCAAAAATTCGACAGTCAAGTTGAGACAGCATAGCATATCTCCGAGACAAAGCATCAAGAATTACATTATCTTTCCTTTCTTGTGTTTAATGATGTAAGGAAAAGATTCAATAAACTCTACCCACTTGGCATGTCTACGGTTCGGCTTTGTTTTGATCATGCGAATGTGTTTCAGCTTCATGATCGAGTGAATAACAAATTCTTTAGGCCATAAATAATGTTGCCACGTCTCTAAAGTGCGCACAAGAGCATACATCTCTTTATCATACGTGGAATAATTCAAAGTAGGTCCACTCAATTTCTCGCTGAAATAAGCAATTGGCTTACCTTCTTGCATGAGGACGCCGCCAATCCCAATCCTACTGGCATCACATTCAAGTTCAAAAGTCTTACCAAAATCTGGGAGTTTGAGCAAAGGTGCTGTTGTTAACTTCCTCTTCAACAAATTGAAGGCGTCCTCTTGTGATTGTTCCCAATGGAATGCAACGCCTTCTTTGTCACTGTTCAAAGCGCGGTAATGGTGCTGAAATCCTTCACAAAGCGGCGGTAGAAACCAAAGAAGTCCATGGAAACTTCGACTGTGGACCGTTTTAGAGTCGGCCAACTCTTGATCGCCTCAATCTTGGCTTCATCGACTTGATTCCTGCGAGTCACAACATAACCAAGAAACGAGACTCGACGGTGCAAAGGTGCACTTCTCGAGGTTATCAAACAAACGTGCCTCTCTCAAAGCATTAAAAGCGGCACGTAGATGGTCAAGATGTTCGAGAAAGTGACTTGCTATATATCAAAATATCATCAAAATATACCACTACAAATTCTACCGTGAAAGGACATAAGACCTCGTTCATTAACCGCATAAAAGTACTAGGTGCATTAGTCAAACCAAAAGGCATAACTAACCACTCATATAGCCCGAACTTAGTCTTAAAAGCAGTTTTCCATTCATCTCCCAATTTCATTCTCGATTTGGTGGTACCCACTACGCAAGTCAACTTTGGAGAAAGCAAGAGAACCACTCAATTCATCAAGTATGTCGCCTAACCTAGGAATAGGATGACGATACCTTATTGTGATATTATTAATGGCTCTACAATCCACGCACATGCGCCAACTACCGCCTTTCTTAGGTACCAAAAGAACAGAACAACCACAGAGACTAAGGCTTGGTCGCACGTACCCACGGTCCAAAAGTTCTTG